>OU426898.1:13534903-14734903 GCA_911387775.1 Thymelicus sylvestris | reverse complement strand
GAATGAAGTATATTTCACTTTTAGTTGAACCATCAGGGCTTATCCAAGTCCACTTGCGCTGGGGTGGCTTTCTGAAGAAGGAGTTCATCATATAGAGATCTTCCTTCTCCAGAAAGTTTGCCAGTAAGTGGCCTCGATGGTTCCGTCGTCCAAATCCGAAGGGACCCACTCTCAGCTCGGCGTCGCCTCGCGTACCTAGTCTTGCGTTAAAGTCCCCCATCACAACTGTGAAATGAGCTTTAGAGGTATGTATGGCTCTACTAATGTCCTCATACATAACCTCTACCTCATCGTCGGGATGTGTCGAGGTCGGCGCATATACCTGTACGACCTTCAACGAATACCGTTTTGATATCCTGAGTGTAAGGTACGCTACCCTGGCCGACACGCTCCCAACTTGCACAATGTTGTTGACGAGGGACTTGTGGACGAGAAACCCGACACCACCTTGGGACAGGTGTTCGCCCTCCCGGTGATAGAACAAGTTTCCGGATTTGAGTATTATCGTGTCCTCCCCCTGTCTTCGGACTTCGGATAATCCCACAATACTCCAGTTTAACTTGCCTATCTCTTCTTCCAGCTCTTTTATCTTGTCGTCGGTCCTCAGTGTCCTGGTGTTATATGTTGCCAGGTGCAGAAGTCGTTTTGATGATTGGTAGCCCGATCTCTGCCGGCGATTCTTAGCACCCCCTGCTCCGCCGTTACCATGACCGCTACCGTAGCCAGGAATAGCGGAGCTGCCGGGGACTGGGGGCCGAGGCTTAGTTTTGGCTGTCATGTGGAGGTTTTAGCCAATAGTCACCACGCTTGGCCAATGCGTGTTGGTGACCGCAGTAGGTGATCATGTTACTCAGAGAGACGCTGCTGCCCGTCTCCTGGAATATCCTATTAGTCGCCTTTTACGACATCCCAGGAAGAGGTGGGAGTGGTGCTATTCTACTTAAGTGAACCCGGCACCACACGGGGTAAATTGCATGGTAATGGACATCATATATTTTTTTTAGTTTTATCATTCTCTTATTTTAGAAGTTACAGGGGGGGGGGGGGACACACACATTTTACCACTTTGGAAGTGTCTCTCGCGCAAACTATTCAGTTAAGAAAAAAATGATATAAGAAACCTCAATTAAATTGTGACTTATCAAATCGGCAAACAAGAAGGATGCATCAATTGGCTACCTCTTCGTACCGTCTTGCTAAAGTGCAGCGTTCTTTTATGGGACTCGGTATAAAATTCTATAATAAAGTCCCAAAGCAAATACGTGACTTACCGGTGGAATCTTTTAAGAAACGTGTAAAAAATCAACTAGTAGGCAAAGGTTATTATAACATATATGAATATTTAAATGATAAGGATGCTTGGAAATGATCAGCTAGGCAACCAGTTCTGCTCAGGTTAGAGAATACCTATTTTTGTAATAAATATAAGTTTTATTTTTAAAAGATGTGCTGAGGAGTTTCTTTACGGCTTTTCTTCTCCTCCATGACAAAGCACCTTTGCGAAAAGAAAGAAAGAAAACATTTATTTCTGGCTGAACACACACACAACATATTTTTATACTAAACAGAAGATAAGTTAAGGATTGAGTTATACAATGTTACAATGTTCGTGTGTGTTGTAGTGCCAGAGAAAGGTTCCCACTCAGCGTTTTGCCGTAGCATTCGCCACGGCGCTGATTTTCAGTGGGCCCTTTTGGTGACTCACAGGCGACAATGTTTTTAAAAGCTGGTAAATTAAAAAAATGACATGCATAAGTGTATCAGTGATACCTACATGAATAAAAGATTATTTCATTTCATTTCATTTCAATATAATTTTTGAAGACCTATCCATAGATACCCAATACGTATGTATGTATGGGTTTGATGAAAAAAAATTTTTGAGCTTCATTCAGTTATATGTATGGGGAACCCTAAAATTTATTGTTTTTTTTTCTATTTTTGTGTAAAAACCTTAAAGCGGTTTACAGAATACATCTACTTACCAAGTTTCAACAGTATAGTTCTTATAGTTTCGGAGAAAAGTGGCTGTGACATATGGACGGACAGACAGACAGACAGACAGACATGACGAATTTATAAGGGTTCCGTTTTTTGCCATTTGGCTACGGAACCCTAAAAAGTAGGTAATGTCGGAAACGCTTCAGATAATAATTGAAGACATAGTCGAGATTATTCATTTGAAAGCCATTGAGACGAAACAGGGTCGAGTCAAACTTGTTTTAAAGATATAAAGCAAAGAGATATATCAATTAATAGGCAAGGCAAGATTATAGTGATATAAGAAACACAGGCATAACATGCTAAGCCTTCGGGTGACATAAGAACATTCTATAATGGAAAGAACGACCGATCTCTCGAGACAACTCGGGGACTTTATCAAGCGATGAGCACGTTCAATATAAAATTTCATTGCAGGTGTCTATTTGATCATAAGTATCATTTCAGTTTTTTGTACTATTTTAATGTGCAGATCTTTTTACTTCTTTTGAATTGTTGTAAAGTTTTTCATTAATGTTTACACTTGTTGTCGGTGTTAGTGACTTTGTGTTGTCCATAACAGCACGACTCAGGGTATCCTTGTGTAGGGGCGAGAGTTTGTATATTTTATATTTCGAGAACGATAACTTTAACTACGCATGAAATTTTGTGCTAAGATGTATCCATATTGATCACATTCCTACTACTACGTAGAAATTAAAAATAAATCATTCTTTGCCGACGATACAGGTAATAATCGACATTAAATAGTACTTTAAGAAGATTTCTCGAAGGTAGGCACGAAACTACTCGTATCTCTCGCATATTGATAGCTCTAACAGATAAAACGAGTTGCGTAAGTGTATCGCGGGACTGACAAACTTTGAACGAATCCTCAGCCGAATCGCAGATAAAGATAAAAGGCCCTTGCTAGAAATGAAGTGGAACCAGACAGGCGAATTAAAAAGGAAATTAGGAAACGTAGTAGGCACTCACAGAAATTTCTTTTTAAAAGCTCCGATACTAAAGAGAATAAAAAAATACGTGCAAAAGAGTATCAGTGATAAATATCAAGCTATACATGTTTTAAATTAAAATATTTTTATTTGGATAAAACTAACAGTGTAAATTTAGAACAAGCAAAAAGTACAAATCTCTTTAACCGGCTAAAAAGAAGGATTCACAAGTTTGATTTTAACTCTGAATTCTCTCAAAGAGTGGTGCTTTTTAAATTCGTTTGATTGAATATCATACTGGAATTCATTCGAGCAAATACCATTACGTACATGTCTTTGAGTCAAATACATAACATTCAATATCAGCGTAATGCTATTTCCATTAACTTAAGTGGAGTTTCAAAGAAAACAAATGACTTTTGAAAAGTCAATATGCACAATTTGGTTCAATTTAAGAGCTAACGCAGCTTGGTTTCTGAGTTCTCGGGTGGCGTCGCCATAAGCTAATGAGAAAATAAAGCGAAGGGTAATTTAAGTTTTGATATGTTTTCAATAGAGTTTGAGAGGGGCGTATTCATTATAATATTTAGACCAATGCTCTCACAGGAGGGTTGACAAATGAAAAACATTTTAACCTTTTAAGTTACTAACTAAACCACTAATCCGTAATTTAAACAGGTGTTTAATGTTAAGATAGTTATTTATTACTTCTATGTATATTTCCGTGTAATCGAAGAATTTTCTAGTTTATTAATGGTAAAATAACGTCATTGCATTCATGTCTCATAATGTTTCTGTTTCGTATTCGATGATAAGTTTTATAGACATTTATATCACAATTGTATAACAATTATTATTTTAATCTTTCATTTTTAATGTTTCAGCCTACCACACATTCTAATCATAACTAAGGGTTGACTGGTAGAAAATGCCACTTGGCATTAAGTCTGTACCGTAGAAACTACTCGTACTTCATAGATTACATAGCTACCTAATCCAATATTTCTACTTCTACATCCTTAGTATAAACACACTTACGCATATTTTATACATTTACATAAATTCTTAAGTTGAATTACTGACTTGTTCTCACACAAATAAACTAACCCACAACACTAAATATGTATGCATAGTGGTGGCGTGCTGTAACAACATTTTCTTTATGAATAATTAACGCTGTTGATAATTTACACCAATACTCACTAAACATCGAATATTCAAATCTTGAAAGTTGTAGTGTTGTATCTAAATTTCGAGAAACGATGGATTTTGAACCTAAATTCCTCGTCATAAGGATCACGTTAAATTCCGTCGAGAATTCAAATGACAATACTGGCAAACGGATCGTCGGGGGAGAGGGGGCGAAATGGTTTCGTATTCTGAATTAATCAAGAAAATAATTATCCACCCTTGTTACATTTTGCCGACAGACAATTAGCGACCTGTCGGATTGCACTTGAGTAAGCGATAAGCTATTGTTTTTAACTTCAGTGTAATTGTTCATTCACGTCGCATTACTTTGAACTTGTGATAATAATAGAGAATCGCGTCATAATCGATCAAGTCCTAAAATAATATTATGTGCTTCTTATGTTTCCAATATAACTAATTCTTAATTTAGTCTGCATTGAAAATACATTGCCTATGAAAATATATACAAGTCAAATTGACTTATTTCACGAAAGTGAAATAGTAAACAGTAAACGTGTTTTGTAAATCTGAATAAACAAAATTGTGTTAAAATATCATATAATATTTTAAACATGTTCAAGTATCAACTATTTTAAAGTAGTTATTAAAGAAATCTCTGAAAATGCATTTCTTTTCCAGATGCATTTCTTTTTAAAAATAATTTGTGTAGTGTGTCACAATATCGTGACTTTAACCACTTCTCGTTCCTCGTTTGCAATATGCAAGTATCCTTATATTCCTATTTTCTTTAATTCCAATTCCTGTCTATTTTCTTGATATTGTTCATACATTATTCATGATGTCAATTGTTTTATATTAATTATCCCTTATAGAGCTAACATTTAAAAACGTATTTTGGTCTTGTATATTGTGATATTGTGTATTGTGTATATTGTATATTGTGTGTATATTGTGATTTTGGTATACTCGATAGTTAAGAATAAGAATATCCATTTGATTGACCAAAAATTCTCATATAAGACGAATGCTTCATTGATCTTTCCTACAGCTATATCCATAGGCGACGAGTTCATTTACTACTGCCGATTACCATGAAGTTTTGGTCGAACATAATTATGTACTTAATATTCTAAAAAAACTTTCGCATAAAGGACTTTTTGCTTACTTGTAGCGCGTTAGTGATGGTATTGGTCTATCACTAGTACTCAAATAAATTGCTCCCAATTGACCTCCAGTAGCAGATGGGAAATTTTTCGTCTCAACTGACCACCGGTTGTGAGATTGTTCCTAACGGCCATCGGTGGTAAGTTGAGACAAAAATTTTCCACTTCATCACTGGTGATGAATTAGGAATGAATTGCTCTCAATTGACTTCCAGTAGTCAGATGGAAAAATATTCTTGGTCAATCGGTCCGGAGGGACATTCAATACATATTGCAATGATATACATTAAACGAATAGACATGACACAGTGGATAGATAAATAAACGGCAGTATATTCACAAATAACAAAGTTAAACGTTGAAGTTTATTACACCGCAACTAGTACGTAAAGTTTGAATGCGCGTAATAAAGCCGATTCAAGTTGACGTACTTACCATATTATGCGATATTATATCTCACTCAACAGTTTCCTTGCGGTCTACATTTCTACAATAACAACGGTTTAAACAAACGTCAAGTTAAACTAGAACCGTTTGTGAGAATAACGATGCAAATTGGTGAGTTACACTTGAACGGTTAAAAGTCCAGAGCCGTTTGGAGAATGCTGGATTCGATTGACTTCTAATTGAATTCTCAAGAATATTTAGGGACGCCTTAATGGCCCCTCGGGTAGGATATGACGCAATCTCCGCAGGGATTGGTAAGTAGGTATCTATCGAAAGTTCGTGACGCACTTAATGAATTTTGAATCATAAATCATATTTTATATAGTACTACTAGCTGACCGGGCAAACGTTGTTCAGACAAAAAATTTTTAGGGATAGGGGGATGAAAAATAGATGTTGTCCGATTCTCCACCCTAACCGATATGCACGCAAAGATTCACGAAAATCGGTCGAGCCCTTTCGGAGGAGTTCAACTTCTAACACCGTGACACGAGAATTTTATACATATACTAGCTGCCCGGACAGACTTCGTCCTGTCAATTTTTTTATTTTATTTTTTGAGATGTAAGCTATCCTATCTTTCAAGTTGGATCAAACTGCACACGGTGTGCAAATTTGATGAAAATCGGTTAAGTAGTTTAGGAGTCCATCGCGGACAAACAACGTGACACGTAATTTATATATATTAAGATTAGATAACTAATGATTGTCTGAAATGTGCCAGTGTACACAATTTAAATATACTCGATGTACTGAACGGTACAACAGACCCCGAGAAGATTGAACCAACAGCAACAAAGGGCAACTGTAAAATTACACTCAACACCAAAAGGCTTAAATCTTGAAAGTAAAATCACAATCACACAGCAATAATCGAGAAATTGTTTACGGCCCTAAGCCTCCGGCGACACTTGTAACATCCAATGGAGCTGAATAAAAGCTGATCAACGAGATTCTTACAATTGAATGGACTTAAATACAAAACATTAATTCAAGTTAACAGCCCCGTTTACACCTCGTTTCGCGCTGGCCTCTTATAAGAATTGGGTGAATGCGACAATCTATTAAAGCTTTTCTTTTCGGCGGGATGTGAAAATTATGGGAGTTTTATTATCATTGTAAACAGTGTTTTTGTTATAAATCTAATCATACGAGAATATATGAATCTTGTACAAGATGACTTCAGGCAAATTATAATTTTTATGTTACACCAAATTAAAATTCATAACATGCTCCCTCACGGCGACGTGGCTTATATATATATTATTCTTGTATATATTATTTATACAAGAATTGCTCGTTTAAAGGTCTAATAAAATTATTCAAACAAGTGACTCTGTTCAAGTTACACAAATCACTCAACATAAATTGCGAAGCCTTTATAAATGGTAGTCTTATTCACGATTCATACCTCCACGTCGAAGTTGGCGCAGGCAGTAAGTTATGAGGTAGTTTGAAATTTAACCAAACGTTGGTCAAACTTTGTTAGCGCAGTATATAGGAGTTTTAAATACCACCAGCCCGCTCGAACTATGTGCGACATAGGTAATACCGTTAGGACTGTTTATGAGTTGAGCCTGAGTAACGGACTTGGTTAACCGGAATCAAAAATAATCACGAGAGTCACGGAAACTGAATTTTTTTTGTGTTCAATAATACAAGCAATGTGAAGCTCTATAACATGTGATTGTTTTAATTCAAACCATGAGAAATAATAAATATATTTGGACATTTGTGTTCCGGCTGGGGGCTTGAGAGCCAGTTCTTTCTTTCTTTCTTTTTCGTCTCTCTTTCTTGGCCAGCAGAGCATCAGTGATGCCTTTGGTGTTGCTGATGTCCATGGGCGACGATAGCCACTTACCATTAGGTGGATCGTCAGCTCGTTTGCCGGCTATATCCATAAAAAAAGTACATTATATTTAAAGTAAATATCCTTCCTGGATGCATCTCTTACTGACCGTTAACTTATAATTCACTAATTGAGGTGATAATTTGCTTGATGACATGACCAACAAAACATTTAGTATCCCCGTGTAATCATTACGTATGACATTCAATAAACCGTGTACATCAGCGAGAAACTACCAGAAAAACAAATGTCGTCGAATTCCCCATCTTTACAATTTCATCCGTCATTGGAATCTCGTGGCCAATCTATTACTCTCTCCGATGTCCGCGGGATCTATCGACAAGTGATGTATGACCTAGCCTAAGCGTTTGATAGCAACGCTATTCAAGCCATCCACAGTGGCGACAAACTACATTTTTCACTTGATTCAAAGTAACGCAGCGGCTCTTTCGAACCAGCGCGAGCGTCCTTGTAATTTAATAGTTCAAAGGTTTTAGAATCCCATAATATGTATAATTGGCCTTGTAATAAAGAAATAACTAATGTAATATTTGTTGTACATTATATTATTCACTCATTATTGGCTGATGAAGAATGTTGTAAGGCATTAAGTTACGCCTTTATTACATCAATATTATAATGACTATATTATTTTATTACATTATCTATTTTTCAAACTTAAATATGTAACTGAGGAAAACAGTAAATTTGAAGTACGCTCCGTAATATTCACAATACAGCGCACAAAAATACGGGGAATAAAGGATTGGCGAAAGCAAAACAGCGAAGCTCAATTTATATTTTTGTTTAGTAGCTTCCTTTCGTGACGTTAAGCCCTGCAATGAAAGGATTTCGTGAATCCCTTGACGGGGTTTCAAACTGTGTATTATAATTTCTAACGCTTGAAAAATAAGGCGGCTTATTTTAAACATTGTATTTATTATACAATCAGTACATAATATTAAGTATAATGTGCGTTCAATCGTAAAAAATATGGATCTAAAATAAAATGTTAAAATAAACAAAATTCAATAAAAGTCGTATCACTTTTCTTCAAATTCTTTATAATTATAATGTCTGTTCAAATCGTGACTCTACCGTAAAGAGTGTGAGTATCACTCACAATTAGTTTAAAATCACAGCTTTTAATAGTAAATACATACATATAATATTAAAGAGAAAGAGTGATGAAAAAATTACTAGCCGCGAGTTTTGTAGATGGCAATTCATTCAGTCAAACTTCGATCATACAATTCGCAAAATGCAAATAAAACAACCGATTCCTATTTCGCATGCGAAGCAACAGTAATAACAACGGTGAATTTTAACGAACTGTAAATAAATTTAATTAATAATACTTCGTACGGATAAATATTGGAATATTTCATATTTTTCCGTAATCCATTCACATTCGCTAAAAAGGCAGCGGACTTTATCAAATTCCATATTCGAATTAACAGTCGAACGTCGAATTGTTCGCAAACTTTTTGGTCCAAAAAGAAACAAAAATTAATAACAAAGTAGAGAATTTGACACGATCTTGTTATGTTGTCAATAAACCGTATCTGACCGAACGTTAAACGATAATCTGCCAAAGGACTGACGGCTCGTTCTTTGTCTTATAAATTGATACGTCCAGGGAGGGATGTAATCTTGTTTGAGGATACATCCGTCAACCCTCAGGGTAAAGGCTAACGACTTTTGGTTATTGCGTCTGAAATACCCTTATAATATGCTTTACAAAAATACATTAAACGTATTCATTTTAAACCCTTTGATAAAATAATAATATAAAATAAGTGCAATATAAAATATACCTACACTTTTATTAGAAATATATATAAAATTCATTTTTTATTCAAAAGAAAACAGCATCTTTTGCAGGTTCAAATAATACGCTTCAAAGTTCAGTAAGTCTTAATATTATAACTGGAGAAGAAGAGATAAGTAACATCCAAGGAGAACAGTTTTCTACGAATTGAAAAAATACTTACTACTTAAGGACTTATTAGGTAATATCAAACATAGTCAACGAAGTCTTTACTCTCATTACTGAGAAATTCCAATGATTTTTTGTTATAACATGATCAGATACTCAACTCTGAAGAGAGTTTTTTTAGTACCCATTTTTAAAATAGAAGTAGCATTTTAACATGAATAAGTAAAGTAAAAATTACGTCATGTCAACGAAATATTATTGAAAGTAGTAAATCTCCGCAAAACATACAAACGAACATAATAATAACACTGTCTAAACACCTCCGGGGAACAGAAAAAACTTTCGGAACGTGAACAATGCTTTTACTTATTCTTCTCTTGTAACAAAACATGGACGTGACACATTGTCAATGAAGTTAGCGAATTGTCTACCAAGTATAATAAGTTATATATTTTTTGTAACTGGAATTGTTCGGAAGATCGTAAGTTTATATTTATCTAATAACGTGTTACGTCAATCGTCCATTCCACAGACCCCACCTTCAATGGTTTATAATCTTTTATTTTTCAGTAGGTTTAGGTTTATTATTTGCATAAACATAATAGGAATCGTATAAATAAACACTGCAAGGTGCATTAATTATTTTTTTTATATGAATCATAAGTGTAAAATTAGACAGCTTGACTTTTTCTTCAGTTTTATTTTTTATGGAAGAGATACAAAGTAGATCACAACCATACAAAAATCGAAAAAAATATCGATAAAAACAAAAATCGTAAGAACCCGTTGAATTCAAGACGAAAATAGTTTGGTAACTTGTTAGTAGATTGTTAGCTTGGAGGAATTGTCTAGTCACTCGTGTATTCTTCACTAAAGTCATCGCAAGTGACACAAGGTATGTTTAACCTCTTGAATGTTTAACGCGGATCTTTTATAAGAATGACGGTTCATTCTTTGTCTTATAAATTGATACGTCAAGCCAGAAATCTCGCCGGCAACATCCATCCCTTCCCCCTAATGATTGATGAGATCGAACCGCTGACCGGTTATCTCGTATTTGAGGCTATTCCACTGATCGCTTATTTTTCTATTCGATGAATTCTTTATCATTCCTACGTTCAGAGTTTCATTTCACGGTTTCTTTGCATTGATTTATTTTTGTTAAAATTTTGCGTTGTTATAATGTTAATCTTAACAGTTTAAGAATAATTAATTACGAGAAGAGAAATTAAGACATTATGAAGAACCCTCAGACCCTCAGGGATAGATGTAGGATTTAAGAAAATGATAATTCATTTCTAATTCACACAACGCACATAACTTCGAAAATTAGTTTGAGAATAGTGTTTAGTAGAATTACGCCCCAGTCCCTAATAACGCGACGTCTCGCATCTGCGGCCCACATTTCAGGCACAATGGCGCGGACAAATGCGTCTTTAGCGAACGTAATGTGAATTTTATATTATGAGATGTTATTTTTTCACGATCTGATTTTGCGCGTCTAACGACCATTTATAATTAATCCAACTTCCTACTAATATGTATTATAAATGTGAAAGTTCCTATGAATGTTTGTTATTCTGTCAAGGAAAAACTACTGAACAGTTTTCATGAAATATAACAAACAGGTAGGTACAGTCACCTGCAGATAAAAGTAACCCATCTGTTTATAAATATACGCACAGCAACGTTTCTGTTGCCTGTTGCGTTGTAAACAGATGGGTTACTTATTTCTGTAAGTGACTGTACATATCATGACCTGGAATAAGATATAGGGTAACTACTTATTATCCCGAACAACGCGGGCAAAGCCATGGTCGGAGCGTTAGTAATATAATAATGTTGTGACCTTTTGCCAGCCTCCATTGATTAAATTGAGGATTAAATATAAGATGTTGAGAACGACCATAAAAATACTTTCATTTAGATGTCGTTAGCGATATCTACACTAAGATATTATTAATAAACTGTTATTTTAATATAAACGGTTGTTTATTAATATTAATGCTTGGTTATTCAAACGCAAAATTATTTACAGCCACTAAAAAATATTTCTTATTAATGGCAAGTTATAGGGTACTTTCATGTAGATTACGGAATCCTATCCAACGCGAGTGCAATTATTTATTTATTTATTTATAGATCACTAACATACTGTACACCGTTACATACAATTCGAGGCATTATAAAGTTATACACATTCTAAGCGCCAGTACAATTATAAGTGACGACTACATTCGCAGCAACAGAAAATATTATTGTATAAATATAAATATAAAAAGACTTGAATTCATTTAGTTACAAAGAAAATACGATACAGTTCATCAAGTAATAATATAATAATTAACATTTCATTTAAAATTCTACTAAAAATTACAAAATATAATACGTCCCGAAGACTGATTTTTGATGGGATCCCTTCAAAAATATGAAATACGAGTACTACATTAATTAACAATTAGTATTACAAGGCGAACACAAGTCGAAAATTGCCCAATAAAGAGCGAAAGGAGCGGCCGAATTGTAATGCAAATAAGGTAAAATTCATTATTTCCCTGCCGTCAAAAAATAGCGCAAAAGAGAATCATTCACAGCGAATCATTAATAAACGGCAAATCAATTAAACGGTTCTTCCACAAGAGAATATATCTCGGGTAAAAAATTTACGTTTACAATAAATGGAACATATATTATCTGTAGTGTACGTTCGTATTAGTAGTCCCAAGAGGGGATTTTTGGATTTACTAAAGCGCGTCTGATATTATAAAGAGGATACCTTATATATTGATAAGTACTAACGTCTAGTGAGGGTAGCCATGTATCCAGAAAATTTTATCGACTTCCTCAAATTTAGTTTTATAGGTTTTCTAGGGTAACAATTTACATGGGAGCAACATAGGAGTAAGTTAATTGTACCTACAAGACCTCAAATACTGGGATATACACGCCTCCGGAAGTGCAAAACATAAACAAAAGGAAAGAACATAATTCTTTATATTACTTAACAACCAACATTCAGTAATGAATACATTCATACATTCATTACTTAATAATGGCTGACATACCTGACGTAACACCTCACGTACGAGTGTTATCGGTTTTTTGACAATACGATGCGTACCTATTCAATAAAGTTATGGCGTCCGGACGGCAACCATAATTCACTGTTAACAAAGGACACTGAAATATTTTCGTTTCTTTACATAATATATTTTATTTCACGTACATACTCATGAAGAATTGATTGAAAATAATTCTGATCGGTGTCAGTTTTAGGGTAGTAAATACTTTGATAAATTATTTTTTGGAATAAATGTATTTCATTGTCATTATCTAACCAGAGGCAGAGACGACAGTGACCCTACCAACCGAATGAGTGATCTCCTCAGTCAGAATGGTCATGGTTGAAATGATTTTCCTCATAAATAAATTTCAAACAATGCAGCTCTCGTATTGCGCCTTTTCTTGTTACGGTCTTCAGCATTCCGAGAACATTGGACCATGGAAGTTTGTGTGACAGTTTATCATGCCTGTCCAATACGTAGGTGATCGTCTGCGACTTGTCTTACCATTAACCCTTGGAGTGAGTGATACAGGGTTCCATTCCTCGACCGATCAAAAATATTTATGTGGCAGATAACATGTTTGTTCTACGATCGTGAATGATTGCAATGTCTCAATAAGAATGGTGCATGCCACCCGCGAAAGAGGGACTTCAAAACATAGTTTAACGGAGCGCTTTGGAATCGTTTTCTGTATTAAAATTTCTAATATAAACGATTCAGAAAGTCGATAAGCAATTACTGAACGGGGCCATTTAAAAAATACTATCATGCGTGTGTGATAAGCCGATGAGGGTCATTAATAACATTGCATGTCGAGCAATTTGGAGAGGTGGTTTTACGCATCAGATAACAGAATTTATTACGTGGATGCTTGAGATTGATCAGCGGTGGAGATTGATTGAACCTAGCCTCGTACGAGATAGACGTATAGACCGTGGCGATACTGTGATCGCACTCAATATTTCTTGATGCTTCGCCGGAGATGGTACTTTGTGGACCATTCATGTCAAGTTACAGTTTAGTTGAATCGTATACAGACTCCAAAATACATTAGTGGTATACACACGCATGTGTACATCGTAGTTGATGAGCTCTATAAAACGAATTGGTAACATCAAATGTCGAAATTTGCCGTCACCATCGTTCTATGCCATCGTTGCTTCACAACTGCTTATTTAACGGGATAGATGGCATAAAGTTTAATATTTCTTTCTTTTTCTTGACACATACAATACAATATGTCTCACGTCGTTTATCCAAACGCGCACGCACAGCTTAGCTTAGTCTCTTAAGCTCACAGCTAAGTTCAGGTTTTCACGACATCATTGCATCAGGGTTTCACTGCAATAGTACATGGTACTCACCGTGGTACGTTCTACTGTCTACCGTCAGGTCCATAAGTCAAGTCGGCCAGTTCCCAGCGATGACGTGTCAACGCGTGAGTAAGCTGAAGTGCGTGACTTCAGCACGACATTTCTCAGAATAATCCCTTCGTTAGTCAGCTAACTCATTTGCACCAATGAGCGAGGGTGCGACATGCTTTAGGCAAGGACACCCTTTAATTAGTGACGTAGCTCTGTGTTTACTAGGGTCATTAATTGGCCGTAGCGTTAATGACGATTGCGCCTCTCGTGTTGCTAGCCAGGACCTTTTCTCGAACTGTCGCCAAACGTACCTTTTACTATTATTTACGTCGACTCATAAACGTTAAGTCAAGCCAAATAAAAGGAATTGAAAACAAACTTTTAATATTTTTAAAGGTAATTAATAGGTATATGGGCTGGCAAAAGCCATGTAATGGTAAAAAGCCGTAATGTCTCGTAGAAAACGAATGAACACCGCAAATATTACTTAAAATAGTTTTGGTTTCATCAATATTTATTAAATTAAACAAAACGTTTTCGCTAGTACATCAACTGTTGTAATTGAAAACAAAGACAAACAGCGCGCGCACAAACTCAATTTTCAGTTGTTTCAGAGGAAGGTTGTAGCTAAGTTCCAACTTCCAACGTATCAATTATAAAATGAAACTTTAAAAAATCCGTCGTTTCTCTCTTCGAACACACGTTTCCGAGGCGCGACGCCGACATGAAACGCCGTCATGTTCGTGTTGCGATGTTAGCAAATCATTCCAGCAACGTAAACTGATTTGCGCGCGCTCTACACGCAACGCCCCGCTCTTCGGAACAATAATTTATCACAACAATTATTACTAATGGTTTACACTTGTGTACCGAGGTTAATTAATAATTTAATATCGTTAAATTATTTTAATTTACTTATCAGATGTCTCCTGTTTCACCTCTAGAAAAAAGCATTCAAAAATGAAAAATTCAAATTTACTTATCATTGTTTTACACTTGAACAGATACAATGGCACGAGTTTATAATTCTTCTTAGTCCTTACAATGCATTCTATAATTTCTATTTCTGGGAACTCCACTAACAAAAAGAAGCATTACATTAAATCAAAATAAAAAAAAACGCGACAGTTTTATTCACACTAAACTAAGAACACTCTCGATTAAGTCATCTTTTATACAAAAAAACTCGATCAAATTCGGTTCATCCGTTTGGGAGCTACGATGCCACAGACAGACATACAGATACACAGACACGTCTAACTTATAACACCAGTCTTCTTTCTTCCCCGACGAGGGTTAAAAAGTAATACGAGTAGTGTGCAAGTTGTTTTGGTTGCACTACTGGCGTTTAATTTGTTGGGATTACATTAACTTGCCATTAAACACATCAATCGTATGTAAAACGTTAATTACGAAGCAATGTTGCGCGCAGCTAAGCTACAACATCAGCTGTATCGTTCGTGTGAATTCGCTCAATCATAGTTCTGAAACATTTCCGAGTTATCAACATTTAGATGTTATCTTAAGGTAGCACTTAGCAGTCTTTGTTTATTTTATCTGTGGCCGGGTTATCCTAAATTTACTATTTTCAAATCAATTTTACTAACTGTAAATGATGCTTTCTGAACCCAAAAAAAAAATATAACAAAGCCAAGGATACTATCTAAACGAATTATTGGTTGAAAACATAATGCGTTCATTTTTTCTCGATAGAAAAATTATCTGTACTTACGTCTTTTTAATTTCTTTTTTCAGTTTTATACATAGAAAACAATACTGATATTATTATAAAAAATATATTACTAAATCAAGCGTGCTTTTTGAAATACAAGTTATCGGTTACTTTTTTAACTTAATTTATATTTTTTTTACTAATCGAAAAACAAGCGGTTTATAGTATGATATGGCGAGCGCGGCTCGCGACAGTAGCCCGCGAGGCGTTGTAAGAGTAGGACCTGTGTTGATTTTGCGCGCGCGCCGTGACCAGTGCAACTTCGACGAGCGCTAATTCCAGTGACAAAATGTTACAGTACAAGCGGTATTACAGTACACTCGCCAACTAAATATTGAAGAATTTTAGATTTTTATTTTTAACCGACGAAAAAAAAAGGAGGAGGTTCTCAATTCGACACGTATATTTTTTTTTTTTTTTTTTGTATGATCACGCAGAAATCGGCACAGGGTGGTCCGATTTGGATGATTCTTTTTTTATTGGATAGGGTATGTCCTGAAGTTGGTCCCATATTTTTTTGAAAATTTTATTCCCACCCTAAAGGTACGAAAATAGGGAATGATTGATTATTCACCCGTTTTTTACTCGGTATTTTTACATGTTAACCCCAATAACTTTGTACTGGATAATCTGATTTCGATGATTCTTTTTTTATTGAATAGTGTATACCTTGAGGTTACTCTTGTTTAAATTTCAAAACAAAATTTTACCTCTATAGGTACGAAAATAGGGGATGATTGATATTTCACCTACTACATTTTTACCTGGTAACTGAATCTATAATTCATAAAATCAATAATTTATTATTAATTGTAAGTATTATAGCAACTAAAAATTAAAAAATAATTACTTTTTAACAAAAAATAAAACCAACGAAAAAAAAACTGAAAAGCAAAAAATAAAATAAACCATTTAGTATTATAAATTAAGATCCGAAATTAACAGTAAATAAATAATTTTGAGGCGGTGCCAAACCAATGAAAAAACAAACGGCGAAAAGTTGTGTAATTAATTTTATGTAATTAATTTTGGTTGTTTGTTTGGCACGGTCTCAAAATTATTTATTTACTGTTAATTTCGGATCTTAATTTATAATACTAAATGGTTTATTTTATTTTTTGCTTTTCAGTTTTTTTTTCGTTGGTTTTATTTTTTGTTAAAAAGTAATTATGTTATAAATATTCAATACTTCAAATATATTTTGTACATAAATAGGTCAATCTGCAATATGAGTATAAAAATTAAATTACTATCGGACCCGGCAGACGTCGTCCTGCCCGGAAAAGCACTGCAAGTTTATTAATGCTAGGTTATCCGAGATTTACTATTTTTAAGGTTCCGAAGTAAAATCGGAACCCTTATAGTTTCGTCATGTCTGTCCGTCTGTTCGTTCGTCTGTCTGTCCGAAGCAAAGCTAGTGATAGAAAGCTGAAATTTGGCATGGATATACATATATGACAGCGCGCGAATTATTTAAGATGTTACATCTTTTTATTTTAGGATTAAATGTGATCGATTTGAATAATTATTACATAAACGATTATTATCGTCAATTGAACGGGTAACACCGGATAGAGTTGAACGTGTCATGGCGGCGGCGGTGGAGATCATTCGTTCAGCGACACCAGTCGTATGAGTTTGTGCAAACCTATCGGCCCATATCTTTACAATCTTCTATTATTTTGTGTTGTATTGTATTAATTTTAATAAAATTATTGTAATACAACATCTCTGTGATAATATTTCGAGGAAAGTACTAACCACCTACATTGTGACATAAAATCAAAGAATGTCGGAAACACCGTCAGAGGATGAATCACTAGTCACTACGTCTCGGTTTTCGGCAATCCGACACACACACACACACACATATGACGGCGCTTTGACAAATTCGACGTCAAGAGTGACAAGTCGCTGTCAACGTCACTCTAGCGAAGCGTCGTGGCCATGGTAGCGGGGCGGCCATGATGGATGGCACTTCTTTCTATCCTAGACGGCGCCAGCGCACCATGTCTGCGACGAATCGCTGTGCATCTTGCTGATCGGAATATATTTTGTGACAATTACAGTTAATTTCAATAATAAGAATCATTAACTACTTGATCGTAATCGTATTTTGTGAATTTACTTGGTGATTTACTTGATTTAACGTGAATTTACTTGATTAGTCTAAATTAACCGGAAATATACTACTTACCCACTACTTCGACTATTAATTTGTTATAAATATTGAAGAAAGCCCTCCTGTTATATATATATATATATATATTTGTATGTAAGTACCTACTTATTTGTGGTAGTATTTAGATGATATTAGTCAATTTTGTATGTAAGTACCTACTTATTTGTGGGTGAACCGATTTTGATGATTCTTTTTTGATCGAAAGCTGGTGCTTATCATGTGGTTCCACATAAATTTGAGCGAGATCTGACAAGTAGTTTTTGAGTCACTTTGAGGTTGGTTATTTTTCGTTAGTATTTAGATGATATTAGTCAATTTTGTATGTAAGTACCTACTTATTTGTGGGTGAACCGATTTTGATGATTCTTTTTTTGATCGAAAGCTGGTGCTTATCATGTGGTTCCACATAAATTTGAGCGAGATCTGACAAGTAGTTTTTGAGTCTCTTTGAAGTTTGTTATTTTTCGTTAGTATTCAGATGATATTAGTCAATTTTGTATGTACCTACTTATTTGTGGGTGAACCGATTTTGATGATTCTTTTTTTGATCGAAAGCTGGTGCTTATCATGTGGTTCCACATAAATTTGAGCGAGATCTGACACATGATGAGCACCAGCTTTTGATCAAAAAAGAATCATCAAAATCAAAATACTAACGAAAAATAACCAACTTCTATTAATATTCTCTTAATAATAAAAACAAAAATAAGCTAAAATTATCATCACTCTTATTTTATAGCACGTAAAATTCCAGTTAATAAATCAAAATAAAGTATACTTACACCCCAACTCAGAGCCACTAACGGTTACTAATAATAATAACAATAAAACCCTTCCACACTCATATCCCCGCAGTAGGTTACAAGACTTACAAGTATTTACCTGTGTAGCGGGTGGCATGGACTACACATATAACACATCACAATAACACCCATGACACGAGTACAAATATTTATCAGTCACATAAATGTACAAAATAATTCAAATTTGTAAAAGTAGTGTAAAATATCTCAACCTTGTTGTGCTGTGGTCGGTCACCGGGGTCATACGAGTTCACGTTCTCGGCGCGTTAGCTTGTTCGTTTCAGGTGGATTCGAAATTTGAAAAATACCTACTTCGTCACAATAAGAGGGCCTTAATAGTATTTTTTAATTATAAAAACCTTCCGTGTGCCTTAAGGAACATGATACAAAAAAAAAGCCGAATTGGTCGAGCTATTCTCGAGTTTGGCACTTAGCAACATTCATTTTTATTGAAATAGATAGATAGATGTAACAACCTTTATACAAACCAATTATCCACAATAAAGAAAGATTTGATTTGACCATCACCTTAATAGTTACTACGTTATCTTCTTACACATAATCGGCTGAACCTGCAAAATCGCCATTAGAACACGACAAGATACTAGAAAGATTTAAGAAACTTCTATGTACACTTCTTGCGAAGTTAATTGAAATTGGACGAAGATGTGAGTGTAAAGATAAAGAGCTGGTACGAACAATTTCGTGCTAGCTCGCCTCACCGCGGGCGATTTCCAATCATTGACGGTTATTTGCGCGAGAGACAAAGAAACGTAGTCAGTCGCCCGAGGTTCTCGAGTTCGGCCTGAAGAAGAGTGATGTGTAGTGGGAAGCATGTGTGTGTGTGTGTGTGTGTGTGTTTAATATAAAGGTTGGATTCAACATAATTCTCTCATTATTGGACTCGAGCCCGAAGTAGAGTAGTAGTATATAATAGTGTAGTGACAGACTTCCAACGGTCTGTAGTGTAGAGGCTGGTTTCATAGTCCATAACTATGCCACTATTGGGCTCGGGTCTCCTCTCACAATGTGAGGGGTACAGACCATAGTCCAGCACGATGACCAAGTGTGAGTTGGCAGACTTCATACACCTTTGAAAACATTGTGGTTAGGTTTCCTCTTAGGTTTCCTCATAATGTACTCCTTTACTGAATATGATACCTAATTAACTTGTTACACAAATAACTGTTTCAAAATTTAGTCGATCAGTACGGCGGGAAACTAGTATTTGTATTGTTACGGTTATTGTTTACTTCAAATACTATTAAATAACAGTCTACATCTTAAGGTGGCCACTCACGGTCGCGCCATTTGGCGTGGCTCCAAATGACATATCGCACGGTCTTTGGTGGAACAAGGGCACATCTTACAAAAAATCGTAAAATGACAAAAATCAATCAATTTTTCACATTCATGATCAAATTTTAGCTGTATATCACGCCATTTGACGCGATGGACTGACCGTGAGTGGCCACCATAACGCTCAAACAACTGCCTGCATGAATTATAATTATGAATCAACCAAAGCGGTTTTTGTTTATTAATATAGTTACCTACCTATACCTATATAAAGCAACAACAGTATGGACACTATGGACCGTACCTAATGGAGGCGAAGGAGGCACTCTAGACTCGGCTGCGTTATCAATCTTCATCTTGAAATCGGATCAAAACAATGACACACAAAAAACCGGGCAAGTTCAAATCGCACTCGGGATGAGAGTTCCGTACTGTAACATTTCATCAGGAGCGATTAGCTTAATATTTTTGGAGGTTTATGTTAAAATATTCCTGATTTTTATATTGCGAAAAAAAAAATCATCTTCAACATCAGCAAGGCTATTCTGTTTTGTAACTCGACAGCGGAATCCGCGATGAGTGTCAAAATAATATAAATATCCTATCTTTAATCGTTTGAAGTTTGACACTCATCGCGGATTCCGCTGTCAAGTTACAAAACGGAATAGCCTTACTGATTAAAAGTACATAAATTCTACATGCCCATCGTTGGGTCATCGAGCTCTACGCGTACTAAATTTCAATCATTCAGACGTTTTTTGACCTTTAACACGGAGCCCTAAAACCGAGATACTTCAAGGCTTTTCCATTTGCGTTTATGTAACCAGTGAAAACAAGGCTGCCTACCCGGCGGGGCACCTGCCATATCTTAGTTTGCCTTCGACGTAATGAAAAGCAAACAAGCTTGTTTTGTGTAGCGTCTTGACTCCTCCTGGAAATTACAAGGTACACAACTCTCACGTGCCCCTATCGAGTGTGTTAGTTAATTAAAATGTGCGTACGACACCAGGCTCTGACGTTGCGGCCTTCATATCCATTATTTACTAAACGTCAAGACTTCGTTGTAGTAACCTAACTTGTTCCTTTGTATTTGTAATTGTATCGTATAACAGAAGTAAGTACCTAGAAAGTACTTTCTAAGATTGTAAGTTGCAAAATCGCTATAATCCTGTTTAAGTAAAACGTGGGTATGAATAATAAATGGGTATGAGTATGTTCTTAGTGTATAACAATTAAATAACAAGTCGCTAACACGTGTACCTAATACAAACCGTTAAAAATTAATTCAATGGCTGCTCGAAAACGTTTCCACTGTCTCGAACGCGTACATATATGTATAATATATATCATTAAAATCCTATAAATATAGCACAAACAAACGCAGTAACTCAATGTCAAGCCGTGTAACAATGAAACCACTTACTGGAAGAAGCTCCGTAGTACTCCGTACCCACCGAATGTTTGTCTTTCATTTCGTCGACGGCATCGCACAAGATGGGCGTACGCGCCAGGTATTGTTTATTCACATACGAGTATCGCTCAACTAATACACTTAATAAAACATCGATTGTTAGGTACGACCAGCCGTTTTGTGATATAAACCATATGTATAGAATAAAACTGTTATTAAAAATAACGCTTCACACTCATAGGGGCTATGATTCCCTGTATTTTGGGTGTCATGGACGACACATAAACGCCCAGACCAATAACAGAAATTCAAACTCATCATTCAAATTTCCGCCTCGCTGGAAATCGAACCCGAGACCTTTGGCGCTGCGATCCGGCATGGTAACCATCGCGCCACATGGGTCGTCCAAATTAGTAGAATATATGATTCTGAACTTGGACGATATGGCATGTGTAAAAAACTATTATTGCAGGCTTTCAATAACACAATAATTCCAAAAGCAATTAGATATTTATAAACTTTCAATCAGTGTACAGTACACAGAAATACATTACTTACAACCTAGATCAATGTAATAATATTGTACCTGAGTCTCTTTGTAAAGTTGCTTATCTAGTCATAGAAATAATATGAAAATACCTACACTAGGTAGGTAATGTCCCAACACAGTACACCAACGACTATCTGCGTACCAGCCCAAACATTAGGAGCATTATCATCCGGCAACCGTAAGAAATTACCCCCTCGGCCTACCGCATACCGGTAACCAAGTAATGTGCACCCGGGGTTACTTAAAACGTATTACTTAAATGTTTTCTGCGTGTTTGAACGTGATTTGCATCCGAAGTCGACGAGGGTGCCGTTTTAATCTCCCACCGAAACATAAAAAGTATTTTAATTTTAATGATTGCGTCCCCGTGTCTATCACTGAGACGGATGGGATGGGATAGTGAAATTGCTTGTTTGGTAGCTTCGTTACAATAATCTAAATTTTACTAACAAAAAATAACGACTTCAAAGTCTCAAAAAATACATAGTTGTCAGATCTCGTTCAAATTTATGTGAGACCACATGATAAGCGCCTGCTTTCGATTAAAAAAAGAATCATCGAAATCGGTTGGCGTGATATTGAGTTATTCGTCAATTTGTCGCGCACATCTTAACACAAATTTACGACTTATGTGGTTTTCTCATGGATGCCATTGTCAAATCTCAATAAAATTTATGTGGGACCACATGACAGCCACCAGCTTTCGATTAAAAAAAGAATCATCAAAATCGGTTCGCCCAGTCCAAAGTTCTGAGGTAACAAACATAAAAAAAAAATACAGTCGAATTGAGAACCTCCTCCTTTTTTGAAGTCGGTTAAAAATTAGATTACTGGATTATATATTTTCATACCCGATATACCCCTTATACCCGAATAAGATTCATTTCTGCTAAATTGATCATTACAAAACAACCAACTTTGAAGGATAACACAATAAAAATTTAACTAGCTATTACGAAACTTATAATTATGCTACATATCTATCTGCTTTTTAAACGGTCAAAGCCACATGGAGGGTAGTAAAAAGACACTCAAAAACTACAAAAAAATAAAAGTCTAAAAGTATAAAAATAGACGAAAGTTTGAAAATATTCAGTGCCGCATTGCATTATATGCGCTGAACTGAAAAAGACGAAGGACTTGTATATCACTAGCAACTAAGTTTTATCTTCTTCAAAAGCAAGCAAACTGGGATAAGTTTAAAATTAATTGCATTCGCTAATTAGTATGTTTCAATAACACGTTTTATACAATAGCTGCAAGTAAGAACCCACGAAGATATTTATTTTAACTGTTTCTAAATGGAGTTTAGTACACGTATAAAAAAAATTAATCGAAGATAACAAAATGACCATAATAGCAAAATGACTATTTAACGTAATCATTTAGTTTTATTAACCGACTTCAAAAAAAGGAGGAGGTTCTCAATTCGACTGTATTTTTTTTTTTTTTTATGTTTGTTACCTCAGAACTTTGGACTGGGCGAACCGATTTTGATGATTCTTTTTTTAATCAAAAGCTGGTGGCTGTCATGTGGTCCCATATAAATTTTATTGAGATCTGACAATGGCATCCATGATAAAACCACATAAGTCGTAAATTTGTGTTAAGATGTGCGCGACAAATTGACGAATAACTCAATATCACGCCAACCAATTTCGATGATTCTTTTTTTAATCGAAAGCAGGTGCTTGTCATGTGGTCCCACATAAATTTGAACGAGATCTGACTGACAAGTCGTTTTTGAGACTTTGAAGTCGGTTATTTTTTGTTAGTAAAATTTAGATTATAGTCAAAAAGGCTAACGAAAAAGCACCTGATGATAAGTGTTCACCGTCGCTTATAGACGGATGAATGACGGATGAGGATGAATCTTCGCTGCGTAGTGTGATAGTAAAAAGGTGACGTTAGAATGAATCTAAACTGTTCCTCGGAGCACTCATCATTATGGTGGCGGTACAACACACATAGGCAGCTAATGTCCTTCCGAAGAAGGGACTTCAAACCTTTCTTTCAAATGTATAGTAGCAGGACTACCAGGTGCTTACAGCGTGTCTTTTTATTTAATTATTTTATGCGCATCTTTATTTATAACTTTATTTTACGCGTCACAGACTTGTTTTAACAGTTTGTGAATAAATTATTCAACTTTGCCTGTAACATTTATTTTGCCACGCATGTTTTTATTGGCAAAGCCTCCGTTATCCAAGCGTCAAAACTAGTCTATCACAGTGAAACATCAAAAACGACAACTGCCTCCCTCACAAAAACATTGGCTGTGATTTCGTTTGGAGAAAAATTGTCAATATAGAGTATATATAGAGGTTTTAAGCCCTAGGTCATAATAGTTTCTATTTTTTATTTGTTTTGAAATTTTCTTGTCTTAAAGAAAATTTAGGGTGACGATTTAACTTTAAAAATATTATGATCACATAACTCCGTACATATTTTCATTTACAAATATAAAAAAAATTTAATCTCAAATTTCAATCTTTGCCGTTCCAACAAGTCTTGTATTTTTTCCGAACAACTCCAATGCAGCGTATAACATAATTACTTAGTTTCGTCTTTATTACAGTTTGGGCCGCTTTATTTTCGTAGAAACTTCCACTTATTTTATCCCGAAGTAGTTAAGTACACCGGTTGCGAATACTAACCGCATTTAAGGCTTGAGATTGTAAGCATTCACGGAAAACAAATGTCTTGAATTGCAGTTATGTCCTTGTTATTATTTTATCGTTTGGAGCAAGCGTTTTAATGTGGATATACGTATAGTTGCATAAGGACGGGATTTACCTATTGGATGTACGTAGTATAATATGTTATCTGTCATGATATGATAGATGTGAACTACGTGAAACCAGATTTATAATTCTACTATTTGGTCTGTTGCGTTTGTGATATTGATTATTTTTTTTGACAATTATACCAATTTTATACGTGACAATGTTGTCTTAAAACAAAGCTGTCGATTCAATAGCTTAACATTATATTTAATTAGCTTCTTAATCAATGTTTTTACTTTTTATAATAAAACGGCCTCGTTACTATATTATAATTATTATAAATTATTATTGATTCCAACATAAAGAGCAGCAGTGCATGTGGGAGTACGTTGCAAATTTTAAATGCATATAATATTAAATTTGATGAACGTGTTCTTTAAAGCAAAAAATACAGTAAATTTGTATTTCGGATACTCGCGCAAATTGCGGCGATTGCGTTCATTAATATAATTAATGATTATGTATCAAGCGGGGAATTTTATTGAAAATTTTCATCCCATAACAAATTTATGGTCACTTGTGATTTAATCTTTGTATCCGTAGTACACACATACTGAATGCAGTATACTTCACACGCTCACGCACATCCCAGTCTCATTTCTAACTCCTCAGGGCTGTCATTTCATTACCTACAATAAATAATTTTTAAACTAACTTAAATTGTAACAAGGAGTTAAATCAAAATTAAAATACCGGTATTTATTTCAACAAGGTAACTGTTTTGTAATAAAGTGGCTTAAACAACGTCGGTCAGTAATTATTTTTAAATGATGCGGCTGCGACCACAAAATTGAATTTACTCTCTCGTATTCGTCACACAAAATGTTCATATCGAATAAAACATTTATTTAATGTAAGCGTGAAACAATGCACTTATGAACGTCAAATATGTTTATTGCACCACCGTTTTTAAAAGGTGACTTATTAATAATCTAAATTTTACTAACAAAAAATAACCGACTTCAAAGTCTCAAAAACTACATAGTTGTCAGATCTCGTTCAAATTTATGTGAGACCACATGACAAGCGCCTGCTTTCGATTAAAAAAAGAATCATCGAAATCGGTTGGCGTGATAATGAGTTATTCGTCAATTTGTCGCGCACATCTTAACACAAATTTACGACTTATGTGGTTTTCTCATGGATGCCATTGCCAGATCTCAATAAAATTTTTCTGAGGTAACAAACATAAAAAAAAAAAAAATACAGTCGAATTGAGAACCTCCTCCTTTTTTGAAGTCGGTTAAAAAGAATAAAGGACAAAAGAAAGTGGTATCTTATATCCTACTCAGGTCTCAGACATTTAAAAGACGGATCTACTTAAGTAAAACAATATCGGCAGTGCGGCACCTTCACAGATTAAACGGAACTTAATTGCTCGTGACAGCGTCAATAATCTAAAAGGGTTTACGAAGCAATACAATCGGCACCAATTTATTCGTGCCCTAATACAAGTTCCCTAACTAATGAGCTTAAAGGACGTTATTTTAAGCGGAGCTCGAATATGAAATGCTAAACTTTACACGGGGCGGGCACTACAGGGGCGCCGGAGGGTTGAAATATTTCACAATTAAACCCCGAACACACCTGTGCTCCCGTGACGAGCTATGAACATTCACGGTATTATTGCCTCTTATGTTTCGAAGACGTGGCCAGAATTTTTACTTGGTGCCTCGGGGAGATAATAGAAGAGAAGAAACAGTGCGTAATCACAATAAAACACCGCGGGGAAGCGATGTCGATGTTTTATATCAAACGGGCACATGTTTTAGGTGTTGGATAAAAATCCAGTCAAAGGAACACAAAGAGTTTGTAATTATTACTTTTTACAAAAAAGGCAACAATCATTTTTGGACGATCGGGCATCCAAGAGCAGGTAGATAGAACGATTAAGCAATAGAAACCTCGTACACCAAAACACTGCTTATGCTGCTCAAGCATGATTTGCTTGGGGGATTAGCCACAAAGCAGAATATCAGATAATTATATCAGCCTCATATAGGCTTAACACAAAGCCCATTGTTGACAATCTTATCATATTACTATAGGAACCAGAATGATACTACGAATATAATGTGCAGCAGGGCTATTCAGTTTTGTCACTTGACAGCGGAATCCGCGATGAGTTTCAAAATTGAAGTTCGAGTCCGAGATCTTGATATGTGATTCTCTAATCATCTGGTACGCACTTGCGAGGTGAAGGGAGTCTCGAACTCTAACTTCAATTTAGAAACTCATAGTGTATTCCGCTGTCAAGTTACAAAACAAAAGCGAACTTGCATCATATTGACATGTCATTATCTAATCATCTATTACGCACTTGCGAAGTGAAGTGATCCTAGAACTCGAACGTCAATTTTGAAACTCCGCTGTCAAGTTACAAATCTGAATAGCCTTCCTGATACTAATGTATTTATCGAGTACCTATTTCTCGTTCATTGAATTATCGGTCAGTATTAGTAAGGTATCAAATTATTAATTTTAGTCAAATTCGTAGAGCCTCGAACAATAAACAATGACATTATAGCAACCAAACGTGCTGGAAATCATTCGTGTACAGCTCCAATAGATTAACAAACGATGACTTCGCTATGCTTCGGCCAGCGCGGTGCAAGTCGGAACGGAACGCATACGAAGCAACTATTTGTCATGTTCGTGGCTGCAGTATTACCCAATAACTGTCGAGAAGTACTCCCGAGCTGAGCGGTGTATTGCGAGTGGAGTTACTTGTACTGGTTTCGGTGCAAACCTCAGTCGTATATCTCGTTGACGACAGCAGTTAGAAGGTAATTCAGGGAGCCGCGAGTTGCAACTTAGTAGATTGCTTGCCAATCCGTTATGACGTTGTGCTTTCCAAACTTTTCATATGGAAAATGCTACTTACTTAAATACTAAATTCTTCAAACATTTTAATTATAAGACAATATCAGCAGTAACAGTTTTTGAGAGGAATTTAAAGCAACTTTTCACTACAATAATTGCATAAAACATACATTTTTGAAGTGAAAACTTCTTTAGGCGCGTTGGGAATTTTTGAGATGGGATAAAACCAACCAGTTCGCGACACCGTCAGCATTTTAATCGACACCTACCTGTGGCGCCATCTTTGAGAGAAATACAGAACAATAGTTATTTGTTTACAGCTCGTATTAATAATCAAGATTGTAGTTTACATATACTTTACAAGGCATTCGCAGCCATCACCGAAAATGTAATTAATAAAAAAACACTTAATTTAAAAGTATTTCCTGCACAATAAAATATTTCCTAACAATTCAAAAAATACACACGTAATTGTTCAAGTATTCAATTCTGTCGGTACTCTCGGAGTGCCTTTTTTCGTATCTCATTTTAATTCTTAATAATAACGCTTAAGTTGGCCAAGATTGATGAAGATTGAAAGCCTCTAGTGCTTTTTTTATATTCTGTTCCCACGTTTCTTTAGAAGGAGAGGCTTTGAAATACTCCAACAATTGGTGGATACTTTCAGGACGGTATTTATGTTACAAAGCATGCTTTTAGTTAAAAAAATGTTAATGTTAAAAAAATGTTAATCTCAACGAGTTTTTAATACGTATATTCCTAACCATACATCTGAAAATAAACATTCTAAATTATGTTGACGAAGAGTTTGACTTAACAACGTGAATCTCAATCTTTCGAATTAGCATCGATACAAAACGAAATAAAAAAAAATCACCATCATCTTAAACGGATAACCACCCAGCCACTGTGGATTTAGGGCAGCTGTAACGTAAATAATTACACGCTTCCCGAGCACGAAACTAATTGTTACCTGGAACTGACTGCCTTTTGTTATTGTGTACTCGGTTACCGGCTGAGGGGGTCGTGTGATCGAGAATATTAGGTACCTGACTGATTTGGAATGGAACCCTGGCGTCGAATTTACAATCGTTTAAAAATTTACACGACATTATTCTCTCTACCACCGTTTCAACAAGGTGTTCGGGTGTTTTACCAGTAAGAAAAAACCGGGCAAGTGCGTATCACGCGCAATGTAGAGTTCCGAAGTAGTAAGTTTATCGACTATTACTTATTAACTACTTATGCTAACATAGCCGTGATAGCTTTCCTTGTGAATTCATCATATAACCCATTTTTGAGAATTTTTTCACTTGTCCAACTCCAACCTTTTAGCCAGCGTGGGGGGAGAGACACTTGACTATAATCAGAATTAGTATTTTAAAGAAAAATATTACACAAACGGACCTCTAATTCCAAAAATGGTTATAGGAAGATCCATAATATTTTTGAAAAACCTTGTCAACGATACCCCACACTATAGAGTAGGTACGCGACGAATAAAAAAATAATCCTCACGTTACCTTGGTAAAAAATGTTTTTCAATATTTTATTCTACGATTCTGGAGTTTTAATAAATATGTAGGTATATTCATGCCAAATTACAGCTTTCTAACACTAAGGGTCTCTGCGCTTTGTCTCGTAAAGATGGACGGATATGACGAAACTATAAGGGTTCAGATTTTACTTCGGAACCCTAAAAATAGCGAAAACACGTCGGTCGCATATTTTTCCATGAATATTCCTATAAACAACTGGCCTTCACGCGGTACTGCTAATGTCAATCGCCTCCTGCTGACACACGCTTTATCTGTCGCCAATTCAGCATTTTCATCAAGTTTTGGTGTCGTTCATAAACTTATTTTATTAAAAGACCCAATCATGTCGAAACTTCATCCTTGTCGCCTGATTGCCTAGTAGATACTTTGGAATTTAATAATTTGATAACTTAAGTCATTATCTTACTGAAATACTTACAGTAGTTGATATAAAATTACTTGATAAAATGTTTAAGATATCTTATAGATACCATGATAAATTTCGAGAGGTGAGGAACAGATCTGTTTTATTCCTCTTTTGCATCCACTCACATCCCTTTAGATTTTGTTGATAAAAGGGGTGGCAATAACCTGAGGCCAAGACTTGGTTAACACGTTCAGGGCATTATGAGGTCGAAACGTCACAAGCGTGACTTCTCGCTGGTGCGGCAGTCAAAATCGCATTCTTTCACTCTGTGCGGGAGGCGATTATTTTGACATTTCTTTGAGTATGACAGAGACAAATACATAAAATTGTTTCTCTTGCGAAGTCAAGCCCAATGGCGTAGTTAATAAAATATGAGGTCGAAGAGGCCTCATACGCACTGAATAGAAATTAATTACGCTACTGTGCGAAGTGAGGTCTAATCTGCCTCAAAACGGAGTGAAGCGCGGGAGGCGTGGGTGCCGCGTATTCTAGCGTAGTGATGCGATAAGTTTCGATACGAAAGCACGCTTCTCGTCCGCGCGACTCGCTCGATATTTTAAATAATTTATAATTATTTTAGGGCTTATTACGAAAAAGGTGTCAATCGTTGGTGGACTGTCTGCCAACTTCAGTAGACTTTCCCCTACATACTTTAAAACTAAAAATGGTATGTGTGCCGGTAGGTATGGCACTTTAGAATCCTAATTTAAGTGTTTCGTTTCAGGACAGGTGACGACCCATGTGGCGTAATGGTTACCATGCTGGATCGCCGCACCAAGGGTCCTGGGTTCGATTCCCAGCGAGGCGGAAATTTGAATGATGAGTTTGAATTTCTGTTCTCGGTCTGGGTGTGAACGTCCTTGTCTATGTTGTGTGTTGTCCATGGCACCCACGATACAGGAAATCCTAGTGTGTAAAGCTATGAGTGTAAAGCGTTAATAATAATAATAATAATAATAATAAAATTTCCTAGCGGCAGATGCGCTAAGCATGCGCTTCAAAAAGGCACTCAACGCAAGCACTGCGTAGGTTGCTACGATAAATACAGGGTTACACTAAACAGTAGGTACTCAAGCAGCAAAAAAAAAACTGAAAAAATTGTTACTTTTTGTGTTCAGTGCGATAAATCATACTGTTTGCCTTGCTTTAATCAAAATATTTTGATTAATCTTTTATAAAAATAAATTTTATCGCACCTGCATTTCTCTTTTAGTGAGTGTTCACACTGAACTCGCGGGCGCGGGCGCGGGCGCGGTCGCGGGCGCGGTGGCGGATTCGTGTTCACACTGGCCGCCAGGCGTTTGCGCGATTGTGACATGTTGTCAGAGGTTGAAAACATGGACGACGATCTTTTTTTAACTGAAAATTCGTACCTAAAGTTCCATTTAGGTACTCACCCTCCATATCAGGAAACAATTCAGCAATTTCCTTCCATAGTTTATTAAGAATGTTTCTGTTCATAAGATGCCTGTGTTTATTCTGCCAAATCTGAGTTCAAATCAAATCAGTTCTAGCCTGAATAGTACTAATAAACTCTTCTGTATTGAAGGACATGATCTTAGATGAAAGAACAACCCTTTAATCTGGGGACATAATGAATTCATGTGCTATCGTTTCTAGCGACAAGTTCAAAATGGTTGAACTTACCTGACATAATCGCGCGTTCCGCCGCTAGTTCAGTGTGAACACACTCATACATTCTCATACGTTTGATATTGCCGCTAGCGGGCCGCGCGCGGTTGTCGCTAGCGTGCCCGCTACTTACACCGCACGTGCGTTTTGTATATGAACACTTTCATAGTAGTTCATATGTTTGAAATTTCGCGACCGCGCCCGCGACCGCGCCCGCGAGTCAGTATGAACAAGCACTAATTCCCATCACTAGTAGAGACACACATCGAACTTCTTTTTAGTGCGATATGAGGCAGAACCGATGACATAAATATTTTTCTCATTTATTCAATACTGAAATGTCACAACTGCGGGCGAAGCCTGATTCAACTTGAAAAACTATTTAAGTTTGTAATGGTAAAGTTTCAAGCAAATATTTTCAATTTTGAGCTATATTTAAGGTGTTTTTTAGAAACAATATTTTATGAGGCCGAAAAGCTCTCATACGCACTGTAAAGAAGTTCAACCTTGTCTCGAAAAGACCTCATTCGCACTGGCTGAAAGTCCATCAAAAATAGTCTCGCAGTGAACGTGTTAAACTGTCATTACTGAACCGCTCCCTCACTCTGAACTGTAGCATATTAATGAGATGAGTTTGCTGTCTGCCTTTTCAAAAGAAGTCTGTTCCAGTTTGATCTTAGACCACCCTAGGTTGACAAGTCTAATAGATGGAGTAAAAGAGAATGCGAGTTTTTTTTTTACATAAACACCATAACTGAATAAAAGTTAGTTGGAGCTATGATTCCTGCTCTGATATTATAAAATAACAAATTGAAAGATTGATTCTACAGAATGCTATCTATACCGGCAAAGGAAAAAACGAAAAGCCATTGGTATTTCAAAAAAGGCAATGAAAATCGAGTGCTGGTTCCAATAAAAATTTATCACAACGTATAATAAATAATCCCTATATTACATAACTTCTCAAGCTTAGAATTTAAACGCAACACAATCTTGAATTGAAACTCGAGAGCTAGCAAAAGAGTGAATACACAACTACGAACATCTCAAATTTGAATCGGTTTTGGAGGAAAGCCAGAGGTTCTCCAATTTCAAAATATTAACCTACAAACGATTTTTTACTTTCAGCGTGATAAAAGTAAATAAATAAACAAATTTTGTTCAGCCATAGCCATGCCATAGCCGACAAAATACTGCAATAAAGAAGCGATAAGAAAGCAAAGTCACTCAGTCACGTGAATGAAACACCCGAGCGCGGTATTTCTCAATGCGGCTGAATTCCTAACGACCAAATCCGTAGACAAACAAGAATAAACGACGACGTAGGCTCGCACAATTAGTCTTGTTAAAGTGGCATCAACCTGGTCAGTTTAGATGGATCGTTAACTGAATAAAAGGATTTGAAGCACATTGCAAGCTATAAAACGTTACGATATTGCAACGGACTTATGAGTGTATTTACTGAACACACATTCCTTTAAATTCAAGTTCCTTCATTTCTCTCTCTCTCTTTATTAATGGTAATTATGTCATTTTGTTCCGTCCTTTGACGATAACAAGATATATTGTCCAGTAATGGACAGAAATTAAAAGGTAAACGAATACTTTTTAATCAGATTACGACCCTGTTACATTAACTAATTATAAGTTGACCCATAAAATTATGAAAAATACACTTCCTCCTAATATGCATTTGAAACAGCAAAGGGTGAATAATTTAATAGTAAATTTTGGGCTTATGGCAGCCACAAAAAGATATCGTAGTTAGTATAAAAAGATTATAATAAGTAAAAAAAAGGGATTTAAGTCATGCCGCGCGCTCATAATGTAACAGTCAAGCAAGTCGTCGATAGCTTTTGCATGCGAATGTCACACTAAATACAATGCAATACGGGGTAATTTCCCGTAAACGATTCACATCATGCATAGCTTACGGTCCCAGTATTCCAAGTTGTAATTGAATAATAATGGTTGTTAAGGCAATCCTTTAATTTCCCTGAATAGCACCAATTTGGGAGAAAAACTTATGAGAACGTTGCTTGTGAATGAGTACTTGTGTCACGAAACACGGACACGCGAGAATAATTAAAGAAACTAGCGTGACATTGGAGTAAGTCCTTGGGTAGTAAAGTGAGATTTTATTCTAATACAAAAACTATAAAAATTGAGAATTTTATTGATAAATTATTAACATACTAAGCACTTATTTAATAGAATTTAGATAGTATTTAATTATGTAAATATACATAATGTCCAATTTAATCTTCTCAAAGTTTACATACCCTCGTAGCTCTAACAGCAAAGCCAAGATCAACAGCCAAGTAGCAGCAATAATCAAAACAACAGAATTGTATTTACAGCCGAATACAAAGAGGAAATCATTATTCTTGACAAACTTGGAGCCGTCTAACGGTATTTCCGCTAAGACGTCGAGCGCTCAATACATGGCCGTAGGAAAACAAAACTTTCCCTCCCTTATAAAATATACCCGAACCGGAACCACGTCCGATTCGGTCTTCAAATTGAGCCGCAGAATAGCGACCGCCCCGAATGTAATAACGGTTGCCCTATATCTACCGACCTAATAAAACCCCCATGCATGGGATTGAAACAGAGTTTATCGACTCAAAATTCCCTTTTTATAGTGAAGGCGCGAAAATTTGACAGGATTTAAAATTGGAACTTTTAGGGCTGGCGGCTTAAAATTATCAAGTCACGGACGGGTTGCCGGATAAAAAGTCCACTGTGTTATTAAAGTCAGACGTCACAAAATTTACCCGCAAATTCAGTTTCAGTAATTCACGAACATTAAGCAGGATTTACTTAAAGTGTTTATAAACGCTACTCCGTAAAAGGGTTCAAACACAAAAATAACACCTGCGACCTGCTTTACTCTCAGTTCGTCAAAGTAGGTATGAGTGAGCAGAGAGAAGTAAAATACACAGTGAAAATTAAAGAGTGGCGCTAGCAAAATTACTCGACAACCCACCGTGACTGCGCCGAATGCCATTAGGTACTAATATTAGTATGACTTCGGATTATCATAAAATGTTAAGAATAGTGGCTATTATATTAAACAAATCACCACATATTTTACTGGGTAGTACATCTGAAACACATTATAAGCACTCACGTCCGCGCGCCCCGAAAACAAATATTTTGAACCTTTGACCAATAAAATAAGAAACAGATTTGTCCAAAATATAATGACATCGAACTAAAGTAAGTATAAAGTAATATCACACAAGGGCTTTCACGCACCGCATATTGGTATGTTAATCTGAAGTTAAGCAAAACAAAAAGTTGTTCAAAGCAGTTTGCCTCACTGCGAAGTTTCTATTAGCTATCCGATATAGACGAAACCGCGTAGTGACGCAATCTATGGGATTAATTGGGATAGCTGGCAAGGCGACGGCGAGACGGTCCACTTTGCCTGCAAGGCACCATTAATAGAGTTATCACACAGCATATTTCATCAAAGACTTGACGCCTCCGCGAGAGTGTTAAGCCTTGTACAAAGACGCTGACAAACACTTTAGTTTCTATACTCTGTGATAGCGAGGCACGTCTCTAGTGTAAGATGGTATAGATTATCGTGTATTGATTTATCAATTAAAATCGATTCATATCAACTGTAATCACATAACTGAAAACGTCATTAGTTACAGTAAAGACAAATGCAAAAATTGATTAGTATAATGCACTCTTGTAAACATTACTTTATCCTACTTAATATTATAAATGTGAAAGTTTGTGAGATGTTTGTTACTCTTTTACGGGAAAACTACAAAACGTATTTTTATGAAATTTAGCACACAGTTCAGCAATGAACCGAAATAGGACAAAGGGTACTGTTGAGGTGTGGGTAGGGCTATGGGGTAGGGTTGTGGGGTAGGGCTGTGGGATAGGGCTGTGGGGTAGAGCTGTGGGGTAGAGCTGTGGGGTAGGGTATTATCCCAGGAAAATGCGGACAAAGCCGCGGGCAGAATGCTAGTCCGTAATAAATCAAACACTGGATATTATAAAGTAATCAGTAGTTATTATTATGTAGGTATTTAACTAAGAAACGCTTTCCGCTGTATGCGCGAACCTACCCTTACTCACACCGCAGCGCCTTTGTTTCGCGAAAATAGCTTCCACGGAAGGAGTAATCTCGACAATATTTCAAGATGATCTATACTCTCTATTAACCGGGTATTTCGAGCGGAACTTGAACAGTTGTGATATAGTTTAATCTTAAAAGTTTAATAAAGATTCTCCAGCTTATTGAGCATCGCCCACTATAGACTACATTCTCAATCCCAGTATTAAATAACTTTTACCTCGCTTCGTAGATAATACCATTCCGTCAGTGAGCACTTTTTTATATTTAAAATTAAAATTAGATAACAAGAATGATTGTGATGTATTACGGCCATAATTATCTATATAACAAACTGAATTCAGCGAATGATAAACCGCTTAAACAATAGCAGATTTGCATATTATTGTGTATAATTATATATATTATTATCTACCGATACAGGACATCTTCAGTCTAAAACCGCGAGTTATGAAAGCGCATGTTTCAAAACGCAAGATGTCTATGCTACCAGCTGTAACTATCAAATACATGAATTTAAAGGACGTCCCGAAATTCAAAGTCACCCTGAATACACTCAAAGTATAAAAATGGACAACCCTGTAGCCTAGTTGGTAGCGAACCTGCCTGCGAAGCGAGGGAAGGGAACCCGGGAAGGGTTCGATTCCCGGCCGGGGCAGATATTTATGTGACGGATAAATATTTGTACTCGGGTCATGGGCGTGATTGTGATGTGTTATATGTGTCGTCCATGCGACACAGGTAAACACCTACTGCGGAGTACGAGGGTGTTGGCGTTTATTAAAGTATAAAAAGGCTGCTTCTAAACATTACCTAACTACTTTCCTTTCAACTTTACTACTACATATCACATAGAAAGATACACACGAAGGTATTTGAACATACCAACGCCAGTTCTCGTCAGTAGCAGCATAATTTTGCACTCATCATCACGCACAATGCGGTACAAAACGATCGTACTAGCTATATTTCCGCAAAATTGTATAATACGAAAATGGATATCGAAATTTCCTTCGAAACTCGTAAATGGCGTATCGTTTGAAACGCGTACCCGTAATACAAATTTCATACTGACCACACGCTTTCCCATTTCATATTGAAATTCAGAATTTACGCTGCAAATACATTCGGAAGTATTGCGTTTCAATAAGTATTGTCGAGAATAAAATACCAATAGTTTGGAATTCTCTAAGTAGGTCCGACCACCATATGAAGAATAAAAATTATACCGCACGTGAACGTATCAAGGATAAAACAGACTTTGCCATATTTATAATATGGCTGCCCGGACAGACTTCGTTCTGTCAAATGTTTTTTTTTTATTAATACCTTCCGTCTATCCTATCTTTCAAGTTGGATCAAATTGCACACGGTGTGCTTTGATTAAAATCGGTTAAGTAGTTAAGGAGTCCATCGCGGACAAACAACGTGACAAGTAATTTATATTAAGATTATGTAAGCAAGTCTGTTAGAGTACATTATATATTGCAGAATAACGTCCGCCAGGTTAGACAGTTTAGAATAACGGTAACAAGGTTTTAAATTCTTTTTACTGCAGGTAACATCCTTCAAGAGCAGAGCAAGTGAGGCACAAACGATGCATGCATGTATCATGTATGTTTCCTTTTGCTTCCCTCTGCGTTGCAGGGAGCGACTCAACGGTACTTGGAACGAAGTCAAGTGCATCCAGTAGCTGTCTACTTGACACTTACTGTACCTACCTACATTGTGAAATCAAATTATCGTATAAAATGCCAACAATTTTTAAGAAAACGTCCCTTAAATCAATGAAAATTATATCTATTTATCGCTGATATGAGTCATGTCATTGATGCCTTCATCAATGCCGTTTGGCATAACATTTGGCAATGTTTTCGGATCTCTACACATATGCATCCTAAAGTATGTTTTGTTAAGGTTTTCAACATCGCAAATGTTCCTACACATCACACCAGCTACGAAAGCAAGAAGTAATCAGTCTTGGTTTTTTATAGGATACAGGAGTGCGTACACAGTAATTGCATGACCTAATTCCATTATACGCTTTCCACGATCGAACTCGACGAACAGTAAGTACCTATCTTTTGCTGAAAACATCCCTTCCTGACGACGTTGCCTCGTCATTCGTTATGCGAGCCGCGAAGGACTGAAACAGATTACCGGCATCGCCAAATGAAAACGAGTGAATAGTCTTATAACGCTGTAGTGCATCATCTTGCGACTACATCACCATTATTTAGCTACAATTGTTGTCAAAACAATGACTTGTATTAGACGTATAGGGACGGTGGTGTTTTTCTGAGTAGATAAAATTTTACTAACAAAAAATAACCGACTTCAAAGTTACTCAAAAACTACTTGTCAGATCTCGTTCAAATTTATGTGGGACTACATGACAAGCACCCGCTTTCGATTAAAAAAAGAATCATCGAAATTGGTTGGCGTAATATTGAGTTATTCGTCCACTTGTCGCGCACATACTTAATACTTTAAGACTTATATGGTTTTGTCATGGATGCCATTGTCAGATTTCAATAAAATTTATGTGGGACCACATGACAGGCTCCAGCTTTCGATTAAAAAAAGAATCATCAAAATCAGTTCGCCCAGTCCAAAGTTCTGAAGTAACAAACATATAAAAAAACAGTCCAATTGAGAATCTCCTCCTTTTTTTGAAGTCGGTCAAAAAACTACCAGATCCAATGATTAAAATTTCCCCACTAACATTTTAACTTATTGTAAGATGCTTATACATAAATTTCGCTGGACAAACGATGCTATCGCAAGTGCTACGTTATAAATGTTTTCGTGAAAAATATTCATCTAAAAGCAACCTCTAAAAAGCCTGAACGAAACTGTTTAAAACTCTTTCTTAGCGCAGATAAGATCGCCCACGCCTCTTCACAGGAGCAATTAACTCGTGCAAAGCAGGCAACGTGCAAACTATGCACCGCACACTTTGCTTTTCATTGACATGAATCAAAAGGCGGTTTTTAAGCCAAGTCTAGAGCGAATTCAATGTATTACAAAACTTACATAATATAACATGCCTCTGAATATAGGTATATGGAGCTATGACGCACCATAGTAAACCTCTGCATCACACTCGCGCGCGTACTGTACGTATTGTATTATATTCAATAAACTGATTCGTGTTTAAATTATATTTATATTTTCGTGCGATATCTAGATCTAGTTAGATTTCTCTGCGTGTTTGTATCAGAAATGAGGAGAATCGTAGACCAACAAGGGTAACCGACATACATAGCTCAAAGGATTAGCCGGCTGAAGTGGCAATAGGCTGGCCACATAGTGCGAAGGACCGATAACCGTTGGGAAAAAGGTCCTCGAATGGCGCCCACGTCTCGGAAAAAGAAGCATGGTACGCCCCCCGACCAGGTGGACTGACGACCTGAAGAAGACAGCAGGCATTCGCTGGATTCAGAAGGCTCAGGACCGGTCAGAGTGACGTAAGTTAGGGGGGCCTATGTCCAGCAGTGGACCTCCAAGGGCTGATGGATGGATGGATTTCTGTGCGATATCTGTTGGACCAAGAAGTACTTTTCTAAAATAACATCTAAAATAAATCTGTCTGAAACTAATTCGCAACATATCCAAAAAGAATCGACCGCAACAAATTACTAGCACGCCACGAAAAACCGGATGCAATTAAACCGGAACACATTATATTACGGTCTATAGCGGTCCCGACGTAATATAGGGTTCAAAATTACAGCGTCTCGTATTAGTACCATTATAAAGGTCACGATGGTCCATTCATGATGGTCGTATATTCAGTCAACTCGTTGGAACCTTTTTAGGTTATTACAGTCTTTGAGGACTCTATTACGCCTGCCGAGTAATGATTAACTTATGGAAGGATTTCTTATTCAATGAGATATTTAAATTTTCTTTAGAAACTATTCATATGCCACATACTTTACCATCATGGCGTACAAAATACATAAATATATTGAAAGTACTAATATATTACAGTTAAATGTATTCAATCCGCGACGAGTTACGTTTAAAATCAATAATTGTAACAATACATTTTATTTTGAAAGTGAACATAAAATTTTATATAAATAAAATTGAAGATACCTAAATCCCGTTGCAGGCACGACATTTTCCTTCAACGAAGTAAGTGATTAAATCTATTTAAAACTGACCTGGATGCAAAATTGCAGTTAGGGTTTCATATAGATCTTTAACAACATATTTTATTCTCATCCTGTTAAAGAGAGGACCATAAGCTACACTGGGACCCAGGTCCCAGTAACCAGTAGTATCCAGATACTCGTACTTATTAAGCACAAGCAAGATTCTCGGAACTTCGTCCGCAACAATATTTGACTTCTAAGAGATAGTCTCAACTTCTAGTTTAAACTCTTTATAGTACCTATGCATGTACAAAATCCCTACAATACCTACTTATTTTATAAATTCCTGATAATCTTGACAAAATAGATTTTTATATTCATATAAACTTTTATCTCCTATTTTACTGCTTTAAGACTCCCTCAGTATATAAAGAACGCTAGTTAAAAATTTAATGCTGATAGCAACTGGTCAGACTGAACGTTACATTGCCTGTCAAATAGTCATCGTTAGCGTTTTATTACCCAGACTAGATCTGTTCATTAGCTATTTACACCCTCCAGATACCCCAACCACGCCACTAAGCCGGGAACGCTCATCTATTAGTTGGTGGTTTAATAAGGTTCTTTGTTGGGGCCGGCGCTTTCACAATTTCCCCGTGAATGTAGCTTATCTCCCTCTGTTTGCTCTCAGCCCGGCTAAAGAGACCACGGTGCATGCCAATTTTTGCAGCGTTAGTTGGTAATTATGGACGCAACGCGAGATACCGTCGGCGGACTTTGTGATAAAGGAGGTCTTTTGATGTTAAAATTATTTTGTATGAACATGAAGAATCCTAAACTTTGTTACAAGTATTTATTTTAGATTTACCGTTTTTGGTTTGAATGCGGTTTAAATAGTTTGAAAAAGTTTATTATGAATATCTCCCTGCCAAATTTCATCTTAATCGGTTCAGCAGTTTCTGAGATTTTTTGTTTAATCAGCGGTGTGTCGCTTTTCAATTTTATATATATAGATGAGATTATCATATGAATCGAATAGAATACATGCTATCCCGGTTAGCGGAAGGGTAATAAAATTTACGAGAGGTCTGTTAGGAGAGTTGTACCTACCTAAATACGTTTTTAGATACTGGAAAAAAATACTATGCCTACATTGAAATTGATTACGTATAGAAACACTTTAAATTATTTTTTATTTCGCGAAACTTTGAATTATTTTTCGTTCAGTAGGTATGTAGTAGAAGAGTAGAGTTATGATATGATTTCAAACATACCCATAATAATACAAATGACAGAAAAAATATTCTATTAATAACATGAAACAACTAAACCTGAGCACCAGTACTAGTTAGTAACATTGTTAAACTCGTTACCGCTGCACCGATAGAGTAACCTATCCAGATATAAATATGAAGCATCACGACAGACAGAAGGATACTCTTTATATCAAACAAAACAATACACTAAGTAACTTCTAAAACTGAGAGGGACGATACATGAGAAGTAAGTGTACATTAACATAGCTTTTACTTGTGCCAATAGCCCTTGAATGATGGCAATCAATATCGCCGCTCAAATTACCTCTGCTATTAAAAGCGATGGATGCTATGAATTAAGAAATAGAAAGATTGTGTTGTCTTTAAAAAGTTAAAGCATTTACCACAACTTAAGATAGCATATTCAATTACGTACTGCTTAAAAGTTGTAGGACATTTTGAGATTTATTTTTAAATGATTTGCTTTACAATATTACTCGTAAAGAAGTTACCAAACTTAAAATACAATTCAAATGACGTGCACAATTCCACCGATGACCCGCACATCTTTTAAACGTTATTAAACTGAAATATCAGCGTCAATCCATGCAGAAATTTTCTATTACGAGGGGATAGAAAGAAAATCTCTTATCACGAGCGTTTATTGGTCTGAGATTAATATCTATCGGCTGATACGTCAGGGTTCTATAGATGAGATTTTTATTCGATAAATCCTTTGTGTCTTGTGGAAACTTCTTGTTTTTCATTAAGTAACCAGACTAGGTATCGAAGATCGTATACCGAACGGAAATAAGGAAGATAGTGAACACCTTTATAGGTGATTGTAAATGATCTGCCGTATTGTAAATCCCTTGCTGCTTCATAATGAGATTTTGAACTAAGTAAGTGCTTACGATAAGTACGTAGTACACGACATAAACGTCGTTGTAGGCACGTATATGTGAGTGATTTTTTTAACCGACGAAAAAAAAGGAGGAGGTTCTCAATTCGACACGTATATTTTTTTTTGTATGATCACGCAGCAATCGGCCCCGGGTGGTCCGATTTGGATGATTCTTTTTTTATTGAACAGGGTATGTCCTGAAGTTGGTCCCATATTTTAAAATAAGTACCTAAGTATTTATTATGTAAAGTCAGGCGACTGACATTTCCATTAAAGATTTTAATTACTTTATCAATAAAAACAGAGTAACACGACATTTACGTAATAGTAAAGCTGACTTCCAGACATGGCCAGACATACATATATTATAGCTAACGACCTACCTACTCAATGTGGCAGTTATATTCAAAATAACAGTTATCTGGTATCTGAGGAGTGAAATTATCACATATTCATATTCATAAGACGCAAATGTAGTGCTTCGGGCGTTTCCCACGATGAAGCCCACCGGCATGTGTTATGTTTTGGGAGAGGACTCGTAGTCATTACGATTCCGCGCTGCGCAATAAAATGCGAAGGATTTTTACTGTGGATGAGAAGATGTCGTGCGGTTACTGTTTTCGTTATTCAAATTAGTATTTGAATGTTTTTGGCGGATCAAAAGTTGGGATGGCCGCTCTGCTTCGTACAGACTAGACGTGGGATGAAATTCACGTTTGACAAACCCAAAGAGAAACGTAACAGACGCTTCTGTGTGGGAAGAAACCTTTCAAACAATAACATAAAATAAGTTTGGACTGCTTGTTAAAATTCTAACGGTTTGAATAGCTCTATTTATATAAAATCAATGTAAGTCTACACGTCTTTGTAGACTTGATAACGATCGATTTGCCTAAATATTATAATTAACTGGTCTTCGTACATTTATACAATTACTGGAAACTTTTACACGCTTGGAGTGACGAATTATTAATGAAGCTATGTGTACTGTTATAAAAAAATAAAAAAATATTGTGAACTTAGCGCCAGAGAGTACAACAATTATAAAAAAATATATTTAGTTTTACGTACTAAATAAATACGTGAAATTAATAATATTTTATTCTTAATTTCACGTATTAATAATAATTTAGTTTTACGGACTAAATAAATACGTGAAATTAATAATATTTTATTCTGTTTCAACCCATTAATGGCCTACTACTGATTAGGTACGTGTCTCTCCTCTTGAGAAGGCCTCTTCTCATTCTCTTCTCATTCTCCTCTTGAGAATGTGGTTACCACATACAAAATTAGCTACAGCGAAATATTTATTTAGCCGCATATTTAACAAATCCATTACGTACCATTAACAGCAATATGTTTTATATAACGAACATTAACTGTCAGCCACTATAGATTGTTGTAGGACAATCATTACCGCAGAAATTGCGGCGCAGACTTCAAATTAAAATTTAATTTTGAACCCTGAGTACAATGCAAACGTTTTCAATGGAAAGCTCGGAATCAAACAAATCACTTGGAAAATAATTTCCAAGTGGAATTTGAATATGTATTTTCTGTAGGTCCTTAAAGGAGGGAACGTTTTTATGATGAGTATTTTTAACAGGCCTAATTTGTAATCTGTACGTATAATTGGTTGTAAAAATGTTTTTCGTTAATAAACTTCGAAACTGCTTCATTCACAACCGAATCAAATGAGAGGGTGGTAACTAGCCAGGCAGGCTTCACGGAAAGTTAATGATGCCAGTCATATCTAATATTAATGAATTAATAAGTTAGACAGTATGTTCAGTACTAAAAATTTGGACACCTATATTGACACCAAATGGTGCCAACGCATTTTAGTCGGCTGCGAGCAAGTGAGACAAGTAAATGTAATTTTTGAAAAACCCCGACCATTCCAGAACACATAATAACGCATATTGTTTATTGTACACAGTTAAAACGTTTTTATTTGAGTTTATTTAAATTATAATTGGTAAATAACCACAGAACAAATAATAGTACTTATACAAAATAACTATAATTTTACTTACATTATTAAAAATTATTTAGTGCAAAATATCATCCGCCATCTTAAACCGAACTTGACCGAACAAGCGCTCGCTCTGTCACAGAGTATGAAAAATGTGACACGGTTTTTTTCAGTACAGCCCGTTTATATATTTAAGTCTATGAACAATACTGATAATATAATCATTACGCTGTGATCTACCATCGTGGCACGGGATTGAGGTCAATTTTCCAGGCGGCCCGAAGTAATGTAAAATGTTCAAGCAATTTGTTAAAAGTATCAAATAAATATTATTTTACTCTAAATTTAAAAACATTCACCGCAAGTAGGCAAAATAACTAAAATACCTATTATAAATATTTTATACATATTGCGCGGTGGATTTAAAAATAGAATAGACCGAAATTCAATTTAACGTACATAAAAGTCTTATTCTCAAGTCAATGGATCTCAAAGTGCGAGTGTGGCCCGCATGTGTTCGAAAACCTTATCGGGGCTTGACGTAGAAATATTAGCATTTAGATTAAGTCTCTGTTGTGTGTCGTCTGACTGACACAGTGTCTACGATAGACGAATTTTCCTGTATGTTTCACATGAATTCAAAAAGTTTTAACTTAATTTCACATTTTTTCTAACACTATTTAAATAAGTTGTAAGTCGGCACATCATTATTCTTTATTATTAGAAACGTGCAGAATCCATAGTTCTTTGAAATCTATATATATAAAATTGAAAAGCGACACACCGCTGATTAAACAAAAAATCTCAGAAACTGCCGAACCGATTAAGATGAAATTTGGCAGGGAGATAGTTTATGCTAAGGAGACGTCCACTAAGAACGGATTTTTGGAAATTCATTCCCTAAGGGGTACAAATAAGGGTTAGAAGACACTTTCATACAAACCAACTTTCTTAGTTTTAGATTTATAAATTTGAATTTTTTTATGTAGGTTTATAGTAATAAACAAAAGTTAATTTTAATATATTTTTTTGGAAAATCATCCCTTAAAGGGTTAATTTACTGAATTGAACTTAGTAGGCAACTTCGTCATTTTTGAAGTTAAAAACATGAAAATTTACATATTAGCTCCAGACTAGAAACAAAATTTGTAAGTATTATGTTTTTTTGGAAAATCATCCCCTAAAGGGTTAATTAAGAGTGCGAAAGTTAGTATGGCAACTTCGTCAGTTTTGAAATACGAAGGACAAAAATTTGTATATAAGCTTATAGTTAGACACTAAAAATAACTGTATCACTGTTTTCTCGAAATTCATCCCCTAAAAATAGGGGTTGGTAGTCAACTACATACAAATCAACTTCGCCCATTTTAGAGTTATAAATATGAAATTTTTTATGTAAGTTTATAGTAATAAACAAAAGTTAACTTTAACAATTTTTTTCGGAAAATCATCCCTTAAAGGGTTAATTTAGTGGATTTCATTTAGTATGCAACTTCGTCATTTTTAAAGTAAGAAGGGTGAAATTTTGTATATAAGCTTATAGTTAGACACAAAAAATAAATATATCACTGTTTTCTCGAAATTCATCCCCTAAAAATAGGTGTTGGAAGCCATTTACGTATAAATCAACTTCGTCAGTTTTAGACTTATAAATACGAAAAATTTTATGTAAGTTTATAATTATGAACAAAAGTTAATTTTAACACGGTTTTTTGGAGAATCATCCCTTAAAGGGTTAATTTAGAGGATTTCATTTAGTACGCAACTTCGTCATTTTTAAAGTCAAAAACATGAAAATTTATATATTAGCTCCAGATTAGAAACAAAATTTGGAAGTACATACTACGTTTTTTGGAAAGTCATCCCCTAAAGGATTAAATAAGAGTGTGCAAGTTAGTATGCCAACTTCGTCAGTTTTCAAGTAAGAAGGGTGAAATTTTGTATATAAGCTTATAGTTAGACACAAAAAATAACTGTGCCACTTTTTTCTCGAAATTCATCCCCTAAAAATAGGGGTTGGTAGTCAACTACATACAAATCAACTTCGCCAGTTTTAGAGTTATAAAATATATGAATTTTTTTATGTAAGTTTATAGTAATAAACAAAAGTTAACTTAGAATTTTGTTTTTTCGGAAAATCATCCCTTAAAGAGTTAATTTAGGGGAATGAACTTAGTAAGCAACTTCGTCATTTTTTAAGTTAAAAATGGACAGGGAGCAGGAGAGGGAGAAGGAGCGGAAGAGGGAGATAGAAAGGGACAGGGAGCGGGAGAGGGAGTGGGAGCGGGACAGAAATCGGGAGAGGGTGCGGGTGTGGGCGGGAGAGGGACTGGGAGCGATAGAGGAAGAGGGAGAGGGATATGAAGTGGGAGAAGGACCTCGAGCGGGAAAGGGAGAGGGAGGAGGGATATGTTGTGGGAGAAGGACCTCGAGCGGGAAAGGGAGAGGGAGTGGGACAGGAAGAGGGAGAGCAAGGGGAAGTGAGACAGGGAGCGGGAGAGGAAAAGGGACAGGGAGCGGGAGAGGAAGAGGGCAAGGGGAGAGAGGGAGAGGGAAAAGAAAAAAATGTTAATGTTGTTTACTATTCCAAACCAGCTCTCGGAGGAATGATCTGTGATTGTATCGTAAGTTTCAGTATGTAAATTCCTAAATGTATGTACTTCAATATAAATGAACCTGTTTTTAAATTTTCTGTTGTAAGGGATACTAAATAATATGATAAGCATAATTTCCGCGTGCGAAGCTGCGGGCAACAGCTAGTAACAAAATAAAATAATTTAGCAATTACAATAAATTTTCAAATATTACTTTCTGCAGCATACTTGACAGTACTAACACTACTATATATGCATTTAATCAATGGTTCATTTTCCTACAATAGGCCAACAGAAAATCAATCGAAAGCTGTTACATAAAACACCTACCTTCTGACCAAGTACACGCACGACTTACGCTCGCTATCGTCATTGTCGCTTGCTTGCAGCTAGCTTGCGTAGTAAAAGTACGAAATCTGTCCACGGAGCGACTTCGTCACGCTTGCCTTTTGCCTGTTTTACAATGCAGCTTGCATGCAATCGTCAAATGACGACAGTAGATCTAAGTTTTATTTATTTTGTTTTATCTGGGAAACACAATATTGATAGTACAAAACATAAAATTCATAATTTATAACACATAAATCAGTAAAGTTTCCGCTTGTCAATAATACATTTAGAAGCAGTTAGAGAATCTTAAGTTGAAAAAATTAAAAATAGAGAAATTCTAATGAGAGAGAGAGAAATTTTCTGATGATGAAGAAATAGTGTTACATATGTATGTGGCATGATACACAGATTCTAGCACAAACGTGTCTTGTGCCCGCGTCGATGGATCTGTGAGTGTGCGAAATCCTTGTCGCGGCTCGACGTGGAAATATTAGCATTTAGATTATGCTGGAGACACATTGACTGTGGTTGCTTCGTGAGCTACGAGTATATTCGGGCCGTCGAGTGTTTACGAATGGGATTTTTACTGCGATAATTGAGTTGCCAACTTTATATACCTACCATTCTGCTTCTGTTATGGACCGTTCATGAGGTTTTAAATTGTCGTATATTAATACACGAGATTGGAAATTGAATTTAATGGCGTCATAGAGATGCTTAATAATAATTACGATAGGCATCAGTTTTTTTATATTAATTAAGTACCTACAGGACTGTTTGATTCACGAATTAGACAAAGAAATTTTATGAATGTTTTTAACTCCCGAAAAAAAAGATGGGTGTTACAAGTTTGACGTCTCTATGTAAGTATAGGTATGTGTATCTGTATGTCTGTCTGTGGCATCGTAGCTCCCAAACGGCTGATGTAGTTTTTTTGTATGAAAGGTGACTTAAACGATAGTGTTCTTAGCTATGTTTAGTATAAGTCAAATGTCGGGGTTTTTTTTTAAATTTTAATTCAAGATTATCTAATATTATGTTACGGGATTTTTTCTTGAAACTTGAGAATATACAAGAGAAACAATCATGAAGTTTGTAAGTAGGTACATTGTATTTGACAACAGGAAAAAAGAGAACAGACTTTTAAACCTTAAGTTCAACATACCATAACGTTAAAAAGTCATGCTACAGAGGAGCCGACAAAAACACCGCACCGGTCAGTCTTTGCATGACTCAAAGACGAGCTTATTGGTTATGCATATCTGCGGCGCAAATTAGTTTCAGTCATCACTCCCACTGATCGGGCCTTTATCGCGTGGCACCAGCTTAACAGGCTCAGACGCTATCCCCTTGTGCACATTAAAATGCAAATGGAAGCAGCGGTTTGGTGGCGTAATTTTTTCCGACGAGTCGATCGCACCCATCTACACCACGCCGACCGTAGTCACGTTTGTAATATATTTTCGTCGGATGTCGTAAAGATCTAACACAAAATCTTTTTCACTCGTTCCAATATGTGCACGCATAAAACATTTTTTGTCGGCGTTTACGCGCGCAATAAATTCTTAATCGAAAATTAATGGTGAGGGCAGGGTGCGGAGAGCGGACTCGCGGGCGTCCTCCGTATAGTAGCGGCGTGTTTCGGTAATTTTGCCGACTCGGTTTTCGTGGTTGTATCATTTACGTTCATTAATTGCCAACATAAGTTCGCCGTCGGCCGTTTTATCGCCGACGCAGCCGCCGCGGAATCCGCTCGCTTATGCAAATGATACACGCCGCCTGTACGTAACGATGGCATTATAATAATTTAAGAAGTAAGGCAACAATAAATGCTTAAGCAGCTACATCTTTGGGGTGTCCATTTGGAGATATAAATTTATTTTTGGAGAGTGAAGTGCTTCATCCACCCGAGTCCAAGGCAACGGATAAGTTTATGCCCAGGTTCAATATCATGAATGTCACGGTTCTGTATTATTCAGTTTAATCCTAGTATTAAAATATAAATATCAATAAATTTAAATGTAATATTCACTTTAACAAGCCATAAGTACCTACGATCTTGTTTTAATAAAGTGGGGAACATAATTATGCAGGGCGTTTGGACCCTTCGCGAGTGCCGGCGTTTTATGTTAATATGCACCTTACCGTATTCTAATGATAAAATATGACAGTATTCATACCGAAGTATTGAGAAAGCGGTCCCCCTGTTGAATCAGTATGTGTATTCCTTAGGTATAATAACGACATACTTAAAATAAAATGTGTCCCCGTAAACTTCAAAAAATAAACAGGTTGCAAGAAAATTTTAAATTCAAACTAACATAGTTTTCCTTCAATCCAAAAATCTGTAAGTACCATTAAATACTCACTGATGGTTGCTACCAATTTAGACGATGTAATTATTTAATTATAATATAATAATACCCCAATTAAAATTGATTTATGTTCATGGATTCATTTTTGTTCCTGTTTTTGCTGTCTCCAAGTTGCCTAGAGAGATAAAAAGATACGTCTGTACCTAGAAATAATTCGGTTAAAAAATTATCTAGATATTAAGTTATTTATTAAGTTATAAACAAACTAATACGCATCCCACACTGCCTTTCACAGATTACCATTCTCGTGCACAAACTTTTAGACAAGATTAGCCGCGGTACAATTTGTTTAACACTATAACCCCCATATGCTTTCATAATCTTCTTTTAAGCGGAGTGTATACAAAGTCCACTTTAATTTCCGGAAAGCCGAATAATTAAAATATACGGGCTAATAAGCGAAGCAGTGCGAAGGCTGCTCATTGCGTTAGCTCTATAACTGTACAACTTATAACTGTGCACCTTATAACTATATAACTTAATGATCACAATAACCAAACTCGTAAAATGCGTCGTTCACCGGTTTATATTATTTAATATTTTCTGTCGTAAATCCCTTGCCGCGGAGTAAAGTTCTCGTTGTTGTGTTTATTTGATGGGTGAAAGCTGAAAATAAAAGGGTTCGTGGAAACTGGTAACGTCGGATAAATAAAATATGAGCAACTAGGTTAAACATACGGACACGCAGGCCTGTGGTCCGGCCCAGTCGACGCACGAGAGGCCTCGGCTTCCCATTTACTTAGGATAATACGAAACAAATAACACAACATATCAAACGATTCTTTTCAAAACATCATTTTGTCCTAACAAAAATATGACGTTTTTATACACATGTTATTCTGCGAATGATGTGTGAAATATACGTGAGTATGTGACAATGATGTGCGCGATCGTAAATAATAAATGCTGCTGGGTATAATAATTGAAAGAATGACAGATATCGCACAGAGGCGGAATTTGAATGATGAGTTTAAATTTCTGTTCTCAGTCTGTGTGTGTGTTCGTGTCTTTGTGTGTTGTCCATGGCACCCAATACCATATTATGTGTGTGCATGTGGGGCAAGTGTGTAGCGTTATTTTTTTACTGTACTAATTACCCTAATTAGACCCATGACAGTTTTAAGCTCTTTACATAGCGTCCGCTGTATGCAGTATCCCCCCGGTTTTAGGCTCAATATAACAAAAAATCTTTTTTGTTCTCTTTGTTGTGTTCGATTAACAAAAAAACGAGGGAAACAGTAATCGATGTTAGTATCCAAATGCTTTTTGTTTTCTCTATTGACGTTTTGCATTCAGAACATGTTTTTAATCCGTACATATCGCTTTTGTACAGCAAATTGTAGTTACGTACATATGCACATACACACACATAGTTCTATTAAGCTAGTTTTAGTTAGTGCATTTTTGATGCAATATTTTGGCGGAGAATATGTTGCTACTATAATTACAAAGTCAAATTGTGAATAACAATTTTTCTGAAACTGAAACTGTAGTTGTTCATTAACACTGATGGTGAAAACTATTATAAAATATTCCTACAAACGTATACAGTAAAAACGAAAAAAAAACATCGCATCAAATGTCATAGTTCTCACGAAATTGCCTCGGAACTAGTAATTAGGCAGGACGTGTTACATACTCTGTAGTTATTTCTATTAAACATAATTAATTCACTAATAAAGTCGTTATATCGTCATTTCTATTACAATTTATGTTGTAACCTAAATTACATGTAACATGCATTTGCACCCTCATTTGTTATGTTTACTGTCAAACAAATATTGCAACATATTACTTGATGGACTGTGCACACTGTACTTATGTATTATCGCTTTTCGTTCATAAAAAGATGTACATTATTCAAAATTTATCGTTCAATCAATCGCATTATATAGTACTCCTTGGTATTCAGGTTCCCCCCGCGCTAGCATTAATGACAATGTCTTGTACGAGTAAACATAATCAATTGACGTTTGACTAATTTACAAGCAATGATTTAGATCTACATAATTTCATTCGGTAGCATTATTAATGACAGGAGCGAACGAGCAAGCAGCTTTTAGTTTTTGATTAGTCACTATTCGAGTTTAGATATTTCAATTAATTTCAACTTGAAATTTGAAAAAAAAAACAAATTGCTCCTTTGTCTAGTCTAGGTAGGAAAACTTGTATTCGCAAAACCGCATATGATTTAACTGCGGTATCTTTCTTAGAAACATGACATTTATGCCAAATCAGAAAATGACTTATAAATTGAATATAATAAATAGGTAAGACAATACGTAAGACAATGAGCTATATAATCCAACGGAATATTACTTTGACACTATTCGTGCAAGTGTCTTATAAACCGCAATTTACTAAAAACAAATGAGAGTGCATTCGAAAATCAAATAAGGCAATGAACTCACCAGCTGCGTCGACTTGAGAGTTGAGGAAGAGTAGGCACACGATGAAAAGAGCGGCGGTGCGGTGGTGCGCGCGTCGCCGCTCTCGCATCTTATCGGCGCCGGGCAGCGCCTGCGCCAAAAACCACGTCACAACCCACCGGACTCCACATCAGACCGCGGGAACACCGCGACAACCTCCTCTGACGATATGCACCCCTGGTACTTACGCCGACTATACTTACTATACACCTTAACTATACACATCACAACCCAGTTTTGCCACTTAATAAAACCTAACCTAGTAGTAGTAATAGTAATAATTATCACAAAAAATACGACAACCGCTTCGATGATGCCAAAAAAATTCGAAAAAGGACAACGATTACGATTGAATCGATTATAATATTATGTACAATAATTTTCGCTAGTCTCGACTACGATCGGGTTCGTTTCGTTTTGTTTGTTCGTATCTAATACGCGCGCTCAGTGTCCATTTTGGCGGCATAACAGTCTGACGGGCTCCAGTCAACCATATTCCATTGTTGTGAATTTCGCTGTCCTCAACTCGTTTCTTTCGACACAGAGCACTGGCACGTTCGTCCTAAGTCACTGTCACCAAGACTTCTCTCGGTCAAACACATTTTTTGTCGATTGCAGCTGGAACCATATGTTTTTCTCTCCTTTCACACCTGCAATAACAATACCAATGTTATATATCAGCATAGCTGCTGTTATACAACATTACGAGAACGGAGTTGGAATGCGCATTACGACAATACTGGATCCGCCAGTAAAATATTTTATGCGTCGCCAAAAACACGATGCATCTATTTTTTAAATAACGTTCACTTTGAACAAAATTGACAAATTGTCAATGGAGTTGCTATAAAGTAAATTTTGACGTAAAAATAAGGGACTGGTATCAATTATAAAGAGTATAAAAACATCCCACTCGAAATATACGAAGGCAATTTGATTTTCCGATCGAAAGTAAACTTAATTGGTTAGAAGATTGTCGAGGCATAACTAGAACAGAGTATCAATTCACCGCTGTTTCAATCCAACATTATAATTGATTGCTTAATATTGAATTAATAATTTTAAACAATTAAATTAATATAATACAATTATAACATTATAACAAATTATTTCGTCAATCGTATCTTCAAACGTTTAATTGTTCAGTAATCGTAATAAAAGCTTAACTATTAGACCGATGTCTTATATCTTCCACATTAATAATAGTTACAAAATAAGTAAAATATAATTCGACAGTCCCTACGTATAAACCATTTCAAAAACTGAGGATTACGGGAGAGCATTTTTAATGTTCAAACCGCTCTAGAAATAATATTCTGTATTTTTTTTTCAATAATGTTTTTTTTTACTACGTTTAGGGAGTTTTATAGTAATATTAAATATTTATACATTTTTAATATTCTTATTTATTTTCCTGTAAAAACTAATACATTTGGGCCCATTTTCATATATTTCTTCGTAGGATCTGGATTAATCTGGATAATACCTGTTAATTTCTATAACGAAATCATTAACAAACACGATTGTATTGTCTTGATTTCAATCATTCGAATACATATCTCAGTCTACCCACCAGCAACACGGCATTTCACTATAATAATATTATATGTTATATCAGCGACATCTATAAACCAAGTTCATAACTATCACTAATTGAATACGCGAGCGGAACCGTACGAAGGAGTTCGATATAAATCGATAGCGTGTTAGTCGAACACGCTTCACCCGGCACGGAAAGTTTGACGGGTGCCGTAGACACGCTGGTAATCGTACTTCCTTATTTGAAACCGCCGTCTACGGAGCGTGCATTAAGGGCTTAATTAAATTGTTTGGGGTTAACTGGGGGTTGTTATTGGTATGCTGTTTTGTTTGTTCATCGGCCAGTGACGTGGAGGGATTTTTATTTTTAAATTTAAGCAATAAAATTCATATTTCTTCAAAAACTGATAGACGAGCAAACGATTCATCTGATGGTAAATGGGTATCTAAGGTCGTCAGTACCTCATTGATGCTTTATCGACCAAGCAAGCGGAAAATTATGATAAATGAATGGTCAGAACTACCCACGCTAGTTGCGTAGGTGCAGCTAAAAATTCCAAGTAAGATTAACGCCCCAACTCAGAGTTACTAACGGTTACTTAAATCGCTATTTAGTACAGAGTTTGTATGGTGGATCTGAACTAAGGAGCGATTTAAGTAACCGTTAGTGACTTTGAGTTGGGCGTAATTTCTTTTCCCCTGCCTTTTTGAGAAGTAGAACAGAAAAAAAAATATCTTGTAAAGGAGAAATAGTCACTTTTGTCTCAAGTTACAAAAAAATAGATTGCTCTTAAAACTTGAAAGAAATGTATCAGATGAACAAAAATGAATCAACCTATTTCCGAAAAACCTTAGATCAATAGTAATACGAATGAATGAAATCACCGATCCACATCCTCAGAATCATTTCTGAAAGAGACAGAGTAACTTTAATGCCATCTATTTCATGAGAAAGTGAGATAGCGAGCGGACAGTTTGTTCGACTTATAACTTCCAATAAGACGGACCAGGTGTAGCCGGCAGCTTGCTATTTGCATAGAGCGTAGTTGAAATGCGCCCCGGGTTCCTCTCTATTATATCTCCGAAGTCGGCTGCCAATTATTCAGCACCATCGCAAAGGGGAAATGGGAGGTTGCGGGAGATAAACATTCGCGTTGTTAATCTTAGACTATTGACTCTATCAATTTTGCTACAGGGATTCAGAAACTGTTTTGTGGAAACGCAAAAAAAAATATCCAGCAAGAGTGGTACAATGCGAAACAAGGTCATATTTAAACTAAAAGATTAAAAGAGAAGAAAATAAAATTAACGCGTGTGAAACAAAAAGTAGTAATAACATTCCAAATCAATAATATTCCAGAATCGTATAGAGTCGTACCTACATGGATTTGAATAGCACCATAGGAATCACTGAAGTGTTGAATGGCAAGAAAGAAGAGATAAGAAAGCATGTACATATCTGACATACAGGCTAGTACGATGCAGAGTTAATTTACTTTTAGCAAGCTGCATAATTAAACATAGGCAATAGGCAAACACGTCAATGTCGTTCCGTGGACAGATTTCGTAGTTTTACTACGAAGAAGCAGGTGTCAATTGACGATAGCGTACGAATAACGTTTGGTGTCCGTGGACTGTAGGCAAACTATTGAAATCTAAAAAATCTGCGTAAACTGTGCAACACCGCCGCCGATAACACGGGCAATAAAAGTAATGAATAGGGTCCATGATAGGATTGACATTTTTAATAGTCACTGGAATAAAATTGCAATAGTTATACTGTATACTATTTGTTATTGTTAATTTTATTAGTGTTAATATTAGATTTTATTTGTATTTATTGTATTGTAGGTACTTAAGATAGTTTATGTTGTATTGTTAATTAGTAGATATTAATATAAGTGTTAAATTTATTTGCCTAACGCATTGGGTTATATCCTGTAATGTTAGGGTGAAAAAATGAAAAAAAAAAAAAACTAAACCCTAGTTCGTACCTACACTGCAATATGAATCGTCCGTACACGCTGTCACGACATATTAATAAGATAATCACGCCTTGATCTTAATTAAGTCTCTAAACTCGTTATTTGTGTCCTCGCGTTGACATTCGTGACCGTTGGGACACCACTTAATATAAACTATACACAAAATATTATTATGATTACCTCGAAAGTAAACTACGAGTACATCATTGTTATACAAGTTATCACAACGAGTAATTATTAACTCATATCTGGACTCTCACAATGATGGCCTGAGGCTAACATAAAGAGTTCCATCCATGTTTGAGTCTAAGTCAAAATCCCCTGCACACATCTTGCGTCTCACGGAGGAGGCTATGGTACCATTTAAGGTTTTCGTTTAATATCCCGTATCATTTGAATCCTGACGGTAGTCATGCATGAAGGTAACAAAGGTTTTTTATCTGCCTGCTTATTGTGCGCACCCTAACCTTGAGTGTAAGCGTTTGTTTAGTTTTCTTTAATCGTCATTACCGCCAGCCCTGTTTGTAGCGAGAGGGAGAGAGTCGTAGAAAGAGACGTGAGCAGTTAGTCATCTATCATGGCGCACTCGGAAACGTTTAATCACGTCTCAATCTTAATTAACTAACTAACGACCTTATTTGCGAACTCGCGCCGTCGCCGACGCCAACGTCCCTAGGGCTCTATTTTTAAGTGTAATGGCATTTTGGATAATTCGCTGCGTGTCCCACCGGGATGTATCGCGCTTCAAGTTATTGGATTACAATTTGGGCAATTTTTCGCGTTGTTAGTCATACATAAGTCGCTTGGCAGTTGGCATTAACGTATAACGTATAAGATACAGATATATGATTTATTTATTTATTTATTTATTTATTAGAATACAAGTAAACGCATGATGCATTAAAAAAGTGACAATTGATGGCTTTGAATGGAGATTTCTTAATCATCGTAACTCAGAGTTATGACATTGTCATATGCGTTGTTAATGATGATGAAGAATTTTTCGAAGATACATAAATTCTTCAAACAAGCGTTCATAGTAATTTAGGGACAGCGTTCAGAAATGCGATCGAGAGTTGGAAAGGTAACCAATAACTACATGTGCACTAAGCTTCAGCCATTCGACAGTCGTAAGTCCCTACACTGGAGCCCTCTAGCTTAACCTTGCCCTGCATTGGGCCACTGAAAACTTAGGCTGGTATTAATAACCCGAACACGGCACAAATCGAATCTTACGGTCGGTTTATTATTAGGAGCCTTAGTCACCATAAAGTCCACAACCCGCAGGCATCCATTTCACCCGTCTATCCATCACAAGTACATGGCATATTGACAGACGGCACACGTAATACGGCGGCGCAACAAATATCACTGTCGGCGATAATCCGGAGATTTGCGTTAGCGCGGGAAATAAGCGATGACACGCGTCAAGTGTCGGTTTTATCGGGATTGTTCGATTTACTGAAAATGACAAGCTCGTTACAAAATACGCGGTTTATTTTTGTCGAAGTAATCTGTCGGACATGATGTTGGCTTTGTCTTAATCATACAAAAATCTGTGACTTTGGAAAACGGGCGATCTTGTTCACTGTTCATCAGGTTTACTGTAATCGATAGACATCTGTGACCGAACTTGGATAAAACAGTTCTATTGCTATGCCTTAAGACTTGTGTTTAGTTCCGCATTGACGCGGTACACTAAACAATACGCTACAAAAAATCGTGTTTTAACGCAATAAAATAAACGAGTAACCGCTTAACGCAGATTCGGTGCGCGACGTCGACGTTAGCGTTGTACAAACACACATTTCAGACTCTGATGCGTTACCGCGTCACGTGCTGCGATGAACATTGCCATGATTACTTTGATTAATGTTTCAAACGGCATTCTGTGCGAAATATTTCACAAGTACGTCGGGCTAATTTATGTTACGCCGTTGTGTTCCAAATATGAAAGGTAAATGTTCCTTTATATGAATAAATCCTAAAATAATATTCGTAGCGTTGTAGCGCGCAACAAATATTATTTAACAAAATTCGTATATTGTTACAATATTGGTACGAAAATATTTTTTATCGATACGCATCAAATTACCAACCGAGAGGAAACAACATCTGAATCGATTTAAATAACAAGTACCTTTAATATAAAGGTTAACTCGTTCTTGAACCTAAGTTGAATTGTATTTTTAACGATTCTTTAACTTTTGTATTTTAACTCAAATTGAATTGCCAAATTAAAAATACAATACATATAACCTTGGTAACAACCATTCACTTTAAGCACAAACGCGCATTACTCTAAAAACCCAGCAACAAAATAAAGTCGAGGCAAATAGATGTGCCTCTCGGCTCGTTAATACAAATTGAATCGGTAGATGCATTAATTTCCTGTCAACAAACGCGCCGGTTAAAGCGTCCGATAAATAAAAACGGACTCGCAATAACAAACGATCTGTATGAAAATTCAATATCCGGCGGGAGGCGGGGAAATGCAGCGAAACATGAGGCTAAATGATTCCAGACATTTGCGACGCTACGAGCTTACCTCTTATTTATTTATCTTGGTTGAATGCGTATACAATACAGGTCTTATTGGCTGAAAGCCTTAAGATTCGCCAAACGACACGAGACCTGAGTGCCAGTTCTTTCTTTTCTTTTGCTTTTTTCTTTCGCAAAGCGTAAGTGTCGCATCATGCCGTTGGTGTCGCTGACGGCCAAGGGCGACGATAGCCACGATAGGTGAATCGTTAGCTCGTTTGTCGTCAATTCATTGTACATACCTATTTAACACTTATTAAACGAAATTGTTTATTTATTTATTTATTGTATCTATTAATCACTTAAATGTAAATAGGGCATACCTACATGAATAATTTTTAGTTATTCCCATTAATGTTGGCTATATAGTTTTGACATAGTATAGCATACACATTTTAAAAGGCTAAACTAATCATCTTGACAACATTATTACACATACTTACCCTTAAACTAATGATTAGTGCGATTAAAATCTCAAAACACGACTGCAATGAATCATTAAATACCAGTGGCATTCACCGAAACACTACAAGCGCTATAACATTTAATTTATGCGAGCAGCAGTCAAAAGTTACGACACTAAATTACATTATTATACTTTTTAGCCAAACCCCAACGCGAACGTTATGGCCACAATAAATCCATTGAAAACCGTAGTGGCGGCCGAACAATAAAATTATAATTAAGTGGAGCTAACCCCATCATGCTCGCGCTCCAATCTACTGACCCCGACTGGCTCGAGTTACGGACGGCTGGCACCGGGAATCGATTTACAGGCAGGAACTCAAATAAAACTTACATGAGGAACGTTACATTTACTATGGAATTTACACACACACATACTACGTGTGTGTAAGTTAACTAGCATCTATTCCGCGTCTTTCAAAAAAACCCGGCACGTGCGTGTCAAATTTAGGGTGCCGAAGTAGTAAGTTTATCGACTAAGTATTACTCATTATCTACGTATGCTAACATAGCCGTGATAGTTTTCCTTGTAAACTCATCATATAAACTATTTTTGAGAATTTTTTCACTTGTTCATCTCCAACCCTTTAGCCGGCAGGGAGGGGAACACTTGACTCTAAGCAAAATTAGTACTTTAAAGCCAATGGTCACAAAAGACCCAAAAGATTTTTGAAAGACCTTTTTAACGATACCCCACACTATGGAGCACGCGAAGAATAAAAATTCATCTTCACGTTACCTGTATGGGAGGTACCCAATTTTTTTTTTTTTTCAATATTTTATTCTACGATTCTAGAGTTTTAATAAATATTTATGTATATCCATGCCAAATATTTGCTTTTGCTTCAGACAGACGGACGGACATGGGATTCCGATTTTACTTAGGAACCCTAAAAAGGATAGGACGCTTGGCGCATAGGACAAATGGTCCTCGTTTACTGTTAGAAGATGGTCAAAATTTACTTTCTCTAATTTTTAAAGCTGCTGAAAAGTACTCATGTACCTTTACATAAATGTTTAATGAAACAACATACATACATAAGGCTTACTTTTATTGCTTACTCTTATTATACGTACTATTTATAGATATAAAAATTTCCTATATTCAATTTAACTTAGGTATTTCTGCTAATACACAGAACTATTCCGGTATCAATGTATTATGGCTACACGTAACCGTCAGAGTTAGAGGGCATATAAGTATAATTATTATGTTTTATATTATGTGCCGTAAGTTACTATAAAAATAATGAGCAATAAAATAGAATACCTGCTGTGCGCGAACTCAATAAACCGTTTCCGCATTTCATTGCACAGCCTGTTGTATACCAGAGGCAAACATCTACTGGTTGAAATCGACAAGCTTTCCAATGTGGGTTGTTTACGCTTTAATTAAATCAGTTAGTTAAATCTATCAACTAAACAACCAATCGACGAAATTTTCTACTGCTCTTTGGCTAAAATTTATTGGCAGTCCACAGCTGGGCATGAATCCTCCTCAAAATAGATGAGGCTTATGGACAATCCAACTGTTAGAAATTGTCATACGATTATCCTTTGTATAACGACTATTGTCTAACGATATAAATCGACGGCTTAACATGCCTTCTAAAGTACGGAATCCCTACTAGCCACCCATCCAACTACCGTCTAAAGTTGCTCAACTCAGTCGATCACTTAGGACTGACAGACGCCGCGCCGGTCTATAATAAATTAGGAACTAGGTAGTGTGGGGGACAAAAACTTATACCTGTAATTCAATTACAGTCAGCTGAGCTCCGTTTGTATCGCTCGCGCCACTTTTTGCTGACTAAGGGACGATCGTTTATTCCCGCGACTGTACTAAATGCTTTTTGCTATCCGTGTGTGTGATGAAAAACAACAAATCAAATTGATTGTGAACTTTTTGCTGCGACTGTTTATAACTGTGTAATGGATTTTATGTTCAGTTTATTTACGCGGCTGTTTTCAATTAATAAATTAGATTTTACTTAACACATTTGACTATCGGCTTGACTTCCCATTTCATCGTAGACGTGATGGAAATTTAAATATAAGTAATCCATGAAATTATAATAAAAGCACAGAATACTTAATAGTACTTATTGGTACAGAAGAAGAGTCACTCCGCAAAATCATTTAAATAAATAGTGACTCTTGATCATAAAGTGACAATAAAATGTAATTCAGTTCACACAGCGCTAACCGTCAGCAGACGTTAACATCTAGAATTCTAGACATTGCCTCTCTTTCTAATCATAACCGTTATTCTCTACAACGTCAGGGTTGTCTTTATTTGTGATGACATGTGTGATAGATGACACATGGCAGACCTTCTAGAATTGGCCCGACATGTACTTGTAACATCATACCAAAAGTGCGAAGCGCGCCAGGCCTGATAATGATAATGCTGAGTATGCTTCTTTTCTATTAATCCAACCTTTCCAAGTCTATAATGATGTCACGTAGTCTAGTCATAGTTGCTAAGTAAAGTAACTAATCCCTGTTTGTTCAAATCTGATAGTAAATTAACAAGCACACGTAGCAACTAGTGACAGTAAATCAGCCGGCGTCGCCTGGTGAGGCACGTACGGTCGTAGCAACGATCGCGCCAGTTTTGATTTATGTGCCAAGGTGGAATGTTCAATTTTGTAGGAATTAATGCGTGAAACACATATTCGTATTATGTGGGACGTGTAATGCTACAATAAATGTTAGGGGCATAGGGGCATGGTCTATCAAACTGTCTGCTTAGAACTGGTCGACTTTACAAACAGGATAAAGTCGTTTTCAAATGAAGATTTTAATTAGGTACATATACTCGTACGTATACTAAAACAATGTTTTCAAGAAAGTTCATTTCTATTTGATCTCACGAATAGCGAGTAAACTGGTTCCAAGTTGTGTACTAGTGGAATAGATGTGATAGAGATGTCTGTTCTTAGATTTCTTAGGTTTTGAACAATTATGACCATGAATAAACGAATGAGCACTAACTTTGAGCGTGTCTAGAATTTTATTTTTAAATATGTGATCTAACTGCAAATAAAATAATTATGTTTTACTAGGAAAACCATATGATCATTCTCAGCACGTAATTAGTTGGCAGAATATTTTAGCAAAATGTTCTCAAATGTTTCGAAACACTCGAAGCACAGTACATTAGACATCAAGTAGCCTAGTTCCAGCAAATATCTACTATCTTTGCTAATAGCACGTCTCGCAAAGCTGGCAGCCTAAGTTCAACTAATTGACGAAGTTCATACGATGCCGCGGGCGACGCCCGTGCAGATGTGAACTCCGTCCACGATACCGTGCGGGGAAGGGGATGATAGGTACGAACTTTAAAATACATACAAATCGTAATGCTTGTTTGAATTTATGAGCTTATAGCGAAGGTGGTGGAAAACCTTTTTCTTCACTCTTTTTAGCTGAGAACGCATCAGTGATGAATTTGGTGTTGCTAATGTCCATGGGCGACGATAGCCGCTTTACCGTCAGGTGTATCGTCAGCTTGTTTGTCGGCTATTTCCATGTAAAAACTTGCTTCAAAACGAAGCAAGTCTCAAGCCTTTCTGTTTGAAGGGTGGCGCTGACGCTACGTTTGTATATTTTTTTAATATTATTTGCGTAAAAAGCCGACAAATGATAAGGTTGCCAATAAGGGCTCTCTGCAACCTAAACAACCACTCTCACTGCAAACGAATTACATAAAAACATTTTCCGAAAGATTCTAGGAGGAGCTACCTAGCCCGATGAGTTGAGAGATTGTTTCATCACGTTGTCAACTTTTCTGATGTAGTTTGAAACAGTTATTAAAATAACTTTTTTACGAGTCACTTTGTAAATTTCAAAAACCAAGGTTCAAGGGGAAAATAATATGCAAAAACACGAGAAATTACATGAATCTATACTTGACAAACAGTCAAACAAAACACTTTATGCCATGAGATTTATTAAACAGTAACCAACTTCGAATCGGTCACATGTACCAGGCTACCAGGTCACATTAATGTTGTATTATATAAACATGATTGTGTAGTCGTGTTGGTAACGGTTATTATTACCTGTGGACCAACCGCGTTTTGAATGTGCAAATATTTGACTCGTGATCGCTGTGATTGTTATCAACGTTCTCAAATATTTTTAGGATAATTGATACATATTATCATGATCTGGATATTAAAACAATTAAGAGCCTCTGCACACGTCGTATTTTTACGGCGCCGAAAACACGATCGGAGGAAACGCCTCGTCCGCCTCGTCATTTGCAGCGCAGAAAACGTGTACCTAGATTCCGCGCGTTTTCGTCGGATGCGCTTCAAAAACGCGCCGTGTGCAAAGGCTCTTACGTAAGTACAGTTTACGTTCAATTTTAAAATAGTACAGTAGTATAGAATATTAGTACTTGTTTTTTTTTTTCATTATACTTCGTTGCAGGTACTTCTGAAGCGATACAAACGCCATACTAATTATAAGATTAGACAGTCAGATATGTAAAAAAAAAATACGTTTTCTGGGAGTTGCGCCCAGGGAAAATCATAATCCTAAGGTATCTCACCCGTATTGTTGGCCAATAATTAGATATAATATTATTTATATCTCCATTCTAGACATTTATTTACATACACAACACATTTGAATAAAACAAACAAATAATAAACAAACAAACAAACAATGTAATGATAATATAAGGCCTTATACAAATAATTGTACAGTAAAGATTAAGTCAATATTTAGAGCTCCAGTAATAATTAACCTTAAAGCAATATAAAATAGAAAAGTAATCATCTCTCATACTAAACAACTCTATTTACGTAATGTTATTTTTGTATTAGATTGGTTCAGGTCAGCACATCAATATTTCGATCAAGTTGTCTAGACAGTGAGCCAAAATAATACGTAAAATCATACAAATTCATAAAATCATAATAAGCGGAGAGTCGGAGATAGATAATTATGATACTGATAAATGAATAAATAAATTAAACCTCAAGTTTCAAACTATAATTTACCCACTTACGCAAAAAGTTTATCTCGATAATAATTCCCTGGATTTAGTCGAAGCAGACAGTAATTACGAACATAAGCCTTCTCAGAATTAAATGAAAATGAAAGTTTATTAGAACACTATTAAATCAAATCTGGATTTTAGCTTCATTAAAATTTAAAGTTGGTAGCGGAGACTCTTTGCCTTTTTATGCGGAAATTCCAAGGGTGCTCTAGTGGAAAACATGGGCAAAATATTTTTTATTTAACTAGCTTCTTTCAACGACTGCATTCAATAGAGACGTTAAAATAATTTACAAGAGTCACAATTCTAAAAATGTTTCAATGCCAAAGATTTACCTCTATCTCACCTACTTCTTTGAGACCTGCAATGCTTTAAACTTATTACGCTTACTAGTCTCAACGCGTTAAAACTGAGAGTAAACAGAACATGTTTTCGTCTTGCATTTCTTCCCACGGTTGAGAAAACCCGAGTCCGTACTCAGTCGCATTAAACTATTATTACAGACTATTTTCAAAATGTTATATTAAGACACTGATTCGAAGTAAGAGCCTCTACACAGCGCATATTTTTACGCGCGTATTCACACAGACAGCGTCTAAATAAAACGGGTAACGCTTAATTACAGTTGCCTTCTCCATCCACAGACAAGCAATGTTTATTTGAATAAAGAGCACGTCTATAAACAGTCTATTAAGACTCCGCCTAAGACGTCGCGTCTTGCCAGCCGCCTTGCACCACTCCGGATCACCGCGCTAACCGAGATGTTTGAATATGAATACCGGGTACTAATTAAAATAACAATGATACCGTCTACTGCAGGCTTTCATTAATCATTGTGTTTACTGATTAACATTCGCCCATTCAAGAACTTACCTAGTTAACGAATTTACATACAGATGGCGTTCGCTTGTTCGCTCCAAGTTTTGGCAAAAAAAGCTGCCGCGTTGAGATTTAATTCGTAATACCGTTCATAAACAAATGTGTCGCTGATTTAGTGCCCTGATACTGTTAGTGTGGCGAGGCATTTTTAAATACTAAACCGAGTATTTTTATTCGGTTTGTAGCTGCTGGAGTTTTTTGTAGTTTTTGCTGAAATTAAGTGCGAGCCAGTTCGCGCGTTTTATGACAGAGATTTATAAAATAAACCTGAATTACTATTGTGGACGTAGAAAACTGGCATGCGTTCCATCTGCTGTTAAGTGGTAACTGTAATTTACGAGCACTTATACAATTAACTTTAAACTGAACCGCAAACATCATTAGAGATCCACAATAAGACAAACCCGTACGAAGAGGTTGCTAAAAGTTAGCTGGAAACTTCTTTTGTAGAACTTGCAGGTGATGGTTTTGCTATATCTGAAGTTTTAATACCTATTACAGGATCAAAACTGAGTTATGGATCAATTTGTCACACTTCCGTAATGACCTAAAGTATCGCTACAGAAAGCTAGCTTGGCTGCAGCAAGCAGAAGAATTGAATCTGAAGAATTGCTAATAGACCTTTAGCTAATGGACTTCAAAATGCTGAAAGAAAACGCTTCAAATAAAGACCGGTTGAATCAAAAACTGGTTTACTCTCTATTATAGTAAAGTTAAAGGAATTCCCCACTAGCAATCCTCGCAGGTGCTCATTACAGATGGCGATGGAATCGAGCCAAGGTTTAACGGCGGAGCTGACACTTACCGATTATTTGCTCAAATAAACCCGTATGCCAACTTCGGATAATGCTATCTCACGAAATACGTTCTGGATAATGCGCGCGAATGTGGTAATATAGGTTTTTTTACCTTTAATGCTTTTGTCTGTGTAATCATTCGACAAAACACGAGATTTGCACTAAACATAAATGTATCAGTCAAATTGGCTATGCATACGGTACAAGCCGTACAAGTGAATGGAAAAAACTGAACTGTCACGCTTGTTACGAGTGCAGAACATACAGAAAAATATAGTCTGCTGACAAAACACTAAATGCTGAAGTGAGCCGATTACAAATCTTGAAGTCTGTATCAACTGTATACAACTCGTACGAAAAGCATCTATGTATGAAACAGTTGAAATATTATTAAATTTTTGTGTAGATGTCAACTACGTCAACGTTTCTGAAGAACATGTAAAATCAATCACCTGTTAATTCACTACTCCACTGGAAGGGATCCGCGGAGAAGGAGATGCCTATGTCCTGCAGGGAATCAGGGTACAATAAGAGATTTGAAGTCGTTAAAATTGAGGCTAAGAATATCAGGATGGACTTATCCAAGTTCAAAATAAACCTAATACGAATGAAAAAAACTGCTGAAGTAAAGATACGGCGATTAGTATTCCTGTGGCAAGAATCATTCGCATATTCAATGACTCTTCAAGTTATATGAAAAAACAAATTAAATTAAATGGAAGACCGAAAAGTTTAAGCACTTGCCATATTCGGTCTAACTTATTCATAACTCTACCGCAATACACATCTGAATACGTTAGAAATCTGATTTCCACAAACTTTTGGGCAAATCAAATTCAATATCAAGTACCATTGGAACTTGGCAACTTTATTTATTTCTGATATATCTGAGGCGTTGAAGAACTACAAATAGACATAATAAAGGAATATTATCTCCGACCTCGTATTTGTCCTAGTTAATAACAGTACTCTAAGAAAATCTCAGACCTGTTCTTGAATATAGAAATATAACACATTATTTACTGTTTAATGCTTGACAATCATCCCACCTAATGGTAAGTGGCAAAAAATACATTGACCATAAGTACCTATTCGTTTTTTCGCAAGTACAGTCAAAGTCAATCAAACTAGTATCGAAACGCAGTTTAGAAATTTTAAATTAAGTCAGACATTCGATCTTTCTGGTTTCCAAGATATTCTTTCTCTTTATTTTGATCATAACTCGTTGTAAACATAAGTTTGCGTTAAAGAATTTACGAAGCAACAGCCCTCAAGCATAAGCCTCAAGGGAAGTCGATCTCAGTTACTGTACAGTAAAACACTTTATAACAATAAAAGCGCGGTAAGTAAAGACTTGGGCCCACTCAACCGTGCAAGGGTTCCTTCAACTAGATATATTATAATTATTTACTAAATTATTCCCTTTAAAGAAACTGTGTTTACCGTAGAGTTAATAGTGTAACAATCATTTCTCCTTAATTTGTTTTGTGGGTAACCACAAGATTAGTGCTATGTAGGGCGTTTCGCATAGTGTAGCGATATGTAGATTCATATCTACCAATAACAATACTACTAATAACGTTCATTAAATATACCTACGTTCGATTGTATAGACACAGTTGTTGGTAGAGGTATTTTTAAAATTATGTTTTTCTTTGTTGAGACATCATCAAAGTACTGAATAAATTAAGATGTTATTATTATTATATTTTTTATTCTAATTATTATATCCAAAAATAAATTAAATGAACTACTCTTCACAAACTAAGTAAAATTACAATATAGGCAAAACCTTCCGAAACTTAAGTACGACATGCACTTAGCCCTCCGGAATATTTCAAAAGTTAAACACGTCGACCGGGGCATTTGAAATTCAAATGACGGGAACAAAAACAGTAGATCATCTGCCAGGGAAAAAATATAGATTTGGAGCTCTTCGGATAGCCTCTATAAATCCACGAGCTGTCGAAACTCGGAGCAGCCTACCTGAGCAAATTGTCTCACCAACAGCAATGATTGGTAAACGTAGGCTGAGCGATGATTGCTTACTTAATGTGATTATTTATTTAACTTTTAACGTAAACTTTTATTGATTGCATTATATACCACTGTGACTAGTAAGCCGTCCTCGCTTCGCTTCGGGTGCCAGGGTCCTACCTCTGAAGCAACTAATGTTTAGTTACCACCAGCGCCCGAAATTAAATTTTATAACGAAATATTTTTTTTCTATCTTCTGTTCATATAATTGGCATGTATTATACTTATAAACCAAGCGGTAGCAATTACCTAAATAATAATTAAAGCCGCATTCAAATCCGTTGTAGGTAATTTGAAGACAATATATGTAAAGATGGCGCATAAACAGACTGTCAACACAAAAACACTGATCTGTCATTGTCATTAGAATTTTTTCAACGCAGTGGAACACGCCGTGTATATATATCTACTACAGCCATAATACTCGTAATACTTGTAAAGATGCCTCACCAATCCGCACTATCGCAGCGTGTGCTTTATCGCAGAGTATGTTCTTGGCCTCCTCAAGAACCCGTGCTCCATAATTGTTCGTTAATGGATTAACGAGTTGAAGCTTTTCGTCAATAGTAGAACCAGTACGCAATACACGAAATAATTTCCTCAGCAACGTTCCTGATAAAATACGCACTGCCATCTGAATTACGCAGATGCGAAAGTATCTCTATATTATAAACTTTAGGTTAAGGTGGTGTTAAATAGATACGTAGAACCTTTTTGTTTTGAAGAAGATTCGGTAACACATTACAGCGGGTCATTTGTATAATATCAGCATAAGAAGTTGTATGATTTGTTCTAACTTTGAAGCTGTCTTTACTAACTTTGAAGCATAGCAAAGTTGTGCGAATTCAAAATGAGGCTACACAGTCATTATGTAGCTTTTTTTTACTAACAATAAGTTAATGCTTGACCACAATCCCACCTGATGGTAAGTGTAGAAGTGGTCTAGTATGGTGAGCGACTATTACAGTAACTAAGAAATAAGTTGCCATTCTCTTAGTATAGGGGCTCTTTCAGATTAACGTATAATTAACATACGAGCGTACGTTTTTCACTTCAATACAATGACCACACTCGTTCACACTGCATGCGTTCAAATGTTTGTGGCAATGTACGTTACAGACTTTGAAAACATTCAAACAAGCCTACAACTGGTTTCATTTGAAAGACAATAATGCGAAAATGGTTTGAGACCACTAAAACAATGCATTGAGCAAATTATTTTTTAGCACACACCGGATATCCGCTTATGTATTTAACGATTTTATAAAACTACCTATAGAATATATTAAAAAAGACAAAACCAGAACACAGCAAATACGATTACATTCAGTGAGAATACCCTCACGGTGGCGATCCTTCATAACACAGATGTAGCCGCCATCTTGTGTACATTAACTGCAGGATCTATTCCGAGAGAGATACGAGTATGAAGGAATATGTGAACATAATATAATCAATAAGCCTGAAGATTATTGGCCAATTTACCGACCAGCGTACGATTATACGGCAGGCGATGAGCGAATATGAGATATAAGAGATGAAGTAGCTATTATCAGAAAATTTTATAATTTTAATACATATCAATTTCAATCTCCATAGCGTACACTTTTCAAGTCGTTGTTAAGATATTTTATACCTTGAAATACAATTATTTTGAGTACCAATAAAAAAATTGGGCTACATACAAAAAAAAAATCATAATATCAGCTGAAAGTCACGTTGACTTAATTGAGTAATGACGTCACGAATAAATTGTCACTTTTAAAATTATTAATATTACGAGTATTTCTGTTAGATCTATATCTATGGCCGTATCCTCGCTTCTCGCCAAACGTTCTGAGTAAGACCAATTTTATACACATGTGGAACCGATTATCCGGACCGCACAGCTCACATTTCCAAAATATAATATTCCTTTAATGCTTATTGATTTGCTGTTATCCTTTTGTGAGTGCCTCGACATATGAAGAAAAATACTGTCGTTAAGGGCAGATTTTTTATGAAAATCGTATAATAGTCTACTCGATAAGTTCAAAATGGTTGAAAATAGAGATACTGCTCTTAAAAATACGTGCGATAGCTCATTCTGTTCGGAATGATGTCTAGAAAAATGTTTCGGAAGCGTTTACCAGCACGTAAAAAATTGCAAAAGTTATTGACAAAATAAAGTTGAAAAAAAAAGTATTTTGTTTTTGGTAATCACTCCGAAACTATTAATATTTAAGAAATTTTAAAACAAGATTCTTAAAGAAGAGGAAACCAAACAATGACTCGCGACTCTCGAAACTCTATCTCCATTATTTATAACTTTAATTTAACGCTGAAAATGGGTCTCCACGCGGCATTTTTAAGTTGCGCGTGCGGCGTCAAAACCGAGTTCGTCACACTCAATAATTTTTTAAGGTATTAATTATTAATTAAAAAAAATAAAAAAAATATGGTGTATTTGAAACACTTCAGAGAATTTGCTCCCGTTGGAAATTTTGCTTAAAGTTAATTTTTCAACAAGTTAGACGATTGTTAATTAACTACATTTTCTCGAACTTCCATTTTCATTGTACATTAAAAAAAAATGTTGAAGTAATTGTCCTATAAATTTTTCGCTTCGTGGAGCGCTTCTTATATACATGCTTAACGAGATCACGTCATAAAAGTTTAAAAAGTTTTAATACTTTGTGTATAATAATTTTATAAGTTGAACAAAAAATGAAAAATCCAAATAACATTATTGAAAATATTTTTTTCCCAATTTATTATTACATAATCGTTTTGGCATTCATAAGAGACATTTACTGACTTGAAAAAAAAATTTCCCTCATTTTTTTATAATTTTTTTATTAACAAATAGACTATTTCAATGCTTTTAAGAAAAACTTTCTTAACACCTTATTCTTTATAAAATATTATGATTTTTGAAAAAAAAAATTTTTCTTAATAATGATATATAATTGTTTATAATCGTTTTTCAATATTTCTATTGTTTGAATAATTAGTCAAGAATTTTTTTTTTCTTAAAAATTATAATTGACCGTCTTTTATAGAAATGTAAAAAAATAATTTTTTTATCAACAATTTCATTGTTTTTTAACTTAACAATTTGTTATAAACAAATTCTCAACTTTTTTATATATTTTTTCTGAAACTCCTAAAAATAAAAAAAACAACGATGTATAACAAAGTACAGATAAAAACTTTTTCAAATTTTTAAATTTCGATTCGATAAAAAAACGAAAAAATTGTTTGTTCAACTTATAAAATTATTATACACAAAGTATTAAAACTTTTTAAACTTTTATGACGTGATCTCGTTAAGCATGTATATAAGAAGGGCTCCACGAAGCGAAAAATTTATAGGACAATTACTTAAACATTTTTTTTAATGTACAATGAAAATGGAAGTTCGAGAAAATTTAGTTAATTAACAATCGTCTAACTTGTTGAAAAATTAACTTTAAGCAAAATTTCCTACGGGAGCAAATTCTCTGAAGTGTTTCGAATACACCATATTTTTTTTATTTTTTAAAATTAATAATTAATACCTTAAAAAATTATTGAGTGTGACGAACTCGGTTTTGACGCCGCACGCGCAACCTAAAAATGCCGCGTGGAGACCCATTTTCAGCGTTAAATTAAAGTTATAAATAATGGAGATAGAGTTTCGAGAGCCGCGAGTCATTGTTTGGAAATTTCCTCTTCTTTAGGAATCTTGTTTTAAAATTTCTTAAATATTATTAGTTTCGGAGTTATTACCAAAAACAAAATACTTTTTTTTTTCAACTTTATTTTGTCAATAACTTTTGCAATTTTTTACGTGCTGGTAAACGCTTCCGAAACATTTTTCTAGACGTCATTCCGAACAGAATGAGCTATCGCACGTATTTTTAAGAGCAGTATGTCTATTTTCAACCATTTTGAACTTATTGAGTAGACTATAATACGCTGTTCGCATTGCAAAGCGCAAAAAATATTGTACATTTTTCCTTTTGTCAATGACTGCCACTGCTTTCAATGGACATCGTTTTTTGTATTATACTAAAACAATAACCGTTAGACCTTGACTTTTGGTTAGACTTGGGTTTCATGTGTGAATTCTTCACAAGAATTAATTCTTAATATTGCTTGCTTTATATATTTTATCTAAGAGTTGGTGTGTGTGATGATACTGATGATTAAATCGTTATTTATTTCGTACATATCTATACTAATATTATAAAGAGGAAAGATTTGATTGTTTGCATTGAATAGGCTCCGAAACTACTGAACCGATTTGAAAAATTATTTCACTGTCGGGAAGCTACACTATCCCCGGGTGACATAGGTTGTATTATATTTTTTAAAAATTAGGGATCCTTAATAAAACTCCAATAATGTAACCCAAGGTATAAAAAAGGTGTAAAAAAAGTAAGAAAACCGAAGCAAAGCGAGGGCGATTACTCGTATTATATATTTCGGACTGGCAAGTAACCGCTCGATAGATTACAACAGTTGTCATAGTGGACTCAAACAACACTTGGATTTGTACGAAAATGTTTGCTCCGAATGATTTAAACACTTCAATGTTCTTATTTAACTAAATTCAGTTCAACGGGTCAGTTGATTCATCCAACTATCCGCAATATTATTAACTCCCGCATTGCTAATATTAGGATGCTTTTATAATTAAAACTCGTCAAAACTCGTGAAACCCGGGAAAAGCTTCATTAATTGTTATGGATACATTTAAATAGCGAATTAAAACAAGTCAGTGAAATGTTTAATTTATTTTGGGCCTGCTGTGAATATTCATTAATAAATTCAAACGAACCTCGAACAGATTAAATAAACAACCCCAATGTGTGCGAGGTTGTTGTTTATTGACATATTATTTATATTATAAACATTTAAGTATTTTGTGAACCGACGAGCCATCTGATGGTAAACGGTTACCGTCGCCCGACATCAGTAACACCGAAGGCATCAGCAATGTGTTGTCGACGAAATAAGAAGCGTGGGGTCGCACATTACTTCTGAATGTTATAATAATGTGTTTCGTAGTAATGTGTGACCCCACACCGATATTTTGACCTAATTGAATCGTAAACGGATATGACATCCGTACGAAGTGAATATAGTTATATCATAATACAATTAACAATGTAGGTATATTATGCAAGGTGTTGAAAATATTTTCAGCTTTTAAACTAGGTTTTTCAGAGAAGGGAAACATTTGTAAGCGAAGGTGGTTTAGTAAAAGATTATAAAATATGTAACTCTACAATTGTATTATTTTTCTTTTCTCTTCTTTCATTCCTATGATCCAGTCTTCAATGAACCGTTTGTGCGCTCAATAATAACAGAACTGGGGCTCAGTTCAGCTGGACTACAATAAAACTTAGTCAAATAGGGTATAGTCACAGATGTCGGCGAGAGCATTGTTTGAATAGCGTCCCGTCACGTCCCAAGCTAATCTCGCTAATGCACTTAGCGACATGTGGTCTGTTTACGATCGAAACATGTTTATATTTGTTCGCGTACAATATAGTATTAATACACTCATTGTTTCAAACTTCGGTTTCAAAGCATCTCAACTGCGTATGCTGTTTAGCGAACGTACGACTATCTAATCTTATTGTTTACTTTGTAAGTCTACGTTTTGTTACATATTTTCCACATTTAAAATAGGTATACCTATATTACTCTAAAGCGTAAATAAACGCAAGAGGAGTACCTAATTGAAAAATAATAAAATATTAATATGTTATGGATATAATTTTTTTCTTCGATACTGATCCTAAAATCACAGTACCTAGATATATAAAGTACCTCACTCATAAAATGTTTCTAGACAACACAGTATGGAACCATATTCCATGATCGTAGGTATGGGTTTGATCTTTTATTATTTTTGTTTGCCTTTTTTAAGTATTGTAAATTACAAGCGATTGCAAAACATACACACAGATTGAGTAGTACCTATCAGTTTCCTCTCATGGTGCATGTTGTACGAGTCATACTTATTTTCAGGATACGGTGAACAGGTTTTTTCATGTAACTGAATGTATCTTAAAACAAAATCAATTACACATATTTGCGATCAGCCCTATAGAATAAAACGGTAATTTCTCCTTTGTCAAGAGCCTAAATTAATTGTAGCGGAAAATGAAAGTTGCTTACATGCGCACAGCCTAAGCTCTTGTAACGTAGCGGAAAATGCGAGAGGAAACTATTCATTCATTACACCGTCGCGTCGTGCTTGTAGCGTCGTGCGCAATCATTATGTCGCGCTCTTCCGCCTCGCCGAATGGGGAATTCCATTGAAAATGCAACATGAATAACTCTGCCTCCGGTCGGTGGGTCCATAGTGGGCCGTGAGGTCATACCTCACACAAAACTATCACACGAAAACTCATTTGGTTACATTGTTCTGTTTGGATATCATTAGTGAGTAGGTATGTACACTTCAAGGTGTGAAAGGGAATAATAGAAATAGATGTAAAGGTTAGTAACCTTTACTTAGCTTAGTAAAGCTAGAAAGAAGCCCTTAATGTTCATTCAATTATGCAACTATAATTAATTTCTAAACTGATGACCCACAAGTGCACAAATTTACTGCAACCCACAGAAACACAACTCCAAAATATAATAAGTATACTAACTGGCGAAAAAGTTTTTGATATGAAAATTAATAAAATGAAACTTTGTGGGCTTTCAGAAAGCTTTTCGGTCCTGAATAATTAAACTTGTTAATGCCAAGTCGGTATTAGATTAATGACATCCATCTAGGGTGACCGCTTTTCGTTCACCGTGATGGTGATTGGCCTATAAAATGTAATTAAATACTTAGCTTATCAGTCAAATCATGTTAAATGCGTAAAAATCATGTTAGGTGTATTTAAATAAATTGTATACGGTTTTAACAATATCTGAAAGTGAGCAGCAAACCTTACTTAAAAAAGTTACCTATTCGAAAGTATGTTTTCAAATGTGTATAATGGATACATAGATAAACAAATGTATTTTTATAGTTCAAAGGAAATAACACAATACAAGTCGTGTATTGTAATTAACGACCAAATAACGACCCTACTATAAAAAATGAAAAAAGAATTGATAAAAGAATCGCAACATTTCCAAGATCAAACTGTGATTTCTGATAACAATTCTAATGATGACAGATTGTAATTCAATTCACTCTCTAACTGACAAAGGAAAGAAAGAAATAAGAAATGATTTGCAATTGTAAATAAGCATATACAAGATCAGATTACTATCGACTATTGTTATTGATTTACGAGTACTAATACAGCCAGCGTTGTCATATTTTATGGTAAAGCGAGTTAGCGAGATAATAAATAGATAATCGTTTAAAAATACGAGTAGTACCTTTGAAAGGAGAGACTGAGTATTTTCTCGCGAAAGACTTTAAATACAGGTTTTTAATCGGGACATTCCGCTAAAGTTGAAACATCTGGCAATGTATTACAACAATTATTTACTATTATTACAGTTTACTTATTTTTTTAATATAACTTATTTTTAACATCATCATCATTTGATTTGATTTGAATCCAAACTCAATAAAAACAAGGTCGATTTTAGAGTGACCGCACCCACTCTCCTCCAAGACTAAAATGTATCTACCAGGCTCCGTCGTGTCGTACAATCGCCGGCGATTGTGGCTTGCGTCAAACTTCGTTTAGTCGTCCGGCACACTCTAATTAAATTCCCGTCAAGTCGACGGGAGACAAGCCGCCTGGCGCCTGAATCGCACTGACCTTTTCTAACTCCATATTTTACGTTTCAATTTCATCATAAAGACGATAATAATCCAAAGAAATTCATAAAGATTTCAATTGGTATGGTACATTCATTATAATAAATAATATATGCTTTGAATTCGCGGCTTTACACATTCCGTTTATTAGTCCTATTAGCATATACCATTAAACCGCGATACACTGATTTACTAATTAAAGATATTACCACTGTAATGAGCATTGAACTGAGTAAGATCAATCATCCAAATGATTCGAATCAGCTGCTACGAGTATAAATGGCTATTGCATAGAACTCGTATCAATAAGTGGTATAGCCGTTATTGACGACATATGTACATAATATTACATTAAACGTACATATTATACACTATACTAGCTGCCCGGACAGACTTCGTTCTGTCAAAAGTTTTTTTATTATTATTTTGAGATGTAAGCTATCCTATCTTTCAAGTTGGATCAAACTGCACACGGTGTGCAAATTTGATTAAAATCGGTTCAGTAGTTTAGGAGTCCATCGCGGACAAACAACGTGACACGCAATTTTTATATTTTAAGATTTAGCTCTAGCCGAACAGTTCTATGTAAAAATCTTAAATCAAAAATTTAAAAAACCTCCGACAGTTTCATTTACACAGCATAGTAATAACACTGTTTACCGAAAACTAAAAGTAAAAGAATAAAATTTAAGAACATGAACAAAGCCATAAAATAATCTGAAAATGCAAAGATTCCGTCTCTCTGTTTAATAGCAAACTATTATTTTAATTTAATATAGAAGGATCCCTCGCAATAAATTTTAATTTACAACTATTTCGGCTGCCAGGTAGGCAAACAGCTTACACGGATAGCATAATAACCACATCAAAGTTTGGAAGAGTACATAAAATGTTCGCCCACAAAATCAGATTACGTCCGAAATACAGCGCGCCAAATAAAATATGAGTCGACCTGTAATACAATTTTAAAACTGGTGAACCATTTGGCACCGGTTCATATACCGATGCTTTTATAATTGATAATGCTCTCCACTTGTATTGATTTCAGCTCGAGACGTCAGAAATCGAGGTGCTACATTTTAAGTTTTCCTTAGCACATTTTATAAGTAACGCTGTAATTAATATTTTTAATCTCATCAACTGCGTTGTATGTACAAGGAATATCACACCTGAACAGTGAACGTTCACTTTGAATTTGGAATGGATTTTTTCCAGTTCAGTAGGTACAGGATAGACCATCCAACACATTATGTTTGAACAGCAAAACGTCATCAGAATGTAGGGTGTACTTCATGTAAGCCAGAAATCGCTGAAATGCGACAACAACGTTCCACTCGAGCTCGTAATGTTTGTCTTATGGCACTGACGTATTAATACATATTTGCCTTGTAACGTTAAACATTCTCTACTATGCAATGTGAGGAGATTTTCTGCACATTACATTAGGAAGTGAAATCCAGCCAAGTGAACTTTGTTAATTCAAAACGTTCCGTCCAACAATACAATAATTTTGAATGTAAGGCAGTATGTGGGTGATATTGCTTATGTAAGATAAGACATGGTTTATATATGAAACTCCTTTTTAGTTAATTGAAACAGTTTTTTTCTCATATATTTAAACCGTAGCTCACGGAAAACCGATCGATCAACTTGATGTACCAAATACTAAACTAAAGTAGTATTCGAGCTCTGAGTCGGATATCTATTTAATAGCTAAATACCATACAACGTAAAAAATATTATCACTTACAATATGCGTTTAGTCAAAATAACTATAGGATTGATTTTAAGAATAAATATTGGTATTATTATTTCAAGTATTTTATTGACGGTAAAACATCGAGCCGATAACTTGATGATGACCTTGAGATATTGGAATGATAATATTTAATCCAAAGTACAAAGCAAGAACAACCTAATCACCCGAACGTCTGATGATAATCTACATGATTATTATCATTAGTAGCAATGTTCCATAGGAAAAGTTAAGCTGTTCTCGACAACACTTACATAAATTGCTTTTGTATTAACATGAAAATGAAAAGCATCAAATAAAAAAAAATCGGAGCATGTTATGAGGCGAAAAAAATTCTGAGGGCAAACGAAATGAAAAAGAAACATTTGAAACGTTAATTACGTTCATTTTTGTCCCAATTTTCGTTGAGTGTCGACTTAAATTTCATTGAAGATTATTTTATAAAAGGAAAGAACATTTACAAAAGATTAATCTTATATTAAGCTGAGTTTTAATCTAATGCATGATATAGAAATTGGAAGCAGCGTTATTTCGAAACGCAGTCGTGCTAAGTAGTTTTGGTTTCGAACCAGGTATTTGACCATAATCAGGTCGAAAGTCACGAAGCTATTTGTAAAATTCCACTTAATTTCAAAAGAACTAAACCAAAAACAGTTTCTAACGAATTGATTGTGCCTAGCCACAATAATATTAGTAGGAGAATTATTATAACAATGGATGGAGCTATAGAAAGAAACAAAACAATAATCGAAGAAAAATTTAAAACTAAAAACGAAAAAAACATTTGGAATACGGACTCTCTCTCATAGGCGTCTGCTGACTTATGTTAACTGAACCGCAAACAGGGTAAAAAGACGTGTTAACTATCGTATGGAAAAGCGAAGTTAGACGCAACAGCTAAACACTAATAAAACAAGAACAAACAAATAAACGATAGAGGAACCCGAGAGCCACTTTAACTGGGAGCGCGGTCAAAGAATCCAACAGAACACGAATATTCAGACTATTCAGTACTAACAGACGCCGATAGGGCTAGTTTATTGGACGATACGACAGCGACACAGCTTTATAATTCAAATGGTATATAAATAAATAAATAAATAATAATAAATAAATAAATATTTATTTCTCCGTGGGTTTCGCCTGGATAGCTACCACCATTGAGCCATGAGTCAGCCGCCAAACGACTCGTCATGTTTCGGCTGGGGGCTGGAGAGACAGTTGTTTCTTTCTTTCTTTTCTTCTTTCTTTCTTGGCCGGCAACGCATCACTGATGCCTTTGGTATTGCTGATGTTCATGAGCGGAGCGACTATAGCCACTTACCATCAGGTGGATCGTCAGCTCGTTTATCGGCTATTTCCATTAAAAAAAAGTATTATTAAAGTTTGTGAGGATGTCTGTTACTCTTTTGCGCAAAATATATTGATCGGATTTTCATGAAACTTAGCACACATGTAGACCATGATCTGGAATAGGATATAGAGTACTTAATATCCCGGAATACGCAGCCAAAACCGCGGGCAGAGTGCTAGCACACAATACATACATAAGAAGTCGTCGTCGCGTCGTGTCGTCCTATGAAGGAGCGATCATACTCGAAAATTCAGCTCGCGGCTCTGACATGCGCGAGGTATGGCGCTGTTTGAACCTTTTGCCCACCAACAACTTAATACCACTGTAACATACAGGATCGAAAACTGCAAACTAATAAAAGAGGAGTACTCCAATTTCCTTCCTTGATTTCAATCCTTGACTGAATCTGACTATACGCGGATTTTTACTCATCTAAATTGTATACTGAATACGGGAACTGGGTTTAGATCCCTCATTGGAATAGTGTTTGAATTTTGTTCAAGGTATCCGAATCCAGTAACATCACCTTGTTTTTTTTTTTTTTTTGTTAAGAGTAACAGGCATGTGGCAAACAGTATTCTACTGACTATTACTAATTTAACTTTGAACAGCTTTAACTGCTTTTTATCAAGAAAACAAAGTTAAAATATTGGTACAAAAACATGGTCATTTTGAAATATAGCATTCTAATAAACTCATAAATTCCCGTCGTAGATTCTACTATCTACCCAATGTCGACCCATATGGCGCAATGGTTACCATGCCGGATCGCCGCACCAATGGTCCTGGGTTCGAGTTTTCTGTCGAATTTCTGTTCTCGGTCTGAGCTGAGTGTGAATGTCCTTGTCTAGTGTGTTGTACATGGCACCCACGACACAGGGAATCCTAGTGTGGCGCTATGAGTGTGAAGCGTTACTTATTATAATAACATTATTATTAATGTAGGTACTTAATATGTGAAGTTTTTTAAACGCAGATCATCAGAGAATCGAAATAGGAGCAGCGAGACCCTCTTCAATATTAGAAAGTCCAATGACACTAATTACCACTCCCTGAGGTCTGATTTCTGTGAGTTCAGTTCTGTTGCTGTGTAGAACTTTGTTAATTTACCGCAGACATGAATCTCATGGGCCGAACTTTTTGTTACAAAATAAAGTTCCAGCCCAGTTGAGAAAAGGAGATATCTTTACGTAATGCCTGAAGATTTTTCTGTTAAAATATTGTATTTCTATGACTGAAAATATAGGCAGACGATCCGATGGATTTTTTCTTAATCCTTTTTCTACTTTGATTTAAATGCATGGTAACAGATTTAATTTATATTATTTAATTTAATGATTGTAACAAATTAGTTTACGTATTGCTGTCTTTGTTTATATTTTAATCAATTGCTGACTGCATTAGATTAGATCCTACGAACTAAACTTCTTTAATTATTCACAATTCTTGGAAATATATTAAACCCAAACTAATTTACAATACAATGCGTCGTTAACCAACAACAGTCGTATACCGCGCGCTTACTACGCGTCGATGCAACGTTTAATCTAACTTTGCCAGCCAAGTATTCTGAACTGAAGTCCGACTTGTATTAATTATCACCCCAGGGCCTCATGCTACGTCGTACGAGAGAGAAAATGTTATATCGCAAAAACTTCGACGTTAAAAGTAGAAACTAGCCTCTGAAGAGTACATATTTTTACTAAAATTAACATTGAAATAATGACTTTATGTCTTAGATCCAAATGAGACCATCTATAAAAACTTTTAATGTAGTACACTATAATATTTGAAAAATAATGACATGTCAACATTCGATTCCAATTGTTACTGTTCCCTGAGAAGCACAAAAGCGGTCATGAAGTTTTACCATCAGCCAGCTGGTATAACTAGTGACTTTTTGCATTTGTTAACTTTAACTGCATAACTTTATCAGTATTAACAACCTGGAATTGATAGAAATACCAAATAATTTATCAAATTAGTCAAACGCTAATAATACGAGGACAGACTACAGAGATAAATGTCACATGATTCCATCATCAGACCCTCGTGATAACGTAGATGTGATGATGTATTGTTACGGGAGATCAATGAATAGGCAGTTTCATTTAATGTGGTGCAAAAAGAAGCTGAAAAAGCTTTCACGCTTTAAAACAAAGCCATGTTCAGCGTCAAGCTAAACTAGTATAAAAAAACAGTCTGCTATAAAATAGCTATCATGATACATGTTTTTGAAATCCTTATGGCAATCTCTTTAATTTGATACCCATATTGCATTATTCGATTTATTTTATTTTTTGATCCTTCAAACAATGGCATCTCGCAGCCACCATATTTGTTTTTTTTTTTAATTTCACTTATCTAAGAACACTTGGGTTATCAAGACGAATCTAACGATACCTATCTTAATTATATAAATTGGCAGAAAAACGTTTGAAGAGTCAGCCAGCACGTATCTATAATAAGCATGCTTCATCGCCTACGTTTTTGATTTTAAATTTGACGTGGAGACCATAGAGACTCATCCCTACATCCAGGCTATAGCTGATTCTACTTTGGCAGTTCGGGATTACATGTTAACTATAAGGTTAATTATATTTAAGTTGAAGGATCAAATCACGGTACCGCATACTGTGCTCCTCCGTGGAGTTCGAAACTCGGATATTGCTAGATCATCGTTAACACTTCCTCGTCAAACTTCGCCCAACTAATTAATTAGTTGCTATACGATACATTTTTAAAAAGTGGCCTCTCCCACTTACAGGTTATAAAGTTTGGTGTAATTAAGTTACCATACCATCACCAGAAGTTCTTTTAAACTAGCTTCAAAAGTTTTTATGTTATTTTTTCAGTTTATTGTTTATTTTCTACAGAATCTCTTAGAGTTAAAGTTATGGTTTGTGTAAGTCCTTACTATTCTAGGCAAAAACTGAAATAGAAAAAAAATTGCCGACAGACGAGCTGGCCATCCACGTTACGTTAGGGTAAGTTGTCACAGTCGCTCATGAACATTACTAACAACACAGGCGCCAACCACAAAGCGTTGCTGGGTAAAAACGAGACGAATTATTTTATATTAGGTACATCATTACTTTTTAAAGTACTATTTTTTCCCCGGGGCTTCGTCCGCGGTAGAGTGGTTTCGTAGGATTATGATTATTACTTACTACTTTTATTATTAGGATTAGGATACATAATATTAGATATTAGAAGATGCCAGTGGCTTCGCACGCGTGGATATAATTTTTTTACAAATCCCGCAGGAGCCCGGAACGTTTCCGGGATAAAAAGTGGCCTATGTGTTAATCCAGGGTATAGGCTATCTCCATTCCATATTTCAGTCAAATCGGTTAAGTATTTGTAGCGTGATTCAGGAACAAACATTTTCACAAACTTATAATATTAAAATAATAGGATACTTGCCACTCGCCACAGCAGGTGAGCAAGTGTGTCTGTAACAACTTTTAGGTTACAAACTCAGCGTTTAGACAAACTAGACTAATATACTTTGCGATGAACATAACTCGGTTTTACTTGATTCCGACGAGCACATCCGCTCTCAAAGAAGCTGTTAAGAAACTTTGCAAAGTTGACTGAAATAGCACGGATTCGCTGAAAACTCCAGTGGCTGCGAATAGATGCGCCGGCTGAGTTATGAATAGTCTGACCAACCAAGCAACTTGTTACAATTCGCTAACACCAAATAATTACTGAAGCTTTCCAACTTACAGTGTTATAATTTATTATAAGTTGCATAATATTAATATCTTTTATTCTTTGACTTCCTTGTACGGAATAATAGAAAGAAAGAAAGAAGAGAGAAAGAAACACTTTATTTCACAGTACAATACGCTGCAGTACAGACATACCTAAGGCTTAAACATAGTGGTAGGTACATAATATATTTCTTACACAATTGTCACATTTTACAATATTTATAATTATATTTAAGTATATTTCGAGACTTATTGCTTCGCCTAATTGCCTGCGCCGCAGAGCTATACTGTAAAAAGGGAATTCACTCAGCTTGTGCTGCAGTTTCTATAGTAAGAGGCCTGCAGCGCTGGTTTTCTGTGAATCCCCAACAGAGAGAATAATACAATAATAATATAAAATGTTATAATAAATCGATATCATTCCCTATCCTAAAATAAATAAATCTTCAAAACAAATACTTGAGTGACTGCTATCAACTTGAAAACTACGCTTCAACATTGTTTGAACACTTCACTGCAAAATTTGATGCTATACAAAATATATTCAGAGGGGCTCTCCCTAGAAATTTTCCACGAGCCCATTCCTATAGTTAACGCTGCACCGGCCGAGCCCTCAGCAATCAAAATAGCCCACAAAAACTTCTTCCAAGTTTTAAGTCACTCATGAATAGCTCACGGGCCCTGACACGCTTCACTTGTTATGTTCGAAACTTTTTCATTTTCTTCTCCATTTAAGAGCCGGAGCGGCTGCTGTTTTACCGACGGGCCGATGAATAATTAGGGAGAATATCTCGCCTGTCACGATGCTAATGAATATTAGAACAGACTTGTACTTTAGGATTTCAACGAAGAAAAAAATATTTGGAAAGAAATCTGCGGTTGTTTCTCCAGAAAGCACAAAATTCGTTAATTAAGGAAGCCCGAGTGATAAATAAGTCACTAAGCTAAGCGCAAATTTCTCCATCCATCGTGTTTTTGCTACGGCTTTGCAAGGAGTTACTTTAGCTATTGGGTCATTTTTTCTGGCGGCGCGAGCGGATGAATTATATTAGCCATTTGTGTGTGTGAATTCAGACGAAACGGCCTATTTGTGTTCCTTTGTACGAGCTACGTGATGAATAAATATAAGCTCTTTCTTAATATTTTCCTCCCTGCTGTCGCATTTCAAATCCGTTAGTTAACGAGTTGATTACTCAATTATTCTGCATCTCATAAAGAATAGTTCTTGTATATTATAATTATCAGTAACAGCCTAACTCAATATACCGTCAAACCCAGCCGACTACACCAATGGTGACGATTTTACTAACACTTCTATAGTTCAATCCAATAAACGAAGTTTGTTATGGTCACAAAGCCGCAGTTAGTCGCAGCTGACAAATTGCATGATATTAATTCTTTAGGAAATTGCAAAAAAAAAAACATAATAGTGTAACCAATAACTTCAGTAAAACTTAAAGGGTAAAATTGCCATATCCCGCTTTATTTAACACTGTATCGATATAAACTAAATTATATCCAGACAAAATCGGGTCAGGCTCTTCGTCATAAATAAAAATACAAAGACAAATCCTTTACCCAGGTAATCTTTAGCGGGGCGGTTCGCTACAAAAGGCTGGTGCCCCATTGATACGTCAACGGACAATAGAGGTAAACATGGGGTCCAACCCGCCACTTACTAACTCGAAAAGGTCACAGATTATACGAAGTGTTTGTATTTTTTGGGGCAGAATATACACTGCTATAGACAGGAACAAATCACTGGAGGGCAAACACTCGGTTTTGTTACGAAGGTAGATATAACACGATGACAGTCGAGCACGTTTTGTTGAATAACTTTGGGCGAGAAAACAGCTATACCTACTAACAGGCATCTTTTTCTTATTCAAATAGTAGGTACTTCATTCAATTTCAATTTCGTTTGAAATGAATACGTTTCAATAGTTTTTTTTTATCATATGTGTATTAAAAATTCACGAAATCAGAGCAAATGAATTATGGTACAAACAACCGAAAGGCACTTTTTCAAAACACCATCGATCATCGCGCAGTGCCGCGGCCGGCCCACAAAAGAGTAATGTAAGCAATCTCTCGCACTCGAACCCCTTCAATTTGCTCGCCGCCCTACTGATCGGTCCACTTAACTTAAATTACACCAACAATACATAGAAAGTCATAAGATACCGCAGTATACTGGATACTGTATATGGAAAAATTTAAATGTGGTTAATTAAAATTCATGACAAAAATCTACAAATAAATCAATAGGCTTTCGGAACCAAGCATAAAAAATCTTTAATCGGAAACCATTTTTCATTCATAGATATATTCTCCCAGCTCGCCTTTATGAATTTATCTAAAGAATCTAATATGAATTATGTCCCTAAGTGCTTTGGTCTCTCAATTAGAAATTATGGAATAATTAAATTGCTGTTTTTGCTGAGCCCGTCCTTGAAAATTCTTTCCTCATAAACCGTATTCGATATTAAATTGCTAGTAGAGTTGAGCACCCATTCAAAAGACGAATGGAATCGGGCACAATAGAAATATTGGATTAAGACAAATACGCAGAGCAGGTTATAACAAAAGCGGTTTAAAAGCCATTGTCCATTGTCAACGTTGAAACCGCAAGACTTTATGAAATACAATTTCAAGATCTTGATGCAATCTTCCACTTCTCTCTGTACGAACGCATTTTTCTGCATCGCGTAGTATAATTGCACGTTTAAAGTGTAGGAATGCAGTTTATATTATTTCCTTGGATTTTATTTGCAGCAACAAGACAAATACATAGCAATAACGCTTATTACGTATACCTATTCGATTTTTTTTGTGTTACATATCAAATCTCGCCAAGAAACATAATTAAAATTAAACTAGCTGACCCAGCGGACGTCGTTCTGCAACATGTTTTATCTAGTGTATAAAAATCTCCTGTCACCTAGCGGTATGAAATATATTTTACGACATATACACAAACAAATTCATAAAAATCGGTCGACCCGTTTCGGAGTAATGCGACCACAGACACCGTGACACGAGATTTTTATATATGTATTACATTTACTGTAAGTTTACTATTACTTTTATTAAACTGTAGTTCGTATCAGGACTTATCTTTTAAAGATATCTGTGAGACCGATGCTAAATAAAAGAGCAAATTATTATTCAAATCACGGAAGAATGGAGATTATCTCATTGTTATAGTATCAAACTAAATAATTTTATGACACGTATCTTTATCAACCTGAGCTCAACTCATGAGTTTGCAAATTTCCCAAGAGAATTAATTCACTTCCAACTATCCTCAAAAAACATAATTTAGCAAAAATATGAACCAATTTTTCACAAGAAGCGCAACGGTGAAACTTCTCTGCGAAGTGTATAAAGTTATTACATTTCAGTTTCTCGACTCCGGGATAAACAATAAAGGAAAATCTATGAGAGACAAAAGTGTTCTGCTTTATATTCTACTTTTTAAAGAAGCAAACTCAATAAGTTTCATATCAACCACGCTGCTTGAAGTATTAAAATGAAAACATGAAAAATTTGTTCCCAACACCGAGATACTGAAGTTGGTTAAGAGTAAAGTTACGCTCGGCGATGTTTTCGAGTAGGTACTATAAGATAATATGAACATTATAGTAAACCAAACTTACAGACCACTAAAAAGAACACCACTTTATCCAAAGTGAAGCAGCTAAAGTATGTCAACTCATCCTACTTACCTACGAGTACATGCCTATGCAGACATTTATAACATAACATAGTACGTCGATCAGTACGGCGGGAAATTAGTCTTTGTATTGTTACGGTTATTGTTTACTCCAGATACTATTAAATAACAGTCTACATCTTATAACTACAAAATTTTACGCCTATACCTACTTGAAATTCAAATTTCACATTTTTGTCCGGTCGAAAGTTATAGGAGGATTCCAATGTCAGATTTATAACGATTCTCTGTACATTCATTCTGTTATATTCATTAATTTAAATCAATCACAGAACAACGTCTGTCTTGCCAGCTGGCTTTAAACTTATAAATAGAACTACTAGAACGAAAGTTATTTTCTTATACTAGTGTTATTCTCGATATTTCCCAGCGCAATCTCCATTGCGCCACTGTTTGTTCCGGTCAAGGCGGTCGCTGCAGTAAACAGAATCGAACGGAACGAAACCCATGATCGCCTGCGGCTGCAGCTTCGCCTCATTGTTCCGAGCTCTGCTCGCCAAATAAAAAAAAACTATCACTAGCTCTGTCCACATCCCTCTTAATACATTCCGAAAAAAGTTACGTTAATTAAAATGTAGTTGATACGAAATCATTGTTTTTAGTCAATAACAATACTGTCACTTCTTTTCTAAGTAGTTAGTAAAACTGAAACTAACACTGACTTACAGATAATGCACAGCCTGAACAAGAATTAAGAAGTATGGAATTATGTACATTGGTTCGTAATTTTTGAAAATTCTTCCTCTAAAAGGGTAAAATAGATAGAAACAACATTTCCACAGAAGGTCTTCGGGCATCATCTGGCACTTAATAATTGTGTACCTGCCACAGATTCCAGCCGAGCTTCTCTACACGAGTTCTCGTAAAAATTTCACTCCTTAAGAACTTCAATATCAGTATAAACAATATCCCCAAGAGCATTGTTAACAAACTTCAAAGTTTCGCATCTCAAGGACGTCGGGAGCACAAAAACGAGGGCAAGCGGTTTGGAGGGAGCGCTTCGAATAAATTTAAAAGTTGTCAGCGGCCAGGCAATTGAATGGCCAATCAAAGCTTTTCACTTTGGACATGACGCTTCGGCGCCATTTTGAAAATAAAACCGTTATAACAAGGCGCTAATGGTCATATTTGTTTTGAAATCTCGTTACGAGAAAAAAGTTTTGAGTGTTTTGTGAAACGTGAAATTTTTTGAACGTGTATGCGTGGCTATAACATTGATGAATGCAGTTTTATTACTCAATAAGAGCATTTATAAAAAAAATTGTCCGATGGCGATAGCAATTACTGCACGTCGCTTTTTTTAATCATATAAATATAAATAAACATTTCCACAACAATGTTGTTAAACAAATATCTCATCAAATACATAAATGTGAAATAAGAGCCAATAAAAAAAAAAAGAATTGAGATCTAAATGGGTGCCAAGTTCTGTGTAGAAAAGCCCAAAATTTTAATCACAAGAACATGCAATTCAAGCTCTACATTTGACTACATTATTTAAATTTGACTTAAAAATAAAAACGAGGACAAATATTTTTATCCACGTATTCACCGGTCACTAATACAAAAATAATAACATTAATCACTCCTCCGGATTTTACCTTGATACCATGTTTAGACACGGCACAAACAATTGCATTAAACGTGAAGGTGTGTATTTAACTACCATCAGAACAAATTAAATTCAGCCATTAGCAATCTATGAACATTATCACTAGTACAGTTATTAAGCGTAATTAAAAACAAAGTAAAAAGTATGGAGTACCATTAGAATGGTTGAAACTGTTCTATTTATAACTATTTGGGTCATCATCGCTACTACATACCATTAAATATAATTATGTACGCCCACACACATCGACACAAGGGCAATGCAATTGCTTACGTCACGCGCTGTATATACATATAATAATAATACATTTTTGACGTGATAACGTCTATTTTAAAACGATGAGCGCCGAGCGCATCTATGAAAAAATGTAGCGTTCCGCGAGCGAGAGAGATGCACTATCGGGCATCGGCTACGACCGGCGTATCGTAGCCGGCTAACGTTGTCACGTTAAACTACCGTCCGTAAACCGACTTTACAAACAAGTAACAACCATTTTATTTATTTTGTCATTTGTATTTGCTAAAAACTGAGAGCATACTACCTACTTTTATTCAAGTGTACTGTTGGACCCGCTGAAAAGTAGACCACTTGATGGTAAGTGGTCATTGCTACCTTTAGAGGCATGTAACATCAAAGGCATGACCGAACCTCATCATTGTCATTTATGCAGATTTCCGCACGATTTTTCCTCCACCAAAGCAGATAATAATTAACTTTTAATACCTCTTTTGAAAATTGGGGGTGCGTGCAGGATACGAACTCAGACCCCCACCGATATTTAATCTCATAAATCTTACCTTACCACAATGTACGAGGAAGTTGGCTTGTACCTACTTCAGGTGAGACTCTGAGAGCCACTTACATCCCGTGAACATATAATTTTTATTTCGCCATATGAAAGTTATAAAACGACGAACTAATTTTTAACGCCCGCTGTTCATATGAGCAACATTATTTCATAATGTTTATACTATGTTTACTATAGCCATTACATTATTACATACATTACATTATGGGGCGATTGAATAACAACCCATTGAAGTAAATTGCAAGTAACATAACTCGTTTTACATATCATATTAATCTATTTACGAGTAATTCTCCTATAGTCAAAATTGATCCTCTTTAGACATTCATTCGCACCCATTCGTGCAACATACAGGATAACGTGGTTGGTGGAAACATCGCATTAGCCGACACACTGAGTCACAAACCGACAAGTTCCCCTTCGAACTCATTCAATCGCTCTGAAGTCTGAACCGATCGTTGTGGTATACGCCTAAAACATCTAGGACCGTATATTGGACTGAATATCGACGATAATGAACAATTCAGCAGTTAGCCTTTCCGATAATTCAGCCAAATTAAAATATGGGCAATACATTATTATGTATTGTTATATTTGTTACATATTATTATATGTAACATTAAATTTTTTCATTATTTAAAAGATAAATAGGAAATTATGTTACACGTATTTATTTATTTAACTCTTTATAATTATTAATAAACATTATACATACGGAAAACTATAAATAAAACGTAAAGCCAACACAGTCGATCATCACTCAGGGGAATATCGATTTTTGCTCCGAATAATTTGATGGCAGAATGCGTTTCCGATACCTATAATACTTCGCCGTATTTATCGGCAAGGCACCAGAACCGCTACGTAAGAGATTTCACGACTCGATACATCGAGCGCCGGCTCGGTACGAAATATTCGTATTGGAATCGTCGCTCTATTATCCGCAGATTTCACCACTTCGCGCCATTAAGTGTGCGAGTTGTGTACTAGTTTGGAAAGGAGCCTGGATAAAAGTTTCAGTGGAAGTTTCCGTTGAATAAATTCTCTCAGTTTTCCTCGGTTTAGTCGCAAATTTGGCAAGGTGGTGGGATATAAGTTGAAATAACTAAAACAAATGTGTTCAGAACTTGATAAAAAATTATAAAAACTATTCTAAGTTTATTTACTAGTTATATTGACGAAATATGAAACTAAGTATCAGATACTTTGGTATGCAACATCGTTAAATGTTAGTTAAAAAGGCCTTTTCCCATCGCTTAAACAGAAACGATACATAACAAAGATTTTAAAAAATAAGTCCTAAGATTAATGCTTCCATATTAAACAATTACAAATAAACGAACAGTAGGTACACCACTGGAGCTAAAGCTTATTGAATGAGCGTACAACAGCCACCATCTATTTGTTACTTGTAGGACAACAATTTATCTTAATAGGACACTGGCGTGTGTCCCGTCCGGCCGGCGAGAAAGCTGATTGTTCGCTCAGAGCTTTTAGCTCCAGATAAAGCTCTTTACGGTTCCGCCGAGGTAAATTTAGTGAACTTTCTGAAAGCGTGATTTTTCACGTCTGTTGGAGCATATTTTTAGGATTAAAAATAATGTATATTACCTAGTAGAACAATTTTGTAATAATGAAGGTAGTTAAAATAAATAAAGATATCATTTTCGAAATCCGCATGTCGCCCTGCAGGAAAGACAACGTAACGTGCAAGAAAGAGAGACAACGGATTAAAATATTAAATGATGAACATTTACTTCTCCTCAAAGATAGGAAATGAAACGTTTTGCGAAGTTTCCGAGGTGGCCTTTTATCAATAGGGTCTTGGACTGTATTGTTAAAATGATGTGATATTTCGTCTAAAGCAAGTTTATGGGCCTAAAATACATATTTAATATGAATTAGTAATAAAGAATTAGGATTTTATTTTATTTTATGCTTTTAAAATATTTATTTTGTATGTCAAAATCACGTGACCACAAACGCCAATTACGACGCGTGACGTCATCTTCCACTGTCAGTCTATCACTTTCATGGATATATTTAAGTCCATGAGTGTGTATGACAGTGGAAAGTGACGTCATGCACATCAATGACAGGACAGTAGCGTTTTAGCGCGAAATTAAAAAGTGTAAAATATTTTTGCTTTTATTTCCATAAAAACCGATTAATTTCTGCGGGAAAACATATTTTACAGACATTTTATTATCTAATCAACACGCTTATACACTTTCGACAAAACAGTCCAAGACCCTATTAGACTGAATAATTGCTATTCGTAAGGATCCAAATAGAATTAAGTATAGGATATTATTGCTAATGGCTGGCTTCAAAAAAAATAATGGCCCACTACAGAGCACGGGTCTCTCCTCCTGAGGAGGCCTAGAGCATACCCCACCACGCTGTTCCACTAACGCGCAAACTCAGAGTCACTAATGGTTACTTCAATCGCTCCTTAGTAAATAATCACCTTATACATTCTGTACTGGCCTTTAATCTTTTTATTGGTGGTTCAACGGATTGATTAAACGTCTTCTTTTTGAGCCCCTTTCGTTTTGAGTATGGAACGTGACCATTTTTTTCGTGTCAAAACGGGACGCCTATGGAGTTTTGTATATGAATAAAAAAATAAACAAAAATAAAATAAATTCATAGTCTGATAAGCCTCTCTTGAGCCTTCAACTTTCATACCCTAAAATAACCTGGAAATATCAGTGGGATGCCATTATTTAGTGTGCAAGTATTTGTCCCCACTATATAATTCGTGTGAAATGTCCCAACACCTTCAAAACCCAAAACGCCGACGCTTCCGATCAAAACCTGTATCCATGTTGGGGTCTATGCAGTCGAACAGTCCAGTTTTAACCTTTAAACCCATGTCATGTTCGTACATGAACCCAAATAAACACAGTGCTGTACAGCTACCCATCGTTACCCCACATACGAGTACCTATTTTACTCTGTTTCAGTAGAGGCCGGCGGCGATTTTGTGTAGTTTATTTTTGTTAATCGAAATAGGCTCGACGTTATAGAACGGGTCGCTCCAATATTGCCAGCTGAGAGCAAAAAGTTAGGCCTCCTATTAATTAACTTGAAGTTTGTTACTAAAACTAATACTTTAGTATTAGAGAGAGTTTACCGAACACCCCGCAATATTAATGTTGGTTAATTGAACACTCCATAATTTACGGATACAAGTTATAATGATAACCCTTTTCACGGGCAATTGGTTCTGAAATATTTCAATTTAGATTATAATCCAAAGTTTATCATTAGAGTTTGCAGAATTTTAATTAAAATGACAATGTACGCTTCATTATCAAAATTTTAGTTACGTGTAAATTAGAATATATGTATCGGAAATAAAATGTATCACATGAAAATATAGAAACCATTAAAATCAATATTTATCTACACAAGTTGAAACAGTAACAATAAAAGCTGATTTATGTCATCAAAGCAGATAAAACATAAAGCCCAATATCGACTAATAAAATCCATTGAGCCAGATTATATTACCTAATCTGCTCTATCCGGAGTTCCTAGAAAAAGTAATATTCTCATCGGAACCAAACTGAATGTGGCCAAACAAATTACATAGACGACGATACACCGAGATGAGTGAAAAATGTACCGACGCAATCAGCTCGGGACGAAACGAGGCCGTGCTTGAAAAGAACCAAATTAGATCGTCTCAAGAACGACTCTTTCAAATACGCCGGGGTAAAAAGAACTCACTGCTAATGAAGGGTTAGCTGCGCACGCAGTCGATGTTAGGCCGACGTTAGGCCCGAGCGGGACTGAAACGGCTTGCAACGTCTACCCGCTGTTAGTTTGCTGATGGATGGATTTTTATATAGCTTGCGAGTACCAACTACCGGCCACCGATAGGTTACACTGCGCAGTTACTAAACAAGAAGTTCTCAACGTTTTCAACTTTGTCAATGAAATCTTGAGTTTAGACTATTTATGTATGTTAAGTGTTATTTGAAATTGTCAGTAAAAAATTGTTAGATGTTCCTGTTGCTTCTACTCTTAAACTAAAGAGAAATGGTGTTGTTCCATTTTGGAAAACCTAATTTCGAATGTTTGCTTTACCTTGATCTCACTTCAATTTTACATTGTGTGATAACGCTCTCGCTTCATAATTATGTATAAAAAATAAAAACTCAGGCTGTTGAGTGAAGAGTCCGTGGTACAATTGCTACTCGAGGCAATCTGACGGTACATGTTTATAGCTAGTCAAGGCTTCGTTGTTATTGATGTTTGTCCTTGACCCCACAAGTAGGAAAATCTTGCTCATGGGGGAATAATGCTGGGGTGCGTGTTTGAAAGCGTTTGAACAACTTTACGTGTTTCGGTTGCATTCGACGGGCATTTATTGAGGGGTGTCGCCGCTTTGTACACGGTTTGCGACACGAATTTTCATTGTATTATACTTACAAATGATACCATATAAAAAATACAAGTAGATATTACTTACAAGGGTAGCACCACATCTTACGTCTATCGATTAAAGCGAACACAACACACTGAGCGATTTTCGCGTAATCTCATTTGCACCCGGCTCGGCAGTCATGCTAAACCTCATTAAAAAGGCAAAGCGGCTTACTTTGCTATTCCCTGTGAGGCGAATCTTCGCAACAGATGATGTGAGGCAACCACGGGAAATGTTACGGGCTTTGTTGAGGCGAACGCCTCTAACGAGCTGCCTCTTGGGTGCCGACATGAGAAACATTGGATGTGGTTGTATTCATTAGTTGTACACTGTTTACCTATTAATTGACCCAAATACGAAATCAGTAACCATGGCTCCATGATAATCTCGTAATACAAGGAGAGTGTGCGTCGTCATAATATTGTACAGTACATATTCATAATATGGTAACTACATTATGTATTACAAATGCTTTTTGTCTGACAAAACCAGATTCTGAGCATTAGCTAGTTAGTAGTAAAAGCACCACCACCATTTTCGAAAACTTGATGAATAAACGATACAGAAACAGCTCAGCAATCACCAACAGGAAGGACCTTGACGTCTTTTTCATTCGTTCAACAGGGTCCAACTCGGATTTTAACTTAAGAATGCATACAGTCCCATCCTAAACGGTTGCTGCAATATAAGTACGTGCGAATTGTGGTGACGTAAATTACCCGCATCCTCCCATCCGATTTATGCAACCATCCAACCACATACGTCATCTCCGACTCAGGCGAAGCTGAATATTCATATGTCCAGTTACGAGGTTTCTTGTTCTAAGTAACCGCATTCAAAATGTGTACGATCCTGTAAGGCCTACTACCACATTTCTAAGCAGAGGAAACAAGGCAACCGCGTTAAATGTAATAGGTTTAATTGTGGTGACGTGACATTGAAGATTTGGGAAAAATCAGACACGGCAGTAACATATCTTCAGCATAATATTTGCTATTTGCAATACGTACATATTTATGTGGCTATGTTCACTTTTTATTTAATTACTGTTTGCGACTAGGCGAGTACAACTTTATTTTTTTTATTTACAGGGAAGTTGGTTGTCTCTAATGATGTTACGTGTCAAAATAGATTTTGTCACTTTGATGAGGATTTAATGGACAGATTTCACTAAAGCGACATTAATGCGTTGATCGTGTTTAGCCAAGACAGCGAAACATTCGCGTTTGAAGGAACCCCGCGTCATTGTGGGAACCTAGCAGATGGCTCCTATAGGCTCCTAGATCGTTCCTATAGACACGGAACGATCAGTATCTGTAGGTAGTTAGGTATGGAGCAGGTACAGTGGCGTAACCTTGTCTTACGGCGTGTCGTAAGGTCGTAACTGTGATAAAGTTCATCTACAATATAATTGAACAGATTCTATTATTTTATTATGTCTCATGTGTACTTACTCATAGTATTGTACGCACTTTACTGCAGTAGGTATACCTATTATACGTCGATGCAGTTATGTAGTGGTATAAGTCGTGTTCACGTCTGAACAGAAAATTGAAATCGTTAAAACAAAAAATATCTAACTAAGCGTTATAGCACACAGGTGTATAATGTTTTAAATGAATTATTCATAAGGTGCTACTTTGAAGTTTAAATGTTTCGAATGTACGTAGTAGGTACGTACTGATATAGATATTTACATTGAGTCGCCAGTTATATATACTTAGAAGTTTTTAATAGTTAGGTAATAAAAAATACTTTAATAAATACTCATTTGTACTCAATACACACTAGTTATGTTGTAAATAAATATTTTGTTTTATTTAAATTGAAAACGAAACTTAATACAGATGATCCTACAATACAATTTTGTTTATAACAAAAACGTCAAATAGCAGTTTTATTGTCCCGAGTGTGGTTATCACTGGTGAATGGGCATAAACCTCTATATTAACTGGAAATCATTGTTAATATCAAACACCTGGTCATTGCGGCTAAATCAGTTGCGGTTGCAATAAAATAAATAATTACTATATACATACTCGTATTATGAGGTTATGTTATGTAGGTATTCTAAGCACCTTAGAGTGTGGTCGAAAGTTGCAAGAGTGAGGTCATTTTTTGCATAATTCCTTGTCTTGGAAGTTGGATATAGTTTTCGCAATGATACGAGTATTTTAAAGTAATATTGTGTTACTTACGTAATAAGTTACGAAAAACAAACATTTCGATGTGATCATTGATTGTTCGTGTCATAGAAGAAATCCGAAGAAGTAAGCAACAAAGAATTATACTGAATATAATATTAAACAGAAAATCAAATCAGCAGATACCTACATATTGTACTATAGGTAGGTACGTATATTTAATGATCTTTGAAACATAACTTGTAATGTTCATAGCTTCATGTAGATTAAAAACAAACAATTTACCACGGTGCCCTGATCTAGACACGCGGAGCGTGTCAAGTCAATTTCTTAGCTAACAGAATTGACGAGCAGCACCGTGTGTAATATTACACGAACCATTTGGAGCCACTTTTGACCACCTCATAACTCAAAAACTATTCAACGTAAACCTATCAAATTTGGCTCATTTATTAAGACTTGCGAAATACATACGTCTTCCAAATTTCATAAAGACATCTCAAACGGTTATTTAGATATTAACGTCCAAAAATCGAGAAATTTAACACTGACTGACCTATAGATCAAAACTATATCCAACTTCCAGGTGACCTAGAAAGTTAAAATTTGGCATGCAGATAGGTAGTCGAGTGAATACAAAGGAATAAATCTGAAAGTAGTAAATTTTTATCATTTTATGATAATTTTTCAAAAAATTGATTCTATTAGAAACACTTACTTAAAATGCCTGAAATTTAAGAGTAGCAATCAAAATTGATGACATCTGGTCATTATGTGGATTCCAAGGTGATTATATAACGAAACATATCAGTTTTAGTACTTTCTGAAGCTTTCAACGGGAGGAAGATGTTCAGTGTCCCAAGTGCCTGTGAGAAGTGCACAGCACATATACATTTACGTGAAGATTAGTGGTTCGTCAGGAGACGTTATTTCCAGTGTATTACGTCGTTTTATTTTTAATGTGTGAAAAATTATTTTTCTCTAATGTACAAGATTACACCACAAAATTTTGTATTATTTCCTTAATTATACCAGTATAAAGTAATTCGAAGTATTGTTTCAAAATTTATTGTTGCACGATGTCATTGAACACAAACAACTTATCTGTACTAATAGCATAAAGAGGAAAGATTTGATTGTTTGTTTGCATTGAAGAGGCTCCGAAACTACTAAACCGATTTGAAAAATTCCGTCATTGTTGGGAAGCTACACTATCCCCGGGAGACATAGGCTATATAATATTTTCAATAAATTAGGGATCCTTAATAAAACTCCAATAACGTAACCCAAGGTGTAAAAAAATAAGAAAACCAAAGCAAAGCGAGGGCGGTCACTCGTAACTAATAAGAGTATAATCGACTTTCGTATTTATTACGATATTAAAATTGGGATTTAGTATTAATTATTATTTCAATATTTACCGGACATCAATAGTGGAAAATCATTACTTATAAATAATTAAATAATAGGTACCGTATTTCGGACCACGGCGCACTAACTACAGATTTAGTTGATGAGCACGATACCTCCTACGTAAGTTGTTGTATCCCCAAAATCGCAATTTTACAGTAGAGCATTTTAAAGTTTCAAATTGGAATAAAAACTGAATTTATCATTGTATCTTTGTGAAATTTGGTATATGTATGTAATTAATGGTATTCTTGATTACTAACCAAGTCAAATGTAAAGCTTGAATTAATTGCAGTTAATTTCTATACAAAAAGTAATGATATCCCATCAAAAACATAAATGTAAAGTGAGAGTCAATTTCAAAAAAAAAGAATTGAGATCTAAATGGGTGCCAATTTCTGTGTAGAAAAGCCTAAAATTTTAGTCACAAGAACATGTAATTCAAGCTTTACATTTGACTTGGCTAGTTTTCATTAGTTAGCAACCAACAAACCAAATTAGAGAAGAGTGTCATAAGCAATCAACCTAACGGATTTGACGAAGCTAATTACATAGATATAATATAGCCTAGGTAGGTACGTGAAAACTAACCAAGTCAAATGTGGAGCTTGAATTACATGTTCTTGTGACTAAAATTTTAGGCTTTTCTACACAGAAATTGGCACCCATTTAGATCTCAATTCTTTTTTTTTGAAATTGACTCTCACTTTACATTTATGTTTTTGATGGGATATTGTCTACACGAGACGTAAAGTTTTACGAGGCGCGTGGATAATGTTACCGCTTTATTACATTCGTGCTTTCTCTAAAACTTATCAGAGTGATACTTAATAATAATATCGTATTAAAGTTAATTACAATTTGTGTACGAGTATTAGGATAATGTCTTATCGCAAAGTAGGTATGATTGTCTTTTGACTAGGTAGGTATATTTCTAAGGTTTACACAACATGAAATCTTATAAGATTTATCAGTATTATGCTCCACTTCTCCTCATAGCAAAAACACTTTAAAACGTAGTTACAAAAAATTTTTAAAAATATTACAAAAAACCAGCGCATTCCTATGGAGGTTATTTTGGTGATAAAATACTAGAAAATTTGGCTTGAGAGCCAGTTCTTTCTTTCTTTCTTTTTTCTCTTTCTTGGTCGGCAACGCATCAAGGGTATCACACCTTTGGTGTTGCTGAGGTCCATGGGCGACGATAGCCACTTACCATCAGGTGGATCGTCGGCTCGTTTGCCGGCTATTTCCATTTCCATCGATCACTTAGGATTGACACAAGCACTGGCTGCTTGTGCCTGCTATGAGCCCTTAAAGCATTTTATTTATACACAACGCCCTCCCTAAATTAATATTGTTTATTGCAAATTAAAATTATTTCCCTTAACTTCACAAAAAACAAATCGTATTAGTCTAATTACAATCCTAACCCAGACCGACGTATGCATTAGTTGCGACACGTTATACTTTAAAATAAGATGCTCGTTCCAATTAATTACCATACATATTATAATAAGATTAGTTCATTAAAATACAGGAGGTGGTAAAACCTGAGCCGAGGCGCAAGCCGCCTCATTAAAACCACGTCGCCTTATATATTCTTTCACGCGTATTCACCCCCTGACCTGCTTACACGCCATTATGTAAACAAGGCTAAGGCGGCTGCTCCATACCAATTACACTCCCCCGAGAATGTTTCCACATTATTCGATAGGATATAGGATGTAGAACACATACAATAGGCTGTACAGTGAACAGTCGTCGTTGGTGACGAGTGACGACACACTGCCTGATAATGTACCTACATTTAAATACATTCTTGATTCATACCTGTTTCAGTTACGGTTATTTTTTAAAGCCAATCAACGAGAAGCCAAGTAACCTAATGGTCAGAAGTGGACCTCAGTGACTTCAAAACACAGGCATCACCAACGGGCTACCATCCAACACGCGATATACCCGCTCAATACATAGTCTTAAATAATCAAAATTTTAATAAAAAATATACTCTGAATAAACAGTCTTCCTAAAACCTATATCAGAATCGCCATACATTGCATGTCTATAATATTGAGGGAGTTACTGCAATTCCTCTTGGATCCCCATTCCCATTATCAAAACTAGATTTTTTTAAATACGGGACCAATCTGAAGTGTCCATAAAAGCAAAAAAAAAATAGACCAACCAAATTGAGAACCTCCTTGTTTTGAAGTCTATTAAAAAACCTCTCTAAAACGCCGTACTGAATCGAATGTTCGAGCACCAAAGTGAATCAAGAAACCTTTCGAAACTCCTAAACACAAGCGCTCCCAAACGTAAAGATTAGACCCTCTTAGCGCAGACTACACGGCGCCTACTTGTTGCGAACCCGCCTAATTACCGCCACGAACACGGCCCCTGCTGATTCCAGTAGGCGGAATTAGAGTATGGTTTAGGATGAATGATTTATTTCCGACCTCGCAACCTACAACAAACTTTCCTGTTTCGCTTAGATTTTAGGAGGCGAAAGAAAAAACACTGCGGAAAGTTCCAAGTGGTTCGGCAGCTTTGAAAAGAAATCTTTATTTTGACAATAACCATTGCTATTAAGTCCGTCCATTCCGGACCAAGTTATAAAATTTTAGTAAAGAAAAAAATACTTTGATCCATAAATTAATGTGGATTACACGTTTATGACACAGATACATATTTGTTCGCATGTCGTGGATGTTTAAGTCTCACATTTGACGTGAATGCTACCGCACGGAGGAATCCCAGCGCGGGATTCTAATTTAAAATATAATTAACTAGCTGCCCGGACAGACTTCGTTGTGTCAATATTTTTTTTTTTTTTGAGATGTAAGCTATCCTATCTTTCAAGTTGGATCAAACTGCACATGGTGTGCAATGATTAAAATCGGTTTAGTAGTTTAGATTAGGAGTCCATCGCGGACAAACAACGTGACACGTAATTTATATATATTAAGATTAAAAAAATATTAAAATGTATAACGTTCGAGGTTGCATATTGCATGAAACATGTAAGTGAAGTACCAACAGCTCCGAGAAGGTTAATAGCCATAAATTGCACAAAGCCATAAAGCTTCATTAAGTAGTTAAGTCAAAACCGGTAAAATAAGCGAAGGCTTGATGGGAAAAAAGTTTCAATATAAAGCAATGCATTTTCATATTTCAACGAGAACCCAGATATTCTCTTACCAAAATGAATAAACAGACTCGGGCCACACTTTGAAATCTTCTGTTCATTTTATAGCAAGCACTGCGGCGATAGTTACTTATACCCATTTCTCAAGGCGAGGTCTACAGTTTATTTTTTTATCCAAATGCTCTTAGTTTCCTCTCTCTATATCTCTCTAGAGAGCTTCCACAATTGGAATTGTATGTATGTCTATTATAAAATCTTTATATAGGTATAGTATATGATCTTGTATCTATTTCTTCTTCTAAGTGTTTTGTGTCAATATTCGACAACGATCTACTCTATGCCAATTAGTTAAAGTAGGCGCCGCCCATAGAATCTTTTAAACCAAATCCATCACCGACTTATTAATGACCTAATCGAGCTAAATAATAAGATTAAGATATGATGTGTAAACTAATCAAGAAAAATCGAAAATAGCGAAAAAAAAAAACACAAATAATTAATTACTGATTTTTGTAATACACTTTTTTTTATGGAAATAGCCGGCAAACGAGCTGAAGATCCACCTGATGGTAAGTGGCTATCGTCGCCCATGGATATCAGCAACACCAAAGGCATCACTGATGCGTTGCCGGCCAAGAAAGAGAGAAGAAAAAGAAAAAAGAAAGAACTGGCTCTCAAGCCCCCAGCCGGAACACGAATCGTTTGGCGGCTGACTCATGCTCGAGGGTGGTAGCTATCCAGGCGAACCCCATGGAGAAATAATAATAGTAATAATGGTATTAATTAAAATCAATATTACTAATATAATCCCTCGAGGGGCCCTACCACCAGCGGGCCGGATTTAGTCACTACTATTGTAATAGAAAATTTTAATATTAAAATTGTTTAAAAATAGAGTCTGCAATATACCGCTACGTTAAACAATAGTCCTGTCTTGAGTGTCGAAATTAGTTCTTGATTTATCTTCCTATCTTCAAGACGCAACGGTTACGAGCTTTCCAATTGTGAATCTAGTACGAATCTTGTACGTATATACGAGTAGCAAGACTTCGACTTGCTTTTCATTGATTTGGAAGTACGCCTACACGTTACGTGATCGCTGCACTTCACAAATCTATGTCTATCGCCGACGTCACTGAATAAAATACACTATAAACTGTATGTGGCGGAACCCGGGGGACCGAGTGTTTTATTGGCTTTTTTAGAGATCCAGTTCGGAAGAGTTCTAAAGTAGATAATTTTAAATTTATACAGATAATACAAACAATCAAAGTCATTTTCAACTCCGTGGTTGATAGAAAAACTACTCTACTACTCCCTACTCTTGATACTGGCTGTTACGATATGAATAAAGAAAAACAAATCGAATATGCCACTTAATTACAATAAACGAAAGAGATCTCTAAAACTATGTACACGTATTGTTTTGCTATTAAGAGTTTTACCGATAAGGGCAATAAAGTGAGATTAGCAAGTATTATTACAGTTATGATGTTTTGGATAATAGAGTAAGTCAGTTGGAGTTTACATTTAAGTGCAATTCTCATAAGTCAATATCTAACTGAAATCGTGTAGCATCGCATAAAAGAATCCGCCACACTATTGTCATTAACTAAAATCACAACCCACTCCATAAAGTCAACAGACACACAACCAAAATAACCCCAAATCAATTAAAGAACATTATCTGCCTTTTCCCGCCAACCTTTTAAATGGCAAGCAATCCATTCCCCGTTCCGTAATCAAAGCCACCAGCTAACGATCAAACTCAGCGCCATTCCGGACTACATTAAGAAAGCCAACAGTAACAGTTGGGCGCGGTACATAATTCCGTGTTAATTATTCCGCAGAAGGAAGATAGGCCATTATCAAACTCTTCAGAGGCGCCGGGACAACCCGAACCAATTAGCCTGCGTACACAAACCGGCCAGTCGCCTTGTGCCCGATAATACATTACGTGCGGATAAAACGGATTGTAATACAATATGCACATCTCAGGAATTAGATACAGGTACGAGTTTGCTCATAACAGAACATGTGAGTATTCGATTAAAAACTCTGAAATTGAACGTTATAACTTTTTATATACGTAGGTACATAGTTGCCTTCACAACTGTCTTATTATGATAGACAATAAAAATAGCTCAGTTTGTTTCCTATTGTAGCAACATCCATTGATATTATAAGATTTATATACTGCCACACTCAGATTCACTTAACGGTTACTTAAATCGCTCCTTAGTACAGAATCACAAAACAAATTATGTACTAAGAAGCGATTTAAGTAATCGTTAAATGACTCTGAGTGCGGCAGTAAGACCTACCATTAGAATGAACCATTAACATCATGAATAAGTAACTACTCTTTATTCTGATACGATCACCGTCCATCCCGCATACGATAGTCTGATCCTCCAATTTGCATAAACACATATTACGTTAACGTAATACATCAACAGCTATCTCAAGACGTCTAGAGCCAATGATAAACAATTCAACCGGCTACGTACTGCTCACCCACATGATCCTATGCAACATGAATTTGCAACAACCGGTGCGGCGGCTGAGACATATACATACATAGCCACGATACAACTACCAATCCGACTTCGGCTCCGGATCCACGACCGGCCGTTGTTATATAACAACGTAACAGTTTCTCAATACAAAAGCTTAGTCTGTTACGATCTATAGTTGCTAGCAACCTCGAATCTTGGATTGGAGTGCAGAGGTAATCTAATTCGTTGCAGCTATAAGTTTATCGATGTATGAAATTTATTAGTTAAAGGAAAACAGCGCAACAAATCCTTCGATAACTTGAAGGATATGTTCAGATAAAAGGATTTTCATTTTGAACATATGTATAACTGAACTGAGTCAAGAAAGTGGACATTACCAATGACTTGTGATAATAAGTGACTAGTGAGTTGTGATAATAATTTGTATCGAATCGAATGTCATAGAGATAAACGCATTCTTCGTTGGACAACGCAAACCAAGCATAAATCCCTGGTGTTGCTGGTGTCCATGGGCGACGGTGATCACTTACCATCAGGTGACCCGTCTGCTCATCTGCCTGCTTAAGGCATAAAAAAAAAATCAGGGACCACGATATTGACTAAATGACTGCATTATTTTATGCATAAGTTGAGATTTTTCTTCTATTTGCGCGACCAAACTTCTTTTGATGTGAATAGTCTACGAACTAGCAGCTCTACCTGGTAAATGGTCACATGGACTTCAGTTGTAACAAAAGCACCAGCATTTTCCAACCACAAAGACACAGGGAACGGACATTATTATGTTGCTTTTATTTCTTTTTATTATTCTGTTCGGTTTATTATTTTCCTTTGTTATCTTTCTATTAAGTTTGAACCTGATCGTAAGATATAGTTACTTTCTATTGAAATCCGTTATAATGTTAGGCGTCAGCAATGACGCGGTCACATATTGCGAAGAGCACCCTCACAGTTATTAACACTGTCTCTTCAATTTTGCTAACATGTTTGATCAGATCACTTTGCAGTAGCTATTTGGACAGGTAAAAATAAAAATATATCATTCCTTATATTCCAACCAACAAGCAAGACTTGATTCCTTATCCATTTACCATTCATATAAGAACAATGACGGTTGTATCGAACCTGACTCCAAACAGCTATCAAGTTGAGCCAATAAAAGCGAAACAGATATCTAGACCCGACCCTTCCTTACCCTTACATTAGACTAGCATTTTGAGAGAACCCTTGCATTCAAATACAGGAAATATTGTTTTACCTATTTACTAGCTTCTGATTATGTAGTAGTATAAAAAAGATGCAGTATTTGATACATAACATTATTATTTCTAAAATTAAGTCTCGACCTTGTAATTTTTGTAAAGGAGATGTGTTTTTTTGGGCGGGCCTTTTGTACATTCCAGCATAAAAAGAGAAAAATATACTGATTCACAGAAAAATATTAAAAAAAATATTCAATGAACGGTTCTCTGCAGAGAAATTATTTTCAATAAATTATTTTTACACGCGACAACAATGGCGGTTCCATGGCTCCGAAATAGGGAACTGTCAAAATAAATATATAGTCTATATAGACTTGTCTGTTGTCTGTAATTAGTTATCTGTATTGTAGATATGAACATTGAAGTGACATTTTTTTTCGGCATTCCGACTCGTGATTTTATTTTGACTACGTATTTGACATTGACACTCATAAGTCATAATTAAAACAACTGTCATTCATATGCAGTGGATGTGTCCACCATATTGTCTCAGTGTTACAATTATATAACTATTTAATGAATTATTGTCGCCAAACCAAGGTGAAAACTAGAATTTGGATAGTAAGGAAAGCTTTCAAATAATATGAGCTACTTCCTACTGAATGTACAGTGTACCCGCCCAGGTGCCATACATTTCTAAGACATCTCCTTTAAAATCAATAGTATCACCATTCCCTATTACAGGCATTTTTGTGGAAAATAAGAGCACATTTTAAGTAGCAATAAGGGCATAATCATACGGGTAATTAAAATTTTGATTCATTTAAAAATCTTTATATGTTTTTATAATACCAAATCACTGCGTTATTAGCGTAAGGAACTTCTAAACTACCAAATTAGAATAATTAATTAATTGAATAATTAATTAATTACTAATTACTAATTATTACAACATCATTAGATAATCAGTGGGCGAGTTGGGTATAAATACGCCACGCTCAGTGAACGATGCTCACTTTCCGACTAACCATCGTAGAGTCAACTTACCCTGATGATGCTCCGTTTCGGGGCGAAACACGTGTTGGTGCTGGTATGTATGTTGGTATATACGTTTAATTATTGTAGTGCATGTTTCCGTTGTGGGAGGGAGGGAGGTGCCACGCATGTTTTAAAGTATATACCATCATACATGTTAAACGCGGATTGTTGCAAAGTAGACTAATACTAACTTAATAACAAATTAGAATTAAATTCCCACGCTGAAACACATAAGCAAACGCATAAGCTCCACGCGGAACTCGGTTCAATTTAATTGCATTTATTTACGTTCAATAGTATTCTCCAAAACATTATCTGACAGAGAGCAGAGCACTAATAAAAACGAGCAAATCGAGCGTTTTGTCCAAACGCGTCCAGCTTATCTCGTGCCGCGCCTGTAGCCGTACTTCCTCACTTAATTGAAGATAAGTGGCACGATACGGACTTCCGATGGCGATTCGAATGGGCATCCTTTCTTGTTAACTGGCGCGCTGCTAAAAATAGCACCGAGGGATCGTTTAACTTCGTACGTGCCTCGTTTCGGCCAGATGCGCGCTTATTCTCTAAACTCACAACTTTCTCCACTAATCTACTGGATGATTAGGCCGATGGGTATTAAATATTCAAAAGGATTTCAGATCATTTTCATTGTTCCGGAGTGACGGCGGGGACCGCCCGAGCAAACTTTTGATGGTCTGCGGACCTATGGAAAATTAAGCGCGCTTTATACAAACGCATCCTTTGAATAACTTATTAATGATTTATGTAATTTGTTTTATGGTGGGTTGTTAAAAGCCAAGTTTGTTTAATCTAGATTAAAGTTTGAAGAGTAAATAGATGTAAACCCGTCAAGGATTTACTTTATGAACAAAAACCATATTGTATAATTTATGTATTTATTAATGGGTGGTAATTAAACTGACTTCTATTTAATAGCATTATTGTCGACTAAAAATCTACACTGTCCTCTAAATTACTAAGTCAGCCACCATCAATGCGCGTCTAAAAAATACTCTTTTAGCCACTATAAATCTTCAAAGTAAGCTACTGTAAATACAACTTAGCATGGTAGTTACTTTTTAGCATCTACATTTGTAACATATATTCAAATAGTAAACTTCTTAAATATTGATATATGACACCAATAAAGTAGTTTTATCTACATCTAGTTTTATAACTCGGCATCTATAATTTTTTTTGAAACATAAATAATTTATAACTCACTCTATATTTTTTATCATCAAAATACCTAAATTTATCATCAAATATATTGAATTGTCATCAAAATATACCTAAAATTAAGGTGTGTAATAGTTAGTATAACTTAGAGTATAATATAACTTGAAATAATGTTCACATGATATAGTTTTCATATGTTATATGAACAAATAACATAATTTCATGTGATCTAATGTTTTTTTCATATTACTAGCTGCCCGAACAGACTTCGTTCTGTCAAAAGTTTTTTTTTGAGATGTAAACTATCCTATCTTTCAAGTTGGATCAAACTGCACACGGTGTGCAAATTTGATTAAAATCGGTTCAGCGGTTTAGGAGTCCATCGCGGACAAACAACGTGACACGTAATTTATATATATTAAGATAATGCTATAATTCATTAAGTTGCTCGAATAACATTTAGTTTAACATTACTTCATATAATTTTATATGGTATAAAGCTCTTTTTATATAACGTTCATTTGACTTATTTTTCATTTAAAATCTCATTTTCAAATACATAATCTAATCTTCAAACGTTACACACCCTTAAAAGGTCTATAGCATGCGGCAAATAGCAAGAGGCATTCCGCTTGCAGTAAGCAATCAGCAGACATGGTTTCTGTCACGGCTCCGGCGCTGCGGGGCTCTGGCGGTCCCACGCGATCATATCGTCGCAGATGCTATTAACGCTCACCACCGCAGCTTCGGCTTGCTGGCCGGCTGCGCCGGCCAGCCTCAGCTGCTGCGGCGAGCGTTAAAAGCACCTGCTCCTCAGCTCGCGGGCCGCCTCGCCCCTCCGCGCCTACGCGGGTTTACATTACACTCTAGGGGTAGGGCAGACAAGACTACGTGGAGTCGGGTTTGCAGCAATTTGTTTCTGTCACTTATGTAACAACGAGCGCACCAACAATAGAATGACAATAAACAAATACACGTGACAACTCACATAAACAAATATACGTGACAACTCATCCCCGCATGAATCGAATCGCGCTCTCTGATTGGTGCAAATGGACAGTGGCGCCCCTCTGACTGGCGTCAAACAAATCATGCAGCTGCTATTTTCATGATAAAAGAATACGATGTATTATTTCACATGCTAAATTATAAAATATGATGTTTTCTAGTTCAAGCTTGAACTATATCTTTTGAGGAACATATGTTCAAGCTGTAAAACGTAAAATGTTGGTTAATTGTAAAATCCGTGGCCGAGTTAGTAAAATAGATGGTAACGTGTAAATCAGTGGGACAAGTAAAAATATTTGTTGTTCTTTATTTGATGCTTTTTTTGGAATATTCAGGTGTCATTTAAAAAGAGGCGAATTAGTTTATTAGAAGCCTTCTCATTTTCCTATGGCTAGGTTATAAAATCAGAGGTTGGTTTCCGTGGCCTAAAAAAAAATCTGCGGCTTGACTTATTATTCCCCTTTATTAATTTGGACGCGTCTTGTTTTGAAATAAATCGTTTATTGATTTTATCGAAGACATTATTTTTGTAAATAAGGGATTTAAAGTTTAACTCGCAAACATTGATTTATATAAGTAAATACGTTGTCTTAATTGTAGTCTAGAGTCATTTGCACAAAATTTAAATAAATATGTAATTAACCAACTTGAATCGTCGGATAACGATAACAATTAAATAACACTGATGCGTATAATAGCAACTTTTATCAAATACCTAAATTCTGTCCAAATACATACATAAAATAACAAAGAGCATTTTACCACAGGTGTGAGACAAACAGGCGCGCCGTTTTAGTGGGCAAAGTTATTTAAAACATTCCGTGTAGCCAGAGATATTCGCGAAACGGGATTAAAGGAAAGTTTAAATGAATTTGGTTGCAAATTTAATAATTCACCTACGTGTGACCGCAAAGCGAAGGCTAGTTCAGTAATGGGAATGAAAACCGCGATGAAAATGGGTTGCGGCGCCCACAAAAGGGTCAAATAACATGCGGCTGTATAGATGTTCACTTGTCTGTTGCGTTGTGTAGCAAGGATATACATAGGTGACAAGGATGAACATAAACGTGCTATTCAATAGCCTATTCAGTCCGAACTTTCAACCCTATCTAAATAACGCTATCCATGTTATTTACATTGCTTGCGTATAGGCTATTAATCCGCAAACATATTCTGCTGTTTCTGCTATTCCTGTTTGTTTAACATCTCCCTAGTTAAGATATACTATAGTAGCCGTGACTACATTTTTGCGATACAATAGACAAACATACACATTTGTATTGATAGATGTTTAAAGAAGGTGCCGTCAGTGTTTAGCGATTTGTATGATAAGCAAATTCTCCTTAACCGTGACTGCCACGTCGCTGTATGGTGGCGTATTGGTGTGCTAAGCCATGAAAGTTAGCTAAAACCCAATCCTCTAATTGCAATTTTCGTATTCCTTCATTTCGGAAGCGCAGTACCTAAATGAATGTTGCTTACCGTCGGTAGGTCGGCAAAAAACTCAGTCGAGTCGGCAATTTTTCTAATGTCGCTTTTTCACGCGAACACTGATTAAACCGGGAAATAGAAGAATTTTTTACCGTCAACACTGTTTTCAGATACAGTTTTTGTATTAAAATCTTTCTCCTATCCTATAAAGTGCAGACTTCTCATTAAAGTTTTACTTTTAAAGGAAAGTAGTATCCAATTTCGAGACAATTTTTTAAATCTCGCCTGTCTTTTTAATACTTAATCTATGTAATTACACTTCCCGGGGCTGTCTCTTGAAGTCTGGAATATTTTTCGTGAGCGAGAGAAATTAATCAGAACGCTTTGTGCGAGCTTCTCGTTTTTAAATAATAATACATAACTTTAATTACAGTAAGCTTTAAGTATAATGTAGATACATTGGCATAAACTTGTAGTCACTGAAAAAACATTAAATTATTAACATATTGCGTCTAAACTCCTATTTGGAATATACTTATGAAAGTTTATTATCGATAGATGTTACTATTTTGAGGTGTTTCGTTCTATTTGTTACCAAAATTACTTCCAAATGATCAAGAAAAAAATACTAAGATTTCATTTTTGAAAACTAAGCTTTACCATAATCCTAATTAAACAGCAACAGTTAAGCTAACCAATTCATTAAATAAATCAAGAACCCTTGCATTCCAATCATTACACTACATTTATCTACATTCCTAATACTGAACCTTACAAAAGAAACCAGAGTGCATAGATTTACAACGGGTTCCCTCCACCCCTTTCACAAATATCTTTGTCAATCAATCCTCCGCGGGGCAAACAAGCTGAGATCCTAGGGACAAACCGACAAGCCGAGACTAAACACGCTTTGTTGGTACGCCAGTCACGTGCGATCATCCGTAACCAACAAAGGATGGGGACAAAAGCCAAGCTTCTTTGTGAACCAGACCAAAGAACTGACGATCAGCGGGACGATTATTATGAGAAAGACACACGATTAAAGAAACTAACGTTTTATCTATTGCTGATTAAACGTGGTGTCTTGCGGGGGAATTAGAAAATGCAAGAATAAAACAAAGAAAATAATACGTTGTAATTGTAACAACTTGTACTTGATACGATACTTGCCTTTGATAGCATAATTGCTCCTCCAAGTTTATGTAAATTTTCTTGTAACCTTGTTCCTGTAAATCTAGATGTTTGCTTTTATCGATTTTTCACCTAGTAATATTAAAATTAATGACTACATTCTACATTGATTACAATCACACCAAACGACATGGTTCCATAAGCAGTGGCTTCATTTCCAAAAGCCCTAACATATGTATAAATCCTAAATTTTTTAGGACGACTATAAAATCTCCTCAGCTCATCACTCGCGGCACACAAGCTGTAGTGAATTGAAACGATAGGCACATCGAACGGTTTTCGCCGTGAGTTACCACAGCATAGTTTCTAGTGCATTAGCGTAATTGAGACGCATCCTGTGGGACCGACATCCGATAAGTCAACGTTGGATATTTTTCATTAGTTTATCAGACATGGGATAATTAAAACCCGTAATGGTATTTCACCAACATATTGGTGCACTAATAGGGGTATAAGAACACGTAGTATAGCATATAGCAGCCATTATAACTCACTATTTTATTTATTACTATTTTATTTTACAGAGCACTGTTTATAACGACACCACTACAACGGTAACTTACTTTGTATATATGCAGTTCTATGAAGATACATTTGATATTCAAAAACTTTATAAAACTGCACAAATTGAAAAAAATGTATGAAATATTTAAATTGGAAATAAAAACGAGTCCAATGTACCTGTATTAAGTGTGGAATGCTCGATCACCGACGCTTTTAATGCGATATCTAGCACCTGCCCCCACCACTTTGCATAATGGCGGCGCACCGTTTTTCCTGACAGGAAAATAGCGGCAAAAACTGCAATAAAACTTTTTTGCCTCATACAACTTTGTGAATCAGCGTACATTTATCGCAACTTTTATCAAATAATAAAAATATAGTACTGTTATATTATATACGTATTGTTCACAAACCTCAAATGAGGAGTAAATAATTTATTTCTGAATCTAGGCGTAAGTCTACTGTACAATGAGAATGTTAAGTCAATAGTTTACCACCTTACAGGCAGACTGTAGAACGGCGAACTTAACAATATATCCTCAGAAGTTAAAGGAAAAGTTTCACAGCTAGGTAGGCTAAAAAGTTAACGAGGAATGGAACGAAAAGAACGAAAAATTAAAACTGATTAGACTGCACGAGTACACACGCGACACGTATCTTCTTGTGTGGTTTTATGTACTGCACCAGAATTAGTTCATACATACCATACATAGGTATAATTTAATTGATAATATGTAATTGTTAATGAACAGTTTCGGAGAAAAACATGTTTTGAAATGATGTTGTAATGAAATTAAAATGATTGATTGATCGATTTTGTTTATTACTCTGTGGTTTTCTGAACATTACTGATAGGAATTTAATGAATACATGAATACAATATTTTATTACTGAACAAACTACTGAGGTCGTCAACATCTTGGGGCGGCGCGGAGTGCGAACTACAAACAGAGACTCGGACAGGTGCTCGCACGAGCCAAATCGTTAAGCTCGAACTGTTCCAAATAATAAGTAGTTCCATCGTTTGAGTTGCGGAAAACGTCGCCGGCAATTCTATTGAAAGACCGAATGAAGATAAATGGTGGAGTCGGCTCCATAACGAGCCCAACTCGACTGTTTTCAATTTGCCCCCGCTCGCTTCCAGTTCGATTTAGTGTAAATACTGAGAAATGTGTTGTTTTGTATTTTCGCGTCCCGTGCGTTAGATGGTCCGTGTGCGAGATTTACACGTCGTCCGCTGCTATTAATTTTCATTGTCGTGGAAGCAATATCATCGTACACTAGATCTAGGGTTGCTCCTTTCTGTTTTCTATCAGGGAGCTAGTAGATACGCTATACTAGTTTACGAGCTAGCTCGTCTTATGAAGATTAGGTACTAAGACTTTCTCTGAGAGTATTTGCTCTCAGCATTTTATATTTACGGCTTGTAATATTTCGAAAGTGCTAAGTTAAGAAATATTTTTCAATTTATATAATGGTATTAGATATAGGCAAGTAAATTGCTCTCTGTTTATCTAAAAACATACATAAAAAGCAGTCCAATCTAAAAATAGTGCTTCAGAGATAAATCAAATAAACCATAGCTTAAACGAAAATATGTTAGATGAATAACAATACTTATGCCAGATTGGTGACATTCTCTACATACAAATATTAAAACCCTAATCACACAGACAAACAGCGTAAGCGTAACTTAAAAATATCACCTAATATGTGGTCATTGATTCGTTTTACGTCTGCGTCGTCATTTTTATATCGAGTCAGCCAATTTGAAAGAACAATCCGAATTGACGCCCGAATAAAAAAGACCACTCGCGTGGTCTAAAATCTAAATCTAAAAATCGAATAATTTGTAATCCGCGAGCTACATTAGCGGTCATTATTCCGGCGCACGACTCGTTCCGATGTGGAGTTACGCTGGAACGGATACCGCTAACGAGATATCTTCAAACACATTTTGCTTAGTATAAAAGATACTTGGGAACAGCTGGCAACATTGTGGAAGTTTTTCTTCTTTTCTTCCTTTATAAGGGGTTACGCTTTAACGTTGTACGTGGAGCCGGCCGTTCGCATGTTTCTTTTAGTTCCGTTCGTCAGTTTTCACGCATGGCCCCGTCCTGTTAGCGAGGGCAATGGCGTTCGCATTCATCTCAACAAACGCTGCATCGGAAAAAGAAAACAATACTTTTTTCCGTGTGCCAATGTGCTGCTTCTGTTGTCTTGATGTAATTGGCGCTCACTGTTGACACTATTTTTATCATCTGCACCTCAGAGGATAGAACTTTTTTTTGGATTTAGAGCGACAGTATACTAGATGTTGATAGTCAGCATAGAAATAGAGTATTTCGGTCCCAAGTAAATCGCTCTTTTATGCATTTCAAAACATTGATTGAGAAACTATGATATTTGTAGCTATATCATTTTACATACCACAGAGAGTTCAATCATTTAATTAAATTACTTAATTAATATTAAATAAAACAGCCTTAAAACTGCTTAGTTAAACACACCGTGAACTAAATCACACAGAATGATGCAACGATTAAACAATAATTACGAATTAATGGAATTAAACTATAAATGGAAACTACGGTAGGACACACGTAGGTGTTAATTTGACTACTCGTTTAATACCAAATTTGGTTTGTGGTTTCGATCTAAATGATGTTAAATTAGTTATAGTATAAGCGAAGCATTACGTACTGATATCAAGTGTTGACATATACGATAACTAAGTTAAAAAAATTCGGCTTGGCTATTGTAAATGCTGATAGGGCAATAATTGTGATGTGAGACAAAGATATGAGGTTTATCACTGCTATATTCGTATGTTAATCATAAATATTCTTCAATGCAACTTTGATTTTCTATAAAAAATTAAATTCCGTCTAAAATCGTCACTTCATATTAACCAAAAGAAATCACTCTTCGATTTCGTTTCCAATTCACCCCGTCACTTTCCCTTCCATCATCAAAGTAATAGGGATGTTGACACTATCAGTAAATTAAAATAAATTTATGTTTAAAGTATCAAGGAAAACATTTAAACACCTAAAATATTATTCTTTTGTCGAAATCAATCAATATAAATTAAATATAATTATTTTAAAATGTTAAAAATAGTACTCACTGTCACGTGACCTCAAACGCCGTTTGAAGCTTATGACGTCATTGTTCCTATTTTATATGAAAGTGCAACTAACTTCAGTCGACAGATAGTAGATATCGGCTAGTGACGTCACGTGACGTTTCTGGCGGGAAATTTGAAAATGATTGTTATTTATCAATTTTTGTCTTTAAATTGAAGATTATTATTTTTATAATATTTTTTTCGTGAATCTTAAGGTTCTATCTATAAAATGAAATTGAATCCTAAAATTAGTCTACATCCCTATTACACAAGGCATAGAACTTTCAATCCAATAATATTGATGCTAATTAAAATCGGTATAAATGAAGAGGGGCGTCGATAAAAAATTACTCAATTCAGTAAAATCTTTCACAGGTCATTAGTTGCACAGATTGGGAAGTTCGGCTTCTCAAATTCATAGCTTCTCAAATAGAGCCCGCGGCCGATGTCGGGATAGATCCCCGAAATAATTGAAAGTGTCGTTTAATTTCACGCCCGATCGCCCACCAAATTATGGAAAAAAATCACCCAAGCAGTGTAGATTTTTTATCCCAAATATACAACGAAATATACATGTCCAAGTTATGTTAACGAATAGCATGATCTTGGATGTTATATGTACGTATACATAGATCTAATTTGTTGTTGTACATTAAAGTCGTATACATCTATATAATGAAAGGTATATTGATTATGATTAGGTCTTCAAATTCACTAAAAGTGTTTTAAACGACAAAATCGACAAACCCATAAAATACGTGACCCCATACATTTTAAAGCTTTCAAACTTTATTGTCGTCAACAAAATGTAACAATGTCTAACACCCCAGGTGACAAATGTATGCGCTCATCGCGACTTGCTTGTGACAGCGAATTAGATTTGCCTAACCAAACACGGGAGCATTCACAATGTAATAAATGTCAAGCATTGTGTAACTAAGGTTGGAGAACCTGTTTTTTTGAAGGCCACAGCTATTAGACAACGTACCACGTAAGGTAATTGCGCGAGTCACGAACAGCGGGAAAATTGCAAAGTGGTGTGAAGGCAGGCTGTATATAACACTTGTTTATTTATTGTCAAAACGGGTGCATAGTGAATGTGTTACCTCAGAGTGCTCCACATACATTATGTAGGGTAATTTGTAACGTAATGCAGTGCTGCTTGCTTGAAGTCGATTCTTCATTCTCTTCGGAATTGGCGCAACATATTTTATTCAGTACCCACTTCTAACTTCACTTCTTCAGTAGTTTCGACTCATATTTACTCTCTCTTCTCATCTTTCACGTTGGTATTAACCTTCGTAGGTTTATGCCATTTTCACGGTACTACTTAGTTTGTATTCAAATGAATGTACGTGTTCCCAGAAACCTATGAACCTTCGATCCTTCTCGGCCATGTTTTCATCAAGTGACCGGTCTTCTTGTATGTTTAAGTAACATAAATGAAGTTAGGTATCAATCAAATAAGGGACTTCAGATATAAATAACCTCGCGGCCTCGGAATCACATTAAATAAGTCAAATGAAATCATTAATGTCCGGACGGATAGACGCAAGTGTTCTTGGAAAGATGAACCTTTCTACCACATTAACGAAGTTTTGTTGGGATTCAATTTGATTCTTGATGGTCTGCTCATCGATTTACATCCACTCGGGGTTACACGTTATACATTATCGAATTATGATAAACCGTTTATCGGGCGTTAATTATTAAGAGCGTTAATCTGGTGATTTCTCTGTCCATTCGCGATTATAAACATACATAGATCATATTTATACATATACAATTATACACACATATATCTTATATTGTATAGATCGTGTATATGCACAATAACAACTTGTCATTTTTAACTTTCTGTCCTAATTCAACATACACGTGTCAAGTAAATTATTATTCCACTGAAATACGCTGTGTACGTTAGTATATAAGTTCATTGGCTGTAATAGAAGCACTTTAGAAACATTCTTATAAAGAAAGAGAAAGAACTATAATGGTAACTCTTTTATTTTATTTGACGATTCATTGCTAAACAATGCAGTAGTAATTATCGTCCGAATTCCGTCGACACCAGCCGAGTCCACCCGACACCAAAAGTAGTTCATTAAGTCCACACGTGTTGATGTGTAAATAATTGGATGGTAAGGAGAAACGTAACGAATAAAAGTGGAGTTTTAACAAGCCCCGCAAAAAGCCTAATTACTGGCAACAGTGAAACGTTCCCCGCGATATACCGGCATCTGTGGAAATTTTCCGCGCGAACAAACATTTGCGCTGTGCAACTCTGCCTGTAAAATCTAGCAAATTACTGCTTTGTCTAAGCCAACTTAAAGGAAGTGGGTAGATAACTGTTTTCAAATGTATTAATTATAACGTTTATTGTATTTCTAATGTTATTTTTTTAATAATTAAGACTCCTAAACGTATTTTTGTATCACAACATATGGTGGCAAAATGGATGGCAAAATTCTGACGGTGGATGCAGAGGTTATTTAATAGGTTGAAACTTTTATCAAATATTTATATAAAATGAGATGTTGTTCCATTATTTTATCTACCGACTGAAATTGGTGTACAATTAAGCGTGTTGTTCTAGTTCTTAATGTTGCTTTTCTTTGATTTAGGTCCTTGCCGAGCTAAATATTTCATTTTAGGAATTTTCTTCTATTCACTTAAGTAAACTTCCAAAGCATGGCAAAAAGTGCCGAAAAGCAAACAACCTTGTCAGATAATAATAACATGACAAATTCAATAAGGATGCCTGACATGAAGGGAATGAGAAAACATCGCAATACCATTCCGGTATTTGTAAACATGTAAACAACGAGTCGATATACGGTACGCGGATGTAAATATCGGAATGAATTCACTTGTCGCGCATTAATATAAATATGCTGTATTATTGTGCTTAATATATGTGTAACGGTTTAGGATGGGTCCCCGTTGCGGCAGTTAGCGTAACGAGCATTGAAATGTTAAGCTTTCAAGGGTACAGGGAGCGTCACAAAGCACGCAAGGTAATTTAGTAGTGATGACGTTTTTAACGATTGCTGTAATAAAATTTTTGCTACATAACTATTTTGAGTCAGCGACAAAGACTTGTATCGTCACGTTAAGGTAGGTAATATCACGAAGCAAAACGATATTATTCAATAAATTTTACGGTCTAATTAAACTTTAAACCCATCAAGCCATGTTCGTTTTACATAATTAATGATAATTGTGTTTGTCCACGCCATCTGCGATACGGACGAATGTATGTTTACCCTATATTAAAAATTCAAACTCAATTACAATAGACGACCTTTTTGCCACATAAATGTCTGCTTATTGCCAGATGTGTTTCAGGAAAATCGCATCCTTCCAACTAACGCCCAAGTCCACACAGCGCACTAATAAATATAAATAAGAGTGTCGGGAACAAAACGAAACGGTCTCACGTCGTGTGTAGTTTGCGGAGATACGGCAGCTCCAGTAGTAATGAAATTAGCGGCATTAGCAGCTGGACGCAGAAGGCCGCAGCCCGCGAGATTAAGGAAGGGTCTGTCGAATAACAATAAAAGAACTGCACATGTTCTCCGCTCCATCCTTATTTAGCAACAAAGGACTCATATATTAGTAAGTGTATTTTATCCTTAGAATAAATACACTTACTAATATATGAAAAATAAAATAATATAAATAATAAAATATATAAATTAGAATCTCTTTTTGGGCACAATGACTAAATCCGCCCTTAGCTTACAACGGATATGTACAGTACAAAGACCTATTGGCAATAGCTATCTTTTTACGTAATCTTCGTCAATAGGATACAGCGAAAAGAAAGCGTGAAAGGTTTTCTTCATAATAATAAAACACAATTTTAAGGCTTTAGAACATGTGCACGAAAATGACAATGATATCTACATTTTACCAACATGTAGTAAGATATTATCTTTTTGTATATGCCAACAATACAACTCACTCAGACCGTACGAGCAAGCAATGTAAGCTCATTGCAGGGTAATAATTTCATGAAACGACCTCATTACGTTCACTTAGTTACCTTTAAGCCTAAGTTAATTCGTAAGATCAGAGCCGTGTATGGACATTTAGTTTCCATCGAGTCTAGCGCATATTATTGATATATGGCTGAAGATTAACGACTGTACAAGGTGAATAAAACACTTAGTTTCGTACTCTACAAGATCCTTTCTTAAGAGCCATTGGCCTTAGGAGTCAGCGATGTAGGCACTTAATATACTATGTATACGTAGTGGAAAATACGTCTCTTCATTTGTATTTCTATATTTTTTCGTGTTATTGCTGACATTAAATACTTTAAACGAAACGAGAAGGTACTGTTTTTGTTTACGTAGGACTATAATTTATACATTTTGTTGCTATGTGGCGTCATATTTTTATGCCTTGAGCAGGCAAACGAGTAGACGGATCAGCTGATGGTAAGTGCCGCCGTCCATGCACATTAGCAACACTTTGGGCACCAATGCGTTGCGTTTCGACGACCCCATTTCCTAGCAGTAGTAGCGACCAACCCGTAGCGTAATTGGAATAGACCTTACGAAGCAAAGAACCCGAGGTTCTATTCCACATTATCACAAAGAATAGAATTCTAGCGTGGATTTGTGAGAATTATTTTCATACAACAACCATACTCGGCTAGCATGTTGGACTACCGTCTATCGTAACGGGAAACTCGAAACGAGACACTAATGAATCGTAACCTATCATTATCGTCAATTATCATCATGGACGATTTTTTTTCCAAATTATAATGCTCTGGGTATTAAAAAATGGTTATTACGTTGATTAATAAACGATTGTGCAGCTTTTTTAAAAATCGACTGGAACCACCCACTCTTTTCCTGCGCGTTCCGTTCTTTAGTTATGTGTATTTTCCTCAGACATTTTTATAAAGTTGCCGCCGTGTCGTGCCGCAACAGGAACCTTAATCGGCAGTACATTATTCAAATGAAACTTCGCTTCTATCCATTTCCGCTTTGTAAACGCTAATAACATCTAATGTGAACGGCAACTAAAAATGTTTGACGTTACATTATTTAACCAGTATACTGCTATACCGTAAATTTATTCAGTGTAGGCAAACAAAAAAGGGATTGATGTATTTAAACATTAGGTAATGTAATTGAAGAAGATATTCAACTAATTGGGAAATGAGTGAGTGTTGCGAAGGTTTGAAAATAAATTGATAGAATTTTCTAATGTAAAAATGAACAAATAATATAATTTTATGCTGATGATAATTATTTCTAAACTATTGTTGTATTATTGAGGAAAAAGTATTTCTAAACTAGAATCAGTGCCCCACTACAACTTTAACACGTATTCATACGAGAAATTTAGGAAATCGTAAGATTTTACGAGCATGTAGCAGCAGAGCTTAGCGCAAAATTACAGAGGAACTAAGCTTAGTGAGTAATAACAAGTGGAGATAGCAATAACAGAACGAACACCGCACTTGGGCGTAACGATCATAGTTCGAAATAACTGAAGTGGCGGACGAAAGTTTGCAAAACTGTTCCAACTATGCTAACCGCACGAGTCTACTCGAAATATGATGGTCTGTGCACTTTTTTCTTGTACAACTTTTTATGCAAATGACAGTAAACGAGAGGGGACATTTGACAATAATGTGGTCAATGCTTTCCATGGACACAGACACGTGTTGTATGTGACCCCAAGGCAAAAAAAAACAGTGAATCTGCTTATATTCTGCGACACTACAACCGAAAAGGAAAACATCGTGAGGAAACCTGCACACCGGAGAGTTCTCCATAAAGTTCTCAAAGGTGTGTGAAGTCTACCAATCCGCACTTGGCCAGCGTGGTAGACTATGGCCTGTACCCCTCACATTGTAAGAGGAGACCCCGAGCCCAGCAGTGGGACGATAATGGGTTGTTGCTTTGCTCTGCTTTTATAATGTTACATTTACTTTGAACAGTATTTATAATGAATTCAAACCCTACTAACGTGACCTATAAATGTGAAAGTTTGTATGCATGTTTATTTTTCTTTCATGCAATAACTACTGAGCAGATTTTCATGAAAAGCACACAGATAGACCATGATCTGGAATAAGACATAGTGTACTTATTATACTGTAAATCGCGGGTAAAACCGCGTACAGTGTGCTTGTAATTAATTAAAATATTCTACCGAGTCTAGGGCAGCCATGTCAGAGATAACTGTCCATCTGAGATTATCTCTGTGCATTATTCTCATATAATTTCCTGATATTAAGCTGTTTGGACCGCTGCGGCGACTATGTCGAGCGCAAACATTACTTAGGCTTACCCAAAGCGTTTAAGCTCGAACGTTCGTAATATTATACGCCTTTTATTACACGATTTTTATTAGGTTTTCCTGTATACATATATACATATGTTACATACATACATATATATGTATATGTTTAAATACACTATGTGTGTGGTATGTAAACTGGTTTAAATAAGTATATATTTTAAAATAAATTATACCCAGTCGCATTAAATAATAATTATTATAGAACTGATACTATGATTTTAACTATTTCGTTTCATCCTCCTTATGACCCTTATTTATTTTAATAACAGAAAATATTTTCGCCACCACAGGCGAGACATCACAATGATATTTTTATAACAATAAAATTAAGTGCAGTATCACGGGCATTTTTAACCAACTTCAAAAAAAGGAGGAGGTTCTCAATTCGATTGTAGGTATTTTTTTTATGTTCGTTACCTCAGAACTTTGGACTGGGCGAACCGATTTTGATGATTCTTTTTTTAATCGAAAGCTGATGGCTGTCATGTGGTCCCACATAAATTTTATTGAGATCTGACAATGGCATCCATGAGAAAACTACATAAGTCGTAAATTTGTGTTAAGATGTGCGCGACAAATTGACGAATAACTCAATATCACGCCAACCGATTTCGATGATTCTTTTTTTAATAGAAAGCTGGTGCTTGTCATGTGGTCCCACATAAATTTGAACGAGATCTGACAAGTAGTTTTTGAGAATTTGAAGTCGGTTATTTTTTGTTAGTAAAATTTAGATTATTTGTTAGTAAAATTTAGATTATTAAGCTATTATTTTATTAAAACCAGTGCAATTCACCTTTTATGTTATCTCGAGAAAATTTTATTTAAAGATATTTCCTTCCCCCTTTAAGAAATTCCCTTTGGACTAAGAAAATTTTTATTAAGAAACGCTATATAAATATTCCACGATCGTGAAGTGGGATTTCATAGAGGAGAATTTTTATCGCGCCACCCGAGCGCCTAAGATCACATCCTTCGATGAGTATTCGCACTTCTATCTGGAAAATGATATCTGCACCATTAAAATGAAAAGTTGAATCCGAAGATACTCGTATTTCAACTGAAATATGACTCAAATCGCGTGAAAATAGAGGAACTAAGTGGTGGATTTCTTAGAATTTACCGTTGATGTGTAAGTAACGATGTGTGATCCGCAGCTCGGTGTTACTCGGTTTCGGTAAGGGAAGACTCGATACAACAAACAAACAACCATCGCTGTCGACGTATGGTTCGGTATTAGGTAGTCCGTGTAGAAGGGAGATTCGACACTGTCGCCGTCACAACCATCACTCTAAACGCATTCTAAAGATAATAATCCCGCTACACTAACAATTATTACGTTACGTGCGTTCTAAAATAATTGGTATATTCCATAAAGGTCCAAAAGCTGTGTCCCACTGGCACAATATTTGTTACGCGGAAAAGAAGTATTATAATGATACCAGGAAACAGAATGAGACGGAACAATAAGTTCTAATTTTATTATAATTCTTTATTCAATTATAAAGCGAAACATCCCATGCCAGGCCAGTTAATCCTTTTATAGATTGTTAGCAAGAAGTATAAGATATTTGATTAAATAGAAATCAAAGTGACATTCAATCACGCTAATTTAGAATACCTTTCCTTTGACCCAAAGCTCTTCTATATAGATCCACCCGAAAGTAGCTACTACGCATTCATATCAATTTACTTGACTCATCCAGTTGGGTTGATTGAAATAAGATTTGAAAGATATTAAATTTATTAAAGTAGCTAGGTAATATATTTGAGCCATCTAATAATGCTGAGGTGGGTTTACACAACATGTGCTGAAACACCGATCTCATATTGTCGTCCAATGCCTACAAATTGTTGTCTATTTTATGGGCTTACATTACAAGTATTTTGTAGCGGTACAATTCATTACTTAAATACAAAAAAATATAATACGAATGTTATGTAGTGAAATATATTTTTTGTAAAAATATTTTATTTCTTAAATATATTGTTTTCATAATAGATTTTTTTATAAAAACAGTTAAATAGAACAATCCAATGGTTACTTACAAGTCACAATACAAATACAATAAGAAGAGATTGAAAAGTTGTGGTATTTTCTTTTACATACCCACCTGACCATCAAAAATTTTCATTTTAGAAGCAACCATGAAATATTTTCGACATGTTTCGGTTGCAATGACTGGTGACTGAGGTAAGTTGGTTCTCCGCTTCCTTCTTGGCTAACAAAACTTCTGTGGTGTTAAACTTTTGATGTTAAAGAAATGCCTGGGTGTCCCAACCTAATGTCCATCTATACTAATATATAAAGAGGAAAGATCTGATTTTTTGTTTGCATTGAATAGGCTCCGAAACTACTGAACCGATTTGAAAAATTATTTCACTGTTAGAAAGCTACACTATCCCCGGTGAACATAGGCTATATTATATTTAAAAAAGATTAGGGATCCTTACTAAAACTCCAATAATGTAACCCAAGGTGTAATAAAATATGAAAACCGAAGCAAAGCGAAGGCGGTTACTCGTTGTTAAATAAAGATTTATTTAACAACGAGTAACCGTACGTCACGTAAAAGTACGTCACACTACTCAATTTTGTGTGTGTGTGTGTGTGTCTTTCACCAAACCATTTTTTTTGAGTCAAATTAAGTCGTCGGATAAACGAACCCCTATTGTGCGTAGAAATAGAACAAACGGCAAGAAACTCCCCAAGAGTTTACTTTTCGCAGCACTAGGTACTACTTAATATGTCGAACTCGATTTCGAAGCAGTCTTGTCTCAAACGATAAAATTATCCAATTTGTACTGTAAGTAAAAACATTACTGCCATTTAGTTAGTTTAGTTTAATCAAATTTCATTGCATACAGTTTTTCTTCGGCTTGCAGTAAAAATGTCGTAGTAAGTTAGTGCGCAATATTGAAACAATGTCGCCGTAGTAAATGACATTTTGGCCTAGATTCCTACACGACTTAGAGAATGCACGCAAGAAATTGAATTTTTATGTAACCACTATTATACTAAAATGAAATGTTACCGCAAACTTATATAAACTCTCTTCGTATTAACATAGAATACTTAATAGTATCTATTGGTACAGAAGTGTCACTACGCAAAATCATTTGAATAAATAGCGACTCTTGCTTCGACACAATAAAGTGTAATTCAGGTCGCACAACACTAATCGTGAACAGACGTTGACATCTAGATGTTGCTTCTCTTTCTAATCATAACTATTCCTTCCTGGCAACGTCAGGGTTGTCTTCTTTTTTGTGACAACATGTGTGATAGATTACGAATGAATGACACGGCCGGCGTGGCACGGCAGCGCCTGGCAGGCCTATTTCAGTAGGGCTTACTGAAATAGGCCCGACCTCAGGGCCCGACACGTCGAACGCGGCACGTTCTTGTAACATACCAAAGTGCAGAGTGCGCCAGGCCTGGTATTAATCATAACAAACTGAAATAATAGACGATCAGTCTTCATCGATCATCGCATCTTGTATTATCTCGTTATGGTAGGAGAGCTACTGAACCATCTGACTAACCCGTTTCCCACAGAGTTGGAATTTTTTTATCATTCAATTAAGGAAGTACCGTTCTAGCAGGCATCTCACGGTTGCATCATCCCTTAAGTTTTTGAAAATGCAAAAACTTTTTTAACCTACTCCCACAAGGCTACAATTTTAAAAGGTTGTAATTTAGATATGTTTAAGTGCAAAAAAAATTGCCAACCTATTTTGAGGGTTGCAAGTATGTGCCAGAACAGAGCAAATTGTCATCGGGAGTGCAATTCATAACCTGCTCCCACAAGGCTCAAATTTTCAGGGAACATTCTTTCAATTGTTTAAAACGCATATGTATGTATTCCGTAATCAGTTTCAGATGGTTCAATACGTAGCTCTTAGACTATTAAAGGTTTTTTATATTAAAAGTTATTCGTATTCGTATTTCGTTTCTCACCATTGTCATGAATCATACCTTTAGTCATGCAAATATTCAATACCGTCTTGAATAAACAGTCACGTATGCTTACATTTGCATACATATTTTACTTCATCTAACAGAGTTTAGAGAACTCTCTCATTTCGTTTATTTAATCTCACTTAAATGTCAAAGCGAATACCAACTGATATAATATTGAATATAATATGTAATTTATAAACCTACATACTTTACATACTGTGTACATTATAATAAATATAATATTTATTTATTCTAATATATAAAAATCTCGTTTTTACTAAAGAAATTGTGTATACCTATTTGGTAGAAATCGTATACTTCATACCGCTAGGTGATTAGGGTGTCCCTATTTAGAAAACTTTTGGCACACCAACGTTTGCCGAGTCAGCTAGTTTTAATATAATGAAGAAGTACTTAGTAATAGCCTAGTGGTTTTGAATGTCGGTGTTCCGCAAGAGACTCAAGTTGGATCTTGCACAGTATGAACGAAAACACCATGAGGAAATCGGCACACATAAGAGTTTTTGGTAGCATTCTCAAAGGTACGTTAAGTTGCGATACTTAACTACTAAACTTTCCCATTGCAACGGGCAATGGAAGCCTGGCAGGAACAATTAACATTCTAAGAATAACGTTCAGAATTATCCATGTTTAAATGATTACTGACAAGGATTTACAATGTTTCGTTATTGCAATTTAAATTTTATTCAATTTCAATAATCTATTTCATGTTTTTTATTATTATTACTGAGTTTTATGTGTGCGGAATATCAGATAGTGAAATTATTTGTTTAACGATATAGGCATCTAATTAAAGTATTATAATTATGCAAAGAAATTATCCCTTGTTCAGTAGAATGTTTACAATTTCAAAACAATTTCTCTTATTACAAGTCAATACTTATATCTAATATTTATGTAAATTGTAAAGTTCAGTAGTATAAATAAAAAAAACTATCAGCACCTAAAAGTTTACGATGTGCAGTAAAAATATTTATTATAACTAATTTTATTATTATAAAAAGTTTTATTTAAGTTAAAACATTTCCAAACTAAATTGTTATCACAATATCATCATAATCAAAACTCCCCGAACAAAGAAAATTATCGATCGGAAAATCACTTGCAACTTCATATTATTATAATAGTACTCACGCCAAAATACCAAATAAATAATAAGTTAAGGCACCATACCCTTAACCTGTCATAATTATATGAATTACCAACACTTTTCGAGTAACACCACAGAATACACTCAACTATTTCAGATTAAAAAAACATGCGCATTCCATCTCCGTATCACCAATACACAATCACTCATTACATGTATTCAGGACGAGACCGTCAGCGTACGGCGTAGCAGGTCTACGCCGTAGAGCCGCTACGCGCGAGCGGTCTACGCGAGGGGCGGCGTAAAACTGGCGCGGTCGCCGTAGCCCCATCGAATCTACTGTTTCAATTAACTGCTTTGTTGCCTTCGTGTCACTGAAAGAGCGATTTTGTGTATCATAAAAATCCTATCCCGGCGTGCAGTGTGAATTCTTTTACCCTGCACTGAAATCCAATTATATCGGGCTTTATGCGACGAGATTTTTATAATCGGCGCGCAAATAAAAAGTGTGAATTCTGGGAGCTTGCGTCGGAACAGTAGCACGTGCAAAACGTAAAGTAAATCAACGTTAGCGAGGATTTCATTATGAATTTAATTACATTACCCTTAAGAATGTATAATTAAATTTAGCTTAGTTTTGTCTAAGAATTATATGGAATAATAAAAGACATGCATATTACGATCACATTAAAAAGGAAAAACATTGGAGCAAAAAAAGAGAATGAAAAATGTAATAATGTTCCCCTTATATATTTTATCCATAAATACCTACATATTTTCATACTGGTGGAGAGAAAATTCAAATATCAGAATAAACTTTTTAAAATTAATTGTTTGAATTTAATTTCACACAACGAGAAGGGGTGGGAGATATAAAAATGAAACAGGCCCCGCTAAAGCCCCGCGGCGAGTGGAGCGGGTCAACGAAAACAACAATTAATAAGACTTCCTGCAAAACCGACACTGTCCGCAAAAAGCAGCCGCATTCGATTAACATCGCAAGCCGAGGCGAACTGTTCAAAACGAAATACAAGGTGTATTGCTGATAAGTTGAAGCTTTGAAAATAGGAAGGTATATGAAATTTTTTATTGTTAAATAAAAGAAAAAACATACAAACATAACCCCACCCCCCGGTTTACCTGAAAAATACATCCATTGACACAATTTTTTCTTAACATAATTTTAATACATTGATTACTACAATCACAATGTGCAGGGTTGACTGGCAGAGAATGTCATCAGGCATTAAATCCGCCCATTGTACTTCTTTATATTAATGTTGTAACAATAAAGGATAAATAAATAAAAATGTCTTTGATATCTGCACCTAGAATATTTTCTATAAACTATTTTGTGCACTCCTGTGTTTTTAATGTAGATCGAACAATTTGTGGTTCTGATGTTTAACATGTACTTCGGCTGTTATTATTAAATAAAGTTATCCTGATCATGACTAATAGCTAATAGAATAGACTGCAACTCTCCCTGACGAGGCGACCTTTTTTTATGAAAACAGCCGATAATAGAGCTGACTTGATGGTAACTGGCTGGCGCCTATGGACATGGCGATAATAGGCATCACCTTGCCTTGCCGACCAAGAAAGACAAAGACGAAAGAAAATTCATCCACGTTTGTTACTGAATTTGCTGAACAGTGATTACTTAACTGTGTAACAAAAACAAACGAAGCAGTTCTAAAGAACCGTTGGTTGCATCCCCCAACGAGCCCTTTAACTGGGTAATCTTGTTGTCAGTCGCGGTCTATCCCCCCCCCCCTCCCCCTCACCGCGACTGCCACGCGATTGAGTCTTGCACGACGGCGGACGGCAGATTGGCCGCTTTTGGACTTCACGACACGACAACATAACCGCGTTTTAAATGCAACGGGTACTCACTATTCTTATTTTATAATACCGATATTTCGACCTTACATGGATCCTGGTCATGATAACTAACGACAGCGAATTGTGTGTACCTTAACTTAAAGGTGCTGCCTTACTAGTAAATGTTGTAATGGAATGTTTATTATGATTGCACATTTTTAACCGACTTCAAAAAAGGAGGTTCTCAATTCGACTGTATTTTTTTTATGTTTATTACCTCAGAACTTTGGACTGGGCGAACCGATTATGATGATTAAAGTTTAATCGAAAGCTGGTTGGTGGCTGTCATGTAGTCCCACATAAATTTTATTGAGATCTGACAATGGCATCCATGAGAAAACCACATAAGTCGTAAATTTGTGTTAAGATGTGCGCGACAAATTGACGAATAACTCAATATCACGCCAACCGATTTCGATGATTCTTTTTTTAATCGAAAGCAGGCACTTGTCATGTGGTCTCACATAAATTTGAACGAGATCTGACAACTATGTAGTTTTTGAGACTTTGAAGTCGGTTATTTTTTGTTACTAAAAGAACAAGGCCCAAAAATTATTTTTATTTTTTGTAGCGTCTTAAAACGTCAGTTATACCGAAGCAATTCAATATTTTTTTTACGTATTTTAATATTAATAACTGTACCCGTATTACCCAGGGTAAAATAATTTTATTAATAAGTGATAAAATGACTATAATAATAACAATGATGTCGTTATTGTCCATTTTCATTCGGTAAAAATGTTACTTTCATACTTTTGTACTCTAATAGTAGAAAATATATTTTGATAGTCGTACGTATTTTTTGATTTTAATTATTTCAACTTGTGTAAAGTGAGTAATTTGGGCAATCTTTAATAAATAAATAACATTCTGCTTGAACTTTTTTATTTTTATATTTAAAAACCTTTCTCCAGGTTCATGAAATTCTTGTATGTAATTTAATCTTTCAGTAGTAGAAAAATGGCAACTTTTGAATCGTTTTTAAAATTGACGTTGACGTTTAGTGATCACATCGTGACATTCGTGACTTCACATACTCTTCCGGCATCGTTGTTTTGTTGTATACCAGCTACTCTATGTATAATACTTCTATGGTTATAAAACATTCAATATCAAAATACTTTGGTTCTGGGGTGTGCCTGCTGAAAATTCTTATATATCTAAGCTCAGAAATTAATGCTACATTTTTTAGAATATTTTTTATTATAAGACGCTCAAGTTGAAAATGAAATAAAACTATGTAGGGCAGTTTGGCATTGTTCTTTAGATTATACAAGAGGCGCGCTGAACATACATCTGCATCGATGCAGAAAGAAGACAGCTCTCAGAGTATAATGGAGAGGAATAGTAGAGCACGCCACAGCCTTGCAATGAAGACTACGACCGCTCTGACGAGAGTATAACGACTAAGATCTGCAATTTGGCACCACTTGAACTTAAAGCTGTGTCGTAGTCGTGTCGTCCGATGAACAAACGCCCATCGAACGCTCGTTATCAACGTAGTTTTCAAACAGTAAATAGGTGGGCTATTAGATGGGAGGCTCCTCCCACAGACCGCAACACACAACACTTACATACCTACTGTTTCAATACGGAGCTCATAGATTTTGGACTTACGTCGACGTGGATTATCACTTATTTACGGATCTCTCTAACTCAGTTGTATTAACCCAGCCCACCGAGCGAATAGCTCCAAGATCGATTCTGAGATAGGGTTAAAGTGTATTTGAACATTAAATCTTGTTGTGTGTTTCTATGATGTCCATGCCACCCACAACAAAGGAAATTCTATTACAGAGTTGTGTTGTTGTTGTTGTGTGTGTTGTGAGTTTACCATATTAAATCATAGGTACCTATAGTTGTAAATAGTTGTTCTATGTTGTTTCGCAATGAAATAATAATAATGACTTAAAAAGAGCACCCTTACGTCACGGATTTTCCTTCATCCTTTTTTGTTGGCCGGATTCAGAAGGACGCTTTAAGGAAACGGATATAAGGAAACGTTGAGACAAATAAGCGGGCGCCGAAGCGTGAAATTTTTTTTCTCCGCGCAAATCCCTATAAAAATTAAAATCCCCATTCGTTTTCGCAGCGCGCTACACCATGGATATTCCCATTCAATTTTAATTGAGACGGTTGTAAGTCAATGTAAGTCCTATAAATTTCATCCGCTTTCACGAAGCGAGATGGAGATTTCGCCGGCGAATGCCTTACATTCAGGCCCAAATCACTTTACTTTCGAAATGCGCTGGATAACTTTAGCGGATTTATAAATGGCCCGACAACCGACTAGGTATGTTCAGGAGACGAAATTACTGCGGCTAAAATAAATAAGGTAGCAACGTTTTAAAATAACTAATTAATTAACAAATGAGTTTAATTACATGGATCGTAGTGCCGTGAATATTAAAATAACTTAATGGAAAACCAGCAAAACGAAATACCGACCAACTTTAATCGGTAACAATAAATCGATACATTTTTGAGGTACTTCCAACATGTCACCAGTACACAAAGTATCAATAAAACTGTCAACAGAAAATTCATTTGTCATTCAAGACACGACGTCTGTTAAGTTGTAATGCCTGTTATTATAACAATATTAGTTTGGTGGGGAGCTGAGCAAGAACTGTGACGTCAGCGGAGCAAAACAAACAAAACAGTATAGCCAATAAGTCTCGCCGTCAATCACGGGCGTCGGGAGCATCACGCTTCCTTCTGGGAGATGAACAACACCTGCACGGCATTAATTACACAATTACCCGGTCCAGCTAATTATAAATGAGCGCTATATATTATATGCTTAACAGATTTAGTAATTTGCCTCCTGGGTACCGTTCGAACGTAAGTGGTTTATTCATTTGCTAGTCGACAGATGAGTTATGGTTATTTCACGGACGGACGCACATTCACACACTCACACAAATACGTATACATAAAGAGAAAGAAATACAAAAACAGAGAAAGATACAATGAAAGTGGAACATGTATCAACATACCATGTATGACATGTTGGATGGGTAACCGCTAGTGGCAAAAATTTCTTGAGCGTTTCCGTGCTTCGGATGGCAAGTAAAGCCATCGATCGGTCTCGGTTGTTATCCTAAGATAACAGTCGTTAAGCCATGTCGGAGGCCCTCGGGCGCCCGGGCGGTTTGAAAACGGTCGGGTTGGCCACTAACCCCTCCACCAATCTGCACTGGAGCAACGTGGTGGAGTATGCTTCAGGGCTTCTCAAGAGGAGAGACCCCTGACCAGTAGTGGGCCATTAATGAGTTGAAGCTTGAAGCCAAGCCATCTATATACGATTTCTATCGCCCACTCCTAGTAGCGTAACTTTAAACAAAAGAAAAGAATAAACTGTTCAATACACCATTTAAAAGGGCATGAGAACAAAGAAAAGAAACTATAACCTAAGGTTACAAGTCAATGTATTTCCTATTGCGAAGTTCCATAAAACCACCGATATGAAGTACGAAGCCGCACCGATATTACGGAATTCTTCACATTACACAATAACTTCATTATCCACCTTTTGCAATATGTATGGACTCGTTAAAAGATCGACGCGGTGCATTGTAGCAATCTAAATAGACAATTTTATAAGTTTTTAATATGTTTTATGTATCTATGTTACTTTGTAGGTAATGTGTGTATGTAGTGTGTAATGTGTGAACCAATAAAACCTTTAATATTTTTTTTAAAATAAGTAGGTGGGATCGTGGTCAAGCATTAACTTATTTGTGTAAAAAAAAGGTCTAGTGACTACTCCGAAAAGACGTTAGTCAATAGTTTTGTGCATATTCGAAATCAAAATTAATTATAATAGAATTGATAGGTGTAACTAATAAAAAAAAATCAGTTACGATATTCAGGTATTTTTTGATATTTTTAACATGTTTGTTAAATAGTTTTTAAAATATTTGTTACCTCAGAACGCCGTCAAACCTTCACCTGCGCATCGACTGTATCACATTTTACTGTAATTATTCGAAGTTCTATCTATTCCGTTCATTGTGAACTACTAATAATATCTAAAATGTATCACAGTGAATATTAAATTCCTAAGAAACAATACCGATACGAAACCTCAAGTCTCCGGGTAGCTGTACGCTATACGCCCCATCCAATAATTGATCAGCAAATCGAAGCGCCAAGCTTTACCGCCTTCAATAATGCATTGTTGATAGCACGGAAACTATAACACGACCAAATTCAATACACATCCAGACTCGTAGGAAATGTGTACTGCAGCCAATTCGTTCAACGCTTTGAGTTATATTTTCACGTAGCAATCCAACCAAATGAAGGAGACCTCAGATATCCTTTAAAAAGTCGTACAATCATTCGACTTAACTTTTCATCGGGTTATAACGTTCTAATAAAGGCAAACCGCTGCTGCACTTCAATAATGCATCGATAGAACTGCTAAATAACATGTAGCATAGCTTTTAAAACAGAACATTTCCATTAAATCCAGTACCATTTTACTCTACAACATTGTAAACCAAACAGATTGTGACGGCATTAACCTTAAATTCTTGTGCTTGTGTGCGTTTACTTCGTGTTTCAATCTTGTTAAGTTACACGTGCATAATAGCATCTTACTCGCAGACATGCATGTTTGTGATCCTACTAATATTATAAATGTGATAGTTTGTATGTGAAAACATATGAATGTTTGTTACTTTTTAACCGACTTCAAAAAAAGGAGGAGGTACAATTCGACTGTATTTTTTTATGTTTGTTACCTCAGAACTTTGGACTGGGTGAAGCGATTTTGATGATTCTTTTTTTAATCGAAAGCTGGTGCTTGTCATGTGGTCCCACTAAAATTTGAGCTAGATCTGACGAGTAGTTTTTGAGTTATTTTGAAGTCGATTTTTTTTCTTGGTAAAATTCAGAGTATTCAGGGAAAAAGTACTCAACGGATTTTCATAATATTTAGCAAATATACAATGTAGACCGTGATGTGGAATAACATAATATGGTTCATTTTTTTCATTTCATTTTATTTCTCATTATTTTACACGGGGATGGCGCGGGCAGAGTACTGGTTTTCAATAAATGAAGCAACAATCTTAGCAGTGCCGTTAAGTAAGTTGAAGGAAGGAAGCTGAAAATGTGTACTGTTGTCATCCATTTCTAGACTAAATTGTAAGCGAATTCCAATTCAGCATTTAATTATTGACTTAGAAGTAAACTGTAATCGTTATCCAAGCAAAGGTGGGTTCAGAATGCATTTATAGTTCATGAACCATCGATTAAACAAAATAGTTCTAAAAATATATTTATTTTAGATTAGTCACTACAAAAATACATAAATCAATCGGCTTTATTCGTAACAATATAATTGTTAACAATAAACTCGAGAATTCCGACCATCGATGATTGATACGTTGGGGCTTTAAGAGCTTTTAATTTAGCTTAACATAGAAATAAGAAAGGTTTACTTGTGGAAATTATCGACATATTTATACTTAATGAATACTCATAACTAATATCAAATGAATAAAATAGTCCAATTTCTGATATTCCAAGCAACAGCTACTATTCATATTATGCGTTGATCCGCAAAAACGTTGACATCATAAGACACGAAATTAATCTTAATAAGGTCTCGTTTTTCCTCATGAGGCACCGACCTCAAACATAAAAGAATAAGGAAGCAGTCCAGCTTTTAATTAAACAGCTTTATGAAACTAACCCTAGCTAAATAAAGCTTTCCAAAGCTGTAATATTTAAGAAAAAAGCTCACAGTGTTACTGTAATACATCTTTACTACTTGCTGTTGGTAAAAATTAAGTATTGTTACGAAGGAAATGATCTTGTTTCTGCAATAAACTTGATCACTCAGTAAAACGTAAATTCATTCCGAAAATATGAATTCATCAGAACAGCTAATTTGTTGGAGGGCCTTTTGGAGTTGTTCTCAATATAAGCAAGAATTGAAATATGAAAATTAAGAAAACTCTTGGATTGGTGGGGAAAATTTAGGACAGTGATACACCGACAGATATTTAACAATGCCAAGGTGTCATGATAATTGCGTAGTAGGCACATGATGTAGGGGAGAGGTGTATCAATTGAAACGGTGGGGCAATTGTAACACTTGTGTTTTAAAGATTTATTAGTTATTGGCTAACAGCGGTAGCTGATGGTCGCAATCAAAACTCCATAGCGTGCTGTTTTATCGACCGAACCGACAGTTTTGAAAAGACGCGCATGTACTATCTGTAAACATTAGTTAGTTTTTAGTGTTTTAAAATAAAACAATACTCCAAGAATTTAATGATTATTTTCGATTAGGTAATAAACATTTGATCTAGGTGGGAAGGTATGGATGGTCAAATTTATCATAGATTTTGTGTAAATGAATTTTCAATACTTCAAGGTGACGGTGTTACAACTGCAACAAAACAATGGGTGTAAATTGTAATTTGGTTCCAAAAAATACCGTAGAATTCTAGAATAGAATATAAAGAGCAAAAACATCTTTCCCACACGTCTCTACCTAATTAAAATTTTCATTAACATTTTTGCATCTATCATTTTACACACGTCATTTAACCGCCAACTCAAAAAACAAAAAACCCATCTCAATAACCGCACTTTAGCCACAATTAGTACATTTCAAAGATAAAGTTATCATTCGAACGCAGAACTCATTAAAGATTATACATCTTAACTCGCTAATTAGTTTCGCACTTCAAACCTCGCGCGTGACAAAACGTTCCCGCAGAGGTAATTAAACCAGAATTAAGGCGATATTTCATTCACATGCTCTCCCATCCGTACGGTTATAACACTGCGATGTAGGAACACTACCTGAGTAATACCGCATTAATAATAAAACTACAACTTTAAATTATAACGTGCATAAGTATGTACATAAGAATCTTCCACCGCGACCGTCTTTATTACCTCTACATTATAAATCACGTCATTTGTATGAAACACTAACTCTGTATGCAGAATACGACCTAGTAAATAATCTACTGCTATATAAAATAATAAGGCAAGCGAATGTCTTATTGTCTGCGCAGAGTTTAATATAACTGACTGAGATAAATGGGTCTACACTTCCGTCACTGATTAAAAACATTCACACACTACTTCGCGCTAGGATTTTGTGCAGTGCGTGCCGTTGACATACACAATTAAAATATCACGAAGAATTGAGAACAAGCTCAGTATATCACATGGTAAACCTTAGCCCAAGGATGGAACCTGAAGCCATTCATTTTTTAAGCGGGGTCATACAAACTATTGTCTATTTCTTCTTCCGCCCGAACCTGTATTGGAATCTTGCAGAGATTTTTAATTTTCCATAGTTATCAAAGTGTCACAGCCATTCGCTAAACACGAAAACTTACTGAGGGAGTGAGCTATCTATCAGTGCTATCACTAATTATTTCTTTGTATGTTCTAAGTACCTACGATAACTTAACCACCGATATATTTATGAGTACGAGTATTGACAACTGCAACGAATATCCGCCACATCCAGGTTTTGAAACGCCCTAGTTCATCTTTCATTTAGTACAAAACAAACGTTATATCACGACCATTTAGTAACTAGGCCTCCTACGCAGATAGATGATAAAAGATATCGCTATTGCCAAGGCGTTCAACAATAACTTTGGCCGCATCTGGCTCCCACGGTACGGTACCGCTCTCCTCGTATCGATGATAATTTCACTGCGGCCCTACCCTCCAAGTAACTTTCCATTCCACCGAAACTTAGTCCTTTATTTGTGGTGGAAACTTCATATGCATACTTGTGTTGTGTACCCGTCGAAAGATAATAATGTGAAAACTAACTTGAACATACATGCGGGTAGGTTAATAGTTCGGTAAGTCGTATATGCAATATCGAGATACGTGTATTACGTAAGTGAACTCATTTTATTGCAATTATTGTATTAGTCTAATATAAATCACAAAAAAATGTTTGTACTGATGTCCTATATAGACTCTGAAACCATCCAACCGATATGCCTCAAAATGATTTCATTTAAAAGGCAATAATCCGAAGGTGGTTTGAGACCACGAAAACAATGCATTAGGCTAGTTCGGTCCATTGATAAAGTAGATTTTTCACTTTTCCCATACAATAATTTGAAGATAATATGTGAAGATGGCGCATAATGCAGACTGTCAATACTGACCTGTCATTGTCATCAAAAAAAAATTTGCGTAGTGGAAAACGCTGAATATCCACTATTATCGATATAAAAGCTCTCAAAGATTTGGCACTTTCGAAGAAATTCGAAGAAAGACTGCAATGACGATTTGCATATAAAGACACTCTTAAAAGTCAACCAGCTCAAAGCTCAGAACTCATCCCAACTCCAAAACTATATCAGAGCTACACATAAGTACTTTGTAGGTACAAACATCATTCAAGCACACAGCACCAGCAAATACTATTTGCATTTGATATCTGATACTGAATGCAGCATTCACTCCGTTTCTCAGGTAAATAATCTGCAAAACGGAGTGGCGTACAGTGTCACCGAGCCAGAACATTAACATTTTGGCCACGAGCAGTTTGGATTCCAGAAGTTTTTACGTTAATATCATATAGAAATGAAATTAGTTTTATTCATTATTATTACTATAATTTAGTTATGTAGTTATTTGTATGTAGTATGTTAATATTAGTATGTAGTATGTTAGTATTATTATAATTTAGTTCAGTACGTTATATGTTTAAAGAGGTTAATGAACATATTGAGACAGTACAAAGTTAATATTGCTTCCGGCTATATAATAAAACCTTGGATATTCGATATCACATTCAAACACCGGCAAGTAGGTCAAATCGAACTTGCAAGATTTTATTACAAACGCATGTTACAAAGGAATTTTATACACATGAAACAAAATAAACTTACAAGAACAGTCCTAAGTGTGCTGGAAGAGATTTCTTTTAGAAATAAGCATTGCCTATGTACAAAATTTCTTTTATAACTTTTTGTAACCAACGTGTACATAAACTATTAAACAAATAAATAAACGCTTTTAATAACCAGTTCAAATGAATGCTAATAAACTCGTCGATGTAATAAAATAAGAAAATATTTTGTTGCTTATGTAATACTCATATTTAAAACTAGTTTGAAATAAAACTTAGCAGTCATATTTAAAAAACAGAATTTGAGAAGCAGATATCGTTAGAACAGCCGACACTATTTGTCCGAAGATGGTGCATTCGCAAATAAAAATTGATAATCTGGAGTAGCTGATGTGGAACACAAAGGCAAACTATTGAAGTTATTGAAATACCTACCATCGTAGCGGACGTTCAACGTAATGAGCATTTACCAAAGGTATGTTAAAATCGATGGTCGGAGGTACCTGATTCCTCCAATTTAATAAAGGGATCAACCAAACTATTAGAGATAATAAAGAGCTACACCAATAAAGAATATTGAAGCTCGGGAGTGTCTGACTTGGATACCTGAGAATCCAGCTGAACAGTCAGAATTTATTGATAAAGCTGTTATAATACATGTTACATGTTGCATGTATAGGACATGTTGCAGTTTAAAATATACAGATCAAAAACTAATTGATAGAATTTACGGATCGCATAAAATGATAGCAGTTGATTTATTAGCATGTTCATATTTATGTCTCTTTGATTAAGGACTGGACACCCATTTGCGGTTAAGTTGCTGCAGCGGCCAATGTGACGGTCATAAAACTAGAGTTCCGATTTAAAACAATGGCAGAAGAGCTACAAGAACTCCTGAGGAGATGTGATAATAATTGAGGTTCCCATATTTTTTAATTTTTTATTGGTATTTCCAATCGGTAACTACTCAGGTGGATTAGGCGGATATTTAAAAGCTCCCGCCAATATCACTAAAATAAACCGGTAGTTTTCAACGAACCTCTAGTCTTTCGTGTGTGCGGTCGGCAGACTTCGTGAAAAAGCATTTAACACGAGGAAATTCCACGTTCGATATTCGAATTTCAAATATAGTTTTTTTTTGCGCTGCACCATTTAGTATAGCTAGCTGTCATGTAGGTACCAAAAACGTTCAGAAATAGAAAAATAAAATAGGCCAACGGATGAATTTTAGCGTGGCCAGTCTTGGTTGTTTACATTTTTCTGTAAAATCATTGAAAGGAAAAATATTTGGATGGTACAGGTATGAATGAGAGAGAAAGCCGGGAGAAAGGTGAACCTTCGATTTGAAATCGGAACCTTTTAATCAAAAACTGCAATGTATACAGAAACACAAGTAGAACGGTTTTAAAAGCTGCATTGTTGTAAAATAGAAATAAAATAAAAAAACCTATCATTGAAATACACAGCCGACGTACTTTTTATTCAATGGAGCTCCCAATACATACAACAACATGGCCTTAATGTTAAGGTCAATTGTAAACGTATTGATGGGCTAATAACAATAACTGAAACAATCATTTAGCTAACACATTCTACCCAACTGGGAATCGAACTCCACGCAGCAAGTACGATCATTTACAAGATCGGATTAAGCCGATATTTCTACGCATCATATATTCAGACACTCACAAATCATACGTGGTACGATCTTTCTTCTTTTTAACCCGTGACTTGACGCATTAAGAGGGGTGTTGCAAGTTTGACATATCTGTGTATCTATGTGTCTGTCTGTGGCATCGTAGCTCCTAAACGAATTGACTGATTTTGATGCAGTTTTTGTTTGAAATCTGACGTGATCGAGATGCTTTTTAATTATGTTTGGTGAAAATAAAACTGTCGTGTTTTATTTTTTAATTCTAAGGATATAGTTATACTAACAGGTAAGTTTAATGCAAACTAGCCACACACAACATAGAATGTAAAATTTAACTATGTTGAACGCGATCTCCATCGAGTTGGATCAAAACAATAAAAGGTTTTGCAAAGCCTCGGGGCTCCCGGCCGTGCCAGCTGCACTCGAGCCAATCGCATACGGACCTCTGACCGCTTAATGTGCGACCCACTTATCTGTTTCACCTACACCACCTAGTGAGATTTCTAAGGCATCAGCTCGCAGATCTATCTTTATTTTTTGATGGTAAGTAAGTTAATGCTTCACTATAATACTACATTACTAGTCGGAACATTTCACACAAATGTTCTTCATATAAGCTTAAATGACTGACCCCCGTATTCAAGAATAATACTATGAGGTCTCACAGTGCTTGCGAGTGCATAGTGGCATTAAAACCATTTCGAAAACAATACTTGATTGAAGTCCTTCGCTGTGCGTTTGTCAAAATCGATAAAGTAGCTGCCGAGCTACTTTACCGAACGCATAGTGTTGGTTTGACTTCTATCAAAATAGAAAGAAATAGATCGATTATTTGTATTGTTATCTTTTTATTTTGCCTGTGTCAAATGACTAGAGTGAAGTTTGCTGCATCAAATGGACCAATAAGAGGGCTGTATACAGCTCTGTGCGTCCGCACAGCCAAGTGATACTTAAGGGTTGACTGTGAAACTGAAGGCTTGCCATGACCAACGCACTGAGAAATGCCTTACTTCGCATAGCATTGCTTCCTTACTTAGACAAGTATTGTTCTTGAATACGGGGGTGCGCATTGGTCCAATTGTACCACTTAAAGTACCACGTGTATTATGTTGGCGATGTCCTAACTTAATGGGTAGATGTTTTATTTTGTAAACAGCCGATGGTAAATAAAATGATGTTGTGTTCTGTGGAAAGGCGCACTAACTCAGCAAAATTATGATATAAGTATGAGACTTATGTATGAGAAAGAGATCACTTACAATTAGTAAAAAAAATGCTGACGAGTTTCATTCCTCGTCGGAGCCCCTAGATGATGTAGTAACTTTCCGAACAGTAGCACCGGTAGTATCAAAAAACCATAGCTCATACGTATGATGCTCTAAAACCAATAATTTAAATTCACACAGCGTATTTACGTTTCAATAGATAATGGCGGAAGCGTTGCGCCCTCTATAAAACACGATACGTGTTTTATAAACACGCAGGCGAATGCAAAGTGCTCGAGAGCTCTTGCTACATTTGACACTCTTGAAAGAAGGACGTGTGAAGACGATCTGGAAAGCGTAAGCGATACTAGAAAAGAGTACCGAATGTAAGAGGATTCACGATCGAAAGGAAAGGATACGTAAATGTTTAAGAAACATAATACTGTTACTGTTAAAAGAACTAAAAGTAGTGATAGCCTAGCGGTTAGAACGATGGTCTCTCGAACACAGTTGCCGGAGTTCAAATCCTGACAAGCACCTCTAATTTTCAAATATTATGTGCGTATTAGAAGTTAATTATCAATTGCTTCGGTGAAGGAAAACATCGCGAGGAAACCTGCACACCGGAGAGTTCTCCATAAAGTTCTCAACGGTGTGTGAAGTCTAGCAATCCGCACTTGGCCAGCGTGGTAGATTATGGCCTATACCTCTCACATTATAAGAAGAGACCTCAAGCCCAGCAGTGGGACAGTTATGGGTTGTTCCTTTACTTTAGAGTCTAAAGTTTAGACTGTTACTTATTCCCATTAAGATAATAATAAAAATAACGATTTTCGAATCCAGTTTATTTTTTAAAGCTATCTAGAGATTCATTCCTGAAATCCTCACATGATTGAGTTCATCTTCAATTAAGTTTGTTAATTCTATTAATTAATTTAATATGAGCAGTTGAAAGTAAACAGAAACACAAAAAACAATTTATTTCACTCTCTCAATAAACATACACCTGATATAAAATCTCTGGGAGCTATAACTAATGTTTTATCTAACCGCAGATTTCTCGAAGACTAAAAAGCAAATGCAGCCGGAATTCAGCTTTTTAGCTCCTCAAACTCGCAATATTTTGTGGAAATGAGGGTACTTTATAGCTTTCGTGCGGCTGCCACATGAGAGTCGTATAAGGTTTCACTGCTGAGGAGATACTACTACAGCTAGATACTATAGATGCTACTGCAATAAAGAAACAATTTGAAATAATAGTTAACTGCTCTTTTTAAGCTTCAAATATGGCGCGTAAATCCATTTGTTACCTTAATGCCTGCTAAGAAATGATTACAACTAAAACCGACGGCAACACATAATACATACTCTCTGAAACAAGGAAACGCTCAAGAAATATTTGTCACGAGAATCCCACCCCCAAACAACTGAGACAGATACATCTCCCATCGCAAACTAGCGCGCTGTGGGACTAACAGGATCGCTTACCACGGAAAGTCATGCGGATTTGGAACACCATAGCATGTCTCAACGTTGTTTGGTACTACAATCGTAATTCCAAAATCATAAGTGTCATTATGTTGCTACAGATGCTCCATTTCATTTAGGCATGTAATATGGGCTTTTGAGCCACAGAGAATAAAATAAAAAATACTGCACACAATTATTACTAAAGTAGCCGCAGTAGGTATCTCGCTGCACTCGTTGAAGTACAACTCGTTGAAAAGTGCGAGCAGGGCGAAGTATATTAGGCCTAAGTGCGAGTGAGCGCGCAATATGCTTCGCTCTGTCAACGAGTGCAGCGAGATAATGCGACTACTATAGACAACGTTTCACCATGCTTCAATTAAGAGTTAAAGTAATACTATTTGTATTAGTATGACAGCGAAGAAATCTCAATATTATAAACCGGGCAGCACTCATACTGAAATGTGACAGAAACACGTCACTCGTTCGAGTAACGCGTATTTTCATTTTACATTATTTATCAATGTATACAGCAAGGCTATTCTGTTTTGTAACTCGACAGCGGAATCCGCGATGAGTGTCAAAATTCCTTGCCAAAATTGACACTCACCGCCAAAATTCTCGTTTTGTAGAGTTTAGCTAGCCCGCAAGAAAATAGTAGATAGTACAGAGCCCAACCAAAGGCGATTCATTTACGTCATAACCTCGTCCGGTATTCAGTAAGATCTACTACAAATGAGAGACTGATGATGGATAAAGTCCCTTGTTCCCCAAAAAGATACCCATAATGTTTCGTCTTTATTCACCTCATTATACTGCGTTGTCGATTCGAATCGATATTCGATATAGAGTTTCCACAAAGTCGTTCAATTAACCTAATTATTAATAATTAATTGACAGAGTCTGACGGCAATCCCATCATCGAACTAATGTTGCCGTGGTTGCAAGTTGCGAGAATTGTTATACGTACCTTAACAATGAGTACTGTTTATACAAAGCAGAATAGAATTTGTGCAAATGTTATTGGAAATAGTCATCTACCTAATAAATAACTTCTAGGTATATCTATTAATTAATTACGTAGTTTGTATTAGATTTCATTGCATTAGACAATTACAATCTAGTTTGTATTAGATATGTATTAAGCACGAGCTAATGATGGTACGAGTAAATAAAGGGTCACAGTTTCTGACGGATATTTTTTATGGAAAAAGACTACACTACCTAGACGATTAACTTGATCGTAAGTGGCTATCGTCACCCAAGGGCATCAGCGACACCATAGGCATCGCTGATGCATTGCCAGCCAAGAAGGACAGAGAAGGAAGAAGAAAAAGAAAGAACTGGTTCTCAAGCCCACAGCCGGAATGTACGGTAGTTTGGAGGGCGACTCAAGTAAGAGGATGTTAGCTATCCAGGAGGACCCACGAAGAAATTAATAAGAGTAATAATGGTATTAATTAATAACACACAAAGACACATACCGATACCAGACCGAAAACAGAAATCTAAACTAATCATCATTGAAACGGTCTGACTGGGAATCGAGCCCAAGTCCTTATAACCTTGGTCTGGCATGACAACTATTATTCCACACGGGTCGTCTCATCAATACATTTATTTCATCATAAAACGAAATAATTAAAAATATACAAGCTACATCATCGTACCCAAAACAACGATATTGACAAACTACACGTAACAGCTTCAGGTATACACGGAAACGGGGCATCGGGTAAACCTGTTACAATTGTTGAGTAATTGTTGCACAATAACAGATGACAATACCAAAGGGACCACTCGAATTGGTTTATTTATATGTCAACGGTCTACAAGCTTTTGGATTTTACGGAATGCTTTGCATGTCCTGATAACCAAAGTAAAATATTTTGATCGAGTATAAATCTTAAAAGGAAAATTCCATATTATAAATTAATCCAGAATTTTTGTATTTTGTTGAAATTTAAGACTTAATTTTCATTATAGGTTTTCTCTACTTTTGTTTATTTTTCAAGTAATACCCCGAACTAGGCTGCAGGTAACATTAAAGACGACGACCACGACGCGAGACCAGACATCAGATCAGAGAGATCGCTATCGTCTATAGTTTCGTCAATTATAACTTTTACTACCGTTTCTACTAAGGATGACAACCTTGTAATTCAGTTACACATCGTCAGCACATGTGTGTAATCGTAAAAAAAAACAACTTAAAACGTAAAGTACCTATATTACTCTGAAAGATATTGGAGCGATCTGTAACATTTTATCGCGGAGATAATGCAAGTCATAATAAGTAATGACGTCGTTCCGGCGCTTGTTTTCCGAGGTTCATCCATACATCACAAGGTTCTACCCACACGTGGTATAGTGCGCTATATGTAGACATATTCAAGATGCCTTCCGTGACGCTTTATATGGAAACTGCATTACTGTGCACTTTAAAATTTTATCTTGACTTAAAATACATTGTTTTACTTCGTATAGCTGCAGTAGGCAGGTCTGCTGATGAACAAACTAAAATAGAACATAAACTGACTAGGCTAGAGTCCAATTTTGTGTAGTTAATTAGTATTTTTCGAAAATTGCTTCGTACGATAAAATATACAGTTAGTCCAAATGATTAATTGTCTTTATACCAAAATAAATTTAAATCATGGTATTCAATTCGTTTCAAATTTTGTTCCAAAGCATCTACCTATACCTACTTGCCTTGTGACCGTTATATTATAACGTCATGTTCCTATGAACGGGTAACTGATAAAGTAAGACTATAATGAACTATGATATTAAATTATGAACAAGCACAGACCAAATGTGTTCTCTGAACGCTTTGACCGAACTTTGGTATTTTCAAGAAGGCGCGGTCCTAACTCACACACGAGCATCTTTAGACTGTGGTTCAACTTAATTCCTAAATACTAAATGTTAGCTAAGGAGCAAAATTTATATTCAATGGAAGGCCATTTCATATGAAATGGTATTAAGAACAGTCCTTCAAATATTTAGCTTAGCACGCATTACGATTTTTCACCGCGCCATTTTTTTTGCAAAATTCTGTGAGATATGGAAATTGTATGAAGCTGCACGCACTTGTGAAAAAAAAATCGTGTTGGTTAAGTATGTATATAGTACGCGATTTAAAAATCGTCAGAAAAAAAATCGCGCCAGTAAAATTCGCAATGCGTGCTTACCCTTACACTAAACTGTTTAAACTGAACATAAACATTATAATTTCCGTCGGTAATAGTATCTCAATTACGTTGTAGTTATTATGTTAGAAGTAGTAGTTATTATGCGCAATTAAGTAATAAAACTGTCACGCAAGTAGTCAGCAAGTTAGAGAGTTGGAGCTTAAAGTTTGTGTTGCAACCTTGTCGCGATGTCTCAGGACAACCGCCGAAAGTTGGACGTTTCAGCTCTGTTACGCTAACTCAGTATTACGTTACACCTAAGAAAGTTAAAATGTCACACTCATTTACAAACACAGTGTAGCGTGACATGTATTTAACGATAAAGCATTTAGTTGGTAAATACAATGTAATGGTAAATGTTGTAACAAATAGTGAATTTTCGAAGAATGATTTATAAACCTTTATTAGCAATTATATAATATAAATCTAATAAGCCTTTGTATTACGTTCCATCTTATAGTATCTTATTACATTCAAATTGGTATATTGAAACATGTAAGTTTTGATACATTTACGCAAAATAATCATGTAATGAGGTGATCAATCCATCAATTATATTGCAAGTTTTTAATAAGGTAAATATACCTTTAGAAAATTGATACGCAAATAAACGATAAAATTGCAATAATAATTCACAGTCATCCCTGTAACAATACTCATAGAAAATGTAATATTCGTTATTATAAACGATGCAAATATAGAATAGTAAAGGCGCGTGGGCCGTGGAACGACGAAGCGTGGACGTATTAATAGATAATGAACCATAATGGAGCGCTTAACGTACTTCGAACCAATACCATACACTGGCGTATCCACTATACGAGTATCCACCGGATGGCGATCTGCACCGCTATGTTCAACAAAACAGTACAAGCATAGTTTGGTTAGAACTATTATGATACTCCTATAATTTTGCTATATCAAATTGAGTTCGACCAATAGTTATTACTTGAATATGTGGTACGTTTAGTAAAGATAATTATGTATTTATATTTAAAAAATATTGTTCCCTCGTTAACTATGTGATGATTTTAATGTAGAATAACTAATCCACTTTTTAGTGCGCTTTATCATCCACGACTTCGTTGCCAATTACCATCAGATAATTATGTTTGGATTGTAGTCAGGCATCACCTTATTTGAAGAGATACACAAAGCTAGCTACTGAGCTTCAATTGCCATAATATAGCTACAAGTCGAACAACGAAAGTAACCGAAGAATCTCTCAAAGAAATAACTAAAACAAGTAAAGTAAGCGCGGTTTCACACTTACAAGTGTTGGAAGTGTTTAATCAACGCATTGAGCTCGCAAATGATACGGCGCCGTCTCAATGGTTCAATTACGGCGTGCTGACGGCCGTAAGGACAGAGTTCGGACACAGCTTCGGAAACTTTCAACAGACTGATGGAGCGTTATTCAACGGTAACTAAGGATGCGTCTTCACAGTAATTTAACTTACTCTACACAGTACAGTATTTTTTTAAATAAGTTACAGAGGAAAATAATCCGTACGATATAAGCGATTACATCATGAACATTGGATTAAAAGACTTGTTTCAAACACAATAATTTTCCTGTTATAAAACGGGTGTTATATTTTTTACTGATTCGAGCTCATTAAAATCTGTAAAACCAAAGAAAAAAGCAACAACGAAAGAAGAAGTAACTCAATAATTAAGCGAGTTGCAAATTGTAACCGACGTGTGGTTTCAGATGGATTTTGGAAAAGTGGTAGCTAAAAATCCAAACCTGATGGGAGTAACGTGACTGCTGTTAATCGTCTAGGAGTTCCCTCGTCTGGAGCCAAAGCCGAGTGTGGTATCAGGTCACGCGTATCACGTAAATGCGTTGTCGTCAGAACTGAATCAATGTTTAAAATTTTCACATCCTTAGAAAAAAAATGTGTGCAATTCACACGTGGTAGAAGTGAAACCTTCAAAATTTTTGTTTTCAAGCTAAAGAGACGAATGTAAAATTTAGGGAAGATGATAAATGTAGGTTTCACTAATCTACTTCACTCCGCTCCGCTCCGCTCCCCTCAACTCTAGTCTCCACTCAACTCCAGTCTCCACTCATATCTAGTCTCCACTGGACAGTTTCGTTTCATAAAATTTAATGTCAGTCTCCACTCATGTCTAGTCTCCACTGGACAGTTTCGTTTCATAAAATTTCAAGTCAGCCCCGTACCTACTAAAGAAGTTTTCACTTCAAAAGGAAGAAAGAAAAGAAAGATAGACCCATAAAAACAGAGTAAGCGAAATAAAAGCGTTTAGAAAAGGCCTGTCCATAACGTCGTCACCTCGACAAGGTACACCCCGAGCAGGTTAGGATACTAGGACTACAACAATGGATGGAGTTCCCTTACGGAGTGTAATTGTTTGTGCGACCTTCCTTAATCATCGTGATGAGATCCATTGGCCTGCAACGAGAAGGAAGCGCGCACTTAGGCCCCGTCCATAAAACTCGTCAGCAATTTGCTATCCACGCATCAATTTATTTAGCCCACTTACAGTGATGTTACATCAAATTGCTACCAATGTATCTCCGCCTAATGACATATACGAAGTTACGACTACCGGTTTGTCTGTTACAAAGTTTTGTCTACGAGTCCCGCCGCCATTCGTTTCTCGTCCATTCATCGCTTTGATTTCATATCCGCTGAGAACTCGGAACGTGGCCACTAAGTTAGAGGCCACAATTTATGACTATTTGAATACTTCAGTAACCATCAACCGTTTTCATTAAGCCTCAAAAAGACAACTGTGCAGAATAAGAAATCCCCTTCAAAATCCCCATAAATATTTATAAAATTAAAAAATGAAGACATGAGATTTCATGTGTAATCAGCGGCGACAGCGGTTTTCCGGGATAATAAATAACTACCCTATATCTTACTATGTGTGCGTAATTTCATGACTGAACGGATTGTTCAGTAGTTTTTGCATGAAAGACTAACAAACATCCATACAAATTGTCACATTTATAATATTAATATAATTACGTAACACCGCGCGTCTCATGGCCTCACCACAAGAGGCGGCGGGCGCCGGCACTAACTCAATTACAAGCATCCGACTTCATGAGGACCAATTCATTCGCTGCTAGAGATTTTTTTCTTTCAGATACGAAATAACTTATTATTCACGTACTTGGGCCAATTTAATTAATATTTATTTCGTTCATTTCCCGCTATTCGTCGGTTTGATTACAGCTTGTTATTTTTGGAAGAATAATGATAAGTAGGTACTTATATGACAATACTTATATCCTGCTCTTATAATTATGGTCAAATGTTTAAGCCCACAGCTTGGGCATCTTGAAAAATGAAATCCATTGAATACATATAAGCCACGGTCGCGGTGATCAACCGATGTCATATAATGAGGGGTGAAGAGAACTGAATATTTTTACATACTTCTATCTAAAAATGTTTTGGTAAATTAACACTTCAACATCTCAACATCCCGCCCGGTAACACTAACAGTAAAACACGTAGATATAATACATTATACGATAGTAGATTATTCACACATATTAAAATTTGCCCAACATCATCTCAATTATAATCGTACGAGACAGTCAAAACCAAAGTAAATAAACAAAAATGCCGACCAATCTTCACAAAACTTATGGGATTTAGAGTCCGTAGTAAAGAACATCGAGGAACGCTAAAGAAATATGATTACAGTAGTATTTTATTCACAGATCTGCAAGCGCGCCGTAACGATCTGGGCGGCTTCGCGCGCCAGTTTTTGTTACCTCCTCAAATAAACGGTCCGCGTACTGAAGTCGGGGACTGCAGAATAGTTTATGAAGTTGAAATTCGATAACGTTGAAATTCCACTCTGCAAATACAGTCGAGTTGTCGTTTTAACGTGCCACTAGTCGTTCTGTGACATACTGTCGGTAAGGTCAGTCTGCAAATATGCTGGAAGAAAGACTGTGTATACATGATAGTTTGTTTGGTTCTAAACTTGAAATCGATATCATATTGAGTACACGATTGTTGATTCTCAGTCTTACCTTTGATTCTGGTCTACGCAGGAAGCCCTACTCTACTATTTAATTCTATAATTTGACAACTCAACAGATACTCATATTATCATAATATAAAAATTGACCATTTTTTTCAGTACTCCTTTGCCATAGTAATCTTCAATGTGCGACGTTAAGATTTAATGCTATTAATGCAATAAAATCAACCAATTAAAAATACGTTACTAAATTTTCCACATTTTGTTTGTCATCCAATACAGCTGTAAAGGTCAACAGAAAAACAGCAAGTGAACTAACATGAGAAGCGTACGTAAAGTTGGGAGTCAAAATATTTATTGTAAGTGAATTTGATCCGACAGGGTTAAGTTGGGCAAACAACCCTGTATGTGGTAAACATTTTTGTGCGTGTGTATATCACCTTTCACCTCTTACGAATAGTTTCTTAAGTACACAATGTACCGTACTTGCTTGCGGTTCTACTCTCAGGGATAATAGAGCTTCTTGATATTTGGTATTCATGAAGTGGTTTTAAAAATTATTCAACACAAACAACATACTATTAAAGTAGAATCGATAGTCATGGTACGTGTCTTAGTATTCTGAATTTCATTTTGAATTGTATTGTCTATAGAGTACACATTAAGAACGGCACAACCTATAGTATGAACTAATATATACACAAATTCACCGTATTAATTTTGAAAATTTTTAGACACAATTTAAACAGACATAAATACGTCAAATTTTTATATCACAAAAATTAGTGTTGGATGATGGCAAACAGCGTATTATATCGAGCCGGGAGAATACCGTGAGAGTATTAATATTGCAAGAATCACTTTACGTAGCGTCGTAAGAACGTTATAAGTCATGTGTGCCCGCTTTATATTTCTAGATGTGGCTACGAGTGCATTTTTATGTTCGGCATATTTCAAACACTTGTTGACCTCTCGAAAATCCAACTGCAATTTGAGCTCATGAATGTTCAAAGCAACTCTAAATTAAGTGAAAAGTGAACAGTTCTCTTCTGAATCGAAAAATTACAAAGTGAAATCAGTTTGTGAAACAGAACGTGTTGTCCCAAAACACAACAGCTCCAACAAATTTCCAACACTGCATTCGCCCGAGGAGTTGAGGTCGTAAACAGTTTAAAATAAGGTTTCAATTTGTTCTCAGTGCATAAAAAGCGAAACAACGGTCACTTGCATGTTCCAACACGATCACAAACAGGCGAGAACGACGCAAACGTTCAAGCGGCCGATTTGCATAGGAAAGTGTGGCCACCAGAGGGAGCTCTCACTACAATAAACTTTGAATGCGATCTTATTTAAAACTCACATCAGTTGCGATTTATAACACACTTTGAATAAAGATTTTTTCACCTCTACTGGGTTTTTGTATGCACTTCGTTCTCCGACATTGTAAAGCCGAGTTACATGATCTTTTATTTTTGTGGAGGAGGGCTGGTTTCAGATTAATATTATTTTGATATTGATTGATTGATGATTTGATGAAGCAGTGCTGACATGGCATAAAACTTCTCAATGGCTGAGAGCACAATTACTTTCCTAGTTTACATCTTCGAGATTTCTGAACTCTGATAGAAATAATTTTATTTTAATAAAACTGTTTTTTTATTTTAAAATAATTTACCCCCCAAAAAAGTGTGATGGCATATCTAATCTAGTACATACGAGATACAATGCACAATTAAATTCATATTAAATATCTACATCTATGTAACCAAAATCATCTTTTTAACCGACTTCAAAAAAAGGAGGAGGTTCTCAATTCGACTGTTTTTTTTTATATTTGTTACCTCAGAACATTGGACTGGGCGAACCGATTTTGATGATTCTTTTTTTAATCGAAAGCAGGTGCTTGTCATGTGGTCCCACATAAATTTGAACGAGATCTGACAAGTAGTTTTTGAGACTTTGAAGTCGGTTATTTTTTGTTAGTAAAATTTAGATTATTATGATTTGCTTCACATGAGTTATTTTACAGGGTCGGATGTGTGGACCTTACCTTATCAGGGCTGGGAATAAAATAATTTCCATTCCCTTCTGAAATGTGACCAAAGTTTTTCGTGTAAGAAGTTCGTCTACTATCTCGCCCCTGTACATCCTGATATAACAATAGGCGAAATATTTCAGCGGAGCGTAATCTTTTTACAAGTTCTATTGTCAACAGAAAGATGCTGAAGTACGTACAAACATACAATAGTAGTTATAGAACCCTTATTCTTACCTACAGTATGTAAAAAAGATTCAAAGGAACAACTTTTCTACTTCAATCGTAGTAGAATCCCGTGTACATGTATAATAAGTATATAAGCTTAACTTCTAATACGGATGTAGGGGAATTCTAATGAAATAATATGTTCACGTTCATGAAGATCCCCGGGGCAATTTGACTAAAAGATCCTGTTTATCGAATCGGAACGAAAATGTTAAAGCTATGGAAACTATAAGTAGGTAAATAAAATGTTGATAAATATATTGCCTATTGAGTTTACAAATTAATTTACAATAATTGTAGAGACTTAAATTTTCTAGAAACGGTACAAAAACCTAATTTAAACGAGCCTACCGATATCGAGCAAAAGGTCTGTTATTCCGCTCATATCTGAATGTTTACGTAATAAATTTATTTTTCAGGGTTTATTTAGTTAGTTTTATTTCTGATTTTTACTTGCGTACAGCTATACCTACCCGTGAAGAAAGAACCCTTGTAGAATCTTAAGCTGGGCTAATGAACGATAAAACTGTGTGTTATAATAAGATATTTCTGTCTGGGATTACCGACCCATCATTCGCCAGCGAGACAGGTGCTCAACTCGTCATTTCGCGCATCAGCCAGGCTCCGTATAATCCAGCTAATGCAGGTATACTTACCACTTGATTACATCTAGTTATCGAGTTTCAATCGAGTTTTCTATTCTATTTTCTCTAAAAATACGAATAGGTATATATATTATGCGACACTTTATTGAATCCATTATTGAATAATAATGATAGCATTGATAATAATGCAAATATATTTAAAAAATATCTGCAGTGGAAACTCCTCCTATTTTGAAGTCGGTTAAAAAAGAAAAAGTAACAAAAAATATTGAGATACATTTAAAATGGTACGAGTACAAGAGTTACATGAGAGACCATAATATAACAGAAGATTAACTCTGTTACTAACCGGTAATGGTAATATTTACACAATAATTCGTTTCAAAAAACGATGGTCAACAGCTTGATTGATAGGACCCCTTCATGATTCCATCCACAGACGTAATACAACTAAGTGGACTCACGAATGCTAGTGACTGCGGCAAATAGTAGGGGCCGTATTTAGTTGTAGCGTAAGTCTTGATGTAGACGAAAATAGGAAATTGCTCTTCGTACTTAATGCCTAGAGCGAAATGGTGGATTTAAAACATTGTGTTTTATGACGTTGCAGACGTATCAAATTCACCCATTTTAGTATCCACTGCTTTATTATAACTATCTTCAAGTACGTAACATAAATAAAGTTGCAACGTAACCATAACATTTAAGCTAAGAGTCGTGATTCATAGAGTAATTATAGAACTCTTAGCAAACTTCATTCTACGGCAATAATAAAAGGAAAATATAATTACTGTTCATCAAGTTACTCAGGCATTTTTATGAAACTATATAAAACTCATTAATATAGGATTCCGTTTATGAAGTATGTAGTAAAATCCATAATTAATATTTAATGAGTGAAGTAACTCCTGTTGCCCTCAAAAAGAACTATCATCCTATTTCAAAGGCTCGTTGGAATAACTGGTTTCGCGTTCATTTCGTTGGCAGTTCCTAGTATTCCTAAGCATATTCTAAAACATTTCACGTTATTACTGGACAAATTGGTCCTGAATCCGCTCAAAGTAAAAGCCATATCTCCTAATTAAGTCGTTTATGAAGTTTTCGTCACCTGCGCCATATCTTTTAGTGCTTCATTAGTATAATGCTCCAATCCATTAGCTGTTTTGTAGTGAGCATAAAACTTTCCCTGTAAACGTGGCTTGGACCGCGTGTACGGATTGTTGGGGACGAAACTATTAAGGGTTTAAATATCAGATACGTTCGTTTCCCTCCTCTTTTTCTTTTACAATAAACGAGGTGGACTTCAGTGCAGTATGGGAGCAAATTGCACGTCAATCCAATATGCATCCACGCGCGGCCGTCTCGACGCTCCGGGCCCGTTTGGACAGATTATACCGGATACGTCTGAATCGAGGCTGAATGCACTGGTTAACACCAGATAATACCATTCGGCCAGTGAAACATGCATTTTTCCATTCTAGCAAAGGATTATGTGAGTAGCAGACCAACGAGCTGACGAGTCGACTGATTATAAATGGTTCACGTCACCCAAGGACATATAAGTAAGCAATAACATCCAGATTACGTAAGAAAGTTTTAATTTCAGGTCTCAGCCGTTGCTGAATCTACCTGTGTGTGGAATCTTGTTGTAGGATCTTAACAGACTTAATAAATGATAAGACTGTGTAAGTTGTAATAATATCTACATAATATATTTCTGGACGGGATCAATGTCCCATCATTCGCCAGCAAGATAGATGCTAAACTCGCCATTTCACGCCTTTGGTTGATACGCTGCCGACACAAAAGATAAGAGAAGAAAAAAAAGAAGCTTTAAGTACTGTTGCACTGTCTCTCGATGCACGAAATTTTAGCTCGGACTGTAGGTTATCTTTTGATGAACAAAGTACGCTTATCCTGTTTCAATTGTGTACTGGTCAACTTAGTTTGTTCTTAAGCATAGCTATGTAAGAACTTCGAGTACAGAAGTTTTTATATTGACTAAAGCCGTACAAAATAGCAATCTATTGTTACTGGATTTTATTAGAGCATTGTCATTGTCCATGAAGGCATTGCTTACCTGTACCTTTTTTCTTCGAACAAACAAGGTCGGTGCTGCACAAAATTGCACGTCAATCCAATATTTAGTCACGCGCAATGCAGTCGTCTGGCCGCTCCGGGCCAGTTTGAACTGGTTTCCAAGGACAAAACATAAAGAAAATAAAATCGTTTTTTTTCCATGTCGCGAGCGATTGTAAATTTCTTGCTTTTGTGTATTTTGTTTGAATTTGATTTGATTTTATTTATCTATTTTAGGAACAATTTCATTGACATTATTTTGGAAAACGGAACCATATATTTATTTTGTCCAAATATTTAAATTATATTTAAACTGCAACTAAGTTTTTACCACAATAGAAACACCACAAACATTCAAGTCTCGAGAAAATAATAACAGTCATATTTTCTAATTACCAGAGTTGTCTAATTAAAAAAGCAAACTGCCGTCACAAAGCAAACTGCCGTCACAAAGCAAACTGCTGTTGATTGTATAAAATCTGTTCGTCTGTGGTATCTACTTGCCAGCTATCTTCGGGCACGCCACCGCGCCGTACCGACACAACTGTTACAAGGGTAACTGTTATTAGTTCAGTTAACCAGTCTTCGGTTCTAAAATGAAATACGATCAGTTTGAAACAATAGCAGTTACCAGATAGTTCTGCACTCGCACAGCTTCAGTTGAAATTTATTCCAATTTTACTTCAATGCGTTTCCAAGATTGGAATGAACTTCGAATATCGGTTTCTGCTGGGATACTGTTTTATATGATTTTCATAAAATGTAGTCCGTTATTACAATAGTTTGCATAACTGTATCACGAGTCACGACTTTGCTTTTGATGACTCAATTTCATCTCATAGGCTTCAACAATTAGGTTACATGGAACCGTATAGTCACTATACTATAGTGTCATAAGCAAGTCTTGATTTTGTTTCCGCATTTGATTGATAAAATGATTTCACCAAAGGTTTATTTTCCTCTGAAGACATTAACCCAACAAAATTAACCACAACATTCGCTCAAATGTATAAGACGAACAGAAACATATTCGCACTAAGTAATTTAATCATACGTATAATTTAGAAGCGTACCACGCGATTTCAATAATAGATGTTTTCGCTTCCATATTTACTGCAGTATCACATTCAACGTCACAAAGACATTCGGATATCATGTTTATGTATGTGCCCGTCTAGTCTACTCGATATGTTCAAAATGGTTGAAATTAGAGATACTGCTCTTAAAAATACGTGCGATAGCTCATTCTGTTCGGAATGATGTCTAGAAAAATGTTTCGGAAGCGTTTACCAGCACGTAAAAAATTGCAAAAGTTATTGACAAAATAAAGTTGAAAAAAAAAAGTATTTTGTTTTTGGTAATCACTTCGAAACTATTAATATTTAAGAAATTTTAAAACAAGATTCTTAAAGTAGAGGAAATTTCCAAACAATGACTCGCGACTCTCGGAACTCTATCTCCATTATTTATAACTTTAATTTAACGCTGAAAATGGGTCTCCACGCTGCATTTTTAGGTTGCGCGTGCGGCGTCAAAACCGAGTTCGTCACACTCAATAATTTTTTAAGGTATTAATTATTAATTTAAAAAAATAAAAAAAATATGGTGTATTCGAAACACTTCAAAGAATTTGCTCCCGTAGGAAATTTTGCTTAAAGTTAATTTTTCAACAAGTTAGACGATTGTTAATTAACTAAATTTTCTCGAACTTCCATTTTCATTGTACATTAAAAAAAATGTTTAAGTAATTGTCCTATAAATTTTTCGCTTCGTGGAGCCTTTCTTATATACATGCTTAACGAGATCACGTCATAAAAGTTTAAAAAGTTTTAATACTTTGTGTATAATAATTTTATAAGTTGAACAAAAAATGAAAAATCCAAATAATATTATTGAAAATATTTTTTTCTCAATTTATTATTACATAATCGTTTTGGCATTCATAAAAGACATTTAATGACTTGAAAAAAAAAATTCCCTCATTTTTTTATAATTTTTTTTTATAAACAAATAGACTATTTCAATGCTTTCAAGAAAAAATTTCTTAATATCTTATTCTTTACAAAACATTATGATTTTTGAAAAAAAAATTTTTTTCTTAATAATGATATTTAATTGTTTATAATTGTTTTTTAATATTTCTATTGTTTGAATAATTAGTTAATAATTTTTTTTTCTTAAAAATTATAATTAACCATCTTTAATAGAAATGTAAAAAAATATTTTTTTTATCAACAATTTCATTGTTTTTTAACTTAACAATTTTTTATAAACAAATTCTCAACTTTTTTATATATTTTTTCTGAAACACCTAAAAATAAAAAAAACAACGATGTATAACAAAGTACAGATAAAAACATTTTTAAATTTTTTAATTTCGATTCGATAAAAAAACGAAAAAATTGTTTGTTCAACTTATAAAATTATTATACACAAAGTATTAAAACTTTTTAAACTTTTATGACGTGATCTCGTTAAGCATGTATATAAGAAGGGCTCCACGAAGCGAAAAATTTATAGGACAATTACTTAAACATTTTTTTTAATGTACAATGAAAATGGAAGTTCGAGAAAATTTAGTTAATTAACAATCGTCTAACTTGTTGAAAAATTAACTTTAAGCAAAATTTCCTACGGGAGCAAATTCTTTGAAGTGTTTCGAATACACCATATTTTTTTTATTTTTTTAAATTAATAATTAATACCTTAAAAAATTATTGAGTGTGACGAACTCGGTTTTGACGCCGCACGCGCAACCTAAAAATGCAGCGTGGAGACCCATTTTCAGCGTTAAATTAAAGTTATAAATAATGGAGATAGAGTTCCGAGAGTCGCGAGTCATTGTTTGGAAATTTCCTCTACTTTAAGAATCTTGTTTTAAAATTTCTTAAATATTAATAGTTTCGAAGTGATTACCAAAAACAAAATACTTTTTTTTTTCAACTTTATTTTGTCAATAACTTTTGCAATTTTTTACGTGCTGGTAAACGCTTCCGAAACATTTTTCTAGACATCATTCCGAACAGAATGAGCTATCGCACGTATTTTTAAGAGCAGTATCTCTAATTTCAACCATTTTGAACTTATCGAGTAGACTAGTCGCGGAAAGCCACTACGCATCAAAGTGTGTAATGGGGCATTACAAAGATGTTACGTGAATGTACTCATGTTTCTTATTTTCGGAGGGAGTTAGTCGCACGCAATTTTGGATTTTAGCTTCATCACGATAGAGTACGATTTCAAATGTACGCGTCTAAAGGGATAGGGTGCGAGTCTCGCGATGGAAATTAGTGCAGTGTCAAATAGTGAGAATAGCAAATCGGGTTTTCCGTAACTTGAGTAGTGAACTAAAATGATCAATGGTAAATATCAAGGTATGAAGTAACAAGCGAAAAACGAGATGACCGGCCAAGAGATGACAAGGGGACAAGGAGAATTTTTACGTTGAAATCTACTTACGATGACTACATAGAACATCAGTTTAAACACAAAAAAACGTAAGCAGGACCGCCGTTAACTAAAGCGTTGATGACAGCAGACAGTAGGTGTAAGTGGAGTTAATATTTTATTCAATATTCCGCGATCGACTGATTTCGCTATCGGTATTTTGAACACAAAACCACATTGTTGTCAGCAAATTAATGTACATTGTGTCCGCAGCTACCCTGAAATTAAATAGTGTTTAATTTATGGGCTCTGCTCTGTTACTCGCACGATTGTTGTTTGAATTTGCGATTACGGCAGGGACTGTGTTTATTTGGACGTGTGAAACGAGTGCGAGTGATCGCTTGTGAATGTTATATATTTAATTGTTAAATTGAGTATGCACGCCAAATAAATTATTATATGTATAATGAGCTTTAAAGAGGCTTTTGGAGAAATATGGACAGTAATTAAAAGATTCGTTTTTGCAATATCGTGCTCGCGCACTTGAAGCCGTAACAAATCTTGCAGTCATTTTTCAGCTGTATTAACATAAACATTAAGTAGAAAATACTTTGGTGAAGTTTTGCATAACAATTTCAAAGGAAAAGTTTTTTTTAAAGTATTGTTTACATAGTAACTCAGCGATTGAATCACCTAATCCTCTAGACATCGAATTAACATTTTCCATCTAGTAGGTTAACTAAAACTAGGGAGGTCTCAAAACAAAGAGCCACATGAACCTTTCATATAATAAACAAATATAAACATAATTAAAAAATCTTAAAAAGTAATATAAATTGCAAAATACATAATATGCATGTACCTTTGAAATGAGAAACTTCGTATAGAATAGAAAAGTATAAAATAAGAGAACCTCAGAGGCGCCGTTGCATCTATTCTAAAGCATAGGTATTATAACATTTCTATACAGTACGTACACATATTTATTCCGGCAGCAATGACGCATGTGCAATGACATTATTGAACGAAACGCTTCGGATCTGATAGCGTGAAAAGCAACTCCTGGGAAAATACATTGAAAATAACTTTTTTAACCTTTTTTTGCAAAGATGTAATGCTTCTTTGTGAGAGCGCCATCGAAAGTTAATATAAAACCTTCGAGTTCAATACATTACAACAATCATCTATTCCGTCCGGGGTTTATAAACAAGTATTTTTTTACATACCTACTATAAACCTGTGTGTAAGAAATACAATGAGATAGATAGTTTAAACATATTAAACATATTGCAAGAAAATGTTTCGAACCAAAGACAGCTTCAAATTCAGCTTCGACCAATAATTTGGATGTCAATAAGTATAGCTCCAAGTCCGATGGTTATAAAATTACAAACAAAAATAAACTTTAGACAAAGTTAGGTATTTGAAAACGGTTATTAGTTTTAAAAGTACTAACACAGGTATTGGAATAGTTGTAGACGTGAGTGAAATTTCAGTCTATTATACGCTTGGAAATTAAAACTTTTAACAAGCTATTGCTGATCCGTATGGGGCTGCATGGTATATGTACCAAGGTTTTCCACGAAGATATTTGAACTTCATAGTGAGGCGAAGAGGTTTTAATCATCTCTCATATTCCGTTGCTAGATACTTTTGTCAACAACCTTTAAACTGAGAACACATTATTTCTTATACCTATAACCCATAATCCATCTCGCTTCTCAAAATAATCCTTCGTATGCCGTCCACAAAATTAATCAAAACTCGGATAAGCAGGTTTTCTCATTATTTTCCATCATCGAAACAAACTCAAGGTACTTATTCCGTTTACCTCTATCACATCAGGGTTTCCGGTAGATCACTGCATAGCAATAATGGAGATTTTTGGAAAACATTCTCTTGTTGAAACTTGTTTATCTTACAGCAACATCACAAACAGTACACAAATAAACATATACCTACAATTTTTTATAAATCTAATACGCAAAACAAAGCTGCTGAACAACCGACAGACAGCTGACACCACTATCAACATGGTAAATAATACAGCGGGGTCGAATTAAAATAATGCACACACACTGAGTATGGCCGTTGCACGTTCACGATTATAGTTAACTACTATCAGGTGAGCTACGTTCGTAAAAGCGTTCAGATGTTCCCGTCACCTCGACAAATATGATTTCTCATAATCATATGAGATATTCATAACTGGCGATGACCAGATGAAAATAGTATAGACGTGAAATACTACAATTGATATTAACTCAGCAATTTTATCTTAAATATTACTATAGTGGCCCCTTCTTCTTGAAGTCACAAATGTTATCGTTATCGAAATATAGGGTACTTATTTTTTTAATGAGGAACATCCACAAGTTCATATATAAATACAATTTAGAGAAATGATTTATAACTATTTAGTTTTTTTTTGCTACCCTATTCATTGTTCTCCCACTGCCCTAAGGTTGACTGGAAGAGAATTCTTTAAGCATTAAGTCCCCCTTTTGTATCCTTTATGTTTTAAGGTGCAATAAAGAATAAATAAATAAATGAAGTGTTCGCGAACTAAAGCGCCGCGGACGAGAAGAGTGTACAGTTGGCATAAGGTTAATCGATCACACGCCGCTATTTCGGTCAAAGCCTCTCACTGCAGACGGTATCGCTATTATCTGTAATTTATATTCATACCTTCTATCAAGTATGTATCTTATACCTACAACTTAAATCTATAGGACTGAGTTATGTATATTAATGTGAGTTATATTAAAGGAACATGATGTTTCCCAATTCTTGTAATGTTAATTCAAATAACTAGGACTCAAATGTGTCGGCAAAGTGGACACTGCAGACCACGTGTGTAACTGACACTAAACAAAATTGGTATGTTCAGAAGTCTGAAGTTTTAAAGTTCTGTAGAATCGATGAAAAATTATTCTTATGTGATCACGTACTTATCTGTCCCATATATTTTCAGTGAATGTATTCAATTATACGAAAAAATTTATTTCTGAGACAAATAAAGACCATCGTACTGATCAACATAAGCGTTGATATCAAGATTGATGAAGATTGAAGTAATGTCTGAGATGGGCTAAGGACCGATTTCTATTCTACTGGACGAACAAATCTCAAACGAAACCACCTCAAAAGAACATGACATGTGCAATATTACTTCTAAAGTCTCAGTAGGAACACCTCGGTAATACAAGAAAAGGCATTCATAGCGATTACTAAACGAAAAAACGGTGAAGCAATTGAGTTGTTTCCTAAAATTTTTTTTTGTTATAAATGGAAAGTTCATATATAAGTTTTATAACAAAGTTATTTTAGTTTTTTTATATTCGCTATAATTTAAAAGTTACATCAAATCAAAAATACGTTTTTGAATCCAGTACCGAAAACACGCCGACAGTTCCCGAATAGACCCGAGCGCGCGTGTGACGTCACTTTGTTAATTGCTATTCATTGCAGCATACAGCTGATACTGTGATTTGACTTTAAACTGATAAAATCTTGATATTATCGTCAATATATTGATAAACATATTAAAAATGCTAAACCTTAAAAGTTATCGTGATTGTTTTGTACCATTACGTGTGAATACTACAAAAAAGATAATGTTAAATGTGTACATTTATTCGGAACCTGTACCTTTAATCTTACTTTCCTACTTAATGTTATAAATCTGAAATTTTGGATGTTTGTGACTCCATCACGCAAAAACGGCTGAACGGATATAGATGAAAGGCACACAGATAGTTTTTGACCTAACTTACCAGATAGGATACTTTTTATCCCGGAAATAGACCTTTTCCCGAGGAATAAGAGGTTAAATTTTAGTTTTCGTTCATAGATTCATTTTTAGGGTTCCGAAGTAAAATCAGAATTCTTATAGTTTCGTCATGTCATGTCCGTCCGTCCGTCCGTCTGTCCGTCTGTCCGTCTGTCCGTCTGTCCGTCTGTCCGTCTGTCCGACTGTCCGTCCGTCCGTCTGTCCAAAACAAAGCGCCGAAACCCTCAGTGCTAGAAAGCTGTAATTTGGCATGGATATATACATATATTTATTAAAAAAATTGAAAAGCTCTTCCAAAAATATTATGGGAAGACCATTTTTGGAATTTTGGGTCCCTTTGCGAAATATTTGCTTTAAAGTGCTAATTCTGGTTGGAGTCAAGTGTTCAGAGGGGACAGTTGGCTAAACGGTTGGAGTTGGACAAGTGAAAAAAATCTCAAAAATAGGTTATAATATGATGAATTTACAAGGAAAACTATCACGGCTATGTTAACATGAGTAGTTAATGAATAATAGTCGATAAACTTACTACTTCGGAACTCTACATTGCGCGTGGCCTGACACGCACTTGCCCGTTTCTTTTATGAAACAACTGATGGTTTTATTTTATTAGGTTAGGAATTTTGCCACGTTGATCCTACTTCAATTCAATGAGGATTTGATGATGGGTTCTGGGGCTACAAAGTGGAACTCCTGAATGGTAGAGTAAAACGGAGCCGTGTTTAAAGATAACTACTACTACTATTACTATCATTAACATTGTAAAATCAGTAGGAACATCATTAAATAAATAAACGCTTCACACTCCTATGAGTGTGAAGCCCCTTACTAGGATACCCTGAGTCGTGGGTGCCATAGACAATACAAGGACACACACCCAGACCAAGAACAGAAATTCAAACTAATCATTCAAACCACCTCGCATCGTATCGAACCCAGGACCCTTGACTCAGCGATGTGGCGTGGTATCCATTCGCCACACGGGTCATTGACCAAGTTGGTGTATTTCGGAGACAAAAAAAATTATATATTGTACCAGTTTTATGTATAAAGCGCGTACAAACCCATAACGCCGCAGTAGGTTTCCCTGTCGCGGGTGATATGGACAACACGTCACTATAACACCCAAGACCCGAGTACAAATATTTATTAGATATGGCCGGGAATTGAACCTGGGACCCTCGCTTCGCAGGTTGGATCGAATCGCTATCAACTAGGCTATAGGGTCATCGTATGTATGTACCTACTACTAGCATAGAATTTCTGTAGCATTGCATTGTGCATTTTTTTTATTAATCACATTCTTCATTTCTCTAAGGATCCATATCTGAAATTTACGCAGACGAAGTCGCGGATAGAAGCTAGTTGTATGATAAATGAAATATAATTTATCATACACCCCTGATTTCATACCCCTAACACCCTGCCCTGATTCCTCCCAGACACGATTTACTAGTAAACAGTGTAACCTTTTCTTTTGGTGTAAGTATATAATCAATGGAGAGTTTTATTATATTTAATGAAGAATAAATCATTTAACGTTTAAATTTACAATAAAATTACGTGGAATATCTTTTTGCACTAAATTTCGGATATTTTTAGTTAATTTACGTGTAGGAGCCGTTGAGACCGTACTATCGTGAAATTTCTTTAACAAAGTGACGTCACAAATATGGCGGTCAAATTTGGCGCGTTCGTAGCCACGTGATTTTTTTTCAACTTTTATTTCGTTATTATTAATATTAAAAATAGTTTTTAAGCGTTTTTAACAATGCCAATCAATATAATTTGTGTTTAAGATTTAAAATACATTTAAAAAAAATATATTTTTTTTAAAATGAACAACTCAATTGTCAATTTGCCATGTTTGAAAATCATTCATCAATCCTCCACCAAAAACTGAATTGTTGACAGTTTTCTCAAACTACCTGCAGACAGCATTACGCCTCTAATTAGGAGGCACGCTAATCTTTGCGTGGATCAATACGGCGCCTAAATTTGAACTGCGCTGGGAATTCGCTGATGCAGTCGGAACGTGTTCTTTTGTCGCACAAACTCGACTCCTACGGTCATTTACGTCGCAGTGATTGCGCTTGTTCGAAGGAAATTACGGGTTTCAATACGATTAAGTTCGTTTCAGTTCCTGTTCCACGACTTTGTCCCTCACAAAGAGCACTAAACTTATAATATAAAATTGTTTAAATGAGGAGTCCTGAGCCCTTCTATTGCTTATATTATGTACTCATACTCGTATTATGATTTTAGTTCTAGAACAATGTAGTGATGAACGCATTTTTCTTATTTAGTCATGCCCAGATGCCAAAAGACAACCGTTGCCGCAAAGAAAGAGAGAAGATGAAAGAAAGAAATGGCCCAGCTAGAACACTAAGAGTAGTTTGGCGGGTGGCTCAAGCAAGAGGTAGGATCCACGGAAAGATAATAATACCAGTAGTAATATTCACGACTTAATAATAATAATTATTACCCTTTTACGAAGCCAAGAGTGTCGGCTTCTGTCGTATTTTAAGACACCCTAGTATGCTGGTATGACCCTAAATCCATACTAATATTATAAATGTGAAAGTGTGTTTGTTTGTTTGTTTGTTTGTCCGTCTTTCACGTCGAAACGAAGCTGTTATATGGTATGGTTTTTGTGTGTGGAGATAATGAGGAGGGTGGAGAGTAACGTAGGCTACTTTTTACCGCGGTAAAACATCCCCATGGGAAGATCAATATTTTGTTAGTTGTTAGATATTTAGTTCCGGATGTTGTTAATAGATGGCGTTAGTAAAATTCATTTGCAAGTTCTGAATCATACTATCAAATGATACATGTAAATTAGTTAAGTCTTAGGCAACTAAATCTAACTAAGTAAAAATAAGTAGGATTTGTAAAAAATCGATCTCTACCGCGGGCGAAGCTGCGGGCAAAAGCTATTACGACTATAAATATATTTAATATGATGATTTCATAAAATCATTTAGAAATATTTATTAGACAACATTTATTGTACAACATCTATTAGAAATACATTTCGTAAGACGAGAATTTTAAGTAGTTATGTTATTGTTAAACTTACCAATCTGGAAGCACCGAAACAAACTCCGTAAACGTTACTGTCCAAAACGGTCACGTTATAACCATAACAAAAGCGACCGTCAATTTACGCAAGCTGTCAGACATAAACACAAATGAGAATCGTACCAAAGGGAACAGTCCCGTACAACCCTTGGAAATCTCGACAAAGGGCATTCCTACACTTATCCACAAACAATAGGTTAGGTATAACCTAAGAAAGAGCTTCAGATAATCGTCCAACAATGCAAATCGAATCGGTTTAGAGGATCGAAAACAAATTAACGATATCCAATTGCTTTATTGCCTTTGCACAATACCGATTCGCAGCGTTTCTTGTGCAGCAGACTATCTTGTTCCTAAGACAAAATAAAACGAGCAACAGCAGCTTGTGTACAATACAAAAGCCGTTCAATTCAAAATCAAAAATTTTCGGCGTTTCCGCAACAAAAGGTGGTATAAGTAGAACATTTTAATAAATCAAAACACATTGTTTAACACTCCATATCGAATTTCAAATTAATATCAGAGCCAAAGAAAAAAATTGCGGCAAAAATATTTTAATACCTATACGACCTATGACAATACGACCTATGACCTATGACAGCGAACAAGCAAACAAACATCACGATCATCATGGTAAAATCATCGGTCGGTTGCAAGACGATATATGACAAGACTCCCCAGCGGCTCCTCCAAAGTTCGTATAAGTGTAAAAAGAAAGTGCAGTTTACGCTAACAATCGCAGTTGTAAAAGGCAACGGCTACTGAACAAGAATTGTAGTAACTGTAAAGGCTAATAGCCGTCCTATATTAACCATTTGCATATCGGAGCTTTCTCCATTTCACGTAGGTACAATGCGTTAAAGAGCGAAGGGAATATAATTAAACTTTACCTTATAGTTCAATTAAATAAATGGATTAACGATCGGATTTCATTCATAATAAGTACGTATATGTAATGAAACGTGGATTTGATGTTGATGCTGGATGATGATGATTTTGATGCTGGTTGGGAGATTTTTGGAATAAAACAATAATGACATAAGTAACGTAAGCGTAAACGCAAACGTCATAGAGGCTCTACTGAAGTATGAGATTGGTATTGGATGATGAGGTGGTATGTTTTTTATGTTATGCTCACAAATAAAATATCTTTGCATTCTGATAGATAATTCTCATACAGAAATAATTCTGACACCAACAAGCCGGTTTTTATCCGTCAGCTGAAGAAGCTTGGAATTCGCTGCGAGATAACCGAGTATCATATTTCATTGAATTCACAAAACCGTCCGGATTCAAACGTTTGAAATTATGCGCATACTTACAGTAAAACCTACCGTAACTGATACACGGCTAATAACTAAACCGGATGGAGTTCCTGATTTACTGGCGTGCGGTCTACGCGAATCCTGTTTACTACCGGGTAAGTACATTAGTGGTCTTGCGTTCTTTAATTAATTATTTTGCTCATGTTGGCTCCGATCTCTGGATAGACGTGCACTTAGTTCGATAGTGTAAAGAACATTGACACTCTATCAATGAATTACCGAGTGATTTATATGGTTTTGCTAGAGAAAATAGTTACAATTTTGAAACACCTTGAATTTTAATTGAAACATGCTTTATTATGGTATGTAAATTTATATTTTAACGCTAACGAAGGCTTCATAGATACGGATTTTATTATTATCATTTATCAATGAAGTCTTAAGTTAAACGCTTCATTTATCCCCTGATACAATGTAACTGATTCTCAGGTTGGAAGATTTAGTATTCTGATACTTATATAAAGATTACATGACACCGAACGCCCCACACTACTACTATTCAATATCACACAAGCAGCAGCTTTCGATTAAAAAAAGAAACATCAAAATCAGTTCACCCAGTCAAAAGTTCTGAGGTAATAAACATAAAAAATACAGTCGAATTGAATACCTCTTTTTTTGAAGTCGGTTAAAACTACAAGTTAACAAGAAATGCCAAAGGTCATTGTCGGTAGATATAAGTCAAGTCAGCCAATTTTGACGTTGCTGACAGCAAATTTATGAAAGCTTCGGGTACAGGAAGGAGCTCTAATTACCATACCAAGCCCATAAATAACAAAAGATATAACCACGATTTCTTTTAGCCGTAGTAGCAGTAGTAGTGCAGTCAGTGTTAGTGAAACAAATTAATCCGTTTACCTTACATTTGGTTTTGGTCACAAAACTCTAAGTGGTAGTTAAATTTAATTTAAACAAAATCTCTATCCGCATCAGTTGACGACCGTCTTGTATATAAAAATCTTTTTCTACTTAAACTCTAGCGTTGCAAAAGGATTATATTATTTAACGAGAGACAAACATTGTATTTTAGGTATGTATTCGTGATATCTGTTGGTACTTATACATCTATGAGCAAGCTCAATGAACGTTTGACTAATGTATTTCACTTAAATCTTCAGTTACTACTTCTTGTTTTAGTTTGACTAGTCATTGAACACATCCTGAATACGACTGAAAGACAAAACACAAGCTAGAAGTAAATTGTTAAAAAAATACTTTTGAAGCTTCTAAGATTTAAGAGCCAAGGTACACATCTCCGGCTATAAAACTAAATATTTTACCACCAAACCGTAGTATACTCCCGCAGTCAGGCATACTTCATACCCACATACCGCAGAACGCGGCATTCATAAAGTGACGGCGGTCATTTATCGTCAGGCAAGTCGCTTTGTGAGAATAAGGGCTTGCACAAACGGAGACACTTTTTGCTACCGATAGATACACAGGTAACGATTGTTTCTGACATTTCTGTGTCCGGAATGGCTCACATACTACATATTTCTGAACACTGGTCATAGTTCGATGCGTATTTTCGTAAAATTCCGTCAGTTTCCCCGCCTCATCAAATATGTGTAACAACTAATTGACATGCACTAGGTATATGTTAAAAAATCATTGAGGTTTTTTATTACCTGGTGGTAAGTGATTATCTTCGTCCACGGCCCTCAGTAAGATATCAAAGTCAAGCCAAAGGCAGTATGATAATTATGGATAATTGTCTTACTGCTGGGATCGCGTTTCCTCTCATAATGTGAGGAGTACATGTAGAGGAGGCCATAGTCTACCACGCTGGCCAAGTGCGGAATGGTAGACTTCACATACATTTGAGGACAATATGAAGAACTTTCAGGTGTGCAGGTTTCCTCGCCGTGTTTTCCTACAGCGAAGCTAATGAACTTCTAGGCTATCACTGCTATTAAAGTAAGGTATCGACAAAGTGAAGTACTAAAACCTGGATGTTAACGTGAGAGAAGCCAAAATATTTGGCTTTAACACATTAATTCATTAATTCCTATCATAATGTAACTCTATAAAAATACTTAAACTTTACTAATAATAGTTTACTTGTATTTATATAACTACTAGCTTCTACCCGCGACTTCGTCCGCGAGAACTTAGAATTAGATCCTGATCCTACTAAAATTTAGATGTTTTAGATGTTAGGTATACCTAGATGTTTGGATGTTTGTGAATAAAACTTACAGTATCCTGCTTTTCATCCCAAAGAAAGGATATCTTTTTTTTTTTTTTTTTTACACTTTTTTTTTTATCCCCCTGATTTTTATTTTTCAGAGACCTTGATTATTTTTATTTATTTATTTATTATAGATAATAAAAATATAATATACTTAATAAAAACCATATTTAATATTTCTATTTATTTTGCTGTGCCACTGCTTTCATGACACCGATACAGTAGTCGACGAACTTTGGTCCTGAACGTTCCCCAGCCAGAAGGGAGTTCCAGCTCGAGGTCTCAATGCGCATATTGACCTCGAGTTCGAGCTGCATCCTTCGGGCACTAAAGCGCGGGCATTCATTCAGGACATGCTCGACTGTTTGTTCAGTGTCAGGGAAACATAAGCATCCGGGGTCATATTATATAGATAGGATATCATTGACGTCGACAATATGCTTATTATTTCGCGTTCTAGCAAGTTTCTAAGGATTCAAAAAAAATTATAGGGCATGTCGTGAGGAATAAGTTCAGCGGCAGGCTCCCTTAAAAGAGCTGCCTAAACAGGCACATCATCGATACCAGCAACATGTTCGTCATTTGGCGTCCCAGCGATCTGTTGAGGGGTCATAAAAATGAAATGGGACGTCGTGTGGAATAATTTCAGCCAGCTTGAGAGCTGCTACGCCGGAACAGGCAGGTAAATGACGTTAGCAACATGCTCATGAAACAGAATGTCGGAGACGGGCTGTTGCTAGAGTATGATGCGAGTCACAACTCGCGAGTCTCAATAGCCACAAGCTTCTAAAAAGGGTTAAAATTAACAAAGCGTGTAAATTTTACTATGCGTAGAAAATATAAATAATAGTTTTAAAAAAAAACTAAAAAACACGCTTTATAGAAAATCCAACTGAAAAAAAAACAGAAAATAAATTTGAATTAAGAAACGTGTAATTGTAATAGAAGCGTGGGGTGCTTTTAAAGATATTATCCCTTCTACTCATTGACACCATGCACCTTTAAGGGCATTGAAATGAAACGAAACGAAGAGACTCAGTGTTTTACGTACTTCATAGAGTGGCAAGAGAGAAGTTGCCCCATGCATATCTTTTAGTAGCAAAAATTTATATAGCGTCCTAGCCACATCGACTGTATCGATAAAAAATTACACGATACCGTACCTACTCAAAAATATGATTCATGGTCCATAAGGTGAATGTGTCATTGTCTGTGGACATTTTGCAGTTTGTTATATCGTTAAACTATGATTTAAAATTAAAAGTATGCCAAATTAAGTATTTTCCTGGCAATCATCGCAGGTCATCGCAAAATATCATCATCATCATACTTAAAGTATGAAAGGTATGAAAATATTCATGTAGGTACTAAATAGATCCCATAATAAACCAAGACTACATCGCTACTTACCATCAGGTAGGATTGCTGTCAAGCATTAACTTATAATTTAAAAAATGTCTATTTTTCTGTGCGTCTGGTTTTGCAGTGTTAATACCTATTACGAACTTGCTGGCGCTGCGGCGGCTTGCGTCGATCCCATGTAATTAACAAAGCGGGCGCGGTCGGAAGTTGGATGGGGACCGCTAGTGGCAAAAATTTCTTGAGCGTTTCCGTGCTTCGGAGGGCACGTAAAGCCGTCGGTCCTGGTTGTTATCATAAGATAACAGTCGTTAAGCCATGTTGGAGGCCCTCGGGCGGTTTGAAAACTTCCGACACTTGGGTTGGTGACTAACCCCTCCACCAATCCACACTGGAGAAGCGTGGTGGAGTATGCTATAGGCCTCCTGAAGAGGATAGACCCGTGCCTAGTAGAGGGCCATTAATGGGTTGAAGCCAATATTACGAACAACAAATAGTTTTAAAAATTGTTTAGTTATTTCAATTGTTCCGTTGAAGAGTCATATTTTTTTCTCTGATGGTGGTCATACACGCTACGATAAATCGTTATGATCAGACTGTACCGTTCGAAGGGTACCAATAAATCGCTACATGTATGTTAAAAAACAGCACAGTTTCGTCCGATTTTTTAAGACTGTGCAGTAGAACGGAACAATCCGAAAATTTTAATTAATTAACGGAATCGGAAGAATTGTGCTGGCTGATCGTAACGTGTATGCGCTCGTTCAGTCTTGTCGCCATTCGCAGTTCGGGTGGACGTGCGCAGATGTGCGTAGATGTAAGTACGTATCATCGCTTCTCACGGGCGTACATAAGTACACGTTTATGTTTAGTACAAAATAGTTTTTGAGAGATGATTAAAACTGATACACGAACTGATACTCGAACGATACAGTCTGATCGTAACGATTTCTCGTAGCGTGTATTATTGAAGTGTGTGCGGTAATCGCAGGGGCGATCCTTCGATGTATGTAATGTGGACTGTATGAATGTATGTAATGTGGACTGTATAAATGTATGTATGTATTTATGAAGCAGTAGGTTGGTAGTATGTCCAATCCAATACCAAAATCAGTAAGAAAGAACCCACCAACCTTAACATCCAATGTCGCAGGATTGCGCTGCGCACGACTGCTTCTTTGTTTCACGGCACGGCCGGAGGACAGCACCATAAACGTTATGGTCTTCTTAAGATGGAAACTCCACGAACGTCGTGAATTCAACCGATCTTTTTTCACGGAGTTGACGCAACTCGCGATATTTTTCCTTTGACATTAAGTGTCAATTTTGGAAGGGTTTTACTTTTTCTTTCACACCGACCAGTGATAAAGGATTGAACATACCCCCCACCGAAATCAGTGTGATGATTTCCTAATAGTGTCGGTGTGTGAAGAATGAGTGTGTTAATAATATGTGGTATTGAATATTTACGAAATAATTCAAAAATAAATTAAAGAAACTTGTTAGTGTTAAGTAAAAAAGTTGAGTGTATGTGCCTAATCTAAGTCCTAAACTAATAATAATCTAATTTTATATTTAGTTTGCATATGGCAATGGGCAGATTTTATTTACCGGTCTTTTATAAACCCCAGTTTGCGTGCGTACAGTAACTACACGTACAATGTTATCAAAACCAGGGTGACCCTCTTCTATTCTGCCAAGAGGCCACTGCAATGGTTTGGTTAAGTTAGATTTGAGGAGCACTAAATCACCCTTCTTAACATTTGGAATTGAGGTGAACCACTTTTCTCTTTGCTGTAAAGTGTGCAAATAATCATTTGACCATCGCTTCCAAAATGATTGTGAAGCCTTTTGAATACATTGCCAACGTGACAATCGATTCATGTGTACATCTTCGAAATTATGCTCTGGAACAGTTAATAGATTCTGTCCAATTAAAAAATGACCCGCAGTCAGAACTTCAAATTCATTTGGATTATTTGAAAGGGAGCATAATGGTCGCGAGTTCATAATTGCCTCAATTTTACAAAATAAGGTACTTAACTCCTCAAAAGTCAAGGACCTATCACCTACTACACGGTAGAGATGATGTTTGGCTGATTTTATACCTGCCTCCCACAGACCACCCATGGAAGCTGCATTAGGCGGGTTCGTACGCCATTCGACGTCTCGCGAGGATAATCCAGAAAGAATTTCATCAGAATTAGACGTAGAATTAAAATAATTAGTAACGTTTTTTAAATGTTTAGCAGCGGCAATAAAGCTTTTTCCACAATCGGAATATAAGCAACTGCAGAGACCGCGGCGTGCCACAAAACGATCAAATGTGGCCAGAAAACATTCGCAAGATAAATCTGAGAGCACTTCTAGGTGCACTGCTTTTGTAGAGAAACATACAAATAAACACAAATATGCCTTAGTAACCTTTGCATTTCGCCGCATACCTTCTTTTATAAAGAATGGACCACCAATATCGCAACCAACATGGTCAAACACCTTGTTGGCCTTAAGCCGAGTTGCAGGTAACGTACCCATCATAGGCTGTGTGGAGTATGGACGAAATTTAAAACAAGCCCGACATTTCGACAAAACTGAACGAATTACACTACGAGCGTTTATTATCCAGTATTTATTATTCAAAATGCCTTGCAAGGTGCGCGGTCCTACATGCATGTACAATTTATGAAAATAATCAATTATTAAATTTGTTATGTGGCACTTCTTGGGTAATAGTGCCGGATGTTTTATATTATATGGTAAATCCGACTGTTGTATTCGACCCCCCACCCTGAGGAAATTATCAGGGTCTATAAAGGGAGATAGTTTGCGAAGGGATGATACATGAGTTCCCTTTGCCAACATTTGTATTTCAGAATAAAAATAATTATTTTGAATGACTTTTATAATTAAATCATGTCCCTGCTTTAACTCACAAGACTTTAGTGAACCAAATGTTCGATCAGATTTTTTACATTTTAAATTATTTATAAAACGAAGACACCACGCTGTTACGCGCTCGAGTTTACTAAACGATGAAATTTTATTAAAGGAATGTTCGAGATCATTAAAGTTATTTAAATTATAAGAATTAAAGGTGAATGTGTCTACGTTAGTTTTAAGTTCTGGAATAATATCATTTTCTTTTAAAATTAACGTACTTCTTGGCCAACAATGCGGATCTCCAGCAAGCCATGCAGGGCCACTAAACCATTCGTCCGCTACTGCTAAAAGTTGTTCAGGCAGCGCGCCTCGAGAACAGAGGTCGGCTGCATTGTTCTCACTGTTTACATGAAACCAGCAATTGGGCGGAATCACGTCAACAATCTCGCTAACACGGTTAGCCACGAACACTTTTAGTTTGTATGGCGGAGTTTGTAGCCACGACAAAACTACACTCGAGTCGCTAAAGGCAACTATTGGTAAATTAAAATCTTTAACGTTTTGTACGACAAAACGAACTAGCTTCGATAACAGCACGGCTGCCATAAGTTCAAGCCTAGGGATAGACATTAACGGCTTCAATGGAGCAACTCTAGATTTGCTCGTCAATAGTTTGACTTTGACGTTCCCATCCTTGTCAGTACTACGAAAATATATGCAAGCTGCGTAACCAAGTGATGACGCATCACAGAAACCGATTAATTGTACGTTTACAAACGAATTTACTAGAAGGTGTCGCTCAATGCGAAGTTGTGAAAGGATCGGTAATTGACCGATAAATTTATCCCATTTTTGTAACAATTCGTATGGTAAACGGTCATTCCAGCCGAGGCTCAGTTTCCAAAGATCCTGCATGATACATTTGGCAACGAAAGTACACGGCGAAATAAAACCAACCGGATCATAAATACTAGCAAGCAGCTTAAGTACTGAACGTTTCGTTCCGTCATTATCTTTTAAATTATAATTAAATGAAAAGAAGTCGCATGAGGGCAACCATGTCAATCCCAGGACTTTTAAGGATGATGATAACTTATCATCTTGAAAATTTATTTGCGTTATTTGTTCTGATTTCATTCGTGTCAGTAGCTCGGGACAGTTGCTAGCCCACTTACGTAATTCAAACCCGCCTTTTTTCAGAAGACTCATTAAGCCGTCTTGTAAGGTACAAGCTTCGTCTACAGATTGACATGACCACAAAAAGTCATCAACGTAGACACCCTCCTCTAGAACTCGGGAAGCCTTACAGTCTGACCGTTCGTCTTGGGCAAGTTGAAGCAGCGTGCGAATAGCCGTGTAAGGCGCGCTACGCAGACCGTAAGTGACCGTTTTCAGTTCGTAAACTTGTACTGGGTCTGACGGTGTATCACGCCATAATATGTGTTGATAACACCTATCAGCGGGGTCGATGAGCACGGCTCGATACATTTTTGACACGTCTGCCGTAAAACACACGTCGTAGAGACGAAAGTTAATAATAATTTTAAAAATATTTGGAAGTAATTTACGGCCGGTCAAAAGGTTGTCATTTAGTGACACTCCAGTACTAGTTTTCTGTGATCCATCAAAGACCACACGCAACGGTGTTGTGGAGCTAGAAGGCCGTAACACACAGTGATGTGGTATAAAATATTTAGACGGCTCCGTACCACGATATAGCTCCATATGTCCCAGTGACTCGTACTCCTTCAGAAAATCAGAATAAGCCTTCTGGAACTCGGGTGAGCGCGCAAGTCGGCGCTCGACATGCGTGAGTCTCCTAAAGGCTGTGTCAAACGAATTACCTAACGGTTCGTGATTTGGCTTTAGTAAAATAGGTGAAACATATCGGCCACTCTCGTCACGATAATGTTTCTCAATATATAGTTTTTCAGCGACTTCATCATCGGGATTTAAAGGAACATCGCACGGCGAGGATTCTATTTCCCAAAATCGCTTAAGAGTATCATTTAAATGATCATCAGTGGTGTACGACACCAACGTTGTAGACGCTACAACGTTCACTTCCGTGACGTCACAAGTCGACGGTGTAACTAGTTTACCAGTTATAATATACCCAAATATGCTATCCAGCACGGCTGGCATATTGGGACCCACAATAATTTTCTTCCCGCTGTAAATATGGGGAAAAACGTCACCGCCTAAAATTAAATCAATTGGCGATTGCTTATAGAAATAAGGATCAGCTAAAAATAAATTATCATACTGTTTTATTATATACTCAGGAATTTTAATGGTAGGTAAATCTGAAGTTACTTTCTGAAGAATAACAGCATCAATATTAAAAACAGGTTTATCAGTGTGACGCGGCCTTAAGCTAAATGACGTCATGCCGTAGTTCTTAACTAAACCATCAGCTAACCCGCAAATGCTAAACGGACATATACGTTGAGATAAACCTAAACGTTGTAAGCATGCAGCGGAAATAAAATTGGATTGTGCACCGGAATCAATTAATACGCGACATGGTTGATAGACGTTAAAGTTATCTAAAATATAAACAATCGCGGTACCCAACAACACCGTACTGTAACTGTTATTATTATCAGTTGAAGGGCCTCCCGACTGGGCGGGCGCGCTTGCAGGAATCGATGCATTACCGGAGTCATAAGAGGAAGCGAGAAACGTTTTCGTTACGTCCTGATGCAATAATAAGTTATGTGGTCGCTCACAAATAATGCATTTAAATTCACTCCTGCACTGTTCAACAGTATGATTAGGTTTAAGACAATTATGACATAACTTCAACTCATCAGCACGGCTGATTCGTAGCGAAGCACTCAATTTACGAAATTGAGCACAGCGATATATCATATGATTGTCTCCGCAATGCAAACAAGATAAATTATTTTTTGAGTTTGATGACGATGCATGCGCGTAGTTTTTCTGTGCATTGTTTCTAGTTCGCGCCGTAAACCTACTTACATCTGGTTGACGTTTATTCTGTACAACGTTTTGGTTGCTTGTACTAGCACCATAAGAACTAGAATGATCCAACACTTTTATTTGATTAGTTACGTAAGAAATCAATTCAGAGAATTTTGGTATCGACTTCTGATTGATACTTTGTTCAAATGATCTACGAGTGTATGGATCCAAGGCGCGTAATGCTATATGACACAGAATGTAACTATTCAAATCTTCAATATCAAGAGATTGTATAGCCTTGTATGAGTTATCAAAGGTTTCCAAGAAATTATTCAACTGAAAGGATGATTCCTTCGCAATAGGTGTAAAGTTTAACATTTTATCTAAATAATTCCCAACTAACATTCGGTTATCTTGATACCTGTCGAGTAAAGCTTGCCAAACTATATCGTAATTATTAGCAGATATCGGAATACTTTTGACTATGTTCAAAGCGGAACCTTTGATACATGAGAGTAAATAGTGAAATTTATCTATATTAGGTATCTGAGGCTGATTATGAACCAACGAACAGAATGTCTCGTAAAAAGTATTAAAATTCTCAATATTTCCATCGAAACAAAACAACTCCAATTTTGGAAGACGTGGCCTAGATTCGATGCACGACTGTGTTTTTTCAGTTTTAACGTTCGCTAGTAATTTTGAAGAAATCAATTTTATACGGTAATATAACTCATCAAAACTATTCAATTCCTGACTTTGAAATATGGTTTTCATACCAGCTTGTAACTGACATTTATAAATTTCAAAAATACATAATTCGAAAGATGAACGTAGCTCATCTATATCCGTGACACGCAATAGAAACATTTCACGAATATTGCTGTCAGTTACATTTAATGACATGTCAGATATTATCTGTAATTGTTCAAAAATTCTTTGCTTTTTGTTGATTAAAACGTTTAATTCAACATCAGCTATGCACTCCTCGTACACTTCCTGAACCTTCTGACCCTTTTTAGCCATTGCAACGTGCAATCTAAATATAATATGTCAAATAAAATAAATGAATAAAGAATTGCCTACTCTATATCCGGCTCGAAGGACCACAAAAAATTGTGCGGTAATCGCAGGGGCGATCCTTCGATGTATGTAATGTGGACTGTATAAATGTATGTAATGTGGACTGTATAAATGTATGTATGTATTTATGAAGCAGTAGGTTGGAAGTATGTCCAATCCAATACCAAAATCAGTAAGAAAGAACCCACCAACCTTAACATCCAATGTCGCAGGATTGCGCTGCGCACGACTGCTTCTTTGTTTCACGGCACGGCCGGAGGACAGCACCATAAACGTTATGGTCTTCTTAAGATGGAAACTCCACGAACGTCGTGAATTCAACCGATCTTTTTTCACGGAGTTGACGCAACTCGCGATATTTTTCCTTTGACATTAAGTGTCAATTTTGGAAGGGTTTTACTTTTTCTTTCACACCGACCAGTGATAAAGGATTGAACAAAGTGAAAACTTCTTTAGTACGGGGGTGACTTGAAATTTTATGAAACGAAACTGTCCAGTAAAAAGAGACAAACACATAAATTCCAAAGTGAGATAGGAAGCATTGTACAGGGGTAGGGCAGGGGAGTGAGGGGTAGGGGAGCGGAGCGGGGTGGAGTGGGGCAGAGCGGGGCGGGGCGGAGTGGGGCGGAACGGAGCGGAGTGGAGCGGAGTGGAGTGGAGTAGTGAAACCTACATTTATCATCTTCCCGAAATTTTACATTAGTCTCATTATCTTGAAAACAAAAATTTTGAAGGTTTCACTTCTACAACGTGTGAATTGCACACATTTTTTTTTTTTAAACACGGTTCAGTTATTCCCTACGATTGAGAAGCTCACTCATTGTCTCCACAATCCATCATCTGACTATATTGTACTTGAGTAAATTCCCAATACAATTAAAAAAATCATGAAAATCGCTTCATAAACAACGAAACTATTCCTATCTAAAAACATTCCATACTAACGGTCTTGTTCATTAAAAACTTATTGAAAGTTTGTAGTTTTCGGTAAAAAGCACTGCTAATATATGCATGCACAGCAATAGAAAAATAAAGAAATCTTGACATAAGGCCGATCTTGACGTAAGGCCGACACCACACTTGGATTTTATAAGCGTACGCGTTCATCCGACACACTTGAATAATGATTTGCTAAATAGGTTAACAAAATTAATATTTATATCTATAAAGTAAGTAAAAAATATATAGGTAGATATTTACGAATGTTAAAAACCAAATTTGATGATTTTATGCAATTAATTAAACCTGATGCGGTACACATTATAATATTTCAATCGCACCTCATATTGAGAGCTAGGAAAGCCTTGATAAGCTACAGTATTTCTTCTACGTGAAATAATTGTTTTTTTATAGCTCATTGATCAAGCGTTGGGCGCGAGGAACGCTCGACAAACGCTAATGTGAAAGCAGCCTAATTTTGCGTAAAAAATGCTGTGTTGGCTTTATTTGATTTTATACGAGATCGATAGCTACTAAAGCAATTAAATTGTATGACAAAAATTATCACAATGTGCCTCACCGCAAAATTTTTATATGTTTGTTAATAAACATATTAAAACAATGAACTTTAATTATTGTAATTCAGTCAATCAGCTGTTTTGAGTTTTCTAATGTCACTGTGAAGACTAACGTCAAAACTGTTTTCCTATTACCATTCAATTTACTTCTTCTCCCTCGGGAACAGATCAATATCTCGGGATAAAAAGTACCCTATACTTTATTCTAGGTATTCAACTATATGTGTGCCAAATTTCATCTATATCCGATCAGCCGTTTTTGCGTGATTGAAACACAAACATCCAAACATCCAAACATCCAAACTCACAAACTTTCACATTTATAATATTAGTAGGATTACTGCCGCACCCAGAGTCACTTAACGGTTACTAAAATCGCTTAATACAAATTCTGTACTAAGGAGTGATTTAAGTAACCGTTAAGTAACTATCGAGTGCGGCCCGCCCGTTAGACATTTTAATTTACCTGTATAATTTTAAAAAGCACAGCAACAATTATTATAAGTAGTATCGTATAATTAAATTCAAACAAAGAACCAACGAACAGCCATGTCGTATAATAATAGGATGTCTTGTTCTGACTAAAGGATAAAGTATTTTCTCGCAGTTGAGAAAACGTATAAGTGTGTATAAATAAATATGAAGATGGCGTTTAGTTAGGGCCATCTGTAACCACTAGCGAGCGATGAATAATAAAGCGAATCTTTGAAGGTATTTTGTAGAGCTATGCTCATTTTTATACTAGCTGTGCCACGCGGTTTCACCCGCGTTAATTTGTGGAAAAAACTAACTACTTAAATATTATAATTATGATGTTATATAGCCTATAGCCTTCCTCGATAAATGGACTATCAAACACAAAAATAATTTTCCGATTCGAACCAGTAGTTCCTGAGATTAGCGCGTTCAACCAAACTCTTCAGCTTTATAATATTAGTATAGATTTACGTTTTGTTTTTATGAAATGTATAGGTACTTTACGTAGATATTTTAATAACTGGCATGACCAAGTATCAAGTAGACCTTAATATCTTATCCATATTAACTTGAACTATGTATGTCGCAACCATGTCGACATAAGACCCTAACTAATCCAAAACTATTTTTACTTAACTTATTTTCGCAGATCTCGTTAACCGCCTACGGGTCCACAGACCCTATACGTCAAGACATTTTAGGTAACGAGTTTCGGCGCTCATCCATTTGACAAATGAGATTGCACAGATAATTGACAGCTTCCGTTCTATCGGTCGCTGATGACTTGATAAATATACCATGCCTTGTTTTATGTAGGTGATGAAATATGTAACACGATGGCCTACTTCAACAGCTCAACTTGCCAAGGAATCTAGTTCGGTAAAAATGTTATTTCCTTTAGTTACTCTTTATGCAATAAAATAATTTAATGTGATTTTTGAAAGTGGTTATCTCTGGAACTGCTAGTCTTTAAGAACTTTTTATATATGATTAGCTATCATACATAAAAAGTTTTTTCAAATTCAATTCAATGTTTTCATTTCAATTCTAAGCTAAGCGGGTTTCTTCATTGCTGAAGGTCGTGCCCGTTCTGATAACCGTAGCCGAAGTGGGTTACTACTAGTTTTATAAAAGCAAAGAAATGACGTATTCAAACTTAAGTTTTAAACAGTAACATTTCACAGTGCAGACGGAAGGAGTGCTCGCCCACAAAAGAACCAATACTTACGAGCATACGGCAAGCCAGAGGATAATGTTTGTTCTGAAAGCAATAAAGGTCATGTCACTCCCAACATTTGACTACGCAAACCGACCAATGCACAGTAAAGCTTTGTCTGGTGCTCCTATAACGCTTTTCAGTTACGATGCAAACGGTTCTTCAATCCTTATTCAGTTTTAAAATTTAAAAAAATTAGTAAGTAATTTTTTAAGTATTTTTTCCTCAGATGTAACTCTCCTCTTCTGCAGTATGTAGTACTGACTGATAATAGCGTGTTTTTAGTTTCTTATATTTTATTTTATAAAATTAAAAGCACTAAATATCCCCTAATAGGAATTTGTAACATTGTACCTTACATTTTTATATTTTACCTAGATACTAACGCCGAAATCTTCTTATCGTTGACATTTATTTATAAAAAAAATCCACAGCAGCAATTGGCAATTACTGAACGAGGAGTAAAGCCGGCCGACCTTCGCGTCGGATTACATTCGCCCAATTACCGCGCGTCGCGACCGCCCGTCGATCGACATTGATAAACTGAAAGGCTACAACTAAAGTTTATGTTTTGGCACAACCTTACATATATAGTGGTCATCGCAGTCAACGAAATTCAACCGTTATTCACTAAACAATCCTTTAAGGTCCTCAAAGATTCGTCGTAACTTACTAGTCTTACTACACTAGCGTACTAAAGCTCTTTCCTCTGCCTGCAAACATACTTTTCGGAATCGCATCGGAAATGCTTTGGTATTACTGATGTCCATTTCCGTTGGTCAATTACCATCACCTTATATACTCGTATTATCCATATAAAAGTGAGCTATGTCAAATCTTGCACTTTCTCATAGTAATATCAATACGCGTTCCTTAAAAATATTATCATATAGGTACTCTTATCACATAGAGTCATCTAACGCTACGGTCCATATTGTGAATATGAAACTCAAACGCCATAAAATTATTTCAAGTGGACCGTTTTTTCATACACTCCGCTGCCAATTGTACTAAAGTTAACTTATCTCTGCACAATCGTAACAGTTAACCGTTTGGCTTCATCCCATAAGTGGTACACTGTAGGGCGCGATCTCACGTAAATAATACTCATGGTACATTTATAAATTAATCAAAGGAACTTTATATCATTATATTTAGACACACCTGTCTGGTAAAGCCAAAGGTGTAAGGATTTTTTTATTAAGACGATGACGTGAGTGTGCACAGGAACTGAACACAGAAAGAACAGAAACAAATCTTAACTAAGTGGAAAACACCGAGTCGAAAGCAAAAGCTTATCCTCATAATAAATAGGACTTGAAATAAAGGTGGAATATAATTTATAGGCAATGGCATTCGTATTATATTCCTACAAGCATAATTACAGTAATCACAAGCAAAAATTCATAGACTCATGAATCATACGTAAATACTCAGTAACCGAAAGCCCATAATAAACGAATACTACACGACGCGAGGTGTGAGCGTAAATTTATGATTGGTAAACAACGGTTACGCCCATTACACGGCAACTAGTGAGAGTCATAACGATATAACAATGGAGGGACTCATCTTGATAGGCCCCTACTGGCATGGGTACTACCCTGACCCTGTGACTTATCTGAGGTTGTTCCCTACAGTGACTGTGCAAATGAAGGGACCGCCAACTAATTTATTGTGGCCCGATTGAATCTTCATTCGACAACAATTGGGTCGGGCTTTGTTGAAGCCGCGTCGAGGTGAGTTTGGGATTTGTTTCATTATGCGACTGAACTTGCTCTTTATGAATTAAAGCCCTTTAAACTTACCCTGTGTGATGTTAGGAGAGAATTGAACAGCCTCGCTACGAGAACGTCCGGGGTGTCGGTACTACTGAATGAGGTTAACAAACTTTGCCGAGATCCGATCTATTCGAGAATTGTTATTAGATAGGAGACAGAGCTCGAGATTTACCGGGTTCTAGAAATCGTATGGCGTCTCGATTAATGCTATCCAGCTTTAATGCGATAAAATTATATTATGCTTTCATACTAATACGATGTTTAAAGAGTTTGAATTATATAAATAACTGTTGCATTACAATTACTAAAGTTGCGCAAGTTTCTTCAAATCACACCGAGTTTGAGGAGGTAATAAGTGTTCGAGGCAGAGTATCGCTTTTAGTTTAGGAAAGCCATTTTAAATTGACTAGGACATTGAAGGTGACTGTATTTCTATTTTATTTCAATTTTTAAGTTCAAAAGGTAACAAATAGTGCAATACGCAATGCCATTAAGTGTGGTTCGAGAAAGAGGTTTCTGTTTCAACACTCGTTTCACAACAAAGATTGGTTCCGATAACAAGATTTTCTTCGGTTCCGAAATTGATGCATGATTAAGGGCGAACAATACGAATACTTTTAGGTGCTAAAGCCTTCCCGACCAGGGCTCGGTTACCAGGCGATCATATTCTTGCTAAACTGCAAACCACCGCCCGCGCTTTCAAAACTCTTGAGCAAACGATCCATTACATCATTAAATAGGGTCTCTATAAAAAGCTTTTTCTTGTAAAAGTTACTTAAGCAAACATCTTTTCTTTGTGCGCTTGTTTTAAAGCAGCCGTTGTTACTAGTTCACTTTTCTCGGTCCGAAAATTACTGCAGCAATTTTCTTCAGACTATCCGTTCTTTTTTCGAAGTTTAATTCAGTGTTCATTAACTAACAGGTTGCTCTCATACCGATACAATTATGATATTTATTTCTAACATGTACCTATTTAATCTGAAGCTCTCTAATCCTATTAAATTATTTATTAACATGTAAACTCAGATGGAGAATGAGAGAGCGCCCTTGCTTCAAGTCCCTTCCTCCCACCATCGTTCATTTCTCCATTCATTCCTAAATCTTATTCACAATCCTTCCGATCCAATATACCTACGCATAAATTACTGCGACTGTACAACGTTTATTGCTATAACAATTGTTTGAAATCCATCAGAATATTGTATATGTACTCAGTTTTTAATTTCGTGGGATTATCACGAACATGTGCATTTAATTAATATTAATTTTAAGTAGAGAAATCTCAACTCTAATAAGTCCAACGAAGCGGGCGAATAATGTTAGTACTCGTAATGAAAGACTATCAAGAATATCTATAATCCGTCGGTGTCCTTTATATATTATAATTCACAAGCCAGATGTTACATTGCTTATTATCGTTATAATGTTAACAGCTAGAGCTACATATATTACCAATGTTACAGTTATGTACTATTATGTCTTCCGTGCCAATGTGTACGCTTAACCAGTTTATGCAAAACAGATATTGTTGCCATTATTTGTTTAAAAAAATCTGTTCCACTTAGCATCGCTTGCCCTTCGGCGTTGTATATCAAAGCGTGGGCGACCCTTTGCAAATGGATAAACAATGTAAATTACATCTTTTAACAGGTCGATATTAGGTCGTATTTCTTCTGCGCGTTGCAAACATTACGAGAGGTGATACAGGAGTTTTATATACTCGTACCTCGCGCAATAAATCACGCCCCGAGATAATTTGATAAGAACCTCGCTAGTGCCTACCCGTTTGATTCAAGATTTGTTTTTGCATTTGCTCCTTGTAAATGTGCTCGAAAAACCAATCATTTTGTTTTTAAAATACCGTATTTATCCTACAAGTCGAGTTACAGTTATTTTATGTAGATTCACTTTTAGGAAATACGACCCTATTAAATATGCGTCGAATAATCTAAATTTTACTAACAAAAAATAACCGACTTCAAAGTCTCAAAAACTACATAGTTGTCAGATCTCGTTCAAATTTATGTGAGACCACATGACAAGCGCCTGCTTTCGATTAAAAAAAGAATCATCGAAATCGGTTGGCGTGATATTGAGTTATTCGTCAATTTGTCGCGCACATCTTAACACAAATTTACGACTTATGTGGTTTTCTCATGGATGCCATTGTCAGATCTCAATAAAATTTATATGGGACCACATGACAGCCTCCAGCTTTCGATTAAAAAAAGAATCATCAAAATCGGTTCGCCCAGTCCAAAGTTCTGAGGTAACAAACATAAAAAAAAAAAAAAAAAAAAAAAAATACAGTCGAATTGAGAACCTCCTCCTTTTTTGAAGTCGGTTAAAAATCGTCAAATTATCTGCTACTACTATTGACGACAACTGAACTATACACGGTATGATACAAATCTATAATTCTCATGCTGGTTTAACACACAATATTCACCTAATTTACGCTTTAAATAAAGCATTAAAACTAAACAAAGTCATTCTCACAGAATATTTAACGCCTCGTAGCGCTTAAAATAATTTTTCGTCTACATTCACAGAGTAGTTATTCATTACAGAGCGGCGCGTCTAATGTGTCGTTTGGGATGGGTCGCCCTGAAGTCATGAATATGATTCACACTCGACTGGCACAAAGTTTTAATTAAAACTGCACTGAGATTTTACTAAAAATCATATTAAAAGCCTATAACTTGACACTACAATATTATAATTCGGTTATAGTTTTACACAAAGAATCTGATTATATTTCTCATATTGATTAAAGCCAAATGAATAATAGTTTTGTAGTTTCTGAAGCGCATAAAAGCTTTATTCGTACCGTGACTACGTAGTCACAGCAGTGCTCACGACTCATGTAGACATGTAGTGGTATTCAGAGCAGCTTCGCGCCTAATGAGTCGTTTGGAACGAGTTCATTGTGTCGCGGTAGTAGGTATTTTGTCGCGGTCGTAGCTATTTTGTCGCGGTCGTAGCTATTTTGTCGCGCTCGTAGCGATGTGTATCGGAATCGGAGCCTCGTAGGTCGTTGCAGTCTCTATTATGAATATGACTCGCATGTCATCATTATCGTTAAATTTTAATTTTAATCTACCTTCTAGATAACAAAATTTTGTTGTGTAATTGTAAAAAAAAATTTGCTTTTATTTAGTTTTATGAAATTGCAACAGTAAATTTAAAAAAATACGAGTATAAAATTAATCATTATCTACTTAATGACGAACGCCACAATAGTGCTTTTCATAATTAACGAGTTCCATAGGTCAACGTAATCAGGTATTTTCTGCATTAGATATAGATGCCCTATGAACCCTTGCTAACAGCTAGCTAACTGGTCAAAATACCGGGTCTTTCAGCGTTTTCTAGTTCAAAGATTTGACGTGCCACCGCCATTTCCTGAGACGCTTAAAATAATTTTTCGTCTACATTCACAGAGCAGTTATTCATTACAGAGCAGTCCCGCGACTAATGCGTCGTTTGGGACGAGCCGTGCCGCGTCGAGCCATGAATATGATTCATACTCGACTGGCACTAACTTTTAATTAAAACTGCAGAGATCCGCACAAAAATACCGCAAGCGGAGATGGACTGTGCGAATTACGTGTGAGGCTGCATTTCATGGAGACCGCCGGTAAATGCATTATAGACACATAATATATGTAGATGCAGTGTTCGGCACAGAATCGTGTCTCCGAGTATAAGATTCATTCATTCCGCTAGCCGATTGACTGCCAATTCAATTCAAATAGCTTAAACCCATTAATGGCCCGCTACTGGGCACGGGTCTCCTCTTGAGGAGGCCTAGAGCATACTCCACCACGCTGCTTCAGTGCGGATTGGTGGAGCCAATTCCATTAAATTATTGCAATTGTTACTATTAATACGAGTTCAATTAATTATCATTTAGTTTAGACAGAAAATATTATTTTTCACCCACTATAAAAAAACACATGCAGAAAGAGATTTCTTCTTAAGCGAAGATGCCGTGGCAGCTTTCTGTATACATTTTAATTGTATTGGATTGATCTAAAAAAAAACTATTTCATATCCCTTATATCTAAACAATACTTTTCCGTGGCACCTTGAGAACTATAACACAACTATATTTACTTCTGTAGCTAACCAACATAGTGTTAAAAAATCCAAGACCGAATAAAACAAGTTACAATCCAACTAACCAACCGGAAACGATATCGATACAACTGTCCTTCAACATGCCGCTGACGTACAAAATGTCATATTATAATCCTTTATGGGCACCCATTAATGTCAAACGCAGACATCCTCGGAGCTCGCAAGATTAGGAAAACCTTTTCTCCGCGAATAAAGGATACTCCTTTAAATATATGAACAAGCAATGATTTATATTATAAGATATCATTCGTTTTTTCTGTTATTCGAATTTGCTTTCCATATTTTTTTGATGATTTATTTACTCATTGATTCCAAAAAGAAATTGTATTTATGTGTTAATATTAACCTATTATTACGCTTTAGATGGGTTCTTGTTTGTTTTACACAAAATACAAGATTTTTTTATATTATAAAATTAAGTATACCTACGATAATTTTGTTATTCTATTATGGTACCACGTCTCCAATATATGTATATCTTTTTAAATTGAATGTTTGCTTGTGACCCAGTTTTTTATTAGTAGTAGAGATAACCATCATGAATGAATAATTCATTAATTATTCATTCATTCATGAGATAAATTGAATTAGTACCTACTCGTAATACCGAGAGGAACGATTGCTAAATACTGCTTGTATAAAAATACAAATCTATACTAATATGTATTATAAAGCTGAAGAGTTTGTTTGGTTGAACGCGCTAATCTCAGGAACTGCTGTTTGGAATTGAAAAAATATTTTTGTGTTTGATAGTCCATTTATTAAGGAAGGCTATATAAAATCATATGTTTTAGTAATTCGTTTTTTCCACAAATTAACGCGGGTGAAACCGCGTGGTACAGTTAGTCTCATATAAATTTAAAAATAGTACTCCAGTACAACGCAACCGTAAACGATAGCTATCTGTCATATTCAAAAAGAAATCTCTCTAGCAGCGCGCCGGCTATTTCTAATAAAAACACAGGAAATAAGCGCGTGTGAGATACAGATATTTCATAACGGATCGTCTGTCTTGCATGAGAGCGGAACGCTATCTTGATGTTGGGGATGAAAAGTTGTTTAAATTTTTTTTAAGTTTTTGTCATGACTATACTGCCAACAAGCCTATATTTTCTCAAACAACAAACGCATTCTTTAAATCATCCTTACAGAAAACCATACCCATAATGAAGTAGCGGTTATAAGATTAATTAATACTGGTCTTCCGACGAGATGTGCACTTCTTGTGCTAAATAATATGGGCATTAATAAGTTTTGTAATTAAGAGATTTGTCTAATGATTACTAACATAAACAAATTCCAATAAAACCACAAATAAATGAAAATGAAGAATAATGTTATATTTTAATCTCGATATCTGTTTTACGAAGAAATGCGTAAACTATGTATGTATTTCGATATTTTTTTTAAAACCCGGAGAAAGTATACTTAAAAACCTTTAAGTAGTAACAAAATAGCAAATGGTGTTCAAGAGTCCACAGAAACCTGCTAATAATAATCAACCGTAACTGGGTAATAACGCGGCTCCTAACCGACCAATTCTTGTAACCAGAAATACAGAGTAAATTGCAAGAGATTCTCTGGGTGCATTACACAGTCCGTATTTCAGCCTTACGTACCTCACTAAGGGTGTTCGGTAAACGGATTCGTGTACAAAACGTGGGAAGCGGTAGTTTTGCAGCTTAAATGTAATTACAAAAACCCTTACTATAACCATTCTAAGAAAACATTTGAAGTAAAATATTGAAATATTTCTTACCGTAATGTTTTTAGAATTAAAGTAAACAGTGCATCTGTCTTAGACTAAAACAAAACAAAAATAGTAAACCTTTTTTATTTTTCAGTATTTTTGACACACGTAAAAGGTAAGGCTATGAGCTCAACTCATTCCAGTTTAAAAGAATCGTTTTCAGTTTAAAAGAGAGAGCGAAACTTGACATCGACTCATCAAGAACAAAACGTGCAGAGCTGACGGCGCTGTAGGCGAGCGCCGACGTAATCGAGTGTGAAGTTTATGTTCGCCTTAAATTTGGAATCGAATGCCATCGTGATGCGATTCCGGCAGTCTATTCGAGGCCATCTTTGGCATTTTTCCCAATAGGGGCGACGCGACGGGGCGATGCAACGCCCCGCCGCAATACACGACTACGTACCTACTAAACAATGAGTATAAAATGAAAATTCTGACCGAACATTTGGAAACCGTATCCTTACTCTGTTATAACTTCGTCGTAGCACGTCGTCCCGGAGAGAATCAGTTTTATTGTATTTTGATTCTGTTACCAAACTCTTTCTGGATATTTTAGAACATTAATAAATTTCTCTTTCTTTCTAAGCAATAATGGCAAAGTGGTTTACAGGTAAATCTGCTTGGGTAATGAGGGTTCGAATAATTACATGAGAATTTCAATAATAACAAATATTTATTTAAAATTAAACCCGGGACCTCTCGCTTCGCAGGCACCAAATAGATAACAGGGACGACATGATTCTCTAGGTGTTAATTCTGTTTACATCCAGCTGAATTGCAAAGGAAATACGAACACATCAACCGAATAATGATTATGATGATGATGAATGTGGCTGTTGATGAAACAGGTACATATTAATTTTAAAGATATTTTTTCCTGGCTACATAAAAAAAATATTGTAAAGGAGGTAAAGCAAAAAATTTCATGAATATCTGAGAGAGTGAACGATATTAATATTGATCACACGTATGAATTTCGAAATTAAGTTACTAACTAATCACCATATTGCTAGAATATTACCAACGCGTCCTCCGATGAATAAAACTGACAAAATAGAAATATGTACGCTTACAAAGATGTAAGTCTTTTGTTATACGTTAAGAGAGAAACTAGAAAGCTACAAGTAGAAATTTCAACAGGTAGGTAAAACTATGGTGATAACAAATTTGTACGACAACATAATGCACGCTATAAATAAATACTTGCGAGTGCAATTTGAAAAACAAAAAAGATCAGCACTTCAGCACCAATTTTATTAATAAAAACATATTTTTTATTTGATATTTCTTTCATCCTTATTTTTTTCATAAAAAATCTGATACTTGATGATTTCCTAATGTTTATATCAATGGATATTTATTTGATAATATCATGTACCGCTTCTATGTTGGAAATGAGACATTTTCTTAATACATATTTACAACGGCATGGCATAGGAGTATATGACTCGGATATTCATAAAGTCGTAAAAGTCGTGTGAGAGCACCGATAGAAATATCTACAATGTCGAATATCAATTTAAGATATTGACTGGAGAAAATATCGTCGCACGGTAGCGCAGAGAAATTGAAATTTGAGTTAAAAGATTTACGATAAATGAAGTCATACTTTCCTTGTATTTTTTTAATTTCTCATAATTAATTAAAACCTGACCACTTGTATTTGAGCCGTTGTTGCCTTCCACGTAGAAAGAGAAGTGTTATAAAATTAAAATGACTACGGAAGAACAGATTTTAATCAAGTTTTTTTTGCTGCGTCCATTTTCATTAAAACACTCGAATTCACGCTTGTCTGAGCCGGTCATTTTTAACCGACTTCAAAAAAAGGAGGAGGTTCTCAATTCGACTGTATTTTTTTTTATGTTTGTTACCTCAGAACTTTCGACTGGGTGAACCAATTTAGATTGATCATTCTTTTTTTGATCGAAAGCTGGTGCTGGTGGTCGGTTATTTTTCTTGGTAAAATTCAATTTATTTCATTTTTAATTTAATTTATAATTGACTGATTGACTAATTGACTTTTATAATTGACCCGAATTATTTTTGTAATTCAACCCAAGCCCTTCAATCGGGCTCCAACCAACTGTATCACAGTACGAATCGTAAACAAATCAAACTTAGATTAGAAGGCATCAATAAACGCGTAGTATTACTAACCTAAGCTACGTCCGCTTGTACCGGTGCTGCGTTGTATTCCCGATACATTACGGTCATGTCCGCGCTATAGATCGGGCCGCAGGTGGCGATATTTGCATTGAACCTCTGAAACACGTGAGCCGTTAGCTTAAGTACGGCAGATGAGCTCGTTTTATGGCGTCATTGTGAAGCTCTCAAGACATCGATACTTAGATTATTAACTCGAGTTTGGTAAAGCGTTTCCACACTTTTTTATCTGTTTGTGAATGCCTTATTATTATAATAATAATATAATCCTTAGATGGTTTACGCAAAGGTCTATTATCAAGGAGGGCCTATTCAGTCGCCTCTTACGATTCCCTGCTTTGATGGAATGAGTTTGGAGTCAATATCCTAGGCCACCCACCACAACCACCTAGTCTTATCGTATTTAATATAATCTACAATATTAGAATAAATAAAAAGTATAACAATATAATTCCCCCCCCCCCCCCCCCCGCAAGCCGCACCTTCCGCCAAATTTTGTGAGTTCAAACTCTAAAAAAATTTTACTTATGCGGTATCTATTGGGGGTAATCTGTGCCACTATGATATCACTGCTGAGTGACAACTTATCATCAGGATAAAAACTAACAGCACTTGCTAATGCTAATGCTAATTATATTATGAAGGCATTCTTTAAATAAATAAATAAAGACCCAACAACATTCCCTAGACCGTTGTTTGTTACTTGTACGCTTATTAAAGTTAAAGGCTAAGTTGGGGGCAAGCTCCACAAATCACTATAAGTTGCAATTAGGGGGTGAGTCATAAATACCGAACTAAGCTGTAGCGAGTATGGTGCAATGTTCAACACGTTATTAAAAAAGTATGATTGGTGTTTAAAGTTCGCCACTGGCTACTGCGGCCACTTTTGATAAAGACAGGTGATATGTCTAATCGACGGTTAAGAATCAAGTTATGACTGTGATCCAATTTTTTTTTACACTAACGTAACCTGAAATAAAGCAAGAGTTCCTCACATATTCACACTAGTTAAGACTTAATCTCATCTTTCATCATCACAAGTCACGACCCTAGAAATAGGTACATCTATTTGAAAATATAAAGGTAATCTCTATGACTAAGATATAAGACAACTTCGCTGTCACTAGCACCTTCTATTCCATTCATTAGCACTTTCAGGTCCACTGTTGCACATAGTCCTCCGCATAAAAATCCTTATTCTTTATTATTATAATGATAAGGTTTTCATTAAAAGACAACACTAGAATTCAGCGAACTTTGGTTTAATCCGTGTAAAGGCCGCATTTTATTGAAAGACACGACAACGACGTCGTATGTATGTGTCTTCCATGTATCTGTGCGTGTGCACGCGAGTGACGTAGACGAAGTAAAACAATAATAGTGTTAATTAATAATGTGTTTAATTCGCCGATTGTTTGCTTATTTTTATAATTTTTCGTTGCATTGGTGAAAAATAAAAAATACCTACATCATACATTTTACGATTGCAGGGCGCGGCAGCACTTGAATTATAAAGATGTGTCATTGTCGTGTCGTCCTATGAAAGTGCATCCTACGCGACGTTCGCAAGCAAAGCTAACAACCGCGAAATTAACAAATTCCGCGCACTGTGCTTCCGCGAAAACTTCTAATGAAGGAACTACTACTCTACCTACCTAACAACCATTGATTCAAATATATTACGATTCAGCGTACGAACTTTGATACTATACGTAGAACAATCAGCGAGAACAGGTAGTCGCCAGATTTAGATAACGCATAGCGGTATAAAATGGTTATCATTAATTTACAAGTAATATCGTAACATTTTAATAAAAATTAAGTTTTTAAATTTTATATTTAAAATAAGGAGTATTTTAAATAGAAAATTTAAAACACTTTATAACTTATATTTTAGTACCTTTCATAGTTCGTACAAGGAGCCGGAATTTTACGTTATAATTAAATCAAAAAAAATTCTCTTTCTCTTCATATTGCAACGTTTTATATCAGAACGCTAGTGGTACTTTAATGAATTTTGCAATAGGTATATAATAACTTGATATTGATTTGATATTAAACAATGGTTTTAATGGTATCTTAGAGGAAAATCTACTTCAAAATTTTACTACACAAAACTACATTACAAAACTAAATTAATACATTAATATGTTCTAAATTAAGATAGGAGTCAGTAAGGAGTCTTTCTTTCTTACTTTTTCTTCTCTCTTTTTTGGGCGGCAACGCATCATTGATGCCTTTGGTGTTGCTGATGTCCATGAGCGACGATAGCCGCTTACCATCAGATGGATCGTCAGCTCGTTAGCCGGATATTTCCATAAAAAAGTAAGACAACTAGGTACCATAAAATATGTAAGTATATGTGTTTATGTACAACTTACACCACATGATATATCTTTCAACTTACGCTTACGCCTCTCAATCTCTCGTAGGTACAGTCTACATAATAACAAATGTGTAGTATTGAATATTGATACGTTCGAGCAATTAATCACGCGACAATTAGCTTATTGGCAAATAGTTGCGACAGCTCTGTTATGCGTGTTATTTGCTTTAATCTGATATCATGTTAGCATTGCGAAGTCGTGGTGTTAGTTGCGTACACGATGTTTATTTTAGTTAAACTTACAAGTTACAAACTAATTTAAGGAGGAGAAGATAACACCGATAGCTTTGAACACTCACGTAAGAGCTTAAGTTACAAATAAAAATATACATACTTAGCTATATTTTTATATCATGAAGGGCTGACGAAAAAGCAGACTGTCCACCTTGATGGTAAGTCACCGTCGCGTATGGACATCAGCAATACCAAAGGAATCGCAAGTGCAAAGCCGATCCTAAGAAATTATACGTAGATACAGATTTTTTACATCTTTCCATCTGCTGCCACATATATCGAACTTAGCGAGACTAAAAACTTGTATTCCTGAAACATGACGTATGTCAAAAGCAATATGAGTACCAACACCACACACGATTATGTAGGTATACATAGACATATTGCTTTCAGAGCAAGCGAAATCGTGATCGGGGTCACCTCTGGCAAAAGCAATAATCATCCGTATTGAGCAAACAATGAAGAAGCACGATGTTGGCAACTGACCCAGCTGGCCGCGACATCTTGTGTGCCAGTCTGTCCGCTCCGGCCATGTTGGTAACGAAACGTGACCGGCGCCAAATTAACTCCTACTGTCCTGTCGACGATATAGCCTTTAGTCCGACGAGATAAGGATTCCTTCAGCCATACATTACTGCAGAACAAAGTTACATGCGACGTCAACCAAATGGATTTCGCCTTTATTGCGTAGCATTACGATCGTTCATGGTGCAAAGTTTATATGATCAGGAAAGTAAAGCGTTGTCAAGAGGCACGAAAGCTTCCCAGCATGTTCGTCCTTGGCTCGCGGTCGTCTGCCGTCCGCCTGTACGTTGTCTCTTTAGATTTATGTTTCCATTAGAAGGGAGGGAATCATTGAAATGTCTCGTGCAGTGATGGCTGCACGGGAATTGGTTTCAGTTTTGCTTTGATAGTTGATACATATTTATTATTATCCTATCTTGGACACTCGTGTGGCCATTGACCCAACCTCGTCAGAGAAGATAAAATAGTAAAAAATTAAAATGTGTGCAATTCACACGTGGTAGAAGGGAAACCTTCAAAATTTTTGTTTTCAAGATAATGAGACGAATGTAAAATTTCGGGAAGATGATAAAAGGTTTCACTGATCTACTTCACTCCGCTCCGCTCCCCTACCCCTCACTCCCCTACCCTACCTCTGTACAATGCTTCCTATCTCACTTTAGAATTTATGTGTTTGTCTCTTTTTACTGGACAGTTTCGTTTCATAAAATTTCAAGTCTCCCCCGTACTAAAGAAGTTTTCACTTCAAAATTCCTTGACCACTTTGTATGTACGATAAAGATGACTTTGTTTGCTTGGCAAGGTGTTTCAGATTTAATCTTCGGCCGTGGAAACAGTCTGTGTTCTCGAATTGTAAATTTCACCCTACACACGAAATAATGTGATGTGACTGTATGATCTTACATTATTAATAGCCGTAACGCAAAGCCACAAACATAAAGACATATTAATGTTTACTTACAACTCACTAAATCAATAATAACTTAGTACACACTACAAGATTTGTATTTACTAGCCTACTAGGTCACATTTAAAATCTTTTTAGACAGTAAGTTAAGCATTTGTTGTATAATAGATTTTTCTAGTAGTGAAACGGTTCTCAGTAGCGAGCTAGCGAGTGCAGTGAAGCCGCAATATATCACGCGACGGCGACACGAAGCGACGTCCTCGAGAAATTACTCCGTTACACGCTACCAACTGAAATGTTTCAGCTTCTTGATCATTTTATCATGGCCTGCGAGTTTAGCGGGAGACGGGGCTTTTACTGCGAGATTGCATTACCCAACCTATTTACTAAATTTAAACGTGCTCTAGTCATTTGATTTAGGTGAATTATATTGTTAGGAAATACATTTCACTTTTTTTGTTCTTGCATTAGTTATAATATAACATACCCAATGTTATAACATGCTTTTCAACACCCTTGCTCATAAATTGGTTTTTATCACATTGCTTTTACACTCATAAACCATGGTATTAAACACTTGTGCTTTTTTTTCTTGATCGCACCAGTTTTTTATTTTATATTCCATCAAATTAAGTTTGTACCTTGCTGAAAGATATTATTTATGCATTCTATTTGCTCTTAACTTAGCCGGGTTATAGTTTTATTTTTAAATTTCGGAAAAAAGTTTTGACTTAGTGCTTGTTCACACTGAACTCGCGGGCGCGGGCGCGGGCGCGGTCGCGAAATATCAAACATATGAGCTACTATGAAAGTGTTCACACCAAAACGCGCGCGCGGTGTATGTAGCGTTTACCGCGACCGCGACCGCGCCCGCGCCCGCGCCCGCGCCCGCGAGTTCAGTGTGAACAAGCACTTAGTTAAAACTTTTTCCGAAATTTAAAAATAAATAAATAGTTTCAACATAAGCCTAAAAATAACACTATTTTTGTAAAAAAAAAAGAAGTGTACCACCTTGAATATGATAAATTTTCAGCAACTTATTTGCTTTAATTAATAATTCAACGTGAAACTAATTCATAAATACATAAACATTAGATTTTTTTACATTTTGCGTTTTGGCTGTTTAGTGTAATTGTTCGTGCCTACGCTCCAATCTGCGCGCGCATATAGCTAACACACCGCGCGCAGAAAAAAAAATATCAGCGCGGAGCGCGCCATTTTTAACAAACTTCCCGTTTAATAACTATAAAATTTGTTTTTTTACTCGTAAGTGTGTTGAAAAACTTCGTATGACACACGTGAGGTTTGGTCATTACACTCTCGGTTTTCTTGCAGCACTCGCCTTCGGCTCGCGCTGTGCAATATCACCTCGAGTGTAATGACCAACATACCACACTTGTATCATAATGTACTATTATTACATTTTCATGTAAGTATGTATATAATGTAATGTATTCTAACCATTCAAATAAATAAAGTTTTCTTACATATATTACGAACCAATGTCTTTTCTAAAAATATCCTTTCATGTTTAGATACTAGAAAAGAAATAGGTATCACCATACTTTCAAGTCATTCCACCTACACAACGCTACAAAAAGTGTGCGACTATGCTTTTTTAATCTATTATTATTCAAATATTTCGTTGTAAAATATTAACTGCCTCACACAATATCAGCACAGACAATACCTGCATGCACACGGTTCGAGTACTCTCATACGAGGTCGAGATCGCAGTTCGTTGTACTCCCGTCACAGTGACATCTAACGGCCACCTTGTAAACTACTTACCTCTGAACGGGGCATTGCAAAACATCGTACTCAAGTAGTTCAAGTACCATTACCTTTTGATATTTGAGACTCTGTACTTTTATAGACAGTAGCCAGGTATTTGCTGGTATCTGTTTGTGAACTATGAAACGACTACACGCCACGGACATTGTCTTGAATAAATGTTAGTAAATGAGGCAACACGGTACACACACATAATTTTACACTAACAGTCGTGTCGTGTATGGTATGAATAAAACCGACACAGACCGAGAAATTTAAACTTATCATTAAAATTTCTGCCTCGCTGGTAATCGAACATGGGACCCGCCAAACAGTGGTAGGGCATGGTCACAAGGGTCGTCAAAAATTAAAGCATTGCAGCATTGCTTGGATCTATTTCTAATCTCATTACCATCATATATTTATCACCTCGTTTTTTACATAAGGAAAAAAGAGAAGAAAAAAATACATCAACTAAAATTACTGTAGTTAGTAGAGAAGAAAAAATCGTTATTTTCTATTAGGTAAATGTACAAGTAAATATTATATTGTAACGTAATTTCCATAGGTACTTATTTATTGGTTTCCTATTCATTTAACGATGGAAATAAATAGTCTTTAACGTTAGAAAAGTTCACACAAAAGTGCAGTACAAAGTTTAATACGATACGATGCAGTCTCGCTTGACACCTCTCAAGTGCGTTCCAGCTACGAAGTTCAATAAGAGTGCTCCAAGACTTTTCCACTAGAGGGTATTGAAACCTGGTGCATTTTCAGTTAAACCCTGTTGCTTGCGTGTAGTGTATTATAAAAAACTGCTACACCAGCTTGGCATACAAAATTACAATATAGAAATTAAGTGGCGCATGAGGACACTATTATGTTCTCAAGTTGGTTACAGGGTTGATCATCACTAACCTAATTCTTAGGGGGAATGACATACTTTATGTAGCAATGTTTTACGCATGTATCCTATTATCCTATTAATATTATAAATGTGAAAGTTTGAAGATGTTTGGATATGTATTTGGATGTTGGATGTTTGTTCCTCAATCAAGGCACAACTACTAAACCAATTTGGCTGAAATTTGGAATGGAGATAGCCTATACTCTGGATTAATACATAGGCTACTTTTTATCTCCGAAAAGTTCATGTTTCCCGCGGAATTTGTAAAAAACTGATCTCTACCGCGGACGAAGGCGCAGGCAAAAGTAGTATCTACGTACGTTTATAAAACTCAAGTAATTCTTAACGCTACGCACTCATACCCCTGCAGTAGTATTCCGAGTCGCGGATGACATGGGCAACACACATAACACATCACTATAACACCCGTGACCCGAGCACAAATATTCACACACATAGAACTGCGTGACTAGCCTAGGGTCGTCGACTCGTATCAAAAAAATTGAATTGTACCAACAAAGTCACAATAACTCATACAGAACAATATTGAAAATACACAACTTTTTAAGCAATCATAGACAAAGGTAGGATCTCCAAACAATGGAACAATGAACCACCAACCACTACACTTCACAGTGAAGTGATTCTTCTACTTACTTGTATTTCTTTTTGAGCGTGAATATTGTATAATTTAAAACATCGTTCTTTATTATACTTCGCTTCTTTGTTCATACTTTATTGTTCTTGACTTGTTTGAACTAATTGTTTTTGATATGATTTTTGATGTTTTCTACAGAGGATGTTCAATACTTGAATACATTTAAAAAATAAAAATACGATTATTTTACCTGTTTCACATCAAATGAATTTCATAAATTCACAAATAACTATAAATAAGTATTAAGTTAGCTTTACTTAGCTTAGCTTTTCTGTTGACAAATGACAATGTCATATCATGTGATGGTGTAATGGTCAAAACAGCCCTTAAATGATCCACGGAAACATCATGGAAATCATCGCAATCAATCACTATCTCCATTATAGTCGCTATCATAATTACTGATAAAGAGTAATAATTAAATGCGCATATAAAACTTTGCGTCATTGCTATTCTTCGTTACGGAGAACGAACGTTACGTTCCTCATGTATAATTTGAAAGAGCACGTAGAAATTTCAACGAAAATTCGCAGATCAACCAGACATCGATAGATCAACCATCAGTCGATAGATCTGCTGAAAATAGAATCTTATCAATATATTCTTACCATGTTTTTTAAAACGACTCTGTGCATCCATATAAAGTGCATCTATTTTTATTTAAAACAGAGGTGAGGTGTGATAGGTCAATGTTGCTAAAGGAAAGTTAGTCAAAGACAAATTCTATTCACTTAACTGCTGGTTTCTTTCTTACTCACAGAAACTTATAAACGTATTAATTTCACATCAATACACATACGAAAGAATACAAAATTCTGTGTATATAATATACCTGCTATTGATCCAGTACCGATACAGTTCCTACACAAGTAAGACAGACGTTAATTTAACAATATTAACATTTTCCTTAAATATATGCGTGTATATGTAGTGGCTGTTTCCTTGCATTTATTTGCTATTATTCCTGTTACATCCTTTCTTTATATAAATGCAAATTTATTTATTAATTCTTATGAGAATGCGCGGCTGTTATCATGCCGAAAAATTATCAATTTGCACTCTACGGCCTGCGACAAGCCCCGATGACAGCAATCTAACGACATTGCACATCTTAATGCGAAGTGTCAGTTATATAGAAGAACAATATTATTATCATAGGAGAAAGAAATACGGCCGAACCCTAATGTTTTATGTCATGCCCACTCGATAACTTGTGAAATTCTATTATAACGCCAATAAAATTTATGGGAGGGACGACAGCCCCGGTCGGTCAATATCCAACTGAGTTGAATATAATGTACCAATTGTCAACTAGTTTTGTATTCTCTTTCTTATTCACATTACTTGGTTTGTGATTTGGTACCATAGTAAAATATTTAGGAACCAGTGTGATAAAAAAACTGTATACTGTTTTATCCGTGTTTTCAGGCAATGAAAAACTGCTACAATATACTCTTCCTGACATCTATTGGCGAGTAGCAACACTAAAGCTACTTTAGTAGATGGCGTTGTTAAGCAACACACGATTTACCAAAAACAAATTACGAGCAAGGCTCGGTCATCCAGGTAGATACTGTTTATATTTAACATAACAATATCCAGATACCTAAAGTCCACCGAATCACTGCCGTAGATTAACGCATGGAATTATTAATGCCCGTTACTCGGAGGGCTCTTTCCATCGAGCACTGAAAGGTTTGCCCGTACGGTGGGCAGCTGCGAAATGTGACGGCAATTAGCCGCTCCCAGGTGACGAGTTGGCGCTGTTGACGGTACTTGCTTCAATTATCTGCTTAAGGTTTTATGCCTCTATGTTAGTTGAGCTAGAAGCGATGTGACTCCGTTTATCGTAGATAATTATAAGTTGCTTATTAAAAAGTTATTGTATATTTTCTTTCAAATATTTTATGTTAGTGAAAATCAAGCGTTACACGACAAAAATATTATCTTTGTGTTAATTTTCTTGCAACTTTGGTTTACTGTAAGAATATTAAAAAGTACAATTTACATGGTAGGTACGATCTGTATTATATTGCAAGTAGGTATCAAATAAAAACTACAATTTATTCTACCGATAATTGGGTAAAAAATAAATGCGCCTGGATTTTCTATAACCGTTGTCGTTTTACACTTAAATTAATTTACACATACACACTTAAACCCCCTGCAATCCGGACTGTATGAGGTCCTTAATAGTCATTTCTATATCAATAATAGGGATGTTGAGACTATCAGTAAATTAAAATAAATTTGTTTAAAATATTAAGGGAAACATTTAAACACCTAAAATAATCAATCACAAGAAATTAAATGTAATTATATTTAATTTCTTGTGATTTAAAATGTTAAAAACAGTACTCACTGTCACGTGACCTCAAACGCCATTTTGAGCTTATGACGTCATTGTTCGTATTTTATATGCAACTTCAACAAACTTCAGTCGACCGCTAGTATTGAATATCGGCTAGTGACGTCACGTGACGTTTTTGGTGGGAAATTTGATGATTTTTATTTATAAATTTTTGTTTTTAAATTGAAGATTGTTATTTTTATAATATTTTTTTCGTGAATCTTAAGGTTCTGTCTATAATATCAAATTGAATCCTAAAATTAGTCAACATCCCTATTTAGTGACTTAAAAATAGCTCAGCACAAAGTGTAGCCGCATCCAGCGCTTCTATCTCGTATATTTTATGTGTTGTTTCCTAAGTGGCTCCGCAGTCCGCCCGCTGTAAACATCTACGGGTAAAGTTTAAGCGTCAACCCTTGCGAGATAGATGCCGAGTCGCGTTATTGGGGTCCTTTCGACCCTTACAAGTGACATTTGATTTTTGTCATTAAATATATTGTGCTCGAGGTCGTACACGTTTTCATTTACGTAATCCTGTAAAGTGGCCTGTTGTGTAATAAAACGTATGAGGGTCGGAAGGAGTAGTTCGCGTTAGGAGCGAGGCGAAACTTTATACTGCCTTAGTGAATACTTCTGATGATTTGTGTTAGTCAACGATATATCTTATATAGTACGAACATAACGACCCTTGAGGCTCAATGGTTAGATGGTTACCATGGCGAATTGCTGTTGCAAAAGTCAGACTAAGAAGTTTCGTTTCCCAGCGAGGCAAACATTTCAATTATGAGGTTGGATCTGGGTGTTAACAATTACATCCATGACATATAGATTTCTAGTGCAGTGCTTTAAAATACAAATATAATATACAAATATGTATAAATATGTATACAAATAGAATACTTTCGATTCTAACATGACTAAGCTTGTTTAGTAGATCCATACTTCAGAACTACAATAATCGTCCATTTGATCTTAATAAATAAATATTTCTATGAAATTTGAATATTATTTTTCTTATATTTATAATTATTTACATACAATTATTTAGACCATAATATACAAATTTACTCAAATCCTATTAACGTTATCTGTAGATATGTATAAGTAAATGACGTAAGTAACAGCATACTAGTAATAAAATTAAATCCCTGGCCATTAATTTAGGTGGGTAATTGTCTTGTATAATTGCATGTGGAAATTAGCATAATGTGTCGCAGTCTATGGCGATGTTTGTTATATTGTTCTCATTTGTATAGCAATTCGACTCATTGTTTATGTTCATGAAGGACATAGGTACAGGATTCAGACATCGAACACAAACGAGACCTTAAACAATGTAGGTATTAATTGGTTGCAATCGGAGAAAGAGAAATTGGAATGATAATACATACCTATGTTTTTTGTATATAATACCTATTTCAGGCGACCGATTCGAAGCATTATAACTTAACTAAACAAGCTGCTTGGTACATAGATGCCAAAAACCTATTTTAACCTCTCGTGTCAAAATATCAAGCAAAACAAGAAATAACAAATGAACACGCCATCCGCGAGATGTCTACAAATAACCTTTATCTATCTAATGAAATACAAACTGTGTAGTTCAGAGCTCCGCGTGGTACGGTCCGAGTGAAATAAAACTGAATATTGTACAAACCAGATGAATGACGGTTGGGGAATGATGCATAACTCGCCGCGGCGCCGCGCCGCGCCGCGCCGGGACGAAGCGACAAGTCTGTGTTAGGGCTGCCTATCTCCTATAATGCCGGACCGTTCGAAACAATTGTTTCAATACAATTTTTTGCTGTTTTATTTTCTATGCTGAAATCGTGAGTAACTACCCTGCTTCTGTTGAAATAAATGTTCAACTGAAAATATGCATTCGATATTCTTGACAATTTCTGTGATAAAAAAAAACCTTCATAACGATAAGTGATTATATTATTGGACAATGGAAGTGTAACTGCAATAAAATTCGTTTCACAATGTTACTTGTTCTAAAAAAACTACCCATAATTCAATTCTGTTAAAGAACACACCTTTTACTTAATACAACCCTCCTTACAATACAGTAGATACACCTGCCTCTAAGTCGTCATTTTGAGAGTTTCTTGCACACGTCACTTAATAGCGTACGTAAGGGTTGGGTACCCTACCCTGGCAGTGAAATTACCAGGGGAATGATCGATGGCGGCCAGGTGTCGTGCATCATGATTATGGAGAGTATATATTTTTTTGAAATCTCATCGTCCCGTGAAACTGTGAATTATGATCCCTGAATATGTTTGGTTAGTCAATTACGGAACGTAATCCCGAATTTATGAGGTGCATCCAGGATAAATGGAATACTTATAAAATAACTGCAGGGGCTCAGTATTACAACATTTATCATTATTATGGTTCGGATATTTATATTAAAATTTTTATTTTATTGCAGATATTATAATGGATTCAGCTCATGGAGGCATGAATTCTAAATTAAATCCGGGTCCAGTGTGGAGTGTGAAACATTATTTATTTTTTTACACATTATAGCATATAAAAAGTTTTGGTACAATAAAACAAAATATGAAGGAATTAAAGCGCCACTAAAAGGTTTATCGTCGTTAGCTCTGGTAGACGAAAAGCCATTTCCACACTAAGAGTTTTCAACTCGTTCAGAGTAACTGAATGGCAATATTGAGGGAACCGTCACTGCACAAGCTATCAACTTCCACACATTTTTTTCATACTTTGCCAACGATAAAATAAACAGCATAAATCTCTATTTTTAACAAATAGAAGCTGATTATATGTAGAAGACTTCTATAACATTACTCGTTAATAAATAAAAACGTGTTTAATGTTAATAGCCGAAAAAGGCAGACGAGCCACCGTATGATAAGTGACCACCGTCACCCATGAATATCAGTAAATCTTAGGCATTACCGATGCGATGCCAACCAAGAAAGAAAACAAAAGAACTGTCTTTTAAGCCCCCAACCGAAACACGACAAGACGTTTGACGGTTTGACTCAAGCGAGAACAAGCCAAGCAGGCTTCACCTACGTTCGCAAACGCAAAAACAGGTAATGGAATGTTAATTGCCATCAGGCGATCCAGGCCTGCCTGTAAATCAATCTATTAGTTTAATTTGAAATAGGTTCCAAACCCAATGTTACTTGTAACGTTTTGATATAAAGTAGTTTTCTTAGCCCCTTTGCAAACCACAGTTCAGACAGGAAACATGTTCCTTCCGTGAACCAGGAATTCGCCGCTCGTTCGCCGTAAACCAGACGCCTTAAGCGTGCTCAACGGCTATTTTACAGTGCGCAATGCCTTTTTTTCTTTTTGTCATGCAACGGTGAGTAACCCAGAAAGCACTGTATTCACCGAAAGATACCGTTTTGTTCTACAGACGTCCGCTAAATGGAACGGTTACAAGTGGCCATATGTCTAAAAACCCGAATTCACGCCAAATTCACAGGTGACGAAATGGTTGAACGGAATAAAGGCTTTGATACGAAATATGTGAACTAGTGTTTTGAAACTGAAATAGAGAAAATAATGTATTCACCATTTATTAAATGAAATGTACCGTAAACTACTTACTAGACACAGGATACTTTGAGAATCATCATAACTGTGGTACCTGCACCAAGTGTCACTTTCACTGTCATATCATAACACTACAGGCAGTAAAATTGTGTCATTTCATTTGGATCTTTATCTAAGTCAAATAAAGGAGCGTATGTAACATAACATCGACTTCTGTTATCGTGAATCTTAAATTGAATTATAAAAAAGTACAATTGTTTAAAATAGATGAAAAAGTTAATTATTTCCTATCACCAAATTTCAATAGGTATATAAATATGTAATCATAATTGTAATAATAATATAGGTAATAAGAGATAATATCCGACAACTCGAGTCTACGCGTTATTCTTTACAGATAAACAAACCCACTGAAACAGTGTTGGAATATTCTAAATTAAACGTTTGAGTTGTTTGAAAATTATGCTAATTGCTGTATCAATTGAACTGCCTATATCTCTTTATCAAATACCAAATCTTATAGTATGCATAGTTACTACTGTATAAAATGCGAATAAAACAAGTAACATATACTACAGAGAAAAAACACGAAACAATTTAAGTGTCCAGTAAAATTGTGCATATCCGCTTGAAATATTTTCGTATCATTCTATATTATACAACGTGTATACTCTTTTATTGTTCAGAAAATTTTACAGACGAAAATATAACCTATACCATATTTAGGTATCATTGGGCTTACCACAAGCTTTAAAACGAGCTGTAAATAATTTTAATCTAAATATTTATTTACTTTAATTGTTTTTTCGAACTTCGTTTTTTATGAACTATGTTTTTATCCTTTTTAATCATTTTCCTCATTAAAAGCAGGAAACCTTTTAATATTAAAATAATCAGCACAAAGAAGCTTTGCCAAGAATGTTGTAAATGGACTTTGCTAACTGCATTAACTCACAAGCGGACAGATGAAAATTTGAGCAGTTGGGTTCAATTCTGCGACGTGTATCATTCCTAAATTAAAATGTTATTTTCCCTGAGACAAAAAGAAACACAATACACATAACATGTGTTTTTCATATTAAAACTTATTTGGTCCTCCTGCTTCTGTAAACATATTTATTCTATTCATTTTTGAGTGATATCGAATGTCCACTGCATTCTTTTAAACAACAAGTTATATTAAGAATAGAAATTGAGACGTCTTAAAAACCTGATAAGTATACCGAATAAACAGATATAATATGAGTTCTATCGCAGCTATCACAAATCTCGAATAATATTGTTTTAATATAAAAGATTACGTTTCATTACGTTTCAAATGTCAATTTATGCCTTTTCTGAAGTAATCAGAAACTTTAGTAGTTGTAAAAAATTATAGAGGAAATTAATCCCGATCAAGATTCGTTTGAAGACCAAACACAATATGTGGCATATGTATAAGATACTTAATTTATTTCTAGACTACAAAATCCTGTAGATACGGCTGTACGCGTTAGGAACGAAGGAATATTGTTACTCAATTCATACACCATCGCCGAAGCAAACACCGACAATGGTAAAACTACGTCCATTAAAGATCTCATTATAAATTAGATAAAAAGTTGAGGATGGCATAAAGTTAAGTTTTACAGTACAACTCAGGTAACACTGCTAACATTTGGAAGCGTCCAGTGTCCCCGCCTTCAGTACAACGCTAAGTAAATTCTATCCAGAAAGTTCGCTGCGTCGTTTATTAAATTACCCCTGTTGGACAACTTCTGTTCGTGTAGTAAGATAGAGAAGTTACAAAACGAATCGTTTTATTTTTGCTGCATAAGGTTGGTTTGGATAAAAATAAATATTTGTTTAAAACGCCATCATGTAAGAGTTAAAGCCGGGTTCAAACAAAAAATATATTTATCTAATACATCTTGTAAAATATTGTTGCTAAATACCACTAAACAAAGTGATAAGGTAGTATAATTAAATATCCTAATTTTAGTAATAGAACTCGATACATATTTTATTCTGCTGCCATCATCTTATGTATAGGCGCGTAAGTATAAATACGATTGAGTGTAGTACGCACGTATGGAGAAAAATTGCTACCAAATATTTGCTAAAGCGATGAGCGAAGAAGATTTCATCAAACAAGATTAGGTTGACACACACAGGTGATACTTGTTATGTATCGGATAAAATTAATATTTGTTCAGTTCTTCTGAAAATCTTTGTAAGGTGTAATTCTTTGTAAATCAGTAGTTGGGTCTACAACTGAAGAGGATATGGCGGTAATGAAAATACATCGGTTAACTACTTGAGTTTTTCGCATATGATATGAGATGATATGAGATGATATGATATGCTTACTGTTTATAATTCAATATCTCAGTGGGAAGAGATTAGCTATGTAAAAAACAAAAAAGACTAGTGTGCCGTACGAAAGTAAGAAGAGGGATTGGCTTTTAATCACAAACAAATAATCGTACAATGTGTTCAAATCAAATAACAAAAATATATTTACTGGCAACTTTACTCATACATTAACGGGCCACCATTAATAATACGACATATTGCATACAGTGCTACATAAAATACGTTCGCAAATTTTGTCTCATTTGAAAAAAAACTGTTTTTCATAAGGCGCCAAAAGAACGTATTCAATTAAATATTTGTGTCATTCACGAGATATGCCATAATCTAAATTTTACTAACAATAAATAACCGACTTCAAAATTACTCAAAAACTACTTGTCAGATCTCGTTCAAATTTATGTGGGACCACACGACAAGCACCTGCTTTTGATTAAAAATAAAATGTGTGCAATTCACACGTGTTAGAAGTGAAACCTTCAAAAATTTTGTTTTCAAGATAATGAGACGAATGTAAAATTTCGGGAAGATGATAATTGTAGGTTTTACTACTCCACTCCACTCCACTCCACTCCACTCCACTCCACTCCACTCCACTCCACTCCACTCAACTCAACTCAACTCAACTCAACTCAACTCAAGTCAGTCTCCATTCAACTCAACTCAAGTCAGTCTCCACTCATTTCTAGTCTCCACTGGACAGTTTCGTTTCATAAAATTTCAAGTCACCCCCGTACTAAAGAAGTTTTCACTTCAAAAGAATCATCAAAATCGGTTCTCCCAGTCGAGAGTTCTGAGGTAACAAACATAAAAAATACAGTCGAATTGAGAACCTCCTCCTTTATTTGAAGTCGGTTAAAAAGAAACCCGTTAATGAAATGAATTTTGTCACACGTGTCGCGATTATTATTATTATTCTGAAAACCACTATTCAATCCACTAACCAATGACGTAGTCCCGACGTCACGACGTCTCACGAGTTCACAGCTCTGTGCGCGTAATACACGGTACTATCTAGGTTCATTTATAATTCATTAGCAAACTCATCGTAGCTCACACAATGGACTGAAAATTAACATTTATACCTCGGTTCGAAACCGTAACGTACAATACCTCCAGCTTCCAAGTCGCCGTATTGTACTCGTTAGGTTACACTTCTCGGTTAATAATTTACTCCAGATATGAGATGTGTGTGTGTTGAGTGAAAATTAACCTGTTAATATACAGTGAAAGTGACTTACAAAGGTTACAAAACCAGTATAAATTTAAAAATTAAAAAGAAACCCGCCTGCTATCAAAAAAGCTATCATATATACCTTTTTGAAATTCTTATGGCGATTTTTATTTTGATACTTCAAACAATGGCATCCCACAGCCACCATATTTGTTTTTTTTTTCACTTATCTAAGAACACTTGCGCTATCAAGACGAATCTAACGATATCTTAATTATATAAATCCGTTCAGCGGTTTTGAAGATACGAGGTAATAAAGAATATTACATACAAACATACATACAAGATACGCGCGAAAAATATAACCCTTCCTGGCAGTCGGGTAATAATAAATAAAAGAGAAACGCTCATACTCTTACACCAGGATTTGCAATATAGTCTATGTGCAAATAAGAAAAAACAAAACCCATGAAAGAAGTAAGTACAAACATTTATGTCAAACAGGTACCGCAGAAGTTTCATGATGACGAAAATACTATAAATAATTAACATAAAAATTAAAATATAAACTAAAAAATCACTATAATAGATGATTAAAGTTTAAAGTATTCTCCGACTCCGATGTGACTGGTCTACCTACACAGTCAAAGTAATGAGTTCGTCGGGATTAAATCAGTTTAAAACGAATATTCTTAAAATCAGCATATCCTGAGTTTATTTATTAGTCTAATCAATACAGCCGCCGTACTTACGCTATGTGCAATCTAAGATTATACATATTGAGATTGGACAATGTCGTCATGCCATGCCGTTACCCGGTATACACGATTTTACGGTAATTTGCATAGATCCTACATTAAGATAGTTAATTGTCACAGGAGGCGATAAATTAAGCATGAGATAATTTGCCGTTTAAGTAATTTCTTTTTATGTAAAGTCGACACATGAAGGCGAATGGCGAATGGTCGAGATTGATAGTAAGTGGTCACCGCCTCTCTTGAAAAAGGTTACAAATCGTTTATTCATACAGGTATCACTGATACACTTATATGCACGTATTTTTTTAATCTAGCAGGAAATTGTATAATAATCTGCAGGATATTAGGAAAGGTGTTTTGTCATGAAAAAGAAATGGCGAAAGAGTTTATTTTGTAATTTCTCCTTCTTAGCACATCTATTTAAAAAAATATATAATATACGTATTGATTAGTGAAATCAAAAACAAAAAGCGGCCAAGTGCGAGTCGGACTCGCCCATGAAGGGTTCCGTAGCAGCAAGTAACATAATATAAAAGTTCTTGAAGTTCGTTGTAACTTTGATCGAGGTAAATTGCGGTTTACGATTTATGACGTATTAAAAAAAAATTACTAGATCTCGTTCAAACCAATTTTCGGTGGAAGTTTGCATGGTAATGTAAATCATATATTTTTTTTAGTTTTATCATTCTCTTATTTTAGAAGTTACAGGGGGGGGACACAGTTTATCACTTTGGAAGTGTCTCTCGCGCAAACTATTCAGTTTAGAAAAAAATGATATTAAAAACTTCAATATCATTTTTGAAGACCTATTCATAGATCCCCCCACGTAGACCCCACACGTATGGGTTTGATGAAAAAAAAATTTTTGAGTTTCAGTTCTAAGTATGGGGAACCCCCAAAATTTATTGTTTTTTTTTTCTATTTTTGTGTGAAAATCTTAATGCGGTTCACAGAATACCTCTACTTACCAAGTTTCAATAGTATAGTTCCTATAGTTTCGGAAAAAAGTGGCTGTGACATACGGACGGACGGACAGACAGACAGACAGACAGACAGACAGACAGACAGACAGACAGACAGACAGACATACAGACAGACATACAGACAGACATACAGACATGACGAATCTATAAGGGTTCCGTTTTTTGCCATTTGGCTACGGAACCCTAAAAAAACTTAAACTGATTGGAACTGGTTGCAGAGTTAGTCATTTCCATGTTCCTTTCTCATTTAAATATTCATCTATTACAATTAGATATATATATGTATGTAGTATGATTTAAATCGGTCTAAATTCTCGCGAGAATTAATTGCCTTATACGGATACAGTAAAATTTTAAAACCGATTTGAATAAAGTGCTCTTAATACATCTACTTACCATGCTTTATGTGAAATTCTAATATAGGTAACATTAGAATTTCACATAAATTTTCCAATTACATTCCATTATATTATGTTAATATTTAACTTACAAATTTTTCACATTAGAATCCTAAATATTCCCGATTTACCATACGTAATCGTACACAGAATGCCATTGATTTACTATCCAAATAGCCTAGTAGTTATAATATTTACAATGATACTGGTAATTGGGTGGAATATTATTCCGCAATATCTGTGTAAAGTGATATTGATCGTTATTACATAATATGAAGATGAAAAGGTCTGACCGAAAATAAATCATGTTAAAGATATAATAAAATATGACGATTAAAATATCGAAGTTGATCAAACAAGTGGCTTGGGTGTAGATGGTAAAGTCAAACGTTTAAAGAAGGTAGATAGATCTTTTTATGCAAGATAGTAATGCTACCTTTCTAAGCTAAACAAATCAAATAAAGTAGCATAATTTGTTTTCTCTTCCTCCCTTATCAAGGTTATTAAAAATGTTTAACATAAAACCGCTAAAAATCAAATGATAAAATTCTCAATCGTTAATTCATTTAACCGCGTATCTGTAATAGAATATCACCCCGAAGAACTTATTAAATTTCGAACTGGTGCTTAAAAATAAAATATGAATTATACGAGAAAAAAGTTTTTTTTGTGGTTTGGAGATGTCCCTGTATTAGAGCAAAGTAAGTTTCTTTGAAACCTTGCGTCACAACAAAAAGGGTATTTATTGCCAGCAACCTCATCAACGAAAAAGTAACATTACACTACCATGCATTTGACACACAAATTTCAATGTAAACTGTAAAGTAATTCTTTGCTACTATCAGTAGTGTAGTGTAGAGGTAAATGTAAAGAAGCTTATATTAAAGGTTAAAATTGTGTCACAGGAGAGAATTGTTATCGAGTATAATGAAAGCTGAAAGATTGTTACAATTAAGTCCAGAAAAATAAATGAAAAAAAAACCAGTAGTTACTTTGTTAATAATACATTTTATAAAACCTCGTCACAAAATACACAATAAGACAATACATAATTCGACGAATGCTACAAAATAATCCACCGTCCAATTACGCGTAACAAGCTTTGAAAACAATGAACAAAACAGCTTTAAAAAAGTGCTTTATTTATTTAATGCCTCATAGATAAATATTTAAAAAAGTACGGTATAAGCGACTTTTCTTTGTTTTCTTATAACCTGTATCGCACTAAACCTGAGAATACTTATAAATTCACATAGTGGCCGTATTTAGCACAAATTTAACGATAAATTCCCTCAATTGTTCCCTGGAGATGTAAGCAACTGATCTTAGCAAGGTTTGCCTTTGATTTAGATGCAGAGTGCTTTAGTATCATAATTTTATTAAACGACCCATTACTTAAATAGAAAATTACGTTTAACGGTAGAATAATACAATAAGTTGGCTTCTTTTACTTTATACATAATAGGAGATTAAAAATAAGTATATTTTTTACTGAATTATAATATAAAGTAGGTACAATAAAAAGACAACATTCTTAATAATTATTATCTTAATATAATATAATAATTATTAAGAATGACTGTTGTTTATTAAGAAAGACTGTTGTTTGTCCACGATGGAATCCTAAACTACTTAACCGATTTTAATCAAAGCACACCGTGTGCAGTTTGATTCAACTTGAAAGATAGCTTACAATTTTTCTTAAGGCACACGGAAGGTTTTAATTTTAAAAAAAACTTTTGACAGAACGAAGTCTGACCGGGCAGCTAGTTTACTTGTATCTCTTTAATAACGTCGATTTTAATGTAAGTTTTTGTCGTAGACAGAATCCCCATTCTTGATGAATATAGATAGTAATTGTATCTAATTTATTACGAGTATAATTAAGAAAAGGATTTTGCTAACTAGAAATAAAACTTGTAACCCTACATAAATAAACACAGGGAGGGTACCTACAATGTACAATATACGAAAAGTTGTGTATAATTGGCGAAACTATCTGGAAAATCGAAACAGAAACTGTACTCGGTTACACCTGTGTAAGACCCGGTGCAGAAATTTCTAGTTTTACACCAAATATCTGCTTTCAAAATGTTTTGTTACTAAGCTAATTAATGTAAATTACCTACCAAGTGAATTATAATTTGAACAATGTATACTAATGTTCAGAACTTAGTAGAGACAACTCCACCCGTAAACTTTTATGTGAAAAAAAGCACACATTGAAATAACTAAAACTAAAAATTCAAAACCTAAAAGTCGTCCATGAACATTCTTTTTATTTTTTTATTCTTTTTATTTATTTCAAACATTTTGATTAAGTACACTTTCAATCTACCTACCTATATTTTTATCATTACTTTATTAACTAATTACCGGTAATAATAGCACCAATAGCTCATAAATGATATCCAATAACGAAATTACACGAGACGCGATGAACCCTTCTAATATTCACTATCAAATTAATTGCTCATAATGTATGAAGGACTGAGATACCAGTATTATCAAATGGTGTAGGATTACGACAATCATTAATTATTCTTCGGTTAATTGTGCGTCAGTATTTTAAGATCTAATCATAATTATAATATATGAAAGATAAGCTAAGGGTCCTTCACAGACATCGGGGTGTCCCGAAGTTCATTATGACTTTGTAATGTACCGTAGAACCATTGCAAGTTCCAAGCTATTAAAACCAACGCACGAAAAAAATAACAAGTCTACAAAATTTTAAACAAAGTTCACTTAAATATAAATTTAAATAAAGAAGAACAAATAAAGATAGATTAAATGAAACGAAAGATAAAAGATACACCTGAAGCATATATTCACCCACTCTCCACGTCACCCAAATTCGCCCTCCTTTAGATGTAGGTATATAGTTTTTCTAACCGGTTTTAACTAATTTCGCGTGGGCTGGAAAGGGGAAGACCTAAAATTACCTGATATTAACAAGAACACAGAGCTCAGAAAAGAGGGTCTTAAACCTCGTTACAACTCAATGTAACATAATCCTTATATGATCCTCGACTTACATGATGTTCAAAACAAACAACAACAGTATTACGAAAAGCCTGGGGGTTTCGTCTACCCGCGAAGTACGTTACAAGCTCGATACTATAAGGCACAGATACAACAAAAGATACTAAACATAACAAGCCAAGTCAAATATTCAAACGCTGGGTTTAAATGGGTAGCTCAGTTGCGACACTCAGAAGAAGCAACAATAGAAGCCGAAAGAACGGATTCACCTACAATATTCTTTTATTCTTTTACCAGTTCAAGACCGAGGTGGCTGTTAAAATATAATTGTTGGTATTGTGTATCAATAACATCGCCTAGTAAGCTTATGGATTCGTGAGTAAAAACCCTTATCGGTAATACCCTGAAAGGAACACACATTACAAAGGCTACAAAGGCTAATTACAATCAGAGGTTGATTCTCTTACCTTTTGTGTTTATACAGTGTAGTATTTGGGTTTTCCCACCTAATTTAATTTATTTTATAATAAAATAGCATCCCGCCCACAATCGATTCGCCCAAGTTTCGACCCGAGTACCCGTACGTGAAACAATTGCTATTAATTTTTATCAGACATTCCACAAATTCCACGTTAAGTAAATTGTATTATTTTAGGCCCGTATTTGTTGTTTTTTTTTAATTTGCAACAGATACCTGTGGGTTCAAATTTAACCCCTACAGTAATTGGAATGGCACGTTGACACGCTTTTTGATATACCTGGTAACCATGACATTATCCTTTTTTAAATTTTTTAGTTTTTCTTTAACACATTATCAAACTTGAATCTATTCGAGTCGCATAATGTAGAGGCTGTTATTATAAAACTTTTCGACAAACCATAAACATGCCAATAGCTAACATAGTAATGGTCGTTACTACAAATCGCCTTGAGTCATAGATAGAAGATACATTTGGAAATTAATGCCACAAACTGGTTTTCCGACGTCACAGAGTCCATCAAAAGTCGTCAGTCATACGTAATAATCTAGAACATATCAGTGAACTGGCATCCAGTTTCGTCCAACGTCAAAGATATGGCACATCCAGTATGTATAGAATGTTCAGTGTCAAATTTTATTGAAGCCAGTCAAGTGTGTTATGGGTTTCGTGCTACGATACTCTCGTATTAACGAAAATTATTATTGACCCGAGCAAATAGACAATTTACGATGTTTGAGTAGATATACATATGTAGGTACGTGTAGATACACGTGCAGATATGTATATTCTTAAAAACAGCGATTAAAATGAATGAATCGATAAGAACTTTAAACATATTATTTTAATTGAATGCAATTAATGTGAAAAATTACTTACAATATGGAATATGCCATACATTTATTAGTGACAAATATTCGTACTCATAATTATATGAATTTTCCACAAGCCACACGAAACCTTCGCGACGTGTGAATGTGTAATCGTTAATATTCATGAAAGTATAATCCATAACAATATTTTTTTACAAAAACCAAGTAACAGATGGTAGCGACGGCGGCCATCAAATAATTCAAGGTTTCCGCTTCAATTTAGTCGTCAAACAAATTTAACGAGGCAATCCATTATCAGGACCGGCGGCTCATTGATGGGGTCATTAAAACGCGATTCAATTTTACTATATAATTTAGAGGCGGGACAAATTGGGACGGTAATATTACTTTCACTGATGAATCTTGCCCACTTACATTTTTAATAATTTATTAGACACTCATCCAACCTTAATACGAAGTTAAGTAATGATTTTTTTTTAAACTCGAACTCAAGTAGTGTATGCGATAAAACATAATTTTTGAACGCATTTAATAGCATTCAGAAAACATTCATTTTGTAGGCTTAGCACGCATTACGATTTTTCACCGCGCGATTTATTCCGCAAGATTCTGTGAGATATGGACATTGTATGAAGCTGCACGCATTTGCGAAATAAAAATCGTGTTGGTTATGTACGTAGTACGCGATTTAAAAATCGTCAGAAAAAAAAATCGCGGCAGTAAAATTCGCAATGCGTGCTTACCCTTACTATTATCCAACAAGAATATTGCATTTGTTTACGACTTCTCCATAATCGATGTACAGTTTATTATTTAATATAGATTTCAGATCAATGGCGTCATTAAACAGTAAGAGCATCTGCAATGGACTAACGCACATGCAAATAGTTACTGCAGTTCAGATTCCACTGCACCGTTAACATTTTATTGCCTTCAGCATATTCGATGCACCAAATCTTTCAATACTATCCAATCTATTGAAAGTATTTTTGTTGCTTTCTAAAACACGAAAAAAAAAAAAACAAAATCCAGTAGAATTTTCTATTGAGTTTGAAATTTGAAATATTTTGTGAATTTTATTGCATTGAAAAATGAAAGTGTTAAGTTTAGAATTAATCCAATAAATTGACGTCATCTATGCTACCTAGTTATTGCCGTAAGTGGTCAACTACCAATTTTGTTCGAAGCACCGCGCCGTCTGAATACAAGACACTCAAGATCAAAAACATCTGAAATGATAGACATGAATTCCATGTCACGAAAACAGGGTTACTACAAACGTTGAAGATGAAATAAAAACGTTAGGTTACGTAGACATGATTATGGCAAAATAAACACAAAGTAGTCTGTTAGAAGAAAATACTAATAGCGTTCTACTACTTTTAATACATCCGGGACTCGACTTCAATATTAGGTATTACTAGTGCTTAGCAGTGCAACACCCTCATTTGCATAACGAGATTAAATATAAATCTTGTCCAGTGACTACTTTTTTATTATATTAAAACACCTGAGGCTTTCTATAGGGCTTCTTTAATGCTTCAAGTCCTCCAAAGAATTTTTCCTGGTTAAATCCAGCACAACAGCACTAGTCTAAAAAGTTTATATGTTGTTTTATACATATAACAAAGAAGGTTTTTAACATCATTTTACGATGAGTGACAACATTTATCATCTACTAGCTATTACCCGCGGCTTCGCCCGCGTGTTCAAAGGAAAGTAACAATGAGTTGTTTAACATGCATGAGTCATTCCTAGATATTAAAACATATGGATCTTTCCATGGGAATAAGTTGTTTTACCACGGTAAAAAGTAGCCTACGTTACTCTCCAGCCTCCTACCTATCTCCACACAAAAAAACATACCATAACATCGCTCCGTTACGACATGAAAGACGGACAAACAAACAAACACACTTTCGCATTTATAATATTAGTATGGATAGTATGGATTAGTACCAAAGTAATATCTTTATAGGAATAAACCATAAAGTCCATTCGACATATCATCGGCGTAAAATACTCTTCCCTTACAAACTTCCCCATATCCAAATTCCAAAACATGGTGCTAACTGCAAACACGTTGGCATGATCTACTCAACGTCAATTACGCCAATTGGCTCGCTTCCGCTATTTGACACCGCAGTTATGACGTCACGTCACGCCCAACACGGCTTGACTCTCACCATTGAGGACCATTCAGTTACGAATACAGGATGATTTAATTAATGCTTCTGAAGTTCACTAATTAGATAATACTGTGCATAAATCTCTTCGTGTTTTCTCTGATTATGAGAGTTTAATTTTAGTCAAGGATTTATGGAGTGCTCTCAGGTAAGCGAACTCTCAGTATTTATTATTCAATTAAATAATAGGTCCAGCATTATTAAGTAAAAAAAATAAGTAAAAAAAAAATATAATGCTTACTTAAGTAAAAAAAATCAAAAAATATAAATATTAATCAGTAATTTTAAATAATATGCACTTCGCAATATTAATGGGTTCAGCATAAGTGAGTAGCATACCTCAGCAGGTTCCATAACTCAGGTCTTATAAGCAGAAGATTCATTCAAGGTCCTAGGGTCCTAGGGGCTATAGAATATTATAACTTAGGAGCTATCACTAGGCAGTAAGGCTCTAGTAATCACTAGTGCCTAGTAAATAAAAGCTTCAATCACTAGCTTCTATAACTACAAAATAGGAAAACTATAAGGAACATTTAACTAAAATATAATTAACTTACTATACCCTAACAAAGGACAACTTCAATCAAATGATTTCGTGAATGTGCTTACAAAGGGACATATTTATTCAGGCCAGAGAGAGAAGCCGCGTCCATTGAAAAAAAAACAAATGATGAATTGAAATTTTCTCGGCAGAGCCAAATCAGGAGCAGCGTTTGAACGCACAAGGAGCGTTCGCTAATAGGATGAAAGGGAAACCTGCAACTGTTGACAGCTTTAAGAGCACTCCGAAACAAATATGAGCAGAGAGAGGGAGAGGGGCACACGCTTTATTTCATTTTCGAGGACTTTAACCATAGTAACTATGTATCAATTGCGTAAAAATCATCAGATAAAAATGTAAGTTCTTGTTAGATGTTTTATTTGGGCCTTAATTGCTGCCTTTAATTATATATTTACTTGTTATTTCATGGGGTATTCAATAATTAACATAACTTGATTGGATTTTTTTTACTTTTTACTGAACGACATTTTAGTATTACAACTTATTATAAGTACTATTATTTCTTCTGTAGTAATATTAAAATATCTGAACTACGCCACAGGACATTTTTGAAATAATAGAGACTTATTGACAAATATTTTCAATTACAAAAATAAGCAATTTACGAACATTTCACGCATAAGACGTATCATTTTAATCCACCGTACGTGCGTCGAGAGAAAGGATATGTATGCTTAAGTATTCATGTCATCAGGTGGCGCCAGGGGGATAACTTTAACAGACGCATGACTTTCTGAATCACGTTAATTACAAAACATTATTATTGTGGAAGATTAATGTTCAATTAAATGTGTGGGATTCTGATTTCTGTTCTTCTGTTCTAAAGAAATGTTCTGTTATAAATAAATTATTATGTGTCAAATATAAGGGAAAATAAAGAGCTATACCTAGGGCTTATTACATTTTTTAATTGCAGAAAGTAATTCGTCATAATTATAATATTTCTGTATAAACCAGAAAATAACGTTAACTTAAAAAGTCTCTTAATTTAAAAAAAAACGTATCAGCCCCTTTTGTATGCTCGATAGTGTTGAAAACCAAACGCATAATTTCCATGTCATAAAATAAAAAATACGCTTTATAAGCTTAAAATAATTCTCAAAGTTATTACTGCCATGAATAATGCACAACTTTACGAAAAATCGTAAACGACTCGTATATCCGCAGCAGAGGAATTGAATCTCGATTTATCTAATACCGTAAGCGATGCTGCATACGTAAATGTTTAATGCCATCAACCAGAGTGCAATTTATGAAATGCAGCCGCCAGCGCCCACTTCCCTGTCTAGCGATAAAAGTTACTTCCAAGTTACTTAGGCATCGGTTACTTATTGTTATAAGACCGGAAAAATTACCGTACTACTAACATCACAGTTCAATTTATCAATATCGTACTACAAATCTCGAATCACTAAAATATGAATGAGCACTTCATTTGCAGAAGCCATATTTATTCGACTATACAGTTTTATACAGAATTACGATCGATCCATCAACTTTTGAAATCAGGTCAAAAGCAAATTTACAAAAAAGTTCGAAAAAAATTGTCGTGTGTAATGTAAATAAAGGGAATAAATTATATTAAAAGCAAACAAATTTTACCAATCCGTGCTTTGAAGGTGCTTTGAATTATTTACAGATACAAAAAGAAACTCAACCGAATGGAATAAACTAACTGCGCATACATAAATACGAACATTTGACATTTTTAAGCTGGTACATACTAAAATGTTGAAAGCTTAATATTTGAGCGACAAATGCAGACCGTTAGTCTATCGTCCGCAGCCGGATATTGCGAATATCCGTCCAACCTTCTTGTTTATCGTTCCGACCGCACAGTATTGGTTCAATCTTTGTTCAAAACTTTGAATTTATCTCTATGTACTCAATATATCGACGTAGGCTTTAAGGTAATTTTGTACGCTTTTGCTTCGGCTTGTTTTGATATTCTTCGCTGCGTAGCTCGTAGGCTACACAAATTGAAGCGTGATGTAATGTTAAATTATTTAATTAGTTAAATACATAATATGTGTGCGGACTGTAATTTCAACATTTTACGAATACCGTGGTTCCCGACCATAAATCCAATCATCACTGATAATGATACCTCATTTATACAAAAACTTTTGTATTGTAACCGTCGGGGAATTTTATATTTTGTCGAGACTTGTCTGGACATCATGTGAAATGTCAGGACAATCCAGACGAATTCCGACCATCTGGCAACCCTAGTAACAAGTAGCAATTAACCAATAAAAACTAGCATCCTCTCCAATATGTTTGATACGTGATTTGTAATCAACTACAAATAAAAAAGATTAAAACAAAAGTTACAATACCAATAAAATTATACATGGTCTAATTAATAACATATTTTAATATCTGAAGTCACCGTAGTGGAACTACATATTATTATTATCAACCGCTTCTCAGTCTGTGGCTAACGTAATTAACAGTCTTGTTAGAGGTAACTCAGTTAGTTCCAGAGCTATGCACAGAAAGCAAGATTGAGTTATAATAATAAGTTAAAAAGACAATTTAGACATTATTTAGGAGAACATTATAGTCTGATAAATATCAAATCGATTAAGAACTAAGGGTTCATTGTGTTTTTCTAAATTCAGAGACCATATTCAATTAATATTCGATTTAAAATAATGTTAGCTTTTTTAGTAATAGGTACAGCAATGTCCAAATTAGTCCAAAATACTATCGGAATTCAGGAAAATAGAATAAGCCTTTTATGCTTATTAAAAGCTGCCATAGAAAATGTATCTAATGATGTGTAAATTATTGTAATCCATTAAATGTGCCTTTATGAATTATAATGTAGAGGCATTCCATTCCAAGGCTTATTAAATAGCTGGTTAAAGAGGATCTCAAATGTATTTTATTCCTTTTCTTTGCAATGTAATTATAAGATATTTTAGAACATTTTAAACATCTATTGACATGTACAATAGTTAATAATGACTTCATCTCCAGGTTATCTTTTTAATAATATACTTATCAATCCTAGAAAACGATCATCATAGAACATCACACAGCAGTCATAAACAACAATAAAATTAATTCAACCGTTTAAATCCGCCCCGATATAAAGAGTCTTTCCGATAACTTGAAGGTTGAACTGGCAACATATCGCTGTTGTAAGCTTTAACTTCTTTGTTTGCGAAACTAATGTGAACGCGGAGGGTTGTTTGGAGGGGACGTGTGCGCGTACTGATCTCTTGAACAAAGTTGTTGAATAGATCAACGTTGTACTAACCAAACAGGGATCCGTGTCGGCTGCGATACAAAACTGTCATCGTCGAAACGTTACGGGATTCTGGCTAAGTCTTTTTTAGAGCTTGACATTTACATCTTTATAAGTTTGGTAAACAGGTCTGACAAGGAGCATCCGAAACATGTCAAACGCTTTTCGTCACATTACACCCTTTATAACTGCTCAGAATAAGATTGTACACAACAGTCAGTATTGTGTTTTTATTATCCTGTTTATGTAAACATAAAATAATAATACCTGGATAATTTAACACAAAATAATTTACATTCCTGTCTAACTAGTCCGAAATCATATGAATAGGTACAGGTTAAATGCAGTGAAACGCTCAAACCGTTACACATCAAAATATGTTCTAAACAATAATCATCCTAACATTTTATTGAAACATCAACTTATCGTTAAACCAACACAAATAATAAACATTCAATCGGTCTTACAAACTCAATCAAATACTAAAAAAAATCTGTCCCAAAACGGTCCCCATTTTCTTGGGCAAAACAAAATCAAAATTGACGTGTGATGAGTAAACGAGGCACGCAATGCGGTGACCAAATTAGACCCATCCGGCCACACGTGACGAATCGCGGCCGTCCGGTTCATTAATCAACGAATGATTTATGACCCCAACCGACCCGCCCCCTATTGTCTCTCTAAATGTTTTAACTGTAAAAACTAAGTGTAGCCGACACTACTCAAAGGTCAAAGGGTATCCCCTTACCGTCCATTTCATACGTGCAACTGACAGCGGTTAAAAATACCACTTTCAAATGGATTTAAAGAGGGTCCACTGTGGAACGGCAGATTGTTGTTATAAAAGAATATTTTTTATGTTAATATATATACCTAAATGATATAACCACAGAAGACATAATATGATATAACGACAATTTTAAGTACAAAAATAAAAAAATAATGGTTGTCAAACACATCGCTAAACTAACGAAGTGCAAACTATTCAGTAAACGTAGGTCTATATTCGGGTAACGTGGTCCCGGAATGGCATAAGATCACCCAGGGTTGCAGGCGATCGCTTCCTGCCAGGATTCTCACTACGATTCATAATCCCCGACAAATATAGTCTCCCGGCAAACAACATCTTGTCAACGGAATAGTTTTATTTCCTGCGCCATTTTATGGAACTGCATTATTTAACTTTGAAATTGACAGGATGTTGCATTAAGCTCTAAGGACAAATCTTAATTTTTATATGAAAATAGCAACGTGAAAATTAAAACGTATAAATAAACGTAAACATAAACTTATAAAGCATTTTTTAAAAGTTGCTAAAAAATAGCAAAACATTGATTAATTACCTACTCGTACATTTCGTTTCTCTCTACAGCAATCCCAAAATCCCGACAAATAGAATTTGTCAAGACATTTTGCTATTTTGATCTAGCAACCCGTACGTCGCTGTTTGACGGCTCCTTTAGATCTCACACGCCCATTCCGGATACAGTTTTTGCGGGCCGAAACTGGGTCGGGCTTGTCATACTGATACTATCTAGCTAGAACGAAACAATGGCATAATTAATGACAACGCTTTACGGAAAATGGTAAAACAGCATTCGAATAAATAAATTGAAGTTTGGGATAAGAAGCATCCAAACTAATATATCTGCGTTAAATTAAATTACACTGTTTATGGGAAAATACTTAAAGAAACATTGGACCATATTAAGGGTAAAATAAAGCAAAATAAAATTGTGAAATGATTCAAATTTAGCTAATGCGCGTTTTTATATCAATAGACAAGCAATACAAAATAAGAGCCGGGTACACGACTGTTCATAAACACATGATAGGAATATAATATCGGTACATTAAATTACGTATGTAGTAACGCTTCGAATATCACCTTTAGTTAACAATGTGCATTTTAAGTGTATCCTTGCATCGACCCTTCCAATGCCCTACTTACAAGTTCCGACGCTTTTAGGGTCACTGGCCCTTTCACAGTATTTTTACTTCATGATAATTTTTATTAATGGCCTTACTAGAATACTTTTAGAACGCACCGAATTTTTTACTAGTTTCGGTTGCAACATCGGAGACCCATAAAACGCCATGTCAGTTATCAGGCGGAATGTGCTCCTTACGAAACCGTGGACAATAATAAACAATCATTAATAAAATAACTTGAGCAAACAAAGATAGCCTAAAAACCTGAAAAATAGGTAAGACATCAAACTGTCAACAAACTTGATAATTTAATACATTAATGACAGAACTATTACCATAAGTAGGAAGTAGTGGTTACTCGGTAATTATTAGGAATCCATTAAATGCGTTTCAGTGTAATAGTCGATGGGCAAACCGATAGCATAGAGTAGTCATTACGCAATGAAAGTTTAACAATTAATAGATAGCGTTTTCCATTACACAAATTGGAGACCAATACAAACATTAGTTAGGACAGGATAGGTTTTTCTTAGTGGCCCACAAGTGATGCTCAAGCATGTCAAATATTTTTACAGTTCGTTCGTCAAATATCGCCACCCTTTGTAAATACTTAAGAGCCGCGAGTGGTTACTTCTTGAAAGAAATTCTCTTAGAACAAAAAACATCGACTTCGGCGTACATTAATTAACAAAAAGGCTGAAATAAATATTGTTTATATTATGAGAATATAATTCAATTAGCAGGTACTTTGCTGTAAGTACTTCATTTATTCGAGAAAGTAAGAGTTAATACCGTTCTACATATATTATGTGATGCGGACTCGGCTTGTGAACATTGGAAAAAAGGTTTATGGTATGGTAAAAAAACTCATAATGAACAACATTAAATTGTTATCTTGTACAAAATTGCGTAACGCAATCATGCAAAATAATAAATAACAATCATACAATTTAAAACTAAGTGAATATATTTATAATAGCATCTATGGAAAACTTAAACTTAATTTAATTTTAGAAATTTACAACTTAATGGTTAAAATTACAGCGCTTCCGTAAAACGTTTTAGCTTACGTTTTTACCCGACAGCCAAGAAGAGTTATGTTTTTCGCCCGTATCTTGTATGTATGTTTGTATGTATGTAATTTTCTTTATTAGCTCATATCTCCCAAACCGCTGAACGGATTTATATAATTAAGATATCGTTAGATTCGTCTTAATAACTCAAGTGTTCTTCTATGGTTTAGTTGTTCAGTATTATTTTTAACAACATTCTAAAGTACTGGGCTTATTTTTTCTTTTTAGTTTTTTTCACGCAGTCGGGTTCTTTGTTTTTTTAATTAAGTTTTTATCTTCGTTGACACCTAATAGGGATTAGCGTGAATCGGTCGTAAAATAAATTAGACGGGTCCACTCCGACCCCTTTCGTAATGAATTGGAAGTCAAAAATAATTGAACTCGATCAAGAGGGTAAAAAGTTATTGAGAGGAAATACGATGAAATTATAGAACATGTCTATACCTATATCCTTTAATGTAGGTACTTTGCTTTAATTTGAAAGTACATTAAAAACGGAACTCAAAACTGCGTAGGTACCTAAAATCATGAGCCATAATTGTATATTTCTAATTTTCTAATCGAAAAGTTAAATAGAACATAGACAATGCGACCTTTATTGTGACTAAATCATTTTTTTGGTCCCCACTTTGGGACTTGCACAGATTGAGAATGAATTTTTAAAGCGACAAGGGATGCTATCAAATTGAGCCTGCCGACGGGATAAGAACATTTTTAATAATAACTCGGGCAATTTACTCAGGAGATTCTGAAAGATAAAGATAAAACCATATTATGGTAGTTGCGGAGAATAGAAACAGCTTTCACGTACTTATTACAAACAATTTGTTTAAACTTCAAAAAAATATCGTGGATCGCGTTTGTTCTTCGACAAAACTTGTCACGGACTGTGAAAATCACCCTAAGTAACAGAATTTTAATAATTGGTTGAATAATCTACGATAGATTTTGTTCACCATAGCCAGCTCCGAACACAACCTAAGATAGCGTGTAGTTTCTAAAGATCAGGCTTTAGTTGAATTGCGCTGTCGACGCTGCAAGCTCCGAGGAGTTAAATTAGAAGTGTCTAGAGCAGGAAAGAGCAGTTTTTGCTATCACGGAGCGAACAGTACCAAATTGTTCCACTGCATAACGCTAGACTACTACAAGATTACTCGAATTAGATTAATAAGTATCTCGATTTTAAATTGCCGCACAAAGTAGACAAAAAACTCAGTATCAATAAACTAGTGATCTAATTATCTTGAAGACTAAGGCGTCCTGAGCAAATTCTGTATGATAAATCAATACTTACCACAACGAAGCACGGTATTAATTTACATTGTATTTGAAATGTATTATTATTATTAAGACCATTCATAACAAATGTCTTAAAATAGAATGTAGAAACCAGCCCTTTAATAACAATACAATACCAATAGAAGGATTAAGAACATCTCAGACTATCCCCTATAATCGCCTTTCGTTAACGATACGACTAGTAACTCTGGTAACTCCGGTAAGTAACCCAGGGAAACATTGGTCGGACATCGCTGAAACTTTGCCAAATGCCACGCCCACGGTCGTATATCACAAACCGTATTTAAATATATTTTTCACGAGATCATAAATCGCAAATGAGAAGGAACTTCGCTCATTCGTTGTCGCTGCTCGGGAATTTTGTTTCGTAGTTTGTTCCAAGTTGTGGGATAAGTTAGCAGTGACATAGCATTGAATTTTAAATTAGGATCTGAGGAAGCGCTCGCGATATTCAGTGACGATTGTTTCACAATTTTATTTTGTCCTTTTATCGCTAACTACCAACTTGTTACAGGGATTTGAGTCTGTTTAACAATCATTTCGAACTGTTAAATTTTCGTTTTGAAATTAAACGCTAGTTTCGAGTTGAATTGAAATAATGGGCAAGACGACACTACGGCGGAGTAAAATATGTACGGAATAAAATACTAGTAGCCCGTCGAGCGAAGGTTGATACGAAGTCTGTAGGAAGTTAGTTAATTATGTAAATTGCGGCGTGTTCTCTGAAATATGGGCTGGATTCACTCAACCCCGGGCGGGCTAGCTGATACGAGCCGAGAAGGCATAAGTTATGCGTGAAGACTACACACTTGCCCTTATAGATAAAAATGTTTTAACGTTAATAGCCCATTTAATATTGCATTATCACGACACAATAGAATCTCATTTACGAGTCAGATACCTAGTTGATTACTTCAAAGGGAATGTAACCAATAAAAAGTAATATTATTCAGAAGCAGCAACATTCCCAGCACTAGCTCGACTACGATGAATCACTAAAGAAAGCCCGAGGTGGTGTATCCGATAGCAATGGAACTTGCAATTCCTTATCTACAAATTCACAGAAATAGTAACGACCTGGTTTAATCCTTTACATTAATCGCTCGGAAGTGTGAATCGACGTTATATAGTAAGGTACATTTCAACCAAGTCTTCAACAAAATTATACCCTTCAAAGCAGATATTGATTTTTAAATATAGAGAAAATTTAACAAAAAAAAACATAAGTTCTGAAATCTGTTATGCTTTTTTTATGTAATTAGCAGAATAAATAAATAATTGGTGAAACAAATGGAAATATTAACTGAGCCTATAAAGTTTTTAACTTAAGTAAAGGACTTCTAATAAGTCTTAACTTTTGCTACGCACAAAAATGTTTATATATATTTTCAAACTGCGCTTATGTTTATCATAATTAATCTTTGTAATATATTATAGGTTTACGATATAACTAATAAAAATTCTGTAATTTCCAACAAACCATTGATTGAATATCTTTACATTAAAAAATAACATAAAACATTCACCAACACCGCACTACCTGTCAGTGAATAAAAACATCAGTATAAAATGGTAACATTTTGTTAATTATTACAAAACATGTTTTCTCCAAGACGATGCCAGGCGCAAAAGCGATTTCGCTATAAATTTGCCAACTTTTAGCGAGCAATTTCCCGTAGTGTACAAGAGCGCGATTCACGATACCTTCCCCACTGATCTGTAAAATAAAGTGAGAATTTCCCTTGTAAACTATGAGCTTTTAAACTCCACCGGTTATTTATTCAACGGTAAATCTGCCCAAACAGTAACCCGTGATAACAAATTGAAATGTTAAATTTTAGTTAAGGAGCTTAATGTCTAAAATACTTAATGCAGCATTATACTGTACCTATAACCAATTTTCAATGGCAATAATAATTACGGCTGGATTTTTTTTTTATTTACAATCCTTCATCTGTCCATCCTACGTATCGTAATGGTTACTATGCCGGACTGCCGCCGCGCCATGCGACGGGTCCTGGGTTCGATTCCCAGCGAGGCAGAAAGTGGTAAATGATGAGTTTTAAGTTCTGTTCTCAGTCTGGGTGTGCGTTGTCTACGGTACCACGTACGGTTTTTTAGCCGGCAGCGCACTGGTAGCGCCTCTGGTGTTGCGAGTGTCCATGGGCGACGGTGACTGCTTACCATCAGGTGGCCCGTCTGCTCGTCTGCCTGCATATTACATAAAAAAAAAAACCACAACATAAGGAATCCTCGTGTGGGGCTATAAGAATGTAGCGTTATTACCCTCTAGGCAAAGCCAACCTTCACTCTCGTGAATCACACAGTAACAACGTCGCCACGCGTGCTTCTGTGTACGCAGCGTGTATAGATAATATAATAACTTTCACTCAATATTTCACTAGATATAAATATCTAACAAAATATTTAGTAAAATATATGTTGGTATTTAATGGCGAAAACATAGCTAGGACAAAGTTGCAAGCCACTTCCTTTGTATGTCGTGAATGTTTCCAACTACAGCTCCATTTCAACACGGAGCTGCTATTCAATTGGGACAAAGTGCTACCCTAAACAGTTACGAGGTAATTATTCGAGGCGACGACATCAACTAGCGAATGTCGCATAATTGCCGTCTTACACGCACGAACTGAGGCAAGGCACCGCAGACATCGTTCATCTAATATAAGCGTTAGATAGATCTTCCAATTTCGTTCACATACGAACATCAACACTGCAAATCATTTAGTCACACAATTTTGTCTCTCTGCTATGTGATTCAGTCAATACTGAAAAATATATAATTAAATTATAATATTAAAATATAGTTGTATATAATTGTAAGTATATAAAAGTTGTATATAATTAAAATATAGTTGGACATAAAATGTATAATTGCACGAATTGTGTACCTTATTTAGTTATCCAGAAAAGATGTAGGTAATTTAGAGAAAAATAATACATAATTAAAATTGAAAGAAACGTGAAATTGATTTCGACAGCCCTTATCTAACTGAAATGAATGGAGCTCTATAGCTCTGAAGTCTGTTTTATTTCTAAATGACTGACATTATACTATAGATGTAATACTTCAAAAATTGTTACGCACAACCCATAAAGTATAATTATTTCTTCTTTGCAAGACCAAATAAAAAAGACGTAAACATTTGAGATACATTCTTTAAAACGGTGGTTGGTTTACTGAAGCATTTGTGCGATATCATCGTTACATTAAAAAAAAAAACACGAAATATTAATGTTTATAAATAGAAACAAGGTGAAAGCATCGCAGCAGATGATTAATGCAGGGGCAGCCATCCGTGCCGCGTTTATTCATATTCCAGAGGCGAGGCCTTCAAACGCACTCTCTTTAATGGCAGAACCCTCGAGAGACAGACAATTTAAAATACCTATCCGCTCTCGAATTTTACGGGGCGCCAGGAAAAGAAATTCGCTAATGGAGTAAACTTCTAAATAAGTGTTTAATCTAAGACGTTTTAATAATATTATTGGACGACTTGTCGTTGGGCTAAGTTGAAGTTATATAAACAAAAGTTTTTTATATTATCAAACAGGATCAATTTCAGGGTTTCATGCGTCAAGAGGAGAAACGAAACCATTAAGAATCGCTTTGTTGTCCGTCCGCCTCACTGTTTGTGTCCAATTAAACTTACTTCATGAGAAATAATAGTAATTCTTTGATGTTAAACTACAAGGCAACTCGTAATGAGATAACGAAAAAAACAAAAAAATACAAGAGGATTAAAATCTCAACTTGTATTTTCAAAGGTTGCATGCAGACTTGATAAACCAACATTTCAAACCAAAAACAAAACACAACTCCTTTAATTAGCGCAGACTACGAAGTCGCTCGGATCTAGCTGTATGCAGTATGTACTAAGTGGTCTCTACGTCACTGTACGTATTGCACTGTGAATATTGCACTAACAACCTGCTGAGCTTTGGTCAACCAACGGATACAAAAACCGTTCTACAGAAGCTAAGTATCCGAATACACATCTCAGGACACTCGGCATGTTCTGAACTTTAGAGGAGAAGTGTATCTACTGTGGACTCTACACAGATATTTTCATACGAAATGTTCGAAGCGAAATACGAATTCGACAATACACAAATAAATATTCTGCTTCTACTATCTATATAAATTAGTGACTGACTGTCCCTGTCCTCCATTTACCTAACATTAATTTAATAGTCAAGTACCAACTTCATAATAAGGCAATAGTTTTAAATCTACACATAAAACAAATGTATAAATACTCAATACAACTAATGGATTCATAATAAAAATAACAAGTACATAAATGCATTATTATGATAGAAACGAAAACGACTGCATCTCATCACGATAATGGAGCACTCTTGTAACTAATAGATACAGCGGGTAACGCGGCGGATTGCGCAATACTTATTCATCAAGTGCTCAGACTCCAATAACTATTTAAAAATTAAAACTATCCTACTGACTTACATATATTATTAACGTGAAAGTGAGTTTAGACTAGGTAGTTGACACGCTTTCAATCCTTAACCACAACCCATCGGCTTGAAATTATGCATACGTATGGTGAAGAGCACAGGAGCACAGAAGGACATAGGAGTAATTTTATTCAGATTTTTTTAAGCGCGGTACGATCCGGAAACTCCCCAACGAGATAACGATAGAATAGATGTAGTGTCTAGAATGAATGATACCTTAGGTAGATGTGGCCAGTCAGGTAAAAAATATACAAGAAAACCCCTACTACGGTTGGCAGGTACAAAACATTTCAACTCCTCTCCTAATTATGTATTTACTGCTACTCGTATAAGCTTGGGATGATAGCTTTCAACTTAATCCTTAAATTGGACACGAACCGCTTGAAACAATGGCATTATTTCTCAACAACAGGTCCTACATACTCCAATATTATTGTTCTTGGCGGGATGAATGGACTTTAATAAATAATGAAAAAATATGGATCAATAATCGCTTAGTTCGCACCGTTTACTCATCCATTAGCACCGAGCTATGTCATCTCCGCATCCCGACATCCCGCCATCCCGCCAGCCTCGCGGGTAAAGCAACCATAGACATAATATTACTAGACTAGGCAAGGTATCTGAGCATATGTAAGTGAAACCGTCACGCTGCGAAGAAAGGCAGGAGGTAAACCTATTATTGTCTTTCCAAAGTATCTGAGCATATGTAAGTGAAACCGTCACGCTGCGAAGAAAGGCAGGAGGTAAACCTATTATTGTCTTTCCAAAGTATCTGAGCATATGTAAGTGAAACCGTCACGCTGCGAAGAAAGGCAGGAGGTAAACCTATTATTGTCTTTCCAAAGTATCTGAGCATATGTAAGTGAAACCGTCACGCTGCGAAGAAAGGCAGGAGGTAAACCTATCCTTGTCTTACTTACGAGTTACGCGAGTCTCCTTGGTCTCTTTCTCTTTCTAATAGCGTGACGCAAAGAAGGCCCGCTTGTCTAGTCTAGTAGTATTATGTCTATGAAAGCAACGCTTCCCACACAGACAGGAAAATGTATTCAGCTCTTATACCATGTTTAACCTGTGATGACAGGTTATTGCAGAAGGTAGTAAGACTTTTAAACGATTTTATAATTATACTAGCTGACCGGGCAAACGTTGTTGTGCCAAAAAAAATTTAGGGGTAGGGAGATGAAAAATAGATGCTGTCCGATTCTCCACCCTCGCCGATATGCACGCAAGGATTCACGAAAATCAGTCGAGCCGTTTTGGAGGAGTTCAACTTCAAAAAAGCGTGACACGAGAATTTTATATGTATATTAGATAGGTATATTATTAATTTCGAAAAATGGACGTTACGATTAAGAGCCCCAGAGGCTATGATTGCTTTAAAAGTGTTCGTAGATAGTTCTTGTTGAAAGTTAACCATGTAGTTGCGTCTCAACTACCACTTAATACCACATGTGTTATTGGTTATTATCTAATTCCTATTATTTTTCAGGGTTTCGATGACATGTTATATTATAAAGGAAGTATTACGTATTATATTGAATCAATAACACTAGTTATTATTTATAGAAACTATTCCACGATATACTTTATAACTTGGTAACCTTATGTGTAACGGGAGACCTAAACTTCTAAATTCAAAATTAGTTTCGAGGAAATTAGTTTCGCGCCGAACCAAATTATTCGGAAAGTATAAAATAGTAGTAGTGGTATTAGAGATAGATATCAATCTAGTATTAAGTGGCCACTTTTAACGTTGGCCACGCAAAGTGCCTAGTTTTTATATAGAGGTCATGTGCACGCTATAAATTAATTTAAACTTTGTTTAACTTATCGGAGAACTGAGGAGACACGCTACGAGTTATGACAATGACAGGTGTCAAAAAATGCGCGCTACATGTGTACACACTGCCATAATATCTAATAACTATTAGATACTAAAGGAGAAATGCTGTATTATTTTCTTAAAATGTATACAACACATATGTTTTGGTATATGGTTATGTTTCAATAGAGGAAAGTAACCAATTAGGGCATAATAATATAATATTAAGGAATTTCGCCATTTCTCGTAAACGAATAATCCTAGCCGCAAAAAACAGTGATCCTCCGTTTTTGATTTCGAATTATATACATTTTTTATGTTCTAAAAACAAAATAGTATTCCATATTTGGTTACTTTCCTCTACAATCGATAATATCTATAATCTATACATCTATATCTATACTCTATACAAATAAATAAAATTGGAGTGTCTGTTTGTAATATTAAAATAACAGCTTTTTACTACGTGCATTTGGATATATAGTACACGGTACATATACCAAAACAACATTTTTACAATTTTTGTCTGTCTGTCTGTCTGTTTGTTCCGGCTAATCTCTGAAATGGCTGGACCGATTTTGACGGGACTTTCACGGGCAGATAACTGATGTAAGAAGGAGTAACTTAGGTTACTTTTATTTTAGAAAAAAAAGTTTGTTAGGCGACACGAAGTTCGCCGGGTCAGCTAGTTTCAAATAAAAAGAATCTTACAAATCAGTTGCTAAATGAGAGGTGTCAACATATATAAAAAAATACAATCGAATTGAAAAACGTCCTCTTTTTATGAAGTCTGTTAAAAATAACAACCGATGCCGATTGATCATTACGCCGTCCTAAATACGAGAGCTTATAAATAAACATCTTACCACGAATAATATTTCTTTATCAATCGATATAATGAGCCTAGATAGAGTGGGTTTTTCATTAAAAAAACTACGAACGTATATTGTATACCCAACAATAGGTAGATATTTATTAAGTTAGTATTAGTCTACTTTGCAACAATCCGCGTTTAACATGTATGATGGTATATACTTTAAAACATGCGTGGCAAGTATATACCATCATACATGTTAAACGCGGATTGTTGCAAAGTAGACTAATACTAACTTAATAACAATGGATTTCCGCAAAGTAACGCCTGATACTATTAACTATAGGTAGATATTTGTACGCTTTTACTTTTATACGAAAGTGCTCGGTGCAAATCAAGATAAATGGGTAATTCGATCGGCCCCAGCCAGTATGTGCCTCGCTGCGACTTGTTGAGTCACATACATAGACACACGCTGACATAGATAAAGATAAATAGGGAATCATCTTATTTATTATTATATTGAAGCACTCTTTTTTGATTTTCTAGATTATATTTAAAAATTCATTTATTAAAATTTTGCAAATAAAAAAGTCTAACATACACAATATGGCGTACAATACAAGTACAATTAATAAATCATTATTTGTTATGTTATAGTGTCAGTCACTGGCTGATATTTTGACATTTTGAAGTACCGTACCGTCTTTTTGCGCATTTAAGGCCCGTAATATCAATAGCAGTTTAATCTATGATTCTAAATTTAAACTGTCGTTGTTGGTTCAACAAAGTTAAAGAAAAACAGATCGTAGTGTATTTTCATTATGTATTTTGGTGTATAAATAAGATTTCTCTACTATACGTACTATCGTCTATTCTATATATACAATGAAAATATGTAGATATATGTCTCTTCGACGGCAACTCTACAAAAAATGACCTATTTTCTCAGTAATGATGTAATCCATCAATCACTAGTGGACGTATCAACAATTGTATGTATAAATATTTGGACATGTATTCCATTTCACCATATCTCATCCCTTACAAACAATAACTCGAGCCGAATCGTTGTCACTAGCGAATCAAATGGACATAGTGTCCAATATTTTAGTCAAAACATTAAAGTTTAAAGTGTGCCTCGTAACTCATACCGACACTTACATACCCAAACAGTGCAAACTTGAAAAGCTTTTAGTAAAAAGCAATACACATATTTTGCTTTTATGCGTTTCATGGACGGCGCACAATGGCGCATGGAATGTTATCATCACAAAGGGTCCATCACAATGACAGCGCGACATTCAAAGTTTGTTGACTACTTCAATGAATATTGCCAATCGCATTGCATTGTTTTCCAACCATGGTAAGTGATGTAGGCTAATTTTACACTTCTTGAAGAAATAAAGGCTCTCTAGCCGCCTCAAGATTGCTATATTCGGTCATATCGCAATGAAAATCAAGTATAAGTTAGAAAAGCTGATGCTCGGTAAAAACTAAACTAAACCTGAGAATGACTACGTTCATGTGATTTCTGCGCCATATTTTTTTTTATTATTTCACCTTTTTTTTAATTCTCTTCATTCTTCACTTTTAACGCCACATCCTATTCTGAATGATGAGAACGAAGAAAGAGAGTGTAGTTATTATTGAAAAATTACAATTTAAAACTTTGCAGCTCTAAGTGTTAACAAAATCTTCATCGATTTTTGTAGCTCCTAACTGCAGATGCAATTCAATTACAATAAACAGCAAGAACTTTGCGCAGTATCAAGGTAATATTGCACGTTAGGGGACTTAGAGGAGTTCAAAGATTCCGGCCTACGGGTGTCCTAGAGAGGCTCAGAGGCTGCAATAGACTTAGAGCCTACAAAGCTCAAAGTCACTCTCAACTATAACTAGACGTGTTAATAAGTTTGTGTACGTCGTATGTATAGATGGATGAGTTTGGATATGTCACATGTGTAAGCAGTGAGCATATACATACATACATGTATTTGTTATGTACATCGCATATTAATTAATATTTGTATAAAAATGTTGATTTTTGTAACGAAACTGAATTAACTCAAGTGCAGGCGAATCGTTGCATTCGTTGATGACAACAATCCCGCACCAGCAATTATCAAGTGAATAATTTAATTAAAAACTTTGAATCAACTGCATCGCAACAGCCAGCAACGATGGCGATAAAATGAAATGTAATTATTTCATTGTTGACAAAAACAACGGCAGTATCCAGTTAGTTAATGTGGAGTAGGACGGACCGGCGAACTACTGGATTTGTACTCTCCATTCGGACATCAGTAGCTCGAGCACGAATATTTGCGAGAAAGCATTCGTATGGTTAACGTAAGCAATTTGTATGGCATTTTTTCAAAAGCGCCCCTATCGTGCGTAAATGGTACTAAAATGCCATACAAATTTGACAAATTGCTTACGTTAACCATACGAATACTTTCTCGCAAATATTCGTGCTCGAGCTACTGAATTCAGACTACTGCGTAGATTATGTCTACGCTAGATGGACTTCATTACCGTGAGATTAAAACTTAAACTTAATCGTTAGATGTGAGTTATTGTACATATCAGTTACTTTAAGGCTTAGCACGCATTACGATTTTTCACCACGCGATTTTTTTCACAAAATTCTGTGAGATGTGGAAACTGTATGAAGCTGCACGCACTTGCGAAAAAAAAATCGTGTTGGTATGCATACGTACCACGTATGCGATTTAAAAATGTAAAATTCGCAATGCGTGCTTACCCTAAGTGTGACTTTAAAATAAATACAAAAGTAGTTCTTAACAATTAAGTAAAAATACTTAATTTTTTACTATCGTTTTATCAACGGAATATTTTGTGCCAGAATACCTAGTAGCGTTATTTTTACACCATGAATACAGAATTGACGAATACAACAAAGATAACTGGAAATAATAACGTCACAACTAAGTAACAATGGCGCTGATTTAGTCCAAAAGATTTTTTCTTTATTTTATATTGACCGAAAAATGTTCTGAGAAGTATCTTTCACAGTTTCTTAAAGGTAAAGCAGCTCTCCCGACCTTACTAAGAGTAAAAATTACTTCCTTAATCATATTGACGCAATACCGTTGTTTAAGAGAAGTTATTTCGGAACTGAATTTAATATTGTAATCGCAATAAAAAGCTTATATTTGGTAATTATTCCAGTGTTAAAAGGATTATTCTGTTCTTTGTTTGCAACATGAAGGGAAAAGCTCGGGTTGTCATCGTTAAATGACATAGGAACTAAAAGCTACCCATGATATGACACGTTAAGAGGATCTCTGCCCCGGGGAAGGCTTCATAATAAACTATGTACCAACAATCAACATGACTCGGTCGCACAAGGCGAATGTTAACGACATACTATTAGGTATATAATTCTTGAGAAAAAATAACCAACTTCAAAGTTAGGGATAACTCAAAAACTAATCATCAGATCTCGCTCTTTAAGTGGAACCACATGACAAGCACCAGCTTTCGATTAAAAAAAGAATCATCAAAATCTGTTCGCCCAGTCGAAAGTTCTGAGGTAACTAACATAAAAAAACAGTCGAATTGAATATCTCCTCCTTTTTTGAAGTCAGTTAATAAAATAACAGAAAATTAATATCAAAAATAAATACACATTTTTATAGTGTCAATGTTCATGTCCTGACTCCAACATCAGATCCGCTCTAACATACTAAATATTTTTTTGAATACAGAGCAACACGACCGAAATTAACTAGAGGAATCTACCCGCTATATTCTTACATAGAGCGGTCAAAACGGGGCACGCCCTAAAGGGTATTTACGCTAAGCTGAGAGATAGAATATAAAATGAAGGTTACCATTTAAGTGGTAATATGAGGTAGGGCTTTTTACAATACCGAATTCCCTCAACGGCGTACGACGTGTTTACACAGTACGGTTTTGTTGGGAGGAATAAAGTTGAATCGCCGCCCCAATTCCTCGGCGATGGAAAGACTCATAAACGATGTGGAACGAGCGTAAGTAACCACGAGGGTCCCCGGTCCCCGCCGTCGAGACAGCCGCTGGGAGTGACAAAAGGTGCAATTAATACTAAACAAGTACTAGACGGGAAGTAAAGTCCGCGTCCATTAGCAAACAGAGTAAAAACATTTTAAACGCCGCGACACAGAACGACGGAACAATTTCGCAACAAACCAGCTCCGGACGACGCGTTAACGCTGATTTACATTCTATTTTTACCCGCAACTTGCGCAAACACAAACGGAATAACATTTGTTGTGTTTGCCTAAATGTCGGTTGTTGATACAAGTGCGTTTCATACGCATAAAATACGATACGTCGTTGCGATCGATCGAGCACGGACGCAATGCGTGCTCCCGTCAAACAATCCCCTGAACTTTTCGAATAATATGGAACCATACTGTGGCCGTGCCGTCGAGTTTACCACACATTTTATGCGCCTAACATTCTTGGGAGAATTATATGTAAATCCTTCCAGTCAACTTCCACTGCACCACATGAAAATTCGATCAGGGATTTCGAGACTTTGCGTGTATGTTACCAGAAGGAAAGTTTTTATTAAAATGAAAAATAGTTATAGTACACAGAGTTAGGTACCCATTTAAAAAGTTTTAGCATTTTAATTTTGATCTGCATTTTGCTAAACGAAATAGAATCTATGGTTTGCTGTCCACGGCGCTTCATTTTACGATTGCATGCAAGCTGCATAATAAAACAGGCAATAGGCAAACGCGACGATGCTGCTTCCATGAACAGATATCGTATTTTGAAGCAATTGACCATAGCGTGAGTATGACGTCCATCTACATGGACAGAAAGCCTTATACATAGTTTTATTTTCTCTATTCGCATTTATCGAAAGAACGATGTAGCATAGCAGAAATTACGTGCATTATAGTTAATGGCTAAAGACACTTTTATTATATTAAATTTATTTTAACTAATCATCATTACATTATAAGAAGTTATTTCTTTCCGTTATTTCCATATGTACATATAACATACTAGCTGTTGCCCGCAGCTTCGCACGCGGAAATTATGCTTATCATATTATTTAGTATCCCTTACAAAAGAAAATTTAAAAACAGGTTCATTTCTATTGATGTACTTATATTTAGGAATTTACATACCTACTGAAACTTACGATACAATCACAGATCATTCCTCCGGGAGCGGGTTTGGAATAGTAAACAACATTAACTTTTTTTCTTTTCCCTTTCCCTCACCCTCTCCATCTCCTTCTCTCCCCTTGCCCTCTTCCTCTCCCGCTCCCTGTCCCTTTTCCTCTCCCGCTCCCTGTCTCACTTCCCCTTGCTCTCCCTCTTCCTGTCCCACTCCCTCTCCCTTTCCCGCTCGAGGTCCTTCTCCCACTTCATATCCCTCTCCCTCTTCCTCTATTGCTCCCAGTCCCTCTCCCGCCCACACCCGTGCCCTGTAACGATTTCTGTCCCGCTCTCACTCCCTCTCCCGCTCCCTGTCCCTCTCTATCTCCCTCTTCCGCTCCTTCTCCCTATCCTGCTTCCTGTCCATTCTTAACTTAAAAAATGACAAAGTTGCTTACTACGTTCATTCCCCTAAATTAACTCTTTAAGGTATGATTTTCCGAAAAAAATAATTCTAAGTTAACTTTTGTTTAAACTTACATAAAAAAATCATATATTTTATAACTCTAAAACTGGCGAAGTTGATTTGTATGTAGTTGACTACCACCCCCATTTTTAGGGGATGAATTTCGAGAAATCAGTGGTACAGTTATTTTTTGTGTCTAACTATAAGCTTATATACAAAATTTCACCCTTCTTACTTCAAAACTGACGAAGTTGCCATACTAACTTGCACACTCTTATTTAACCCTTTAGGGGATGACTTTCCAAAAAAACGTAATATGTACTTCCAAATTTTGTTTCTAATCTGGAGCTGATATATAAATTTTCATGTTTTTAACTTTAAAAATGACGAAGTTGCGTACTAAATGAAATCCTCTAAATTAACCCTTTAAGGGATGATTTCCCAAAAAACGGTGCTAAAATTAACTTTTTTTCATAACTATAAACTTACATAAAAATTTTCATATTTATAAGTCTAAAACTGACGAAGTTGATTTATACGTAAATGGCTTCCTACCCTATTTTTAGGGGATGAATTTCGAGAAAACGGTGATACAATTATTTTTTGTGTCTAACTATAAGCTTATATACAAAATTTCACCCTTCTTACTTTAAAAATGACGAAGTTGCATACTAAATTAAATTCACTAAATTAACCCTTTAAGGGATGATTTTCTGAAAAAATTGTTAAAGTTAACTTTTGTTTATTACTATAAACTTACATAAAAAAATTCATATTTATAACTCTAAAATTGGCGAAGTTGATTTGTATGTAGTTGAGTACCAACCCCTATTTTTAGGGGATGAATTTCGAGAAAACAGTGATACAGTTATTTTTTGTGTCTAATTATAAGCTTATATACAAATTTTCGCCCTTCGTACTTCAAAACTGACGAAGTGTCCATACTAACTTTCGCACTCTTAATTAACCCTTTAGGGGATGATTTTCCAAAAAAACATAATACTTACAAATTTTGTTTCTAGTCTGGAGCTAAGATGTAAATTTTCATGTTTTTAACTTCAAAAATGACGAAGTTGCCTACTAAGTTCAATTCAGTAAATTAACCCTTTAAGGGATGATTTTCCAAAAAAATATATTAAAGTTAACTTTTGTTTATTACTATATACCTACATAAAAACTAAGAAAACTAAGAAAGTTGGTTTGTATGAAAGTGTCTTCTAACCCTTATTTGTACCCCTTAGGGGATGAATTTCTAAAAATCCGTTCTTAGTGGACGTCTCCTTAGCATAAACTATCTCACTGCCAAATTTCATCTTAATCGTTTCGGCAGTTTCTGAGATTTTTTGTTTAATCAGCGGTGTGTCGCTTTTCAATTTTATATATATAGATTAAAAATGTTTGTAACACAATGTTGGGGTTAAACAACTATTCAGAAACTTTTAACATAGCATAGTCAATGTTTCAACACTTTTAACTTACGTACCATAAAATAGGAGAGAATTTTGCGATAAAACCTCACTTCGGGCGCTGCATATAATTTTAAAAGCGTCCTGCATTATTGCGTTTTATAGAAAGATGAAAATGATGGTCCAATAAGTATAAAATAAGAGAAAAATGTTCCACATAATTTATCTACCGTCTGCGGCCCCTGGGACACATTTTCTAGCACAGTGTCAATATGATATGAACATCTACGGCAAACGAACTATCTCGATATTAAAGTTCCAGCATCGTAAATATTCTTGATGTAAAATTTATCACGACCCATAAATGTCCCGTATGCAGGTGCATGTTATTTAGGGATTAGTATTGCTGTATCTACTGTAACAAACTGGCCAAGTGAGGGTTAAACTTCACTTAAAGAACATTATGGAAAATTTTAAGTTGGTTGTATCACGATATTATTTCGCCAGTCTTGTGTTCGCCGTTCTGGTATGCAAAGGGATAAGTATCCAATATACACATATGTATGTAAGCATGATCGTGGTCGTGTAAGGTCTTAGGTAACGACTGAAAAGATTTTTTTAATAGCGAACCAACCAGCTAACGTGCCACCTCATGGTAAGCGGTCACCATCTTCATTACTGACATCAGCAACACCAGTGACATCCCAGCGCAAGTCTTAAAGCGCTCTAGCAAAAGGCGTACCCTTAGTTCCTTACAGAAATCATTCGCCTGAACAAAATAATCCAACAAGCATATTGTGCTTCACAACTCCATGGTTTTATTATAAACAGAAAATGTTAAAATAAATAATTTTAATAATTAATACTCTAATACTCATTCACGTCATGCATATTCGCGTTATTACTGTTTCACTCATGATTTCCACATAAGCTTCACAGTTAATGTAATAGTGTTTGAAGCTTTTATGAAGCATTTTGGATATTTAATGAAGCGACAACAATATTTTACTCCTGAAAGGGTTGCTACACAAGTTTTGATAGGCAGAGTCCAATCCTTTAATTTTGTCGTTGAACAACAACAATTTTGGTGTTGCTGATGTCCACGGGCGACGATAGCCACTTGTCATCAGGTGGATCGTCAGCTCGTTTGCCGGCTATTTCCATAATAAAACAATACGTAGTTATTACAACGACGTGCAAACTGTAGAATCAGTGTTATTCCCACAGTGCCTCACGTCCATGTGCGACGGTAACCACACAATATCAAATTGCTCATCAGCTTGTTCGAGCTTAATAAATCTAAAGAACATGATAACACATCTCAAGTTCAACGACCCCTCTAATTCGCCTACCCTCTAGCTTCGTTCAGTTTTAGCGTCCCCTATCAACATTTCATTTCATCTGCCATCACTCGACCTATCACTATTGACGAAGTAATATCGATATGCGATCGATAAAACGCAATCAGCACGCGTCAACAGTCACTTGATTCCTTACCCAACTGTGCCGATTAAGCCGAATCGAATACGCGTATATGGCAGTAGATATACCTACAACAATATAGGTATATTGTTGTATCACTTGAATCTATGACACTTAAATTTTTTTTATGTGGTGATTTATATCATATACGATGGACGTATGTCTCATTTGTGTGTGAATGCATTGAGCATTAAGCTCGCCATTTGTCAATAGAGTATAAGTAAATATATTTGTAGGTAGATATAGTATTCTTTAAGTAATGTTTGGTACAAAGTTTGTTATCTGTGCAATGACATTAAACAATGCGAGTTGCGACGTGGAGACGGTGATCTATAAGTTAACGCCAGGGTCGTGAGGTCATCTGCTATTTCGGGTACCCGTATTCATTTATTACATTACGTATTATAATGATTAATCAATGTAAGCCAACAGTCATACGTACATACTGAAACTGACAAGATTCTGTAGTGCGTGAAAATATGGACATGGATTTACGAATAAGATATTGCAAATGAGAAACACTCAAGACCGATAAATCAAAAAGTGTGCTCTATGTAGGAGACGAACCTGGAACTTTCTCGGCAGGCAGGATCTACTCCCACTTGGCTTGAGGCTGAAGATCGTAGCTTAATAATTTAATACTGGTTATGAGTTTTAAGTTTTAAAATCATCATGCCTATTTGACCTTAGGTCTCTAAATAATAATGTCAAGAAGAACGTTCTTCACGCTGTTAACACTATGTAGATCTTATTCACACACAAGTTACATATTTCGTACCTACATTCTCTCTTCTGAATAAAATGAAACATTTCATTCCACACAAAAATGTGACCTGCAAAATAAATGTAGGTATATCAGCGTAATGACGCTGCCATGATAAAAACTCATTATGTCAAATTAAATGACTTACTTCATAACAGTGGCTCCGGACCACGGACCTTTATTGTGAGAATATCATTAACTTGTGTATGAAAAGACCAAAATAATAGTTAACGTTTAGTAATGAATGTGATTTTCTTGACGACTATAACAGGGTTACGACTTACGATCCTACGTTAAATAACTTTGTAAATGCGATAACTTTGAAAATTACATTGCATGATCTTGTCATCTGATTATATATGTATATGGAAGAAAGGGTATTCTACGGTGTGTTGGTTATTCAATAATATTCCTTTTACTTTGCTCCATGATATTATATTTCCAGTTCTCCTAACGTTCACATCAATCTGTACTACTCCGTGATCACTATTCGAATCCCCATAGAATGTCCCACACGTATTGTTCTAAATGGATTGACACATTCCTTATTCTAAATATTTAGTTTTCTTCATGACATAACAGCTTCTGCATCGGCCGATCATTGTAGAACCAAAGAGGCCGCTCGCCGTCATGTACATGTTTATTATTTTGGTTACTGTTTCAGAAATAAGATCTTACTGTTTAATAGTATACACAGAAAACTAACAATTTTAACTTTTAATACACCAAAATTGAATCTTGTATTATGTGGACACTACACAATTTTAATAATAATAAAAAAGGAATTAAAGGCTCAAACTAGACTTAACTTTATAGCTTGATCCTATTCGTTAGTGTGTAACCTTACTTAGGGTGCGTTTCCACAAGAGATGCGTAGCGAGGGATATGTTTTTTAACCGACTTCAAAAAAAGGAGGAGGTTCTCAATCTCGAAATTGTAAGTCAGATTTCTGACAATGGCATCCATGATAAAACCATATAAGTCGTAAATTTGTATTAAGTATGTGCGCGACAAATGGACGAATAACTCAATATCACGCCAACCGATTTCGATGATTCTTTTTTTAATCGAAAGCAGGTGCTTGTCATGTAATCCCACATAAAGAACGAGATCTGAGAAGTCGTTTTTGAGTAACTTTGAAGTCGGTTATTTTTTGTTAGTAAAATTTAGATTATAATAACCAATAGAATCGCTTCATTTACCTAGCCTGCTACACACATCCCTCGAAACGCATCTCTGGTGGAAACGCAGCCTCATCCTCTTAGGGTCACTTTCACTACAAAGAGATCTACGGAGTTGTCCTTACTTCCTACATAATAAATCTCCCAAACTGCCTTAAGTTTGTGTTATATAGCGAATGTTGTGTTAAATGGCACAGTAAACACATTATGTAACGTGTACCTGTAAGAACAGGAAACAATGGAGATTAAAGTTTGGCGGCCTGTGAATTTTTTACAAGCATAGGACGGCAGCATCATCTATGAGATAGAAACAAGTACGTTGCGTGCCTATTACTAATATTCAGGTAACTAACCATGAATTTTGGATGCCCCTCCTCCCTAAGTCTACGAACTTATACGAGTAGTATCAGTTTCTCTAGCTCGTACTCATAAAAAGCCACCCCGTACAATGTAAGATTTTCGTTTTACGAAGTTAGCAACTATTATTTCAATCAACAAAGCATTGCGTGTCTATCATCATATTTTAGCATTATCTCCCATTATCGTCCATTACAAGTTCCATGTAATAAAACGATCAGTTTCTGTGTCAAATCAGCGAAGTTCTAACTGTCATCAAAATGACAGGGACGTCACTGTCGCAGTGACAACAAAATGGCGTCTCATGTGGCACACGGGTGGCAGTGGAGGGGATGGACAGATTTTAGTGGCTTGACAAGGGTTACTGGACATCATTTCGTGCAATTTACGGAAATAAAATATAGATCGATCGAATCGGGCGTCACCGGGCTCACAACGATATTCCATTACGAGGGCGGACGCGGAATATCAAATGAGAGTGACCCTCATATCTCCCGGCCGCTAGGTGCCCGGCGGGCCGGCCAAGATCATTATTGTACGGCGAACATTACAAGATACTACTCGATGTAGATATATTGCAACGACCATTGATATTGGTTTGTCGATTCTAAGCTACATCGTTTTTTATTAGCTGAGCTGTAATGTCCTATTATAAGAATAACACGAGAGCTGTTTTTTTAAATGGTGATAAATTGTATATTTTCCGCCATCGAAGTAGTTCTGTAAAAGAAATCCCAATATGGATCCTTGATATAGCTATCTGTATCTATACCTATCAAGGATCCTTTGGAGCAAAGAAGCAAAGAATTGGATACATTAATAAACGTAATTACATTGAACTTGAAGCCTAATAGGTAAACAAACTGGACCTAATAAACAAACCAACCATAAATTCTCCTTCATTACAGCTGATGATTCAAATCACCTAATCTTAACAGCTCCGTCAGTTCAAGATTAAATCAATCGAGTGTTTCTACGATAGGAAATTCGGAAACGGAAATTAAGTTCGTGTAACCCAGAAGGTAATTAAATCGGCACCATTAACGTTGCAGATGCTCGCCAATTGGGTTAAAATGAATGGAGCTAATACTGACTGAATATATTAACTACGGCGCATGAGGAGCAATCTGTTGGCGGGCACTGCCAATGGCTCTGTCGCAATGAATGGCACGGTGCGGCCGGTGACAATACATCAAGCTCATACAATTGCACATTGAGTATTGAGCATCCATTGACATGACGATATTTGACACTGAATCGCAGAATGCCTGCGAACTTAATGCGCAAGTCCAATACAATTCACACAACACGTCTCAAATCACAAATATATCTCGTAGGTAGACTCCTACTGTAATATATTTCTATGAAAATGAGGGAAGTTACATTACTGCTTGCATTTCACATAGACCAAGTTGTACGCGTTACATTACATTCATTCCCAATATTGAAAAGTATGTCAAATAAACATGCCAACTTAAACCAAACCAATCGCCGTACATTATCATTTCACTAACAGCTTCAACTTGTATAGCTTCTAGGAAGTGGCTTCATCGAATTTTAACTTGGTAATACTCGTTGGCTCTAATGGACAGCAGTTTGTCACGGTCCCGTCTTAGCGTTTACTGAAGGCTGCCAGTATCAACTAATCCGGGATCACGTGACACAGGTGCGCAGATCCCAAATGGTTGGAGCCGATCATTTTACTGTCCACTTTATCATAAAGCAACCTTCCGATTCTGTCTTCTTCTAGAACTTTGAGTGCGACAGAGACGACTTCAAACTATAACTACTATTCGCCAGGTTAGGTGATTTCCTCCTGACGGGGTTTGTGTGAGTTTTTGATATGTCCTTTAAGCATGTAATAGGAGACAGAATTGGAACTCATACGAGTATTAGAGATCATGAGATTTTAAGGGATAAAAAATATATTTTTTTTCTTTCTTTTCCTCTAGAACCTACATTATATTTCATGATATCACAGCAATATAATCAGCATAAGAATCACAATATCACGAGAACTCTCCGCTACATTAATTCAGGGAAGATTATTAACTTACTCTAAGAGCTAAACTAAATTATATTATGTCTCTGCTACACCTGCTCCGACATTACGTAGTGGCCAACAGTCAGCGCACTAAAGGAAAGTAGCCACGTTAATGCCGTTACACGTTAAGCGATACGCGTTATTTGATTTTAATTCTGTTAACCACATCTGTCTAACCCGCTAAGTTCGGCGCAATCGGCGCATTCCACCGCAGATGTAGCAACGGCATTACAACTATCTAAGCGAATGTAGATTGCAGACTCTGTGCACCGTAGTCCGTGCCGCGTCCCACTCAATGGCGAGTGCTTCCGCAGATCTATCAAGCTGCCACGCCGGGACACGCCCACTCACCCACTCTGACCTTCTGCATTGAGATTTAAACTGCACGGGAAGCGTAAAGGAAACATTGCGCTACGATACTATATAGCCTATGTAGTCTGTCTGTTCTGGCAGGTGACGCGTGACATGTGACTTGACGCGCTGTGACGTTTGCAAATGACTTGTGACACTTGTGACGATTTTTCTTGTAATGATTGGCTTTTTTTAACGAGCTCATCGACGCTGTTGGCAGATGAGGAACGAGGAATGGTCCTACGGAAATTAATGGAATCTACGACCTACGACGATACGAAGAGCCATTTAAGCCATGTATCTCAGTTCTAGCAATTCAAATCTCTCCACACTCCTTTCAGACAAAGCACTTTTCTGAAATGGGAGAATAAAATAAAAGGCGCCTCTGCCATATTATGATTAAATTATTTTGAATTAAGTTGAATCCATATTATAATTACATCAATAATTATAATCATCATACACTAAATAAAAGTAATAAAACTGAAAAAACTAATGGCATATGCCAATAAATTAATAATTTGCATAACCATTTCAAATAAGGCCTCACTTAAATCACCTATTTTCAGTGAAAAGTCAGTAATTTTTCTCTGGAATATTTTGTCTTCATTGTCGCTTTATGATAACAATGATAAATGTTTAAATTATTCTATTATATCAACATTTCTGTTAGTCAATTTTGTGTTTTATTTATAGTCAATTGTGTGTAATTATGTTTACGAATTATACATCAATAAAACCGATCAAGTACGATTCAAAATCGCTAAGGATAGCCTTAGACTCAGTAAATGTAAACCTTTTACATCAGCATATTTAGCAGTACCTAATATTGTAATTATTCATGATTTGTTTAATGTAATTTTGTAGTTTTAGCGTAACAGCGCTATAAATTGTAATTAGAAATCGCTTAGTCTGCTTTCCTACTAACGAAAACCTTTACTGAAAATACGAAAATAATAAATTAACGGTATAATAGCGTATGGACAATCTTAAAGAGAATTTCCATTTACTATATAAGAAAACCGTTTAAAAGGCCAACGAAACGAAAGATAATAAATCCTGAAATATGACGTCCTTAATAACCTTGCCTAGAAAATAACTATTCGGGCCCGCTATCTGGGTTAACTACGTAGAAGCTATTGGGAAACACGAGACGGCTAAATAATAATACGCAATCCGGGGAGTCAGAAGAGCACTCGTCCCGTCAACACCATATCCCTAAACACCCCCAATTTTCCAATAAAGGCTACATCGCGTCTCGCCAACATGTACAAAGTGGCTACTCCGCATACGTCCAGTCGACCGATTCATTTCCCTGATGGCAACCCATTACACCGGTCAAGATGGATGGATAACAAACCGGCAATTACACTGTAAACACAATGACAATTGAATGTTTTCACTAATTGAAAAAGCCGTCCTCGATTGTACCATCGACTGAAGCACTATATGAAATGAAAGTTACATCGGAGTGCGTGACATGACGGCAGGCTTGATATATTAACTCCATCGACTTTACGAGTCCGGGCGACGTTTATTAATCTAGCGAGCCTCCGTCCGATGTTAGCGTTATGTATTAAACGAATAGCACCTACAATAAGTTACACTCTTTCATCGGCCGCTCTTACAACGAACGCTCTGTAAATATTTATTGCTTACCCGAACACTTAAAACCCTCCTCGCACGTGGAAATGACTAAAACTTCGGCGATAATGGCGGAATTAGCAAGTTTGCATCACTTGGCAAAGAATCCTAATCATAATAACTCAAGATCGTATCGTGCGATGAACAAAAGACGAAGGCGCAACAATGGCGCCCAAGCGGGGACCGAGAGCGGCGCTAACAAATTACCAGCCCGCAGATAACTAAGCAATATTAAATCATAGTAATTTGTGGTCCGGAGACGCAGCCCCTTTTCTAACAAGCTATCTGACTAGACTCTCGAGCAGTGGCGGCTGGTGGATCCTAGAAGTGGTGGTGCACTGTATCAGCGTATTTTTATTTTAACGATTGCCAAAAAACGGTTATGATTTTCGCGCGTAGACGTAGTTATATTCGTCTTAAAAGTGTCCTTAATAAGTATTTGAAAAAAAAATAGATGATAGTTTGAAAAATAATCCTGTCGATTTTAATTCCAATTTTTGTTGAAAAGTTTCATTATTGCTTTCAAAATAGTCGATGTTAAAGTTTAATACTCATTTTCACAGCTATTTACTCACACACAATGTCCCACAATTCAGTAACTATAATATTATAATTCTGAAAATCCTTGCAGAATGTAAACAAACGCAACTCCTTTTCGCTAGGCGGCGCCAGCCGCGCGGCGACGCGACGTAGCGCGCGCGAATTTCGTCAAACCTCGTTCCGCTATCGGTAATCTTCGGTTCGCTTGTGTGCGGCGCACCAGAGTGGTCTTATTTCGCCATACATTTTCTATTGAACTAGCTCTGTCTCACGCGCCAGGCGTTTTCGGTTGCATCTCATAGGAGTTGTATGAGCATTCGCCGTGCGATTTGGCTAGCGCACCGTGAACCATTTTACAGCGATTTTCGCGATAATAAGTCTTAATACTTTATCAAAGAGCTTAAATTGGTTCATCATAATTTCGTTAATATTGAATAGATCGCTAATCAGACACTGTTATACATTTTTTTGTTTTATTTTTCTAAACATTAAAATCTGGCAGTTCGGCGCACGAGTGCACTTAAAGTACAGCCGCCCCTGCTCTCGAGATATTATTGTTGGCTTTTTTTTTGACACCACGATAACCCTCTTTTACGGCCAACAAAAACTGCATTATATCATCTCAAAAAGTAATACTCCCGTCGTAACCGAGGCTTATGGTGATGCCCAAGAGTTAATGTTTTAAATTAGTATAAATAACATGAGGCTTTAGATGAGAACTCGGCGTGAAACTGCAATTTTGCCGCTCATAAAACAAGAAACCGGCAGCCATGTTGGCTGAGTGCAATCGCATCTTTTCACTGTGCTCCTTCGGCGGCGCATTAGCAATTCCAACCAGCGTAACACTTCTAGGAATTTGCAATATTTAGTCCTAATAAAGCTATTCGTAACGTTGAATATCCGGGGCGGGTGAGCTGTTGCGAGTGGCCCGATGCCCGAGGCACCTCGCGCCATACTTTAATTTACGACATGGGCTGTATTCGCAGACATGCTACATTTACCTATTGCATGGAACGACTCCACCCGCTATGCATGCACCTTGCACATGAATGGTTAGTACACTGTAGACGCGATCTTTACTTAATTGACCCGAAGCGACTCGACGGATCAAAACGAAAATTGTAAATTTTAACCGCAATCAATAATTTATAGTGTAGTCTACTCGATATGTTCAAAATGGTTGAAATTAGAGATACTGCTCTTAAAAATACGTGCGATAGCTCATTCTGTTCGGAATGATGTCTAGAAAAATGTTTCGGAAGCGTTTACCAGCACGTAAAAAATTGCAAAAGTTATTGACAAAATAAAGTTGAAAAAAAAAGTATTTTGTTTTTGGTAATCACTTCGAAACTATTAATATTTAAGAAATTTTAAAACAAGATTCTTAAAGTAGAGGAAATTTCCAAACAATGACTCGCGACTCTCGGAACTCTATCTCCATTATTTATAACTTTAATTTAACGCTGAAAATGGGTCTCCACGCTGCATTTTTAGGTTGCGCGTGCGGCGTCAAAACCGAGTTCGTCACACTCAATAATTTTTTAAGGTATTAATTATTAATTTAAAAAAATAAAAAAAATATGGTGTATTCGAAACACTTCAAAGAATTTGCTCCCATAGGAAATTTTGCTTAAAGTTAATTTTTCAACAAGTTAGACGATTGTTAATTAACTAAATTTTCTCGAACTTCCATTTTCATTGTACATTAAAAAAAATGTTTAAGTAATTGTCCTATAAATTTTTCGCTTCGTGGAGCCTTTCTTATATACATGCTTAACGAGATCACGTCATAAAAGTTTAAAAAGTTTTAATACTTTGTGTATAATAATTTTATAAGTTGAACAAAAAATGAAAAATCCAAATAATATTATTGAAAATATTTTTTTCTCAATTTATTATTACATAATCGTTTTGGCATTCATAAAAGACATTTAATGACTTGAAAAAAAAAAATTCCCTCATTTTTTTATAATTTTTTTTTATAAACAAATAGACTATTTCAATGCTTTCAAGAAAAAATTTCTTAATATCTTATTCTTTACAAAACATTATGATTTTTGAAAAAAAAATTTTTTTCTTAATAATGATATTTAATTGTTTATAATTGTTTTTTAATATTTCTATTGTTTGAATAATTAGTTATTAATTTTTTTTTCATAAAAATTATAATTAACCATCTTTAATAGAAATGTAAAAAAATATTTTTTTTATCAACAATTTCATTGTTTTTTAACTTAACAATTTTTTATAAACAAATTCTCAACTTTTTTATATATTTTTTCTGAAACACCTAAAAATAAAAAAAACAACGATGTATAACAAAGTACAGATAAAAACATTTTTAAATTTTTTAATTTCGATTCGATAAAAAAACGAAAAAATTGTTTGTTCAACTTATAAAATTATTATACACAAAGTATTAAAACTTTTTAAACTTTTATGACGTGATCTCGTTAAGCATGTATATAAGAAGGGCTCCACGAAGCGAAAAATTTATAGGACAATTACTTAAACATTTTTTTTAATGTACAATGAAAATGGAAGTTCGAGAAAATTTAGTTAATTAACAATCGTCTAACTTGTTGAAAAATTAACTTTAAGCAAAATTTCCTACGGGAGCAAATTCTTTGAAGTGTTTCGAATACACCATATTTTTTTTATTTTTTTAAATTAATAATTAATACCTTAAAAAATTATTGAGTGTGACGAACTCGGTTTTGACGCCGCACGCGCAACCTAAAAATGCAGCGTGGAGACCCATTTTCAGCGTTAATTTAAAGTTATAAATAATGGAGATAGAGTTCCGAGAGTCGCGAGTCATTGTTTGGAAATTTTCTCTACTTTAAGAATCTTGTTTTAAAATTTCTTAAATATTAATAGTTTCGAAGTGATTACCAAAAACAAAATACTTTTTTTTTTCAACTTTATTTTGTCAATAACTTTTGCAATTTTTTACGTGCTGGTAAACGCTTCCGAAACATTTTTCTAGACATCATTCCGAACAGAATGAGCTATCGCACGTATTTTTAAGAGCAGTATCTCTAATTTCAACCATTTTGAACTTATCGAGTAGACTAGTGGAGTAATTTGAACCCGTCCCTCGCTTACAACGTACCACAGCATTGTGTTGGGAGCGGCTAGTATAGTTTATTAATGAATCGATAGTGAACAATAACCGAAATGCTTACTATAAATTTATCGGCTATCGGCCAGCGGACAATGGATACTTTGCCCGTGGGTCCAGCAGTGTCATTTGCAATCTTTTAATATATGTATTTTAAAAGCAAAATCCCGTGCCAAAATGTTTTAATTCAACACTTATATGGCGGAACTAATGTGGCGTGGGGCTCACGAAACAGTGCGAAAAATGGAGCTCACTCCGTTCATATGGACCATTAAATTGAGCTCTCCCGTGGAAATCTTTTGGATGATGTACTTGAATTTTAAAACGTCATAAAACTTTTCAGCTCACATCTTTTATGTTGAGAAATTTCTTTGTTATTTTTTTGTACTTACTGATTATTTCATATTTATAATTTTATCTCCAACCAACCAAATGTATTAATTCTTACACTAGTTTCAACCTCAAAGAAGATGGATAACAAAGAAATATTTTGAATAATCTACCGCCATTACATACCTATTATAAGAAGTGGCATCATGTTCTAAACTACAAATGTAAGTATAATAATTATGGTTTATTAAAAAAAGTTCATGGTAAAATAATTAATTCTGCAAATGCAAAAAAGATTACAGATGTGACCGGTACAACTTTAGGGTAGCAGAAATCTTAACATCGATTGTTAATTTTCCATGTTTGTTCATGTATTTATAATAATTAACCAGAACCACACTACCCGCTTGCACTGTGCATTTACATAATTATTATACGTACGCCGCCATAGATTCATGTAATAATTCAAATGTAAAGTTAGCAAAAAATATTAAACGGTGACATCTTCTGGCTTTACCTTGAATCTTTGTTATGATTCAATATACACAACATACATATATGCAAAAGACGCCACCTGCCGAAGCATGTCTACAACGTCAACGACTAAGCATGTTGCTGGTTATGAATGTTTTACGTTATGTGCTGCCCTCTGGTATCAAAGGAGAACAATGAGCTCCAATGAACGCCATCTACCAAGCTCTCTAATATTTACACAAACTCAAAAACGAACCCGATTTCATCCTTCCTACAGGAACCTTTTCCAAGTGTTTCTACACTCGCCTAATAGGTGGCGCTGTACTTGAAAAACTTTGCGATTGTGATGCGTATAGAAATGAATTTATATTTGTTATTGTAATGCTATAAGAGCATTTTACTTAAGAATAATTCAATGAATATAAAATATTTATTTATTAAGTTCTATAGTACTTACGGGTGTGCTCACGAGGTTCATCCTACAGCCTCTCGGTTCAGCTACAGTCTGAAAAATAAAACAAAAAATATTTATTCATAAATCATTTGTAAACATTTTGACGCACTTATTAGCTTTCGTTACAAAGCACCTACTATGATAATAATAATTATAATATCTATGGGCTAATTTTGATCCCAGTATCCACCACTGTCCTGGCAATCCCAGTAGTGGATACACATCCCTACCATAAGTTTATGTTTTTATAGATTATACAATACAACTAGCTGCCCGGACAGATTTCATTCTGTCAAAAAAAATTGCAATAAAATAATATTGCGACTATAAATTGAGATGTAAGCTATCCTATCCTATCTTTCAAGTTGGATCAAACTGCACACGGTGTGCAAAGGAGAACCCCGATTTTCGGCCACGAATTATATGTGTTCTGAGGTAGGCATAAGACCAAACAAGAGTAAACTATATACCAAAAAATTCGTCTTATTTACTAGATAAAAACATTTAAATCTGAGCCTCATCTGCATTTGTTAAATGAACAAAATAATACAAAAAAGTTTTCATAGTATTTACCTCATTACAAACGATTTTATAATCGATTAAATCCATTATATATATCGATTAAATCGATTATATATATCGATTAGGGAACTTATTAATATATTTTATGAATTATTATTCATTGTAAGTACAAGATTAATTCCTTTTTTCCATGTTTTCTTATTGATTGTATAACTAAACTATGTAATATATTTATAATTACCATTAAATCGTTACGCTAATTAAAAGACATTTCTAGTATTTTGACATCGATTTCGAGACATTTGAATCGATTGACAACAAAGGTCTCTGGTGTAATCTAACCTATCTAATGTCATTTTGGTTACCATAGCAATTATAAATAACACCATTGTCAATAATCTTGCATCTTTTGTGTATTTTTACTATTAAATTAATATTTTCATTGTATTTGCAGTCCTATTTACTATTGAAACATATCGAAACGCACACAGTTATTTTAATTTTCTATTGCATTCGCTTTCGTACTAGTGTTTTGGTGAATGTGTTTTCGCTATAACTTCTGGATTTGATTTTTAAACAAATATTGCATGAATATTGGACTCCGAGATCGCCTGTATTGTGACTGGCCTTTTTCTGAACACTGGATGACGTACCCTATACACCTCTTGAAGAACAGTAGGATGCAGACGTTACAGTACCCATACAAAACGTATACCTTATATACGTATACATACGTTTCTAGACGAAATATTTATATAATATTATGATGTGATGATAACTAATAAAATCTCTTTAAAACATGAAATAGCTTTTATTAATAATAATATTCACCCACCTACTTAGTTTCAACCATTACCTACTGTTTAAGTAGTTGTATTTTGGTAGTGTTTATATGTAACTTTAATTTTTACTGCGTCTTATGATCATAATTATTCCTAATACTGTCAATATTAGAGTAGGTGTTTGGTTTGAGGTAGTAAGTCCCTAGTAACAGGCATAATATATTGCTGTGAGTGACATGAGTGTGACATAACCATATTTAGGTGGAAATTCTAGGATTTTATTAGTTGGCCATTGCTAGCAGACGTGAAAATTGGAGAAATTAAAGCTTTTACAATGATCTAATTGACCACCAATTTTCATTCTTGTCTAATCTGGGCCGGTGTCTCTATGGAAGATGGGGTTCTCCTTTGATTAAAATCGGTTAAGTAGTTTAGGAGTCCATCCATCGCGGACAAACAACGTGACACGTAATTTATATATAATATACACCGTGTTACAAAATACCCCATAAAAAATATAATTAATTATCAAAGCCAAAAATTTTGTCAACCCTGGTAAGCTGTCATGTCAGGGAACCAGATTATTTAACAGAGAGGTCACGTACCTATTTTACCTAATAATTGTCTACTTTAATAGTTTTTCTATTTTTCATTCATAAATGTTTGCTACCTCAATACAAGGATGTCATTATACTCAAATACTGGCTTCAAAAAATGTCTTCCGACGGAGCTCAGGCACATTTTGTTCGCAACGTACGAGAACATCTTAACGTTCGTTTTCCGCAAGGATGGATCGGCCGCAGGGGACCGGTGCTATGGCCTGCTCCTTCTCCGGACCTCACACATTTGGACTTCTTTTTGTGGGGTTATGTGAAGGACAGGGTGTATTTCACCGATTGCCCAACGGTTGCCGAGATGGAACAGTGTGTTAGATCGATTTTCGGATCAATAACACCGACGATGGTGCGAAATGCTACACAAGCCATAACCTGACGAGCGAGATTGTGTATTGAGCAAGGCAGAGCACACTTTGAACCGTTTTTGTAAATTTGACGTTTATTATGAAAAAGTAAGTTTTCGTTTAGGTTGTTTCGTTAGGTTAGGTCTTTTAAAATTTTTGTCGTTCCGCGAATTAGGTAAAAATGTAGGTACATTCTGCGTAGTTTACTCTTTGATTTTACTGAAATAGGGTTTGCACATCAGTGAAAATAATATATTTTTTTTATTTTTTTAGGGTATGTTATACAGCGTTACTACGGTTTTTCAATATTGTAAATGGACTCGTTCTAAGGCACCATTTAACCTCCTTTCGGCTTTACGGGTAGTTTTGAAACACCCTGTATATTAAGATTAATATTTAAATAAACTTTTAAAAACAAGTTTTTCAAATTTTGCGTTTGTGTTGTTGACTGCTGAGGAGATTCTTCGTCTGGAGCCAACCCTGAGCGTAGAATCAGGTCAACATTATCATAAAAATGCATTGTCATCAGAACCAAAGCAATATGTGAAATTCCAATTCCGTAGCATGAGAGGAAGTCGTTCTAATTCAACTTGCATATTTTAACACTTCATCAATACATACATTTGAGAAAAACATTTACGGCCGGTCTCAATAATGTACTGCAACAGATGTAACTCAGTAATGTAACAGATGGAAGACTGTGAATAGGGCTACCATTAGTATGTCATCTGTCATATTTGTGAATTTTTGCGTCTGAAAAATTGACAAATATGACAGATGACATACTTCAATTTTTCATACACAAACATTGACAAATATGACAGAATATTAAATACTAATGGTAGCCCTATCCACAATCTTCCATCTGTTAGTAAATTATTGAGACCGGCCGTTACTAGTCTCAGTTACTAGTCTCAGTTACTAGTAATTAAGGCAATTAAGTTTACTAGTTATTATTATTAAGTTCTCATAAAAATGATTTTTAGAATTTTCGTCTGTTTGTTTTTGCGTTTGTTCCAGCTGATCTCAGAAACTGCATTTTAATAAATAATATCTACATTATGCATTAATGCATGAGCACTTTCTCTTTCTGTCTTCCCTTAGGGATTTGATCAAATCTCGGTTTTCATCAATTGCCTATGACAGATGCAACTCGCATTAAATACAATCCTATTTATACTGCAGGTGTGAAATGTGTGCACTGGTAGGTATTCTGAATATTCATTCACACAAGATTACAGTTCATTCTTACGTTTAACCTTCCGTTGGCTTCTCAGATATTATTTCAATAAAAAAGAATATTCCATATATAACACGGAACGTGGCGATGTCAGGTGTTATTTCAACACTTATTGCTGCATCTCCTTTCCATCATCTTTTCACCGCTTAAAGTTTTATTGACTCATTTCAAACAAGCATAAAGTTTGGAATTAAGATTTAGTTCGGCTTTCTGATAAAAAGAAACATTGATGTAGGTATGTACTATCTAATGGATTTATCGTGACAGTATAACGATGTAGATCTCCCCTTTTTTCGAGCGGCAACGCATCGGTTATACATTTGGCCTTACTAATGATTATATTTTCAAAGTAAAAAAAATATGTAGATACTTCAAAACATTTGTTTCCATCAAGTCAATTACATTGAAGGCTAATTTACAGTTGAAAATTGGTAGTAACTGTACAAAACAATCTCATTTACACTTAAAATGAAAACATTCAGTAGTTAGTCATCGCAGCCGAGTGAAGGCAGTCATTGAACGGGTAACTGTGACAAATAGGGCTTACTTTATATTGTCAAGATTAGGCGCAATTCGCGCTAATCTCTACTGGCGCCAGTGTGCTTTTACCTGATAAATTCGAGTTTCTGTATTCAGAAAAGTTTATTGGCCTAAATCTAAAATCCCACCAAACACATTTGCATGTCAAATGTTGCCAAGACGAGACCCTATTATTGCTCTACATGAAAAAGTTATTAGATCTCATGTAGAGCCAAGCTTCTAACTCTACATACCCTAACTCTGCAAGCCCTTCACAAAATCTACACCTTAGTCAAAATATGTGAATTGGCCGACTATGCCCCCAGTTTTATCTCTCTTTAATATAAGTGCTAACCATCGTAGAGTCAACTTATCCTGATGATGCTCCGTTTCGGGGCGAAACACGTGTTGGTGCTGGTATGTATGTTGGTATATACGTTTAATTATTGTAGTGCATGTTTCCGTTGTGGGAGGGAGGGAGGTGCCACGCATGTTTTAAAGTATATACCTACCATCATACATGTTAAACGCGGATTGTTGCAAAGTAGACTAATACTAACTTAATAAAAATGGATTTCCGCAAAGTAACGCCTGATACTATTAACTACTTAGTCTGGCCATAAATACTGTTACAATTAAAAATAAACAAAATATTGCATTTGAATTTGGAATCTATCATTTTTATATGATTGTTCATTGAGTTTTCTTATTTTGGCGCCAATACATTGTACAATATTTTGCGATATTAAAATGGAGTGGGGTGATAAAGAGAACCGAATCGCTGTGATTGCATTACACAAAGTAGGTATGGAGCCAAATGCAGTTTTTAAAACTCTCCATACGCTTGGTATTAGTAAAATCTTTGTATAACGGGCTATTAATAGGTACAATGAGACCTCCTCTGTTTGTGACAGAAAAAGATCTGGCCGTCCACGTAGTGTTCGTACGAAAAAGGTGGTCAAAGCAGTAAGGGAAAGAATTCGAAGAAATCCTGTCCGAAAGCAAAAGATTTTATCTCGGGAGATGAAGATAGCACCTAGAACCATGTCGCGTATTTTAAAAGATGACTTAGGACTTGCAGCCTATAAGAGACGTACTGGTCATTTCTTAACTGATAATTTAAAAAAGAATAGGGTGGTAAAATCGAAACAACTACTGAAGCGGTACGCCAAGGGAGGTCACAGAAAAATTTTGTTTACGGATGAGAAAATTTTTACAATTGAGCAACATTTTAACAAACAAAATGACCGTATTTATGCTCAAAGCTCTAAGGAAGCTTCCCAATTAGTCGACAGAGTGCAACGTGGGCACTATCCGACTTCAGTGATGGTTTGGTGGGGTATTAGCTATGAAGGAGTGACCGAGCCATACTTTTGTGAAAAAGGTATCAAAATATCGGCACAAGTGTATCAAGATACCATTCTTGAGAAGGTAGTGAAGCCCCTTAACAACACCATGTTCAATAACCAAGAATGGTCCTTCCAGCAAGACTCGGCGCCGGGTCATAAAGCTCGGTCTATGCAGTCTTAGTTGGAAACGAACGTTTCGGACTTCATCAGAGCTGAAGACTGGCCGTCGTCTAGTCCCGATCTTAATCCGCTAGATTATGATTTATGGTCAGATTTAGAGAGTACGGCTTGCTCTAAACGCCATAATAATTTGGAGTCCCTAAAACAATCCATACGATTGGCAGTGAAGAATTTTCCCATGGAAAGAGTGCGTGCTTCAATTGATAACTGGCCTCAACGTTTAAAGGATTGTATTGCTGCCAATGGAGACCATTTCGAATAAGCTTTTTACACTTTAAATTGTTTTATATTTATGTATTAAACTAACACACTGTAAAAGTAATAAATGTTATTTGCAATAGAAAAATATTTTTTTTTCTTTGTTTCAGTATTTATGGCAAGACTAGGTATAAGTGCAACGATTGTCTTCTTCGTTTAAATTTCCCATCAAACATATTAGATGCTGTGCCTGTAATAGTCAATGTTGCCTGTGTAAGCGTGAGTGGGTTAAAAGAAAATAATAATATGGTATACTCTCACACATGGGCGTAGCCAGGAGGGGGTTTCGGGGGTTCAAACCCCCCCCGAAAAGTAAAGTACTGAAATTTTTATGTGCTAATAAACCCTTAAAAACATTTTTCTAGACGTGATTCCGAATCGAATGAGCTATCGCACATATTTTTAGGAGCTTTATTTCTATTAAACACGTTTTTGAACTTTTTGACTAAACTAATAATAGATGACACTACATACGTCGCCGCGTCGTGAGAAAAAATAAAGTCTCAATTTTCTTTAGGGTTATTTTATGTACTTTTAGTCGTTGTATTTTCTTGAACACCCCCCCCCCCCCCCCCCGCGAAACTTGAACCCCCCCCGAAACTAAAACCTGGCTACGCCTATGCTCTCACACGTTTAAACGTCAGAGTTCCATTGATCCTGAACGCGGCACACATTTAACAAATTACTTAATATTGGTATTCGTCTCGTAAACAGAAATTTTCTGTCACGTTTCTATCTTAATATATATAAATTACGTGTCACGTTGTTTGTCCGCGATGGACTCCTAAACTACTTAATCGATTTTGATCTTTGCACAACGTGTGCATTTTGATCCAACTTGAAAGATAGGATAGCTTACATCTCAAAAAAAACTTTTGACAGAACGAAGTCTGTCCGGGCAGCTAGTTATTATATAAAATCAATGTAGTGTGTTGTTCTCGTTAGTGATAGGTCATAGGTGCCAATAAAAATACAATAGGATCATTGAAATAGTACTAACACTGAAGAATGAGTAAATATTAAAACAGTGATCCAATTTATGGCCCTTATAAGCAACTCTAATACCACTACAGCTACAGTACTTCAATGTTCTCTGTTCCCATACAACGATTACACCGAGGCTCGTCTCCGCAATATTTGCTCTACGGGCCAACTTCCTCGCTTAACGTACTCCATAGTTTGCACTACCTCACCGTACTAGCTTTACTGGAATATTAATTAAATCTTAATAACCACTCTCAACCCTTAAGTCTTACTTATTTTGAGACTATCGACCCTGTAGCCTAGTTGGTAACGACCCTGCCTGCGAAGCGAGGGGTCCTGGGTTCGGTTCCCGGCCGGGGCAGATATTTATGTGACAGATAAATATTTGTACTCGGGTCATGGATGTTATTGTGATGTGTTATAATATGTGTCGTCCATGCCACCCGCGACACAGGTAAAACCTAATGCGGGGAAATGAGTGTGTAAGCGTTTATTTATTTATATAATCACAATATCCTATGTTTACACTACGTTCACACAAGGGTTTTTTATTTACAGGACAACTATTAGCGACTCTTTCGCCCAGTAGCTGATTATCCCAAAGAGAAACTAGGCACGTCCAAGGGGCATGAAGTTAAAAAAGAGTGAACCCATTGGGGCACGAAGTAACAAAGGGCGCACGGTTAGGAAGCGCGTCGAAATTGGTGAACTTATTTTTAGTGGGAAATGTTGCGAAAAAGGGCGCCAACTGTAGCGTCCCGGGGCGCTCGGACTGCGCATGGAATAATGGGGCTAAAGGCAAGTTTTTATTAATGGGTGCCATGTTTGTAATTCAGCGAAGAACGATGATAAAAAGGCGCTTAGAGAGGCACCGTTGAACTGATTACCTAGGGCGCTGTAGGCATTTAATCTGCTTCTCTCTTCGTCCGTTCCGTTCTAATCTATCCTAAGCTAACAATCATTAGACCAGATACTAAACCTACCTTCGGGCAGTTTCTCTGCTGGTTTATAAGTAACTAAACTTAATCTAATTCTTTTCGGTTCCTTCGCACCATATTTCTTAGAATTCAGGATTCAAAATAGCCTCATACTAGTGCGATAAGTATCTGTGTACCCCGCATGTCCCGGGATAATAAATACCCTATATCTTATTTCAGATTATGGTCTACCTGCGTGGTAACTTTTATGAAAATTTCCTTCATAATTAATATGTGTGAAAGAGTAACAAACATATACTATATCTTGAAGCATTGGCGTAGCTTGCATGACTTTCAAAAAGTGTTTGTAAACCAAACCAATTTTGAATAGAAACATTTGATTTCATTTAGTTTGATTTGATATACAAACTTTAACATTTATATAGCAATGTAGCAACGTTTCCAAATGTATGCGAAGACATCTGATAATAAAAATTTCGTTTTGTTTATAAATGTTGCTGAGATACGAGTAGGTAACGTTCGACTTTAGGAAACAGTCCGCACGTACCTACATAGGAACAATGGCTTCAACTCATTAATGGCGTGCTACTGAGCAAGCATATTTTCGTTGAATGTTACTTTACTCTATCTTGCCTTCTGTTAATTTATACTGATCGCGGAGTGGACGCTTTAAGCAACATTCAACAAATGGCAACAAAAGTACAATGTCAACGTATTCTGTTACACAACGTTACTCCACAAAAACTAACAGCGGTGTAGATGCACACAGCTCTTCTCCATTTACTCAAACTGATCTTAACCTCGTTCCCTGGCATGGCATGGCTCAATAAAACTGTTTTAGGCATTATGTAATTGTAGTACAACGTTCCACAAAGCGATTACACGAAGCTTTGTCTCAGTGCCGTGTTTGCTCTGCCGCTGCGGTATAACTTCTCTACTTAATAGTACGCTCCGAAGTTCCCGCTACGTCACTGCGGTGACGTATATAATCCTATTATATTTTAATACGATTCCTTCGCTCGGGTTTGTTTATGCGGAGCGTTCCAGTTTTGACTACATGCTGTACCTACCGCTTCGGGATAAATTTGTTGTCAGTTTTACTGCGACAAATCTGTTTTTAAATCCCCTGCCAGCAAATGAGAAATTTTTGCGGTTATCTACAAATACTGCATAGCTGGTAGTTGTCGTATATATTTTATACAGCAGTCACGCATAATAACATTAATAACAGCAAAATACATTACTTTATTTTAACTACATTAATATATTGGTAGAGCTTCTTTACCCGCATGAGCTGCGTGGTGGAGTATGTTCGAGGCTACCTCAAGAGGACAGACCCGTAGGTAAACACCTACCTACTTTATAGTGGGCCATTAATGGGTTCAAGCCAACAACTTCGATACAATTCATAATAAGTAGTATAGGTTCACAATGGTTTAAAATATACTATGAATATATACCAATTTGTTAAATAAAGTGGTCGTACGCAACTACTTTAAATTGGTTGAACCATTAATTTCTTCTATGGTTGAACTTAGACATTCATATTTTTTACACAATAATTGCACGTCAACAAAAGTGATAGAACCGTGGTTTAATTCGTGCACGCGTCCCTAATATTTCAATCACATGCATCACAGTTCTCTTCATCTCCAATCTCATAAAGTCAGCCATGAAAAGTTATAAACGGAATATGATACCTATTACGTTTACTTAAATAGCGTTTACTGCTACAGAGGCGTAGACTAGTTCCAGAGAATGTTAAGTAGAGAAGTTATCCCGCTGAGTAAATATTGCGGAGACGACCCTCCATGTAATAGCTCAGTGGGAACATTCAAGTACTTACTATTTCGCTTAGAACTGCCTATAAGACTATACTCGTAGTTCTACAAATCGGGTCACTGTCTGATTACATAGAGTTACTCGAAGTGGTACATCCCTGGAGGAATACGAGTTAACTATAGGGGGTGAGCCAAATTTTTTACGCAATGGCGGCTCCTTAGTTATCCTGACGTACCACATGTACGATGTAGTAATAGAAACTTAGTAATATTTATTATTATTTTAATGAAATACCTTGTTTTACAAACGGGATACGTTTTTGTTCTGAAAAACAAAGGTAGGTACGTGAAGCTACAGGAGCTTTTGAGAAAACTCTTGATGTAAAGCATTCATTAGGTCTCCGACATTAAAGTTTGACGATATCCAGGGTGCATATTAGTAGCCTTATAATTGGTTGTGATCCGCTTGCAAAGAGGAAGGAAAGGGTAAGGTTTCGATACCAGCCTATGCAAACATACTCGTAATTATGTGATAGATCAATGTTTGTTTGCTCGTGAGCTTCGTGATGTCCTGACTGTTTGTGACGCTAAAGTGTGTGTGTGTCTGTGTCAGCGTTTCTTTTTGTTTTTTATGGCGTGACTGTATAAGCATAAACGTATATATATAACAAACATGTATGTATCATAGACGTATCATTATGATTCATAAGAAGGCAAGATAATCATAAATCACAGTCCAACGGCGCCGGCTAGTCGGAAACGTCTACGTGTTTTTTTCATTTCACAGACATTTAGATATAGAGACAAAAAGGCACCTTTGAGAAATCAACACCAATAATATCATAAATACGAAAATTAATTACGTCTTTACTCTTTTTAACTAATTAACTAGTTCGACTTGAAAAGCACACATTTTCTCAAGAGCATAGAGAATGACATAAGGATACCTTTTATCCAGAAAAATTATCGCGAGCATAACCAAGTACCTACTACTTATCATGCTAATGCTCACCTGCTTGCAACTTGGTGCATTGGAGCCACCGCACCGGTGCATCGAGCAAAACCACAAGTGTTGAACAACGTCTCGCAATGCAACTGAAAGCTCTTAGCGGAGCGTGCAAGACATCTTGATGCAAAAACATGTGCCAGTTTACTGCGAGTCTTCTTCACTTGAGCATGTCTCATCAGACATGCTAGACATCTGCTCCTAGACATCTCTAGGACATATCATGGGACATTTATAGAACTAAGAAGGGAAGCAGCACGTTTTTATTCTATTCTAATTAGACAAGACCATAATTAGGATTTTTTCCGGGAATTTTATGGCGTCACAAATTTTTTTGTTATTTTCATTGACATTAGTTTTAAAATTAATACATAAAAAAACATTTCTATGTAAGTACATGCGATGGTTCATGTTTTAGGCAAACCCAAAGAAAACAATGATATGCAGAATTCTTGTAACATTTCATAAAAAATAATCCGTTGTAAATTGGAGTTGCGTCAAAGTTGAGAAGTTTGAGTTGCGGCAATATTAATTGGCGGGTAATAAACCATCTATAACAACAATACTTCACCCTCCATCGAGCTAATCGCCTCTGAGAGCCCTGATGCACAGTCCAACACTTATTTATCAGACTCTATGTTTAATAATGTGATTTCTGATATAGAAATTGACACACAGATTATCAATAAAGAGCTGCGATCTCTCGATTTATCGAAAGGAGCTGGTCCGGATCGAATAACACCTTTATTCGTTACCAATTGTTCAAAAAGTTTATCAAAACCGCTGTCAATATTATATAATCGCTCTGTATCAGAAGGTATCGTTCCTAAAATTTGGAAGTCTGCTTTTATAACTCCAATCCACAAAGGAGGCTCCAAAAACGAGGTAAAAAATTACAGGCCAATTTCAAAATTATGTACATTTGCAAAGGTATTTGAGCGAATAATCTACACACAGGTATACAACAGTCTGTCAGTTACTTTTACTCCCGAACAACATGGGTTCCTCAGAAATCGTTCAACAACCTCTAATTTGTTGTCATTCATTGAGTATACCACATCGAATATGGACTCAGGTGGTCAAGTTGACTCAATATTTACAGACTATAGCAAATGTTTCGACCGTATTGATCACACCATTCTTCTGCAGAAATTATTTTATGCCGGAATCCACGGAAATTTATTTAGATGGTTTAAATCTTATATCGAGAATAGATCCCAGGCGGTTGTACTAAATGGATATTCCTCTGCTTGGAATCCGATGCCCTCAGGCGTGCCCCAAGGTTCATTGCTGGGTCCATTGCTGTTTAATTTCTTCATTAATGACATAAAACAATGTTTCAAGCATGCCAAGTTTCTTTTATATGCGGATGACATGAAAATATTCTTAAAAATTAGTAATATCAATGACTGCTATCTGCTACAACAGGATTTAATTCGTTTTGAAGAATATTGTATCAAAAATAAACTAGATCTGAATGTTGGAAAATGTTTTGCCATCACATTTACTCGTAAAATTAATATAACAAAATTTAAATATTCACTCAAAGGCCAAGAAATCGTAAATGTTGAAGAAATACGAGATTTAGGTGTTACCCATGACAGTAAATTAAAGTACGATAAACATATTAATAATATAATAATTAAAGCTAATAAGTCCCTTGGCTTCATTATGAGACAAAGCTCCCAATTCAAAAGTATTAAGGTTATAAAAATTCTTTACTGCTCATACGTACGTAGCATCCTCGAGTATTGTTCACAAATATGGAACCCCCAATATGATGTATATATCAAAAGATTAGAATCCATCCAACGGAGATTTCTCAGGTACTTAGAATCAGGGGCGGCTGTACTTTAAGTGCGCTCGTGCGCCGAACTGCCAGATTTTAATGTTTAGAAAAATAAAAAAATAAATGTTTAATAGTGTCTGATTAACGATCTATTCAATATTAACGAAATTATGATGAACCAATTTAAGCTCTTTGATAAAGTATTAAGACTCATTATCGCGAAAATCGCTGTGATATGGTTCACGGTGCGCTAGCCAAAGCGCACGGCGAATGCTCATACAACTTCTATGAGATGCAACCGAAAACGCCTGGCGCGTGAGACAGAGCTAGTTCAATAGAAAATGTATGGCGAATTAAGACCACTCTGGTGCGCCGCACCAGAACCGAAGATTACCGAGGTTTGACGAAATTCGCGCGCGCTACGTCGGTCGCCGCGCGGCCGGCGCCCGCCGCCTAGCTAAAAGGAGTTGCGTTTGTTTACATTCTGCAAGGATTTTCAGTATTTTAATATTATAGTTACTGAATTGTGGGACATTGTGTGTGAGTAAATAGGTGTGAAAATGGGTATTAAACTTTAACATCGACTATTTTGAAAGCAATAATGAAACTTTTCAACAAAAATTGTAATTAAAATGGGCAGGATTATTTTTCAAACACTCATTTAAGGATACTTTTAAGACGAATATAACGATACAAATCCATCCAGCCGTTGAGAAAATCATAACCGTTCTTTGGCAGTCGTTAAAAATAAAAATACACTGATACAGTGCACCACCACTTCTAGGATCCACCAGCCGCCACTGCTTAGAATACAAGTGTAAGTTGAAAGATAATAATTATAATCTAAGATGTAAAAGACACCATATCTTACCGTTAAGTGAAAGGCGTAAAATAGGAGATATTACCTTATTAACCAAAATTCTACAAAGCCAAATAGACTCACCCGACCTACTGACGAACATAAGTGTTATTGTACCATCCAGATCTGTGAGAAGGCCACACCTCCGTCTTCATACTCCTACATCCTTAAGCAACCACAGAAAAAATTCATTCTTTGTCCGATCAGCATTCCACCTTAACAAACTGGATGGCTTCCCCGATTTTGATATATTTAACACATCTCCAAAGGTTATAAGACATTTGTTGACCTCAAATTGGTTCGATGTGACTTCCTAACGGCTTAAGAGGACACCGTCATGGGAATTTATGCATAAAGTGGGCGTGGCCACCATCTTTTGTTTTCTATGTTCAGATTTCCGACCGTCATTCAGGTCACAAGAACAGCACAGAAAAACTACGGAGTAGTACTTATTATTAATTTTTATTGCATCTAAAAATTATAAAACAATTACTTTAAAAAAAAATTTAACCAACGAAAAAAAACTGAAAAGCGAAAAATAAAATAAACCAATTAGTATTATAATTTAAGATCCTAAATTAACAGTAAATAAATGATTTTGAGGCGGTGCCAAACAGATGAAAAACAAACAATTGCGGATCAAGGATAGTAGAGTAATGTAATGACTTCTTGTATAAAAATTGTCAGACAGCACCTACTAAGCGTGCGAACAACATAAGCGCCAAACTTTTTTTATTTGGTTTTTAAAAACTACTATATGGATTTTCACAAAAATATATGTGAGTTTACATTATTTACATCATATTATAATTTTCAATTTCAAATGTCAAGGGAAAACAATAATTATTAAAAATTTCTTTTTTTCTTTTTCTTCTCTATTTCTTGGCTGGCAACGCATCAGCGATGCCTTTGGTGTTGATGAAGTCCATAGGCAACGATAGTTACTTACTATCAGGTGGATTGTCAGCTCGTTTGCCGGCTATTTCCATAAAAAATAATAAAAAATCGTCATATAAATTCTTTCATTGAATAGTAGCATTTGTCAGTTAACCATTTAAGTAACTCTTTTTAAATTAAGTGAAAGTTAAGATTTTAATGTTTTCAATGATTTTATTGTTATATCATTACACACATGACGTGAGTCGAATTTTTTGAACGTATCGCTGATCGAGAAGGTGGTACCATGGTACACATAGTCGGTTAGGGTATCTGGTTGCAAAATAACAATTATTTTTCTTTTCCTGAAAAAGGTGCAATCTCATATATGCATATACCTACCAGTCAATGACACTAATTTTAGCTTCCTAAAGAGAGGTTTGCAGCTAGTGTCTGAGGTAACATTACACATAGCGCGTATACATCGTTTTTTAACAATGAAGACTTTATTGAAATCTGTAGAGTTTCCCCATAAAACTATACCATAACTTATATTAGAGGCAACATCAACATAGCCGTGGTAGGCTTTTAAGGTTGCTGACATATTACTTATTTTTGGAAGAACGAAACGAGAAATATTTGTACAAAGTTTGATGATGTTGAAGAGAATAAATAATCTAGACGCGGGGTAGCGTGTAAAGCCAATTTCAAGCTAACAGAATTGGCGAGCAGCACCGTGTGTATTATTACAAGAACCATTTGGAGCCACTTTTGACCACCTCATAACTCAAAAACTATTCAACATAAACCTGTCAAATTTGGCTCATTTATTGAAACTTGCGAAATACATATGTGTTCCAAATTTCATATACACATCTCGAATGGTTATTTAGATATTAACGTCCAAAAATCGTCACTCACTCACTATCACTGACTGACCTATAGATCAAAACTCTAACTCAGTTCCAGATGACCTAGAAAGTTAAAATTTGGCATCTAGATAGGTAATCGGGTGAATACAAAGAAATAAATCAGAAAGTAGTAAATTTTTATTATAATTTTTCAAAAAATTGTTTCTATTAGAAACACTTATAATGCCTGAAATTTAAGAGTAGCAATCAAAATTTGATGACATCTGGTCATTAAGTGGATTTCAAGGTGAATATATAACAAAACATATCGGTTTTAGTACTTTGTAAAGCTTTCAACGAGGGGAAGATGTTCAGTGTTCCAAGTGCCCGTGGGAAAGTGCATATCATTTACGTATATTTAAGTGCAGATTAGTGGTTTGTCCAGAGACGTTATTTCCAGTGTATTACGTCGTTTCATTTTTAATGTGTGAAAAAATATTTTTTTCTAATCTTGTACGGCGTGTACACAAGAAAATTTTGTATTATTTCCGAAATTATACCAGTTTAAAGTGATTCGAAGTATGTATATTGTGGCACGTTATGTCATCGAACACAAACTACTTATAACTAGTAAGAGTATAGTTGACTATCGTATTTATTAATATTACGATATTATAACTGGGATTTAGTATTAATAATATTTCAATATTTAGTGGACATCAATAGTGGAACATTATTACTTATAAATAATGAAATAATGGGTATTTCGGACCACGGCGCACTAACTACAGATTTAGTTGAAGAGCACTACAACTTCTAATAATTTCTGTACACAAAGTAATGATATCCCATCAAAAACATAAATGTGAAGTGAGAGCCAGTTAAAAAAAAAAAGAATTGAGATCTAAATGGGTGCCAAGTTCTGTGTAGAAAAGCCTAAAATTTTAGTCACAAGAACATGTAATTCAAGCTTTACATTTGAATAAATAATAATAATAATATTATCGTTGGAAGGTCGAGGAAGGTCGTAGGTTTTACAGTTGGTTCCTCTTAGTATCTTTTAAATTTTGGATCTGTTACTTATTTATGAATTATTATTATTATTATGTTATTATATCTAGGAATGAGTCATGCGTGTTATACAACTCATTATTACTTCCCTTTGAACACGCGGGCGAAGCCGCGGGTAATAGCTAGTACTGTATATACGTATATTTACAATCTGAGTGTGGGTGTATGTTTTAAATCTTTATAAATAATGTATTGACTTCCCTTTAAGGGAGGATTTTCAAAAACATGGGTTAAAGTTAACATCATACAATTCATAACAATTAACTTACATAAAAAAAAAAATTACTGTTAAGGTACTTGAACGCAGCCCTCTGTGTTAGGTATTGAGGTAGATTAATATTATGTCAATACTGTTTGTTCTTACTGGCATGTTTTAATACTTGTTTTAAGTGTTAAAATTCAATTGACGAATATATCAGACATCAGATACTTTAGACGTATTTTATTTTTCACTATCCTATATTTTTATAATATTTTCCTAGATGGTAGCAGAGCGTGGTTAGGTGGATAGGTTCAGTGACAAATAGATATCTTCTCCGTTAATATTTGCCGGTAACCGAGTTATTTGCCGGCCCGGTTAAAGTATCTCCGAAAATGTCTTCGTGTTCGTTCAAATTGAAGAAGTTGACGGGACGAGCGAATTACTCTTCATGGAAGTTTGGTGTGAAAACGTATCTACAGCACGAAAACTTGTGGGATTGCGTAGAACGTCCGGACGGCACCAAACCAGATTCAAGTAAGGACGTCAAAGCCCGTACAAAAATCATCCTTCTTCTCGACCCCGTGAACTAAGTGCATGTTCAAAATGCTGAGACCGCGAAGGATGTATGGATGAATCTTGAGAAAGCCTTTGACGACAACGGCCTGACTAGCAGAGTCGAACTATTGAAAGACTTGGTCACAACTACGTTAGAAGGCTGTGGTAATAGTATTGAAGAATACGTGAATAAAATAACAAGCTGTGCAGCATCAACTTTCAGATTGAAGACGAGTGGATTGGTAGATTGATGTTGGCCGGACTCCCCGATATTTATAGGCCAATGATTATGGGTTTAGAGAGCTCTGGAATACTCATCACTCCGGAAGCTATAAAGACAAAACTATACCAGGAGGTTAAAAGTATAGAGCCCTCGACTTTTTAAACTAACAAAAAAAGTATAGGTCTGCACGGGGCCAAAGCCCTCGTTGTTTCAATTTCACTAAGCATGAACAAATAAGCCGATACTGCATAGCTCCGAGAAAGTCCAGTACTAAAAATGATGTAAAGCGTCAAAAGTGTAAGAATTATAATACTTTTATTGCAGCTTTTTCAGCATTCACGGAAAACAGCATGAGCAATGACTGGTATATAAATTCCGGTGCAGCAATGCACATGACGAATAGGAGTGATTGGCTGTATGATATTCAAACTCCTCCTATGTCTAAAATTACTGTGGGTGACAAGAAGACGCTGCCTGTTGTGAGTATGGGACATGTTAATGTAAACTGTGGTGATAATAAAATAGTAGTTCGAAATGTCCTCTATGTTCCAGATATAGCTGTTAACCTACTCTCAGTAAGTGTAATTAGTAAGAGTGGAATCAAACTGTTGTTCAACAACAATTACTCTAAAGCTGACGAAGTTGGTTTGTATGAAAGTGACTTTCAACCCCTATTTTTACCCCTTAGGAGATAAATGTCAAAAAATCCGTTCTTAGCTGACGTCTTCCTGGCAATCTCCTTGAAAAATTTCATTTTATTCATACATAAAAATTATTAAATTTTATTTACACATAAAAATGTAAGAAACTACCGAACCGAATAAAAAGCGGCGAGTCTCAAAGGAGACTCGCCGCCGTAATACATTATCTATATATAAAAAAGCAAAAGTGCTTTTTTATATATAGATAATGTATTACGCAACTGAACAGTAATTTAATTATTCATTCTCTTACATATCATCAAACATTTTTATTTAAATACAAAAAATATAAATATAATTAAACAAAACTACTCCATTTCTCTGTGCTATTTAGTTTTCCCCATTTAACGTTTTGACAATCATAAGCAAATGTCAAAAACTTTATACGCTACTTCAAATTCTATATTAAAAATCGTGTAAAAAATAGCGCAGAGAGACATACGTCCGACGTCCATGAAGACCGCAGTCGACTGAACGCACATCATAAAGACAGTGTGGGAATGAGTTTTTGTATGAAAATTGTGAGACAGCTATACTGAGCGTGCGCTCGAAACTGACCGACGTAAGCGCCAAACAACGTTTTTATTTGGTTTTTAAAAACTGCTTCATGTTTTTTCACAAAAATATACATGGATTTAGATGTGATAATGTTCTATGTTTTAAAAAGAATTCCGTGCAAAAATTACTTAAAATATCGCGGTGGCAAGCTACAATGTAAATAATTAGACCCTACTTTATGATTTTTTTCTATCGAGAAAATTTCACGTTATCGTGTTTTCCTTTTCGAGCAGATTTAAAGTAGATAGTCAAGAAACATATACCTCAGTATTACACTAATAGCGTATAAACTTTACGAGATATATGGCAAAGAAATACAACCAAACGGGCGCGGTAGCGCCTTAATGTATTTGTTTAAAAATTCGGTGTTGTATGTATATTTTATTTTTGAGTTGTGTTGTAAGAAGCAAACAAAATTAGACTTATATATGCGGAAACTCATAAATGGTGTATAAGATAATATCATGTGTTACTATTATAGATATATATAAGACACTGTATGTTTCCCAAATAAAGAAAAATAAAATAAAATAAATAAAATTAGTTTTTATCGAGCGCCTTCAGAGCGGCTTGCGCAGCGTCGCAGAAAATACAATAATACTCCTCGGCCGCCTCCGCTGTGTTATTAACTTTTATCTATAAAATACAATTTAATTACAACGCCAGCGCACACTAAAGATATTGTTGGTACAAATATTAAAAATGTAATGAGGACGAGTCTTTACGTTGAATATTTTTGGCAATCTCTTCAAATTTCTATTAATTATCTCTGTCCCAAAGTTATGTTTGTCATCGTTATGGGGGTTAAAACATTTTTATGTCATACCTTATAATCTTGGACATATAGCATTAATTTTATCCAACAACTTAGCAACAGTTGTAATATATCTTATCTTAGCTACTTCATTCTATAACTCACGGAATAATTTTCCCAAAGGAAATCAAAACCGGTTACTACACAAAATTAATAAAATCTGAAGTTCATTCCTTTATTTACATTTTATTATACCCTAAAAGCTAAGCGGTACAAAACGTGAACCATTCTTTGCCTGTCAACCTTTGGTTTAAAGTTTTAAACAGAACAGTGAAGGTGGTACGATACGTAAAAGTATATATTATAAAAGAAGAGAATAATACAGATATCAGATAATGATGGTAAACAAAGAAGCTGTCATTCGTCTAAAGCTCCGTGCTATGTGATGCTTTATTGGGAGGAAGTGACATCATCGATCATCACCTACAATGACGATACCGCCTATCATCTCATACAAAAATTTCACGTTCCAGATCTATGTACCAGAGAAACATTGGAAAGAGAGAATCAAATATTCAGCTATCGCTAATAATGCTATATACTAGTACCAGGTCTAAAACTTAGTCACCGATAGGGTTACCATGAAGTACGAACGACTCCTGATTTGGGTAGGACTCAAAGAGATAATTATGTATAAGTGTAGATAAAGCATTTTTTGTAGTTGTTCAGATTTACAATAACAAATCCCGATTACATAATATAACCTTCGATTCCGAACTAGACCAAGCAGCAGTAGTCACTGGGTGCATGCCGTAAGAACATAATCTAGATATGAAAGCGGCGCGACTACGCGACTCACCGGTCACCGGTATAAAGTATCCAGTAATACGATATTTCAAGCTCTGATTTGCTATTGTTTTGTTGCGTAAAACGTAAAACTAGCTCGGAACAAACCACAGTGTCAAAATTATTATATTGGCGAAATTTTGCAATATTTCACTGCTGTGTTATCTGTGAACGATAAATACTTTCGTAATAGTCGAATGTCTCGCAGTATTGGTTAATCTAATTGTAAGTATGAAATAAAGATTTTTATAACCAGCTTTTATAATCTATGTACCTATCCCAAATAATAACAATATCCTATATAATAACAAAAATCTTCCTACAAAACTGATGTTTAACTCGCCAAGAAGATTTACTATCAATGAGACTATGGATCGTTTGCTTCATAAGGGAAGGATAGACAATTTTTCGCATGTGTTCGTTATAAAATCTAAACAAAGCACATCGATGTATGTGTCACAATTTGGCCACGTGTTCACGGCGACACACGACATGAGATGAATCTTTAGCAATTTTAGCATGATCGACAGGACTGTATCATGTCATTAATTGTTTTCCTCAACAATGTTATTTTTCTACAAAAAATCCATTATTAATACGTTGCATGAAATTTTCCCTTGTGTTTTTGTTTTATGGTTTAGGTATAGTATAATACTTAGGGGTAACTAGGATACAAGGTAATATTAGAACAAACCTAAAAGAGCATAATAATTTCAACCTTTACAATCTATACAAGTATATAAATATCAATATTACTCTCGTGGCATTTAAGTGTAGGTCGCTAGTAACCCTCTCTTGGTTCACTTATGAAATTCTACACCTTCAGTTTAAAATAGCAACTGCACCCAAACAATTGCTACTCAGTTTATAATTTATATTTCATATTTTCCTCATTGGGGCACCTATGTAGGTTTTCCTAGTTTTATGAATGAGAAACATTACTCACTTATTGCAATAGCTGAATTAAAGCAAGCAAAACTTATTTTCCAACAATGTCTATTTATATGTCTTTCATTCATTTCGTTTCTATTTAAGATGACAACAGGCACCAGGGTATAGTAGTTGTATGATGTTTGATGCAATTATGCTGTAATTTTTTCACAGATCTCTTTAATTAATATTAAATTTAGTGGTACCGAATCTAGCGACCAGAAACAATCTTAAAATAACACCATAGCGTGGTGACTTGGACTCAAGGTTAGATGGAACCCCTTACATCACAAAGTAGCACGTGCCACGTAGTAGGCACTATTTCTACGACTTCAAAAAAGGAGGAGGTATTCTATTCGACTGTATTTTTTTTTACGTTTGTTATCTCAGAACTTTCGACTGGGTGAACCGATTTTGATGATTGTTTTTTTTTATCGAAAGCTGGTGCTTGTCATGTGGTTCCACTTAAAGAGCTAGATCTGACGAGTAGTTTTTGAGCTATTTTGAAGTTGGTTATTTTTTCTTGGTAAAATTCAGATTATAAAATCATGGTGTATTGTATTGCGCCATTGAAGTATGTAGTTGGCCGGCTACAACCCATTAATGACCCACGACTGAGCTACGGGTCTCTACCCGATACGACCAGAACTGCAAATTATTTGGACGGTGCAGCGGTGGTAAAACTATCTTGAACCTTATGAATGAGATTTTATAATTCCTCTTGAACTTACAACAGAAAACCACACTTTTTAATTACATAAGCTTGGCTAGATCTCGGTTGAAACTAACGTTGCTTTAAAATGCAAATTTCCACATTATTCTTCGTCCATTTTACTTTTTCATACCTTTTGTCTAGAAAGTAAACCGAAGCGATTTTTAAACTAATAGTAATGAGTTCTGAAGTGTTGGTTGTGGCGTATACCTATAATAATTTAACCTTCGTCCAATGCTCAGGACAAATAGGCCAAATAATGGAGCTTTAACGTGTAGCCTGGGTAGGCAATTTCGGCGTAGGTCATTGTCCCGGGAATCACTAAACAGTTTCTCATTACGGGCGCGCCTACGTCGGCCAGTCGAGCGCAAATTCACTCCGCGGAAGCTTATTATTGTCACGCTTATTGGCTTTTACGTGGGTTTATTTATGTCGGATGTAATAAGTCGATGTCTATTACTTAACCCATGGATTTGACAGCCTCAACGGATTGTGACAATCATAGGTGACAGTGACAGACAAAGTTATTATAACTATAACGTTGCGGGATAATTCAGAAAACAACGTTTTTCTGAATACAGATAATAAAGAAGTGGTCTCTGAACTTAGGAAATTTTAAACCTTTATAAGAACATTAGACGTAGCTCTGAAGTAGGTTCGTTCATCAAAGCTTGTGTTAATGATTGCTTTCTTAAGTAATGACTATGATAATCAGTGTTTAATACCTATTTTTAAACTATGTCTAAATCTTTCGTTTGGCTTAAAAACATTTTAACGTTGCCCCCTACGCAAGTGCTTAATTAGGTAATTCACCAATCCGCAGCCGGCACTTTGGCAGCGAGTGCGCTCTTGGGCCTCTAGAACATCAACTACGAAACACTATGTGTTAAAGCCAATCGTAGTGTGAAAATTTTGATGTTTGTTAGGAACTTCACTGAAATTTTCAGGTCTAGTTTCCCTAGCATCTATCTAAAATTCATCTATACTATAATTAATTAACTAGCTTTCCATTACATTAAAATGAAACTATATGCCATGGTAGTGAACCCTCTAAGGTTTATATAACTTGTATAATCAATCAAGCTAACTGTCAGCTTAATAATTGAGGTCTTTACGTCTATAACATCTAAATTAACAGTAGGTAAATATTGTTACTGAATATTGACCTAGCACTACTACAATCGCATCGCTAGACTAGGGGCGCAATAACCCGAGAATTTACAACTTAAAAAGGTTTTATCCAGCTTACTTCTTCTACCTCGAACTTTCACATTATAGAGAGAAAGGGACGATTGTACTATTATATTCAGGGAACGTGTGAAATTCCATCGAAACAAAGCGCATTTGCGCGCGAATCGTCCGCCATCTGACCCCTATAACCCGCGTCGCTAACGGGGTGCGAGGTCCCAAGGTTGCCTGCTGACTTGGTCAGGCTAACGTGTTCATGCCTCTAATTGGCTTAACGGCAGTCATCATACCACGGTGAGGTGAGCTTATCGTGGTTATGGAAAATGAGAAACAAACCCCACTTATTGGTAAGAAGGTACGATCGGATAAAGAACGTGTTTTTGAACGATTGTCGTAAATTCACATTTACTGTAAAACTGGTCTGAGATCGTTGTTACAATCAAAACATTATCGCAACTTCAACAGGCTTTGTACTTTTGCTTTGAGTTTAAAATACTACACAAACAAGGCTATTAATTTCCCTTTTAAAATAACTAAGCCATCGCAAAGAACACTTAACGAGCGTTGTCCAAGCCGTCTCAATTACAAAAAGCCTGATCCCTTCAGCAACTTGCTAAAAGGCTCAAGCCACCTAATTTGCAAATAGATACTGTTGTAAACATCTCAAATTAAATCGGTTTTAATTGTCCTGATTTTGGAATTAGGGTCCAATAAATCAACCACCAAAGGATCCATTAAATGGATAAATCTCCGAGGAATATTTTCAAATAATTAAGCGTATAATTCCAATACGCCATGCCCTAAATCCTAAGTTAGAACAGCTCAATCTAACCTAGCTCAAACAAGTCCGGGGTAAAATTCAATGAAGTGAATTGGTCCAGTAACTTGGTTTGTTCTGCTTCGCTCAATTTCCTCGCAGGGTCAAATTATGAGGTTACGTATTACGTAAACTAAGGATCTGGGATTTTTATTATGCAGATTCCAGATGGCCGACAAAACAATCATATACATACATCTTTTGATTGTATTATTTTCTCAAATAATAAACAATAACAGAATAATTTATTTATTCGGATAAAAATCATAAATTAATAATAAATAAATCATTTAATGGTGAAATCATAAATAATAATAGAGGTACATGTGGACTATTTAATTAGAGAGTATATAGAATTGCCTTTTATGTTTTCTACAAGGCGTCTTTCTTACTAGTAGGTCTCGTTGATCTCTATGATGATGTGTGTAGTATGAACTGGCCCAGTAGTGTCACTTTAATAGATCTATATTTAATAAAAAAGAAATTAATCATCTCTCCCTCCAATCAACAGTGCCACGCACTCCCTCGTCACGAGTTACGTTTTTGTTGGTAGCGTGCTGTATCATCACAATACCTCTACGTATACGGCTATCACATGTCATTCATTCAACACAACCGAACCAAGACTCTTAATGCTCGATAATTGCTTTTGTTTTAACAAATCCTTTGTGTTAGTTTGTATTGTGATTTGTGAATGTGTCCTTTAGGTAGCCCCTGGTCTAGCTATAGAATTTTATATTTGAAGAAGACCATAAAACAAACATTTTCTGTTATTCTTGGCCGTATATGTTATGTCAGCAAGCAGGGACTATGTAGTTTTTCTTTCTTCCTATTCTTTAAATTGTATGCTTATGAAATGACATTATTTCAATTCTTATTCATTATTTCAATCTTGCTATTTCAGTGGGCAATCAGTATAATCGTCTACTCATTCTGGAAAAGTATGGTCATAGTCAATAACGTTGGCCAAGTGAACGATTTCTCACGATGTTTTCTTTCACCAAAGCAAGAGGTAATTGAGGAGCTGCCGAACAAAACGATCCAATAACGTTGCCGATCAAAACACATTTATAAATCGGGCCACTCATGGATCATTTAATCTACTTCTACGCTTGCGTGTAGTCTGAAAGCGTGAGAGTATGGAATCAGAACTTCGTAATTTCGTTACTTTGCGGAATGTCATTGTTTTTAAGGCGAGCGTATTCGACCGTTGTAGGCATTTTGTTCACTGCCCTTTACCCCGCTCCCCTGAGTGTAAACTCGACCGCCACGCCGTGAGCCGGCCGCGCGCGGCTGTGAGGTTAATGACCCCGTGCGTAGCTGTAGATCCTACATAGCCTAGTTGGTAGTGGACCTGCCTGCGAACTGCGAAGCGAGGGGTTTCGGGTTCGATTTCCGGCCGGGGCAAATATTTATGTGACAGATAAATATTTGTACTCGTGTCATGGCTGTTATTGTGATGTGTTATATGTGTAGTACATGCCACCCGCGACACAGGTAAATACTTGTAACCTACTGCGGGGGTATGAGTGTGGAAGGGTTTTTATTATTATTATTAGTAACTGCTCTGAGTTGGGGTGTAAGTATACTTTATTTTGATTTATTCATTGGAATTTTAGGTGTAATAAAATAAGAGTAATGATAATTTTAGCTTATCCAGTGGAGACTAGAGGTGAGTGGAGACTGACTTGAAATTTTATGATACGAAACTGTCCAATGGAGACTAGAGGTGAGTGGAGACTGACTTGAAATTTTATGATACGAAACTGTCCAGTGGAGACTAGAGGTGAGTGGAGACTGACTTGAAATTTTATGATACGAAACTGTCCAGTGGAGACTAGAGGTGAGTGGAGACTGACTTGAAATTTTATGATACGAAACTGGCCAGTGGAGACTAGAGGTGAGTGGAGACTGACTTGAAATTTTATGATACGAAACTGTCCAGTGGAGACTAGAGGTGAGTGGAGACTGACTTGAAATTTTATGATACGAAACTGTCCAGTGGAGACTAGAGGTGAGTGGAGACTGACTTGAAATTTTATGAAACGAAACTGTCCAGTGGAGACTAGAGGTGAGTGGAGACTGACTTGAAATTTTATGAAACGAAACTGTCCAGTGGAGACTAGAGTTGAGTGGAGACTGACTTGAAATTTTATGAAACGAAACTGTCCAGTGGAGACTAGAGGTGAGTGCAGACTGACTTGAAATTTTATGAAACGAAACTGTCCAGTGGAGACTAAAGGTGAGTGGATAACAAATAAGTAGGTACTTACATACAAAATTGACTAATATCATCTAAATACTAACAAAAAATAACCAACTTCAAAATAACTCGAAAACTACTTGTCAAATCTCCCTCAAATTTATGTGGAACCACATGATACGCACCAGCTTTCTATCAAAAAAAGAATCATCAAAATCGGTTCACCTACAAATAAGTAGGTACTTACATACAAAATTGACTAATATCATCTAAATACTAACAAAAAGTAACCAACTTCAAAATCGAAACGAGCTTTTTTTTCAAAATGGCGGACTTGTAGGTATGCCAGGTTCCGTACAAAAATCTTCAAACCCTTTGGATAAGATATTTTACAAGTATGTTGAGAATGATAAAAAGTATAAGAATAATTTAAAATAAAATACCTAAAGATACGTAAAAAATAATAAAAACAAAAAAATTAAAATGTGTGCCATTCACACATTTTAGAACTTAGAAGTGAAACCTTCAAAAATTTTGTTTTCAAGATAATGAGACGAATGTAAAATTTCGGGAAGATGATAATTGTAGGTTTTACTATTCCACTCCACTCCACTCCACTCCACAAATTTTGACTTTTGACTTTTTTGCCTTTTTTGACTTTAGACTTTAGACTTTTTTGACTTTTTTTGACGTTTTTGACTTGACTGTTGACTGTTGACTTTTGACTTTTTTTGACTTTTTTGACTTTTTTGACTTTGACTTTTCTTACTTTTTTTACTTTATTGACTTTTTTGACTTTTTTGACTTTTGACTTGACTTTTTTTACTTTTTTGACTTGACTTTTTTGACTTTTTTGACTTTTGACTTTTGACTTTTGACTTTTGACTTTTGACTTTTGACTTTTGACTTTTTTGACTTTTTTGAATTTTGACTTTGACTTTTTTGGCTTTTTTGACTTTTGACTTTTTTGACTTTTGACTTTTTTGACTTTTGACTTTTGACTTTTTTGAATTTTGACCTTTTTGACTTTTGACTTTTGACTTTTTTGACTTTTTTGACTTTTTTTACTTTTTTGACTTTAGACTTTAGACTTTTGACTTTTTTGAATTTTGACTTTTTTGACTTTTGACTTTTTTGACTTTGACTTTTTTGACTTTTGACTTTTTTGACTTTTGACTTTTGACTTTTTTGAATTTTGACTTTTTTGACTTTTTTGACTGACTTTTTTGACTTTTTTGACTTGACTTTTATGACTTTTTTGACTTTTGACTTTTGACTTTTGACTTTTTTGAATTTTGACTTTTTTGACTTTTTTGACTTTTGACTTTTTTGACTTTAGACTTTTGACTTTTGACTTTTTTGACTTTTGACTTTTGACTTGACTTTTTTGAATTTTGACTTTTTTGACTTTTTTGACTTTTGACTTTTTTGACTTGACTTTTTTTACTTTTTTGACTTGACTTTTTTGACTTTTTTGACTTTTGACTTTTGACTTTTGACTTTTGACTTTTGACTTTTGACTTTTGACTTTTTTGACTTTTTTGAATTTTGACTTTGACTTTTTTGGCTTTTTTGACTTTTTTGACTTTAGACTTTTTTGACTTTGACTTTTTTGACTTGACTTTTTTGACTTTTTTTACTTTTTTGACTTTTGACTTTTGACTTTTGACTTTTTTGACTTTTTTGAATTTCGACTTTTGACTTTTTTGACTTTTTTGACATTTTTGACTTTCGACTTTTTTGACTTTTGACTTCAAGAAGTTTTCACTTCAATAATCATTTTTTCAAAACAATTTTCCATTTATTTCATAACGCGCCTAAATAAGGTATAACTTCAAAAAAGAAAACTGTCTCTCAAGCTCCCAGCCGTCACGACGAGTCGTTTGGCAACTGACACATGCTCAAGGGTGGTAGCTATCCATGCGAACCCCATGGAGAAATAATAATAGTAATAATGGTATTAAATTTAAAATCAATATTACCAATATAATCCCTCGAGGGGCCCTACCACCAGCGGGCCGGATTTAGTCGCCTTTTACGACACCCATCCGGCTTGGGATAGTATTAGATAATAATTGTGTAATTAGCACTTGACTTATACCAATACCCAAATACTATAATAGTAACTAAAGTATAAAAACGAAAAAAATTTATTATTTCAAATTACAGCAGTGTGGATACTTTGGACAGTACCTAATACGTAATATAAGTTCAGAAGGCGCGCGCGCCAAATTCGAAATTAAAATTAGTGTCGGAAATTCGACAACGTGCGGCTGCGATGCCGATTAGCACAGGTCCTACCTCGAAGGCGACTGGCGCGAGAGTAAAATTGAGTAAATTAACGCGTCGGGCGTTTCGTTGCTCGTGGAAAGGGAAAAAATAGAAATTGAAAGGGAAGTTTTTCAAAATTTCAAATTATGATCAGAAAGAAATATTGGTATCTATAGGACCTATACTGTGGTATATTTTTTATTATCTGGAAGCGATTAAAACGCGAATAAAACGCCATTTTTATGCCAGATTAGACCCCACTTTGTGATTTATTTCTATCCAATGAAATAATTGCTATCGTGTATCAAGTATGAGGGAACGAAAGAACAAAGACTGTAAAATAACATATATTTTTTTTAGAATTGTATTATGTACCATTTATGAACAAAACACCTTCAAAAATACCATTTCTTGGGATAATATCGCCTTAAATACATACTACCTTACAGCGCAATCGCATCGCTTCAGGAAACCCATGCCTTATTACCCACTACACTCGAAATAATGACTAGACGGGATTCTTAATTTTCAATCTTTTTATTCGTGAACCCATTGATTAAAAAAAAAATCCCACATGTGTCGTTGCTACTCTTCACAGATAAAACAAAGCAATCGGTCTGCACAAGTCAAGGTTTGTAAAGATTAAGGAATGTCAGAGATAGTCCAAGACCAGTGGATACTTCTAGCCTTAAAAGCTTGACATTATTTTTTCACATCCTTAGTAAGTATTCCTAACATTTACACGCCTTGTTTACGGGTAAATACACATAGGGTAATGAGATTTCCCCGAATGCCTTTTTTATCCGTTTTCCGTTTTTGCCTAATACGTTCCTGGTCGGATTCCGAGCGCGTATAGCGTTCAGTATCTTCAACTAATGTGAAGAATGTTCGCTCTTGATACGACTTTGGGAAGCGAAGGAAAAGGGAAAAAGTAGCAACAACCTTACAGGATTTATTCTCTACGGTGAATCTCAAACGGTAAGAAAGATGCTAACACTTTGTAGATACATATTTTTTAAGCTTGCCCATCCTGAGCCTAAGCCAAACCCGTAGTAAATAAATGTATGAGGCAATGGAATCTTTTTAACCGACTTCAAAAAAGGAGGAGGAATTCAATTCGACTGTATTTTTTTATGTTTGTTACCTCAGAACTTTCGACTGGGTGAACCGATTTTGATGTTTTTTTTAATCGAAAGCTGCTCATGTGGTGGGACCACATTTGGACCACTTTTTAGGGTGGGACCACTTTTTAGGGTTCCGTAGCCAAATGGCAAAAAACGGAACCCTTATAGATTGGTCATGTCTGTCTGTCTGTCTGTCTGTCTGTCTATCTGTCTGTCCGTCCGTCCGTCCGTCCGTCCGTCCGTCCGTCCGTCCGTATGTCACAGCCACTTTTTTCCGAAACTATAGGAACTATACTGTTGAAACTTGGTAAGTAGATGTATTCTGTGAACCGCATTAAGATTTTCACACAAAAATAGAAATAAAACAATAAATTTTGGGGGTTCCCCATACTTAGAACTGAAACTCAAAATTTTTTTTTCATCAAACCCATACGTGTATATCTACGAATAGCTCTTTAAAAATGATATTGAGGTTTCTAGTATAATTTTTTTCTAAACTGAATAGTTTGCGCGAGAGACACTTCCAAAGTGGAAAAATGTGTGTCGTCCCCCCCGTAACTTCTAAAATAAGAGAATGATAAAACTAAAAAAAATATATGATGTATATTACCATGCAAACTTCCAACGAAAATTGGTTTGAACGAGATCTAGTAAGTAGTTTTTTTTTAATACGTCATAAATCGTAAACCGCAATTTACCTCGATCAAAGTTACAACGAACTTCAAGAACTTTTATATTATGTTACTTGCTGATACGGAACCCTTCATGGGCGAGTCCGACTCGCACTTGGCCGCTTTTTTATCGAACATTTTGTTTATTTATTACAATACTGATAGATATTTATTTATTCATTATAAATCTTTGAGTCCATAGTGAGACCGAGGCAGTGAAGTTCTATTTTATAGTCACAATGGAAGCAAACTAGCATTAAAAAATGGGAAGGCCTCAAACCCGTGTTTATAATGAAAAGAATCATTGTTCGACTCTCTTCATTATAAATTGGACAACAAACCAATGTCTGGTACACTTAATCGCTATAGCACTTTTATTCATACAACATTCAAAATGTTACTTATACCTACTGAAGTTTATTTGATTGGATTGTTTCACAGTGAAACAACTAATGAAAAACCTCTTAAAAGTGTATTTACAATGAACTCTCACATTCACCCATAAACAATAAAGTTGGAATAATTCACTCAATTATTTTGAATATTTTTATTGTTATGTAAATAACAAACATCTATAACACCAAAGGCATCACAGAAAGTAGTAAAAATAAATAAAATAAGCAAGCACAAGCTTCAAGCCCACAACCGGAACACGACAAGACATTTGGCGGCTGACTTATACGAAATGGTAGCTAGCCAAATATAAAACACTACAATGTGAGGATCATAAACACTCATGACTCGAGAACAATTTGTGAAGCGGGATTTGACCCCAGAATTCTGCTAGTTGTCTCAAAATGTCATCAACTCCATTCGATTCGACAAACTCATTAATCGAACTAGAACAGTTTCCCTTCCCCAACCAACAAAACCGCGTCAGTTACAATCTCGCTCGCAATCCTCCGTGCAATTTAAACCAAAATAAATATCTGTATTCGCTTCCATAAAATTTATTGCGCTCCCGGTGAACGAGCGCCTCCACTCTAGTGCCTACCTGGAACAAGTTTTCACTTTCATCCGAGGATTCCACGAAATAAACTACTCGCGGGTTTCCCTATAAAAACACCCACTCCGCTCGTGATAATTTATATGCATCGCACTAACAATGCGGCTTGGGTGACAACTGACGGGGCAGGAACTTTGTATGGATTTTGCTGATATAAGTTTGACTGTGGTTTAGAGATCTGCTCCCCATAAGTTTTACACGCTTTATAAGTAAATGAATGTGTGTGTGTGTAAATATAATTCATCCTCTTTTAATACAATCCCATGGCAAAAATAATTATGAACATTATAATCTGTTCCACGTGATGAGACGGATAGATAAAAAATTCTGCCCATTATACCATAGGTACTATGACGGTGCTATTAACGTATCAGGCACGGTAAGCAACAATACAAGATACGCTTTACTATGCCCACGGCTTAAATAAAATTGACCTCTGTATCCCCAACAAAGCCTAACTATAAAAAAAACTCCAAAAGAAAATTATTTAAATATACGAGCCCATTATAATAATTATGTTATATGTATGCATAGATTACTTATGTGCTTGTTCATACTGACTCGCGGGCGCGGTCGCGGGCGCGGTCGCGAAATTTCAAACATATGAACTACTATGAGAGTGTTCACATACAAAACGCACGTGCGGTGTAAGTAGCGGGCACGCTAGCGACAACCGCGCGCGGCCCGCTAGCGGCAATATCAAACGCATGAGAATGTATGAGTGTGTTCACACTTCACACTGAACTAGCGGCGGAACGCGCGATTATGTCAGGTAAGTTCAACCATTTTGAACTTGTCGCTAGAAACGATAGCACATGAATTCATTATGTCCCCAGATTAAAGGGTTGTTCTTTCATCTAAGATCATGTCCTTCAATACAGAAGAGTTTATTAGTACTATTCAGGCTAGAACTGATTTGATTTGAACTCAGATTTGGCAGAGTAAACACAGGCATCTTATGAACAGAAACATTCTTAATAAACTATGAAAGGAAATTGCTGAATTGTTTCCTGATATGGAGGGTGAGTACCTAAATGGAACTTTAGGTATGAATTTTCGGTTAAAAAAAGATCGTCGTCCATGTTTTCAACCTCTGACAACATGTCACAATCGCGCAAACGCCTGGCGGCCAGTGTGAACACGAATCCGCCACCGCGCCCGCGACCGCGCCCGCGCCCGCGCCCGCGAGTTCAGTATGAACACTCACTAACTCATTCGATGTCATATTGCGAATTCCTTTGTGTCAAAGCTTACTTAATTATAAATATTTAATTAATTGCTACATCCTTCAAGAGCACTTGTTACATTTTATGTTCTTTATCTTATACGTACGTAGGTAATCTTGGAATAAAGCATTTAGTATTCCATAAGGAACTTTTAAACTCATGATCTTTTGATTTTGTGATGACATCTTATTATTAGACCGGATGGACATGGAAGGACCGGTTATTCGTTCCAGCTTTTTGTAGTTTTGGTGATGAATGATAAGAATACGAAATAACTAACAATCTTGATTAATTATAATGATATGGTGATAAAAACTAAAAGCAATGAAAAGGAAAAAGGTATAACGAAGAATTACATATAACAAATACTCATGATTCAGTCATAAATAATAGTAACAATACTGCAAAAGTTAAAAATTCATATGCATTTTAAAATACAGATCAAATCAGGAAGCATTTTAAATTACTTTACAGACGAAAAGCTTTCACGGAACGAACATTTGAACGTGGCCTCAATTTTCCATCTTTCATTTCGTTTCATCTGCGCTACGGTCGTGTGATTTGAGGGCTGTAAAAATGAACACCATTTGTCAGAACTAATGAAACCACTCTCCGATTTAATCACTCATACCTACTCTTATAACCGTACACGATCATAATGGAATGTTATATTAATGTGATATATTTTTAGGAGATTTTCACTCGACTGGCGGATGGTAAATTAAATCAAATTAAACATATAAATCGGCTCGGATTTTGAAATCCAGTGGGCATATAATCTTGCTATAGTCGTAATGATGAGATTAGTGGCGTTGTAACTTGTAACCAGGCAAGTTTCACTGGAAACCGGTGTTTGAAGCAACTCTGACATCCTTTATTCAAGCTGATGTATTCCGCTGTTATGTCTAAAAGCAGAAGTTTCTTAACGCTCACGCACAGGTTACATTACAGACGATCTAATCCCTAAATATTTTTGTTTGTTATAACAATATCTATCCCTAGAGGGCACATCCACCATCGAATGGCACAACAATCGGTAGAAAAATCGAGTATCCTCCGATTATATCTACCAGTCTCCAACATCAGTTTTTTAATGGAAGCCATCTTCTTCCATCGGGAAAAAAGCGTTCCAAACTATTTTCTGTGATCATATCCTGAAGATTCTAAAGTACTAATAGATTTAAGTTACGAAACTCAGAATAGTACCTAACTTATTATTTATTTATTTATCAATCTAAGGAACATTTCTCGTATTGAAGAGTCGTAACTGGCCTCAGGCGATTCCTCCATAGGTATACCTAGTAAAATCGAACAGAATATTCTCAATACAAAGACGGTTAGAATGCACGTCGAGAGGTATTGTGTAGGTACACTTCGACAATTTTAGGAGGTACAGCTTATTGCCCGACTATTCGTAAGCAATTCCGTGCATGCATCAGTGGGCATAATAACCGTTGACCCCGGTTCGAAAACCCTGCGAACTAAGAATTTCTGATAGGTGCTTGGGTTGACCATTAATCTTCCTCGGTAGAAACTTATCAGATGGTAAGGACAGGATACCATTCCAAAGATACACTAGAACATAATGATGAACGTAATGAATGAGAAATAATGGGAGACGTTTGAATTGCAGTCAACCAGGGTTACTATAACTGTGTAAACGATATTTTCTCTGGCGGAAGGATTAAACTCGAGCACAAGGAACCCCGGGCAGAGGTGTTCAAAGTAACTGAAATGATACTTTAACTGTACCAAGAGACTTAAAACACCAAAATGTACCTTCCGAATCTCAAACAAAACCTTTTCAAAAACCAACTTTTCTATTATCCTAGAGCCACAGCTACATCATTAATAATAAAATTCCTCTCATATGATTTTCTCACGCGAACTTTTTTCAGTTATTACAATCTGGATATTAGACACATCTGGTGGTGAGCGGACACTCAACCCATGCAGACTACTACACTATTAGGTATCCACTGTCTGTCATCGATCGCTCTCTACTTACTGAACTGTGGGTTAGTCTGAACGCTACTCACTATTGCCAACTCAGTTTCTAGACGTTTAAATAACTAATAGAGTTTTGATTTGCCTTTAAATAAGGTTTATTTTTAACCGACTTCAAAAAAAGGAGGAGGTTCTCAATTCGACTGTATTTTTTTTTTTTTTATGTTTGTTACCTCAGAACTTTGGACTGAGCGAACCGATTTTGATGATTCTTTTTTTAATCAAAAGCTGATGGCTGTCATGTGGTCCCACATAAATTTTATTGAGATCTGACAATGGCATCCATGAGAAAACTACATAAGTCGTAAATTTGTGTTAAGATGTGCGCGACAAATTGACGAATAACTCAATATCACGTCAACCGATTTCGATGATTCTTTTTTTAATAGAAAGCTGGTGCTTGTCATGTGGTCCCACATAAATTTGAACGAGATCTGACAAGTACTTTTTGAGAATTTGAAGTCGGTTATTTTTTGTTAGTAAAATTTAGATTATAAAATTTGAGCGCCGTTTAAGTAATGTATTCTATGTTATTGTATTTTATTAAGAACTATGGAATGAAGCGGAGTACCGAAACTATCGAGCTACAATCAACAATATTTTAGGGTTTGTCTTTTAAGTTAGTTGACAGACGACGTTGAATATTAGTCAACCTGTCAAGAGTTTCTCCGCGCCGCAGTCTAGCCGTGATCACGATCCTTACAACTGGGTCGAAATATCGGCGTATAAAATATATATCCTGAGTACCCGTATTATAGCAGTAATGAATAACGAAAATGTCTCAATATCATGCAAACAATCAATTGAGTACCTACTACAAAAACTATATTTAGACCAAAGTACAACATATCGACGCGGTCCTACGGAAGAACGAGTTAGATAATGTGAAAGGAATGCATTAATAACGACATGCAATGCTATCACCGACATAAATAGTCTGGTCAAGTGCGAGCCGACCACGCTAGTGAGCTTTAAACGCCACTTATGAGGCGATAAATCTTTACTCTAATGAAACGATAAACGCCTCGAGTTTTACTTTTATTATAAAGCCATTGCGTTTGTGTAACATAACGGCCTTACTTTCATTGAGCAATTTATAAGGACATTTTATAACGTTACTGGTTATAATGTGAGAGTATTAATAAAAATACGTCAGGATTTACCTACAGTACGATTACAAAGTGTGAGTTTATAGCAATTTAGTGTCCAATATTTATTATTAAATAGGTACATTCAGGTATTTCTTTGTTTAACCCTAAATTAATGTTAAATTAAAATGTTCACTATAAATATCGTTTAGCTGTTCAACTAAAATAAATCAGTTAGGTAAGTAATTTATGTTATTTGTTAAATATGAAAAAGATTTCAATCACGAATCTATAAAATTATGTTTTGGCACTTTTGACGCATGTAAACTAGGTTAAGTATAGATGGCATGTTCACAGTATACACCAATGTATTTTTTGTATGCAGTACCTATATTTTTAAAATGTTTCATAATTAAAATTATAACTAGGAATATATGTTTCTCACTAAGTAATTTGAAGTTTTTTTTTTAATTTATACACTTAAACAATTAATTATAGTAATAGTAGGATTAATAAAATTATTTATAAATGTCAATGCCTGTGAGGAGCTCTACCGATTTAGCCGCTTCTTACAACTTACCCGTAAGACGTGGGATTGAGGTTTGTATTTTTTAAGCCAATATACCGCGAAAAATGAGACGTACACTTGATGCACTTAACTCTTTTATAAGGCTGAATGAAGCCTTGTAAAAGCTTAAACTATCTCTACAAACCCAGTTTCTTAGGAAAAATGTAGATATGGCCTGGCCGTTTCACGCACTGACACTCATGAACTTGGTGAGAAATTAAGTGCTATAAATAAAATTATGTCAAGCTAATATAAATTAAATCTTATATTATGTCAATGCACCTTTAAGAAGCCAGTATTAAGACATAGGCTTAAATCCTTTCGAAGTAGGTATATTATGATATTTATGATGAGATTTATAATTAACAGACTATGTAGAAAATTTGTAAGAAAATTAAATACTATGTACCTATTTTTTTATTTTGATAAGTAGGTACATACAGTGCTGGTAAAATTAAATGCCGTGTGGAGTGCAATGGTGACATAAATCGGTTTTTTTGTGATGTCTATGCAAAATAACGTCACGTGCAAATTTTTATTATAGACTGTACACAGACGCAATGTACATTTGTGTTGTACGTGCCAGCTTTCGGTAATCGATCAATTATTTTTCAAATGATACGATAATAAGAAGGCTGTATATCGCGCAGATTTATTCGTTACATAAACCACAGCCAATTTACTGGAATAAAAGCATTCGGAGGGAATCAAGCCGCTTTCTTCTCTAAAGAATTTTGCAAGTCACATACCTAGTTTCTTATTGGCTTACGGTTTGACCTTTCGAAGACTAGGGTGCGGCAAAATATGATTAAATGGGTCGTTCCCTCCAATGCATAAAAAGAAGAGAATGGAGTATCATTTATTTCGGTAATTGTGTTTCAAGCACATATTCTGTGTTACAATTACAAACTTCCAATTACTACTCGGGAACCGTGCAGTATTATGATACTATCAAAGAGGGCATTAAAAAAGATAAACGAAAACGGCACAAACAAGCCATACAGCGAATTTAATGACCAACATCAAAGTTTATCATAACTCATAAGAAAGTGACTGCTCGTTATTATTATTATTTGGGATGTCGGGCGTGGGGCAGCAATCCCAAAGGTCATTGCGACCAGGTTTGATCTATAGTAGCCGTACCCGTTTCGGAGTTAGATATGGTAAGTCCCATTACTCGGACAAGCCGTAGAATGTCCTGGGAGAAAGATGAAAGAACTGGAAGTTCTTTGACTTGGTTGGGTGGGATTATATTAACAAGCATGTGGCGCAACATAAGCAGTCGATAATGGTTAAGAACCGTTCATGTAATAAAACTTTGTCGGAAACCTTTTGGTGGCAAGACAATATCCCACATAATAAAGAGCCCACAGTGGCGTAGAGTACTGGAGTAAGTTTTAGGCTAAATCAGTAGTAAGATTCGCCGAGTGCAAGTTGTCATAATACTAATATTGAGGCGACGGTAGCAACATATCTGTGACCAACTTTGAGTGTAACGAATACTAACGATATTTAACCCCCGACCAAGGAAGAGGGGTTATAAGTTTGACGTGTTTGTGTCTGTGTGTATGTCTGTGGCATCGAGTTGTTTTTGTATAAAAGATGACTTACACCCCAACTCAGAGTCGCTAATGGTTACTTAAATCGTTCCTTAGTACAGAATCACAATACAAATTCTGTAATACACAAATAATGGTTACTTAAATCGCTCCTTAGTACAGAATCACAATACAAATTATGTACTAAGGAGCGATTTAAGTAACCATTAGTGACTCTGAGTTGAGACGTTAAACAAGAGTGTTATTTGCTATGTTTAGTGTAAATTTAACTAAATTAGTAACACGACTAACCTACACTAGCAATCCTAACTTCCGCAGTCCTATTACTAAGTAACCGATAGGTATTCCTATTATTACCTCACTAACAGGACGTGGGTACTAAACGACTACAGTCCCTTCTAGTCCTATTCACGTTATGTCACACATGTACTTCGGCAGCAGGGGATGGCAATGCAAGCTTGTTTGCTATCCTCATTGCATATTTTGTTATCCTGTTGCGGATCTATCTCTCACCCCAAAAATTTTGCACAGATCCTTTTCCATGAAAGCAAGATAAACCGTCGCGCGAACAGATACGTGGATAATTAATGAACACTATCCCAGTTGTAAATTTCTCATCACAACTATGCACATAATAAACGGAGACAAGCTTAATAAGCCCGAGCGGTAATTGGGTTAAAATGCACGGGACACGGCATTTTACACCGGCGACAATAGCCGCCGCGCTCCGATCATTTTGCACGGCAGATTAAACTGACCACGTGGTCGTTGCTGTGTGGGAAGTTGCGCATAATATGTTGCATCTATCTCAAATAATACATGAGATGCAGAGATAGAGAGCTAGATATACTCGTATCAATCGATCCATTAGTAGCTCACTACATGTCACGGATTTCTACTGAACAGAGACCCTGTTTTGTTTTTGTTGTTCTGTGGTACCCCATGCCAGAGTACAGGTTCGTAAACTTGAAGACCTCAGGTTCTTAAATGACGAGTAATTTACACGATAAAGATTAATACGACAAGCAAAAGCTCTGTACCCGTATTTACGTCTTAAATTATTGTTGCAATTTTCTTAAAATCAACAATAAAAATAATAATCAAAATTTTAGTAACAAAAAATAACCGACTTCAAAATTACTCAAAAACTACTCGTCAGATCTCGTTCTTTATGTGGGACCACATGACCAGCACCTGCTTTCGGTTCACCCAGTCGAAAGTTCTGAGGTAATAAACTTAAAAAAAATACAGTCGAATTCAGAACCTCCTCCTTTTTTTGAAGTCGGATAAAAAATAAATTGATTACATTAAGAAGAATCCTTTAAATCAAAATTAGTAGTTTAAATGAAATAATGGTGAACCAATAAAATGAAATTCACATTTTCCCTACATTGTAATTGGGCCTCAAACACTATCCAGAGGCTCCTCGGCCCCGCGTAACGATCGATAGCTTACATTTGATACAAACCAATGAGCAGCGCTTCTGGTTTACGAGGTTAAAATCACTAAATATATAAATATGCAGCTTATAAATATGTACCTGTTTTTATTTATACAATATATGGTAAAAACTGATGAATGTAAATTACTGAACGCTTGAACGCTTGAAGCTTCCTTGTGGGTCAAATCTTGCAATCTTAATTAGTCCTACTTCATTTTACATATTGCTTTAGTTTGGATGATAAGGCATTTTATAATAAGCATTACCTGATACTCCAGACGAGGGAACTCCTTAACGGTTAACAGCACATTTTTTTTACTTCAGGAGGGCTATTCTCTAAAATACAAACTCGAAATCGAAGCTCATCTATACTATAATAAAACTCAAAGGGCAAATTTTCTGTACATTGAATATTTTTTTTAAATTTTGATTAGGGGGCACTTCAATAACGTGTTAGAGCACAAAAATATTTTTTTTAGAATTATTGTCTGTCTGTCTGTCTGTCCGGGCATCACATGAAAACCCTTGAACGGATTTCGATGAAAATTGGTAAAGTTCTTACTAATACTCCGGATCATATTTTAGGATACTTTTTATCCCGGAAAATTAAAAGGTTTCCCCGGGAAACGGGATGAAAGTTGGTATGGAATATTTTTTAAACACCAACCGATTTGCTTCAAATTTGCCACAAATGTTCCTTGCTTAAATTGATTAAACATAATTATATTTTTCAGTTTTTCAAAATTTTGTAAAAAAAAAAAGAAAAAAATACAAATTAATGTGTTCATATTGCTTATTTTTCAAAACCCGCTCCTGGAGAAATCCTTTGTGATTTTATCGTGGGTTTCAGTATATAAATTACTAAATATAAGTACTTCAATATAAATTCACCGTTTTTTAAATTTCCTTCTGCAAGAGGTACAAATAAGGTAAAACATAATTTCCGTATGCGAAGCTGCGGGCAACAGCTAGTTCCAAGTCTAAAATACAAACTCAAAATCGAAGATCACTCAAGTGAGACTCGAAAGCGAACTTACATCATCTTGATTATGTCATTCTCTAATCATCTAGTACGCACTTGCAAAGTGAAGTGAGTCTCGAACTCGAACTTCAAATGACTAAAGATAGAAATTTTGACACTCATCGCGGATTCCGCTGTTGAGTTACATAACAGAATAGCCTTGCAGTAACACTACAAAAGCTTATACTTAGTTTTTAAACTATTAAATTGTTATTACCAGTCCTTACTTATCTCATACGGTGGCAGATTAAAAATCATTACGGTCGAAAGTGTTCAAAAGTGCGGTTCGCGGAGGAAACTGCACCCGCTCTAGCGAGAGAAAGTCTTTGCCAGGCGAGGGGCGTAATTTGTAGAAAATTCTGATTTATGCAGTTATATTGCTCGTACACTTGTGATTCTCGTAATCTTTACATTTGCGAGTTAAAAGTTGAATAAAAATTTATTAAAATAGATCTATCACTTTATTATTTATTACATAACTAGCTGTCCGGACAGACTTCGTTCGGTCAAAAGTTTTTTTTTTTGGTATTTTGAGATGTAAGCTATCCTATCTTTCAAGTTGGATCAAACTGCACACGGTGTGCAAATTTGATTAAAATCGGTTAAGTAGTTTAGGAGTCCATAGCGGACAAACAACGTGACACGTAATTTATATATATTAACTAGCTGCCCGGACAGACTTCGTTCTGTCAAAAGTTTTTTTTATTTTGAGATGTAAGCTATCCTATCTTTCAAGTTGCATCAAACTGCACACGGTGTGCAAATTTGATTAAAATCGGTTAAGTAGTTTAGGAGTCCATCGCGGACAAACAACGTGACACGTAATTTATATATATATTAAGACTAGCTGCCCGGACAGACTTCGTTCTGTCAAAAGTTGTTTTTATTTTGAGATGTAAGCTATCCTATCTTTCAAGTTGGATCAAACTGCACACGGTGTGTAAATTTGATTAAAATCGGTTCAGTAGTTTAGGAGTCCATCGCGGACAAACAACGTGACACGTAATTTATATATATTAAGACTAGCTGCCCGGACAGACTTCGTTCTGTCAAAAGTTTGTCTTTATTTTGAGATGTAAACTATCCTATCTTTCAAGTTGGATGAAACTGCACGCGGTGTGCAAATTTGATTAAAATCGGTTAAGTAGTTTAGGAGTCCATCGCGGACAAACAACGTGACACGTAATTTATATATATTACTAGCTGCCCGGACAGACTTCGTTCTGTCAAAATTTTATTTTTATTTTGAGATGTAATCTATCCTATCTTTCAAGTTGGATCAAACTGCACACGGTGTGCAAATTTGATTAAAATAGGTTAAGTAGTTTAGGCCATCGCAGACAAACAACGTGACACGTAATTCATATACGATTACTAGCTGCCCGGACAGACTTCGTTCTGTCAAAAGTTTTATTTTTATTTTGAGATGTAAGCTATCCTATCTTTCAAGTTGGATCAAACTGCACACGGTGTGCAAATTTGATTAAAATCGGTTCAGTAGTTTAGGAGTCCATCGCGGACAAACAACGTGACACGTAATTTATATATATTAAGAAGATATTAAGATTTATATAGATTATATACATAATACATATCTGTAATAATAACGCTGTAACATGTAAATGAAGACATTGTATGTTTGTTGATTTTTCTATTTACTTATGCGTTGTTCCCGTTAGTTTCAAAAACATCATAAGTATCATACTCCACTCAAATGCAGTTTTCAATGATTCATTGTAGTAAGCTTGGGGTAACGTTAATTGTGTTAAATTCAATCGATTCACGATATAAAAATGTCTGGCACATGCCGCTTTAAAGCATTCCATCAATACATTTTTCATTCTAAGGCATAGATTTTAAAAACGAAGCGAGGGTTAGTACTAGTCTCGTATTATATCTTAAATTCTTACCTCTAATACGAACACAAAACGTTAGTAAAGGACGTCTGGGTTGAGAGTATAACTTAAACATGGAGGGTGGAATCGCCATTAATTCCTCTCTCCATCCATTAATAACATGGCCTTTGCCCCTGCTTTTTACCTGTGTATATTATCATAGTTTTGGGGGCGGATTTCACATGTAAAATATTTCACATTCACAGTAACATAAACACACATATTTTGAATCAAAATAATTCTCGCACTTGCATCTAAAATTACTCAACGCATTTTCACAATCGCACTCACATTGCGCCTGTAAGCACTCTTTAAATATGACTTGACAGATGTCATTCGCAAAAACACATTCGCATAACGAATAATGTAATTCAGTAATTAGCCCAGTGCCGATAGCTCTAAAAACGGTAAAAAGTGGAAGAAAATTATAGTAGAATGAAACCTATTGCAAAAGGAAGACAATATAACGAAGATTATAGGAAAAATAAATTACGGGCGATCTGAGGTCGGGAAGGGGGGGGAGGGGGTCTTTAAGGGAAAAATGGTTTATCTCGATTTCCAGAAAAACTACAAGTCCTATTGAAAAAAGTTGAATGGCAAAGTTGTAGGCAATAAAAAGATCTACAACTTTTGTATTTACACTCTTTTACATAACCTCAAAATTTATGTGAAAAATTCAAAAAACCACGTTTTTGGTTTTTTATTTTTATCTTTTACAAAAAATATTTTTTTTTTCACGAAATTTGGTGAAAACTTACCTTTGTATGTCCTTAACATACTGTAATTTTTTTGATTCAAAAAAATATTTTTTTCCACCTTATTTTGACCTTAAATCAAAAAAAACAACCTTATTTTCAGTCGAAAAATCTCACGTCAAAATATCAGATTTTTTTAAAAAATCGGTAGTCCTTTTGTTCGTTGGAATCTCTACTTTCTAATGGTATATAAAAACTTATACACTACTATGGTAAATGTTCTCAGAAAATGCAATGAAACGACAACTATTTTCGCAAAAAAAATTCGGATTCCATTGATTGCATATAAGATTGCAAAAAACATGCGAAAATAGTAGTCTTTTCATTACATTTTCTGAGAACATTTACCATATTAGTGTATAGGTTTTTATATACCATTAGAAAGTAGAGATTTTCGCAAAAAAAATCGGATTTCATTGATTGCATATGAGATGGCAAAAAACATGCGAAAATAGTAGTCGTTTCATTGCATTTTCTGAGAACATTTACCATAGTAGTGTATAGGTTTTTATATACCATTAGAAAGTAGAGATTCCAACAAACAAGAAAACTACCGACTTTTTAAAAAAAAACATATTTTGACGTGAGATTTTTCGACTGAAAATAAGGTTGTTGTTTTGATTTAAGGTCAAAATAAGGTGGAAAAAAATATTTTTTTGAATCAAAAAAATTACAGTATGTTAAGGACATACAAAGGTAAGTTTTCACCAAATTTCGTGAAAAAAAAATATTTTTTGTAAAAGATAAAAATAAAAAACCAAAAACGTGGTTTTTTGAATTTTTCACATAATTTTTGAGGTTATGTAAAAAAGTGTAAATACAAAAGTTGTAGATCTTTTTATTACCTACAACTTTGCCATTCAACTTTTTTCAATAGGACTTGTAGTTTTTCCGGAAATCGAGATAAACCATTTTTTTCCCTTAAACCCCCCCCCCCCCCCCCCCCCCTTCCCGACCTCAGATCGCCCGTAATTTATTTTTCCTATAATCTTCGTTATATTCTCTTCCTTTTGCAATAGGTTTCATTCTACTATAATTTTTTTTCGTTTCAAAAATTATCGGCACTGGACTAAATTGAAACTGTAGTCTAATAAATAATCACTTCATGACATAAATTTCCATTATAACATTATGTCATCAGATGATATTAAAGCGATCGTTGTACCATCGTAAGGAGTTACGTAAATATAATGAGCTCTCATGGGACTTCTGGAACTCTAAGCACAGGGTACGAAAACATTTTATTTATATTATATCTGGATTCAGAACAGTTATAAGTTATAATAACGCTAGGAATTTTGACGAATTGCTGCTCTCGATTACTAAGCATAAAAAGTTATGCATAATTAAATTCGGTAAACATACCATAATAACAAAGATGGCCTTTTAGTACAATTACTAATTACCCTCTCTGCTAGCAAGAGGTCCGGGGTTTGGCTTCCAACTGAGGCAAACATATTTATGTGGCGGGGACTCGAGTCCGCTATCCGCGACTCGAGGATAGTGATTCCTAACTGGGAGTGGTTGAGTGATGGGACTGTTGGATATTCGGATGTTCGGATATTCCAAATATCCGTAACAAATATATTTGGACGTTTAGATGTTTGGTTTGGATGATTATCTTTTCAACATGCGCTTACCGTTAGACGGATTAAAATGAAGTTTAGCGAACACATATTCCATGTCCACGACAAGAAAATAGGGTAGATTTAATCTATTGTAGGTTACTGAAGTGTGAAGCGTTATTTATTCTAAGTCAACTGTATTTTGTAATCTCACTTGGAATTTCGGAATCTTCAAATTTCAGGAGCAATGTGACGTTTATGGTACAAATGTCTATTTGACCAAACACAACACAAAAAGTAATAAACCGACTCTGATGCCGTTTTCACTAATCGAAAACCTATAAATCCCATCCAAACTGCGCCATATAACAACTAAACAAGTTAAATACAGCTGGAGTTAAAGCTTTGTGTCTAAATCTCGGTATTATTCTGTCCGATATAATAGGGATATCCTATATTCCGGTATCGAATGGGATTACTGAATCCTTGCGGACAGAATCACTAGGAAAATCAAGTGACTTAATAAAAACGTACCTACAGCCTTATTATTATGTAGACAGTGCCAACATCCTATGCTTTTAATTTAACCCGATGCGCCTATTCATAACGCACTGTATGAATAAGACATCTAAGAATCTGGGGTAACTGTCTGCTCGAGATAAAGAGATATTGGTTCTGTTAGCAGTCAGCTATATGACGATATTTATATAAAGAAATTGTAATGTAAATCTTTAAGTATGTACCTAGGCACACGTACGATTGTTTGCATGATAAAAATAATAACAGTAACTGTACATGTGCATATATTGAAGAGGTTTCCACGTATAAGTACTTAGGACTGACCATAGATAATAATTTCAGATGGCATAAACATGTTAATAATGTATGTAATAAATTGCGATCAATCCTTTGTAAAATGAAACATTTAAAATATGTACTTAGTAAGGGTCTGATGTACTTAATTTACTATGCACTTGCAGATGCGGTAATATCCTACGGATTGGGTGCGTATGGTCTCACTTTTCCTGTACACTTAAATAAAATAAAAAATTTGCAAATTAGACTCTTAAAAATTATAGTAGATAATAAAATAAAAATAAAACTTAATAAAGAATATGAAAAATTGTTTAAAATATGTGGTGTTTTGCCGATAGAACTAAAACTTAAACAAAACCTATTAATGGAACAACATGGTAATTTTGAGCACAAACGCAAGAGAGACCATACATATCCAACCCGCGCGGCAAGACATCCAAAATTAGCTGTACCGAAGGTAAATAATTATTATGGCAAAAGAGCAAGACGGTGGGTAATACCAGTTTTAATAAACGAACTGCCACGTCATGTATATAATGAAGACATAGCACAGTATAGCAAAAATGCACTTAAAAATATTTTAAGAAAACATTACCTGTCCCAATGTCCGTAGTAATTATTGATCTAACAAATATGTTTCGTTCAGAATAACACACGTGCTCATCCGTAACCACTCATACGCTAGCAGACAAACACATACACACACACACACACACACATACACACACACACATACACACACACACACAAACACACATACACAACTTTACAAGCAAACATATTAAAATATAAAATAAAAATAATTTACTTACATAATATTTTGTATAGAACATTAGTTTATTTTGCTTATTATAAGCTTTAACAATAAGTATAATTTTATTATAATATATTGTGATCCACGAGAACTACTGCCGACAAACTGCTTTGCAGTTTGGCAGACATGTAAAGCATGAAATTGTACTTGTTTGTTTTAATAAATAAATAAAAAAAAAAAAAAAAAAAAAAAGTTAAGTAATAAGATGCTGTTGACCTGGTTTAATACGTATATTAAAGTAGGTAGTAAATTCACCTATCATCATATGGGATTATACTCAAGCATAAACTTATTGCCTAGTTAAAGAAAAGCAAAAGGTGGACCTAGGATCTGACGAACACAACGGGTATCCGCTGGATTCAGAAGCCTCAGGACCAATCTGAGTGGAGTAGATTAGGGGAGGCCAATGTCCAGCAGTGGACCTCTAAAGGACGATGGATGGGATGGATGGAAAGAAAAGCAACAAACATTTCATACATATTTAACACAGGCTTACAATCCATTATAGGAATCAGACCTAGAAGTTGTAAGGTAGTGTTGTAGGTACTTGTAACTACTACTATCTAACTTCCTCCAGTCTGACGAGTATTGTGCCTAATAATTTCAGTGGATACTCATTAAACTCCAATCCACTACTTGTTTTCAATTTTCATACACTATAATAATGATATTTTTATATGACTAGTCTTGAAACAGTATTGAATATTTTAGTTACGTACCTTGGATAGATAATAATTCAATAGTTATCATGTTACTGCCAAATTTAGGTGTGTTAATTATTTTACAAACCTAAATAAAATAACTAGCCTCATAGAGTCTATTAAAGGAACTCCTAATAGATACATAATATTAGATAGTTCATCGATATAGAATTATCTACAAAACAAATAATATTTAAATCTGTGTGATGCTGATAGGTTAAATAGTCTAACAATAATTCCATTGATATTCATATTAAATCATATACTTAAAACAAATAAGATAAATGCCTAGTAACAAGGGTCACATTGGTACATCAAGATAACCAGAGAAAAAATACCTACATCATTGAGGTTTACTTAAAATGCTAAATTGTTATAGCTATTTGAGATAAATTATGTTATTGTTTACAAAATAAATAAATAATATGTTATGTTTTTGCATATCATGAATACGGGCATTATCAGCCATTTATCAGCACAGTTTTTATATTAATGAACAGAAGCAGGTAAAGCGATCCCTATTAATAAAATCAGTTTACTGTCATACAATTATATTGTGGCATAGGCGCACAGGTAACTTTGGGTAATTCAATAGCCTTAATTGATATTTAGGTATTCTTTTAATGTAAATAAAATTTTAGCATTCCCATTCCCATATCTAAGGTTACAGGATTGCTAATTCCTTAATCTGTTTAAAACCTTCTATAATGGACTTAAAAGTTCTACACCTATACTAATATTATAAAGAGGAAAGATTTGATTGTTTATATGCATTGAATAAGCTCAGAAACTACTGAACCAATTTAAAAAATTCTTTCACTGTCGAGAAGCTATACTATCCCCGGGTGACATAGGCTATATTTCCAAAAAATTCGGAATCCTTAATAAAACTCCAATAATGTAACCCAACATGTAAAAAATAAGAAAATCGAAGCAAAGTAAGGGCAGTTACTTGTTAGTAAATAAGTTGACAAGATGAAAACGCACTGTTTTCAGAGCGATTAGTTTTAAGTTTGTATTTTATTCGTAAATCCTATTTTATGATGTATATTACTTTGTGAGAAATGTTACATTATGAACTTTAATTAAAAGATTAAGTAAAATACAAATTAAACAAACAAAATACTAGCTTAAAAATTACTGCCCTGAAAAGTATGCAGTTTCGAATTATCAACTTATTCAAGCCTTTATGAACTATAGTATGATAATAATTAAGTATTGTGTTGTACGATAAAGTATGTAGTATTTGGAAATAAGTCAAGAAACTCTGAAGAATTCACCAATGAAGAAACATCAATTAAAAGGGCTAATCATTATGTCTTTATTGGACATTAGATTATAATGGTATTGGCATGTATTGAATCACCAGTACTAAAACAGCTGACTTCAAACATTACAAAATAAAGTGAGACTATAAATCATATAACTACTTACTTAGTTCTAAATAAGATATTCAGAATGGTGGTCCTATCAAAATCATTCTCATTTAAAATTTATAAACGGAATGTAATAAATCACTGGCCACACATGGCACATGAATCATGGGATAACACACATGTGCCCAATTCATAAACACAGAACATTCTTAGATGGATATTTCATAAATAAAACTCCGATTGTTTGTTTTTAAAGTATGCCACTTATTTCAACCATAGAACATTCTTACTTATATACTTTGGTCTTTGAGTGAAGATAACATTTTAAAATGTTGTTTTGGGGGTGAATTGAATATTGCTTGTAGTGAATAAGGGTTGTTAATGTATAGGTTACATTTATATTATCTGTAATAAAAATTTAAAGTAGTCTGTTGCTCGGATGTGGTGTGGTACATATGGCAACCCTCGCAGACTTTTCCTCTTCCGCCCCGTCTCCATGTCTAAAGTTTTGTCTAAGCAGTCCGGTATATTAAATAAGTATAATAATTGTGAACAAGAAGTTAATAAAGTAAGTAATCATATTCTGTTTTTCATTGGCGTCCACTCTATACCTTAATATGGTAGCAGAACGTGGTTGGAATAAAATAAGGACGCCAATAGTAAAAGTTAAAACACGCCATTGACGCCATTGAAGAAAAGTGTAAAAATGGCTGCGTCACAGAAAAGTGCATTGGATTTTTGTGTTCCATTATTTGATGGAGCTGAATACAGTAACTGGAAATGCCGTATTTTGAAATTCCTGCAGTATAAAAAGTGTGCCGATGTGGCGACACGAGAAAAATGTTCGAAAGATGTTGATAGCACGTGGGAAGAAAAAGATATTCAAGCGACAAATTACATTTATAGTGCTATCACAAATAGACAACTTGAGTACATCAGTGACCTCGATTCGGCATACAACATTTTACAAAAATTTGATGAAATGTATTTAAAGAAGTCAACGGCTCTGCAAATAGTATGTAGGAATAACCTCGAAAGTGTCAAGTTAAAAAACTATTCCGACATAACCATGTTCTTCGATGACTATGAAAAATGTGTAAATGAATTGAAGCAAGCTGGTGCTGCTATTACGGAGCAAGAAAAGTTAAATTATATGCTGAAGGCATTGCCATCCGAATATAGCTACATGGGGGACTTGCTAGATGTCTTACCTGAAAAAGAAAAAACAGTGGATTATCTGAAAAGTAAATTAAAATTAAAATACATTGAATCGAAAGCTTCAAGAAGTGATGAACAAGCAGTTGGTGAAAAGTCAAATGCATTTAAAGCAGAACGGTCATTGCAGAAAAATAAATTTACATGTTTTACGTGTGGAAAACCTGGTCATTACAAGAAAGACTGTCGCTACAATAACTATGTAAGCTCCCGTGGTCGTGGCTCATCTTCAGGTTATAGAGGAAGAGGACGAGGCTCATATAATAGTATTCAAAAATTTCAAAAGTCCAATGATAATTACCGAGGAAATAATTTTTATACAACTGTTGCAAATAACAGTGAAATAATAAGCAAGGAAAATTTAGTCAACGGAGAAATAATTTGGCTATTAGATAGTGGATGTACTGATCACATAATAAATACTGATGAATATTTTCAAACGTCACAAATTTTGAAAAATCCTATTAAAGTTAAAGTTGGAGATGGAAGAGTACTCGAAGCCACGAAGATTGGAAATATTAAAGTTTATTTTTCAGTATATGGCAATAAGTCTGAAGTCATGCTAAATAATGTTTATTATGTGAAAGAAATGAAGGCAAATTTACTAAGCTATTCTAAAATAACTGATAATAATTCAATAGTTTCAAAAGGACGGATTTCAAAAATATACAACCAATGCGGTCAGATTGTGGCAATAGCGACCAAGGATGACAGATTATATAAAATGAAAAGTTACATAATAGGAGAAATATCACAAGTAAACATGAGTAAAAGAAATATGACTTTAAAAGAAAAACTTCACCGTACATTGGGACATATAAATTTCAATAACTTAGAACTAATGTGCAAAAATGAATCGTTGGATGGATTACCTAGAGAGATAGAATCTGAATACTTAAAGTGTGCTACATGTATCAAAAATAAAATGCATAACTTACCATTTAATAATAATCGAAGGAGAGCACAGGAGATATTAGAAATAGTACATACAGATTTAAATGGGCCACATCAGACCATAGGATATCAAGGTGAAAAATATTTTTTGACCTTCGTAGATGATTATAGCAAACTAGTTAAAGTATATTGTATCAGAACAAAAGATGAGGTATATGATTGCTTAGTACAATATGTAAATGAGGTACATAACCTGTCAGGAAAAACTATAAAGGAATTAAGATGTGATAATGGCAAGGAATATATAAATACAAGAGTTTTCAAGTTCGCAAGAGAAAAAGGAATAGTAATAAAACCTTGTCCAGCATATGTTCACGAATTGAATGGAACAGCTGAGAGATACAATAGATCACTTATGGATATGGGGAGATGCTTGTTATCGGAAGCAAAGGTAGAAAGGAAATATTGGCCAGAAATAATAAAATCAGCTGCATATCTTAAAAACCGGACATTGACTAATACTGTTGAGAGAAAGACACCATATGAAATATTTTTTAAAAGGAAGCCGTCAATTAAAAATTTAAGAATTTATGGAAGTAAAGTTTTTGTAAGAGTACCAGAACAAATAAGAAAATCAAAATGGGACAAAAAAGCAGAACTAGGAACATTGTTGGGCTATACAGATGTTGGATACAGGGTATTAATAAATAATAGAGTCATCGTGGCAAGACATTGTGACATAATTGAAGATGGGATAAAATGCATTGGGTTAAATGATGAAAATGAAGAAGATATCAAAGAACCATGTATAGAGAAGCAAAAGGCAAGTGATGCAAGTGTAAAACAACCGAATGAAGAAATAAGTCAAGAAGAGATAAAAAAGGAAATGATAGAAAATAATGATCTACAAAATGATGAAGAGATGGTCAATGTACGAAGGAAAAGACAAATAAGAAAGCCAGTTCGTTATCAAGACGAATATGGTCTGGTAGGTATTTGTGTAAATTATTGTGATGCATTTATACCGGGAAGTTTTCAGGAGGCGATGAATTGTGAGGAAGCAGTGCAATGGAAAAGCGCATTGAACCAGGAAATGGAAAGTCTAGCTAAAAATAACACCTGGGTACTTACGGAGGCACCAGTCAATAAAAAGGTACTAGATGTCAAGTGGATCTATACTAAGAAGTCGGATACTGTCTATAAAGCAAGGTTAGTAGTAAGAGGTTTCCAACAAACCGAATTTGTAGATAATACATATTCACCTGTAGCAAAAATGCAAACTTTAAAAATATTGTTATCATATTGTTGTCAAAATAGTTTACATATTGATCAAATGGATGTTGAAACTGCATTTTTAAATGGTAAAGTAACTTCTGAAATATATATTAAACAGCCATTGGGCTATGAAGATGGTAGTAATAAAGCTTGCAAATTAATAAAGTCATTGTATGGTTTAAAAGAATCTCCACGCTTGTGGTATGAATGTTTTAATGATTTTGTAGTAACTCTGGGTTTCCGTAGAAGTAAATATGACTATTGCTTGTATGTAAAAAATGAGAATAATTTATCTGTATACATATTACTGTTTGTGGATGACTTACTGATATGTTGTAAAAATAAAAATTGTATAGATCAGATCAAGTTCCAGCTCTCTAGTAAATTTAAAATGAAAGATTTGGGTAAAATAAATAATTACATTGGTATAACAGTCAGTTATGATTATAATCAATCTAACATATTGTCTTTGAGTCAAAAATATTATATAGAGTCATTAGCAAAAAGGTATAACATTGAAAATTCAAAATTGTATAATACACCAATGGAAATAAATTTAAAAATTGAAAAATCTGATATAAATGATAATTTAAAATACAGAAATTTAATTGGTGCACTTTTGTACATAAGTTGTGGTACTAGACCAGATATTTCTTTCAGTGTAAATTATTTGAGTCGATTCCAAAATTGCTACAATGAAACTCATTTCAAATATGCTCTTAGAATATTAAAATATTTGTATTTAACTAGAAATTACAAGTTGATGTATTGTAATAACGATAATGTCGACATGTTAGATTGTTATGTAGATGCCGACTGGGCAGGAGACACTTTAGATAGGAAATCAACTTCAGGATTTATAATAAGATTGTTTGGTAATGTAATTTATTGGAAATCTAGGAAACAGAAAACTGTAACTAAAAGTTCTACATTTGCCGAGTACATAGCTTTGTCTGAAGCTGTCTCAGAGATAAATTTCATATGCTGTTTAATTAATGACATGTTTTTAGAGATTGAGAAACCTGTTAAAATTTTTGAGGATAATTCTGGAGCTTTGTTAATTGCTAAATATGGTAACTTAACTAAAAATTCAAAGCATATTGAAGTACATTATCATTTTGTTCATGAGAATTATATAAATGGGTCTATTGATATTGTAAAAGTAAATTCAGAAGATAACATGGCAGATATTTTGACTAAGGCTTTAGGAAAAATTAAGTTTGTGAAATTCAGAGAAATGTTAGGATTATGTGTTGATTAATGTAACAACTTTTTGTATGTCTGGTTAAGATATTTAATATGTTAAAGATTTATTAAGTATATAATTTAAGAAACTTTAAACGGTATAAAGTGTAGAAATATAAATGTAAGGAGGCGTGTTAATGTATAGGTTACATTTATATTATCTGTAATAAAAATTTAAAGTAGTCTGTTGCTCGGATGTGGTGTGGTACATATGGCAACCCTCGCAGACTTTTCCTCTTCCGCCCCGTCTCCATGTCTAAAGTTTTGTCTAAGCAGTCCGGTATATTAAATAAGTATAATAATTGTGAACAAGAAGTTAATAAAGTAAGTAATCATATTCTGTTTTTCATTGGCGTCCACTCTATACCTTAATAAGGGTTCCTGCCTAAACTTTAGAAAGCTTGGGAAAATCATGTGTTTACAAGAAATACCTACTATTTCATTACGGACCTAGCTTTCAAGAAACAAAACATTTTGAGAACTTGAAAAATATAGAAAATACAAATGGAGATTTTATATGTTCCTTTAATGGTCAAGGGAAAGGGTCAAAATTTTAAAATTGCAGAAAGTTCTTGCGTTTCGTTTGTGTTAATATATCGATGTCGGTTTTTTTACATAACCGTAATACTACAGGAACTTAAAATTATTTTTGATATTATTAAATTAAAAAGGGTTGATAACATAAACCGTCTTGTAAATTCTTTTCACATAAAGTGTTTTATTTATCAAAATGTTGTCAGCTGGCGATAACCTGCGAGACGGTACCGATATTGAAGTCAAACTTTATAAAATTAAATAATGAATTTTCTTATATTTCTCCTATACGCTACATTACTCTGTACTCAATTCAGTAAAGTCCTAGCAGGTAGAACTTTTCAGTCATTCCTAAAATATATAGAGAAACATACAAAATACATACCCTTAAAAGTACACCGAAGTTTCTAAGCTGCTCATAAGTCCGGGCACAAAAAACATAATCACCAAAAAAACACTTGATTCACAGGTTCCACTAGCACAATTCCATTAATAGATATAACAAATCCTCACCCGCGCAAACGAAAATCAGTTTCTTATTGACATAAACACAAACTGAGCGTCCGCCATATGCAGGTACGTTCAGCACATACGTGACTAAATTTTTTTTCCCTCCGGCTATTCAAAACAGAAGCTAAGGATAAACGCCAAATTCCCTTTAGCGCACGTCAAATGTTCGTCAAAATGTACTTTGTTATTTAAGATTAATTAAATTTTATGACATTTTTAGTGAGTTGAGCTGTAGTGCTTAATATGTTACAATTGCAATAAAAAAGTAGCCTTTAAAATATCTTGTCACTGGGTTAAAGGATTGTGTGTTTCGAACGCACTCACAATTGCACCTCACTTCACAGATATGCGAATAGTAGACAACTTCACTACACTTCAATCGCGACGAGCTTTGATTTCGATTTACGGAAGAGTGTAGCATGCTTGAGCGAAAGGGATGGACTGCGATGTATTTTTTAAGTCAACGGCCTCTGTGATGATACTGCTCGAACTACGCTATTAACTTTACTGAGCTGTGGCTTTTTCGTAGCAGTGTTGCTTTCGTAGCATAGAATTAGAATGACCTTTTCAAATTATTAATTTGTTTTGTAATAATACATAATTAATTGATTTAGGATCGCTTTTAAAATGATCGTAATAAATTGATTATAATTTATAACACACGATAGACACTTAATTAGTAAATAATCAAAGTTTTTAGTTCGATACAAAATAATCAAATAAGTGTAATTATGTAATTTAACAAAATAAACGCTTACATACTCAAGCTAAATTATTGTCACGTTATCGTTGTTGGGTACTATTTAAATAGTTTAAACACAACTCTTCATAGGCACCTAATTTTAAGATAAAAGTTTATGGGAATTTACGTTAAATTTTATTCCAAAGTTTTGTTTATGAAATATTTTTTTATTATTATATCACCCGTAGTTTCTTTATTTTTTATGAAATATTCGTAGATTTCGTAGTAAATCAGATATTCTCGTGTATGATAATAATAATTCAGTTACAAAATTTAAACTTTCATAATCTTTACGGAGAAGTTAATAATAAAATATATATTGGGTACCTAAGTACCCTTTCGTACGTAACTCTTCGCTTCAAGGTAGGGGTCATAGCAACCCCGATAATGTGCCAGGAACACGCTAGCCTAGACAGTGTAAGTTGATAAAAAATGTATTAAAATATCACAATACAATTTTATACGTCATTTGTTTATTTGGTACAGTCAGAAGAACAGTTTGTGTTTAGTTAAAGCTAAGAATTTCTTATAATTATTTATTATCTTGACTTATTTAACCTAGATTTATTTGAATTTTTTGCATTTGTTCATAAGAGTAGCATGGGCATATAACTGATAATTAAACTTTCAGATTAATTTTATTCTTTCAAAAAAGACAACCTTGACATTGCCAGAGAGGATAAGAGATAACGTTAGAAAGGAAGGCTACTCATTACGCGTTTTTGATTAGCGCTGTGGGACCTGAATTACACTTTATTTCGTTGGAGCAAAAGTCGCTATTTATTTAAATGATATTTCAGAATTTTTCTTACTGGACCTTCTGTATAAGCACCTACTATTGTTTCTTCTGTGGTGTTACTAATATCTGTGGGTGATCGCGATGGTTTCCACTTATTAATTCGCTTATTCCTCAGTAACTTAGTTACTTAGATAGTTTTTGCTTAGTGTGGTAAGCGTTCATTATGCTCGATAGGCGTTATGGGACTTACCAGCCTTTTATTGTCTTGCCACTAGTAATCAGTTAATCACCCATTTAACTACAGAGTGTGCTCAGAGTTGCTCTAATAGACTGCTGGCCCACACACTAAAATCCAGGGTCATATGAACCACCTGGTGACGTATATAGGACGATATAAGAGCATAAAATAATAAGATTCAGCACTATGCCGTCACTTGTAAGCTGTCCAACTGAGTGCTGGTGAGAATTCAAAAGTGCAAGTAGGGTGAGTAAATTTTGGTCATATATTTCTGTACGGCATTTTTAACCATCGATAGGGCCATGAAAAATAATAAGAAAGCGCGCAGTGCCGTACAAAAAAGGTGGTCCACAAAGTCGGTAAATGTTTTTGATTTTGTGACAATTTCGAGGGTAAATTTGGTCATTTGATACAGTACGGCATCAGTTTCATACTGTTGCAATACAGCTTCTAATCCATTATTCCGCAACGCCGTACAAAAAATCGTGCGACAAGGGGAAGAAATCGAGGGTTGCAACCCCCTCTTTTTCAGTGGTCTGGGGGGTCATTTGATACAACATAAAATTAATTTATTTTGAAAGTATTTTATGCATAGATAATATTTTTTTACATGCCGTACATTTTCACTGGTCCAAAGGTTTGTAGTAAAATTAATTTAGTAATAAATAAAGTCATCTTAGTAAAAATTTGGCAAGAATTGCGGAATTTGAGATACCCAGCTGAATTTTTGTATAAACTTGCATTTTGGCATTCTAATGGTGGTCACTCACGGTCATTCCATCGCGTCATTTTTGGAGCCACGACAAATGACATATGTCAAAATGGCGCGATTGGACATACAAATTTTTTATATCACTCCATCAGTTTTTCACATTCACGATCAAATTTTGGCTGTATATCACGCCATTTGACGCGATGGACCGACCGTGAGTGGCCACCATTAAAGTTGTCTCAAAACCTGCATATGGTAGGGTGACCGCGTCTATTAAAAATTTGAGGACAAAGGTCACAAAAATCGTTTTTTGCAAATATCTCATTTCCTATGAGTTTTTTGCTCTTTGTATCTAATCAATATTGTAGAGAATTAAATTCCCTACAACTTCTGTTTCAAAATTTTTTTTATACGTTGAATCGTTTTCGAGATACAGGGAAGAGAGAGCGTGGTTAGAGCATAATGTAAGGTCAACCGGTATAGACCCGATCAAAACTCGAGTACAGCGCAACCATATCGACGGTTAAAAGGCGACTTGATTCAAGCGCCATTTTGCAAACTTTACAGGAGAGCGTTTTAAAGTTTATTTTTTGAGAAAAAAAATCATTGTTCCTAAAGTATACCATAAAAATTGACGAGTCTCCCCAATCATAAAGCGGCATATTTTGTGCTATTTTTTGATATATATATAACAAATAAAAGGTGTTTTTTAACGGAGTTAGATGTAACTTGAGCCATTTTGCACAATTCTTTGATCAGGGCAGAAGGAATCAAAGTACACGATTACTATTTATCTGTTCAAAGCAAAATAATTCAAGTGTACAATGACTTCTTTAGCAGATCAAGGATAAATGATTTAAATCACTCACCTATTTGTAAACTGTTCATGGATAAATGAGTTAAACCGCTCACCTAGTTATAAACTGTTCATGGATAAATGATTTAAACCGCTCACCTAGTTGTAAACTGTTCAAGGAGTAATGACTCAAATTACACAGTGATGTAATAAGATTTAAAGCAAATTGTTTTAATCGCAAGATTTATTAAAATTTGACTTGGATGTAGGGAAAACGAATGAAAGGACATTGTCAATTCAAAGAAAAGTAACTTAAATGGCATACTTTTAAGAACTTAGACTTTAAACTCGATTTTATACAACGAAAGAATTAAAATTTAATAAAACAATGCTTTTCATGAATCATTATTTTTTGCAAAAAGAAAATGGTTCTAAATGATATAAAGACTTAAAACTGGTCAAGGATAATTAGCACAAGTCATATTCTTCAATATACTAGTTCAGGTAAGATTGATTCAAGCGACAGAGATAATGTTTGAATGTTTAAGGCAAAATGATTTAAGTAACATACACTAATAAATCTGGTTCAAGCAAAAAGGAATTAACATACTTTGTTTAATTATTTAAGATCAAGTAAAAAGAATTCAAATGCCGATACCATTTCATTCCATCCGAGGATAAATGGCTTAAACTACAAATAGTAAGAAAAACCCTTTTTTTTCGTGGGTCTATATACATGCTTTGAAAAAAACAACCAAATTCGCTACACTTGATACCGCGTAAGCAAAAATGATACCCAAATTGGTCATGGAGCCAAGCGCCAAAAAAGTGCTCAGATTAACCTCAAACCCGGCTCCATCGACGCGCAAAAATTCGCCGATTCCAATGATGTATATAACTCAATATCGCCCAGGATGGCGCTTGAATCAATTCGCCTTTTAACCGTCGATATTTAATCCTCATGAGAAGAAATATTCTCTCATGATGGAAAAAATACAAAGAAAATTCGCGCGGTTTCTGTATAAACGTAAATATGGGTACTACCCATTTTTGTACCCTTCCCTATTCGTTTCCGGGATGGTCGGTCTCGATAGTCTTGAGCTGAGACGAAAGCTTAGTCTGATGGTGCACTATTATCTCCTACTCAATGGGAAAATTGATAACCCCTCGGCTCTCGCCTCTTGTGAGTTAGAGGTTCCGTCACAGATGCGTGGCTTGTACGGTGGCAGGAGGCCGGGCCGGCTGCTGGCAGAGCGTGCGGTGCGCGCGCGCCGCACGGCCGCTGCACCGCAAAGGGCCGCTCCCGTCTTGCTCAATCGCTTCCTAACTCAGACTCCAGAAGCTGACATATTTTGTAACACTTTAAATAAGTTTATGTTGCTCTGTTCAGTGTTTCTTAGTTTTAATGTGTAGTATAAAGACCATGTAGTTCTGTCAACCATGTATACAATGTGTCTATTAGACTTAGTTTAAATTCTGCACGTAATGCTTTGGGTTAGTCCTGTTAATTATGTGTATGTGTATAAATAAATAAATAAATAAATAAAACACGCTATATATAAAGTTTATTAACTCTATCTATCTATCTATCTATCTGTCTAACAGTATTTTAAAGTCCGCTGCTGGACATAGGCCTCCCTTAATTGGCGCCACTCCGACCGGTCCTATGCCCTCTGAATCCAGCGGCTTCCCGCTGTCTTCTTTAGGTCATCAGTCCACCTGGTCGGGGGGCGACCAGTGTTTCTCTCAAATTCAAATTCAAAATCATTTATTCATGTAGGTATCATTGATACCTACCAGCTTTTCGGAAAGGTGCTTTGTCATGGAGGAGAAGAAAAGCCGAAAGAAACTCCTCAGCACATCTTTTAAAAATAAAATACATTGGTATATTTCTTACAAAGAAGTATCACTAGCCTGTACGGAACTGGTTGCAGATCTGGTCATTTCCATGCGTCTTTGTCATTTATGTACTCATCTACAGTATAGTAGCCTCTGCCTAAAAGTTGAGATTTTACATGTTTCTTAAATCATTTCACTGGCAAATCACGTATTAACTTTGAGATTTTATTATAGAACTGTACACCACGCCCCATAAAAGATCTCTTCACTTTAGAAAGACGGTAAGATGGCGTTACTAACTGGTGCATTTTTCTTGTTTGGAGATTAGTGATATAAAAATTTTGTTTATACGCGCTTATATTATTCCGTATAAAAACCACGTTACTATAGATATATTGTGAGGCTACTGTAAGTATATCTATTTCTTTGAACTTGTCACGCAAAGTTTCACGAGATCTAAGTTTATAAATAGCCCTAATAGCTCTTTTTTGTAGTATGAAAATTTGTTCTATACTGACTGCTTTGCCCCACAGCAAGATGGCATATGACATAATACTGTGAAAATATGCAAAATAAACCATCCTAGCAGTTTCGACGTCAATAAACTGCCTTATTTTCCTAACAGCATAAGCAGCCCTACCGAGTTTAGTCGCGAGATTTGTTATATGTGGGCCCCACTGAAGTTTACTATCTAAGGTCACCCCTAAAAAGACCGTGGATTCCTCCATATGCAATATTTCATTATTCAGTCTGAGAGATTTGTTAACTTTTTTAACATTAGGTAGTACAAACTCTATACATTTAGTTTTTTTTTTGCATTTAAAAGCAAATTATTGATAGTGAACCAACGCGACACATGCGAAAGAGCACTATTTACGTCGTCAAAATTTACTTTATTCCTTTCACACTTAAATATTAATGATGTATCGTCAGCAAATAGTACAATATCCGCTTGGTTCTTTACATAATGTGGTAAATCGTTAATGTATACCAGAAAAAGAAACGGACCCAAGATCGAGCCCTGCGGTACACCCAACAACTTTTACCAAGACATGGCCGTCATTCGAGGACTTTGCAACCCCATCGGTTAATATTTCTCCATGGGGTTCGCCTGGATAGCTACCACCCTTGAGCATGATGAGTCAGCCGCCAAACGACTCGTCGTGTTCCGGCTGGGGGCTGGAGAGCCAGTTCTTTCTTTCTTTTTCTTCTCTCTTTCTTGGCCGGCAACGCATCAGTGATGCCTTTCGTGTTGCTGGTGTCCATGGGCGACGATATCCTCTTACCATCAGGTAGATCGTCAGCTCGTTTGCCGGCTATTTCCATAAAAAAAGAAGAAGTTTACGTTTGCAGAAGTTGGACATTGAATGGATTGGATGGGTGACCTCCGTCATGCTACAAATTTACTGTACGTCCGTGTTGTAGGTATTACTCGCGCCATTAAAGAAACGAATCTAAAATGGCGATTGGTACTTGTAAATGATAGGTTAGGACTGTCAGCAAAACAGAGTTGCTGGATAGGTGATATTTTTTTAATGAACCTTTGTTATTTGAAAATAAATAAAAACCTTATTTGCATTATCATCTTTAAATATATCGAATTTTTCTAAAAAATAGTTGTTTTATTAATTCACATCATTACAATGAAACAAATCAATTACATACATGTATCAATAATGACTGAAGTATACGGGTGTTTGGTAACGTCTTGGCAATACGATAAGCGAAGCAAATACGATAAGAAAATACTTTGACAACGAATGTTATAAAATCTCAGATAAAAGGAAAAGAATGCGCATGTGCGTAAGAAATAGAGGCTCACATTTTGAAAATTAACTGTAGTTTTGATTACTTGGTGTAATTAACCCAGTTACGTAAATTCTTATGTAAATCCTAAACAATTGTTATTTTTCATTCAAAATAATTTTGTTTTTTTCCGCAATTATTGTATTTTGTTCACTCCGTTTTTATAAACCGACTTCAAAAAAGGAGGAGGTTCTCAATTCGACTGTATTTTTTTTTAATGTTTGTTACCTCAGAACTTTGGACTGGGCGAACCGATTTTGATGATTCTTTTTTTAATCGAAAGCTGGTGGCTGTCATGTGGTCCCACTTAAATTTTAGTGAGATCTGACAATGGCATCCATGAGAAAACTACATAAGTCGTAAATTTGTGTTAAGATGTGCGCGACAAATTGACGAATAACTCAATATCACGCCAACCGATTTCAATGATTCCTTTTTTAATCGAAAGCAGGCGCTTGTCATGTGGTCTCACATCAATTTGAATGAAATCTGACAACTATTAATTTTTGAGACTATGAACTCGGTTATTTTTTGTTAGTAAAATTTAGATTATAATCTGCCAACTTTTCGTATCTCGTTAGATAACTAATAAGTTGTACATGTTTTTAAAATGTTCTGCCGATAAAGTTATTCAGGGTTTTTTTGCAGAAAACACCTATTAAAGTTGAAGAAACCTGGTTGAAGTATGAAAATTTGTAAGATTTGTAGCTCTGATTTAAAAATTACTGAAAAAATTCACCGTGTAATGGTTGATTATTATGTATTGTAGTGTTAGCAACCAGATAAAAATAAGAAAACATAATATTTTATGCATCAGTGATTTTTTTTCAATTTTCAAAGTTGAATTTCGCATATTCTTGAAAAATACATAAAATATGGAATTACTCGAAAACGGTTGACATTTGAATAGGGGTCATAATAGGTAATTTGGTTGCAAATGACCTCCCCTATATGCCCTTCACGTATTGCCAAGACGTTACCAAACACCCTGTATATTAAACAAAAAAGTATACAAAACTGTTGATACTGGGATTTACAGTTTCAATTCTTGGATATTATATACACACCCTTTCACTTCAGTTAGACGTCATAATGATTTTATCATATTATCAATTGCTCTTCAAAAATATGTTAATACCGTACTTACCGTACAGTATCAGATGGCCATAAAGTACTACACCCTTAAATAGTCCAGTCATCTTAGTAATTCACTGCGGAATTTGAGATACCCAGCTGAATTTTTGTATAAACTTGTATTTTGGCATTCTAAAAGTTGTCTCAAAACCTGCATATGATAGGGTGACCACGTCTATTAAAAATTTGAGGACAAAGGTCACAAAAGTCGATTTTCTGCAAATATCTCATTTCCTATGAGTTTTTCGCTATTTGTATCTTCATCAATATTGTAATAAATTAAATTCCCTTCATATAATAAACTTTATATAGCGTGTTTTGATCGGGACTATACCGGTTGACCTTACATTATGCTCTAACCGCGCTCTCTCCGCCCTGTATCTCGAAAACGATTCAACGTATAAAAAAAATTTTGAAACAAAAGTTGAAGGGAATTTAATTCTCTACAATATTGATTTAGATACAAATAGCGAAAATTTCATAGGAAATGAGATATTTGCAAAAAAACGATTTTTGTGACCTTTGTCCTCAAATTTTTAATAGACGCGGTCACCCTATCATATGCAGGTTTTGAGACAACTTTTAGAATGCCAAAATACAAGTTTATACAAAAATTCAGCTAGGTATCTCAATTTCCGCAATTCTTACGAAATTTTTACTAAGATGACTGGACCATAAAATGGTAGCGTCATTTTCATCAGCCTAAAAGATATGGTCTGCATTAAAATGTACGGCATAATTTTTTCCTAATTTATTTATCTTAATACTATTTAAAACAAGGGAAAAAGGTAGAAAATTGCTATATTTCATTAATCTATGAATATTTAAACTTTTGCAATATTTTCTAAAATTTCAGTTTTTGTATCTCTCTATATATTTTTTTAGGACAGTTTCTTTTGTACGGCAATACTATATAACAATTGTATTTTACAATGTCATGTTAAAAAAAAAGTTGCCGTACAGGGTCAAATGACCTTACAGCTTTATAAATCAAGTATATCATGAAATTAAGATAATTATTAATTATACATTCAAATGGACTATCATTTTTTGACGGCATTATTTTTAATAGTACTTTTGAGTCCTAGAAAATGTATTGGAACCGAAGCCGTACTTTTTCAAATGACCCCCCGGACCACTTAAAAAGAGGGGGTTGCAACCCTCGATTTCTTACCCTTGTCGCACGATTTTTTGTACGGCGTTGCGGAATAATGGATTAGAAGCTGTATTGCAACAGTATGAAACTGATGCCGTACTGTATCAAATGACCAAATTTACCCTCGAAATTGTCACAAAATCAAAAACATTTACCGACTTTGTGGACCACCTTTTTTGTACGGCACTGCGCGCTTTCTTATTATTTTTCATGGCCCTATCGATGGTTAAAAATGCCGTACAGAAATATATGACCAAAATTTACTCACCCTACTTGCACTTTTGAATTCTCACCAGCACTCAGTTGGACAGCTTACAAGTGACGGCATAGTGCTGAATCTTATTATTTTATGCTCTTATATCGTCCTATATACGTCACCAGGTGGTTCATATGACCCTGGATTTTAGTGTGTGGGCCAGCAGTCTATAATGTTTCTATTATTCACATTTAACTTCTTTACAGTTTACATTTGTGTATAAACATCTAATTACCCGGCTTCGCTTTGGTTTGGGTACTTAAGTCTCAATACCCGTACCCCTGAAGCGACTCCTTTTTCCAGGAATTTAATACCATACACAAAAATAATTTTTAAATCCGACTAAGTGCTTGTTCACACTGAACGCGTGGGCGCGGTAGACGCTACTTACACCGCGCGCGCGTTTTGATGTGAATGAACACTTTCATAGTAGGTCATATGTTTGATATTTCGCGACCGCCCCCGCGACCGCGTCCGCGAGTTAGTGTGAACAAGCACTAACAGTTTCAGAGATTTGCGCTTTCAATTAAACAATCATACAAACGAAAAAGTCCTTAGCTTTATTGAATTAGTATAGATTTAATGTATTTGTTTTATTTACGTTCGCTGATAGCATTAAATTTTGAACCCGTTCTTTTGAAAAATATCATGGCTAACATGCTGAAGAAAACCAAACGGCGTTGACATAAACTTCATTTTATCAAACTATGTTGATCAACTGATAAGTAAGAAGCGAGAGCGCATCTCAGTAAGTAGATTAGATAAGAGTTCTTTGACTTTTGTAACCATGCTGGCAGTACTTGGGAATCTTGGGATAAATCCTAAGTGAACTTTTATTTAAAATCTAAATGTCATATTACAAATAATAGCAAGTTGCACGTTCTGGTTTGATGTTGAGCGCCGCTAGCGCCTCTCCAAGCGGGGTCGTATCAAATGAAGGCTCGAAGGTCGCATGATCAAAGTTATCTTCAAGGCTGAATTTAGTGGGTTAAAGTCCCACGTGACCAGCATACCCGGCTGTGCTGGTATGCATAAGCGTCCTCAGTCTCCCTCCCGCACATCTCCGGAGGCATCTATTCTCTGGACGGAAAAAAATAAAGGTATTATGTTATGTCTTGTTCTGGCATTTTATTTTAAGAAATTATTTACCTACATACAAATACAATACAACCATTTTTGGGATTTATCCACGGATACACGATTCATTATAAACTTTACTCTAAAACGATTTAAATTTTTTATTGGTTACTTGACATCAACATAGAAGTTTCACTTTGACAATGTATAATATTATGTGGCCTTTCCGGCTTTCCACATATCGATGATAAGATCTCTTCAACTTATGACAATTGACTTAAGTAACTTAACAGTAAACTACTTACCTAGTCGTCGGGAAACGGAACTTGACCAGAGTAGCTATATTAGATTAGCATAGGTACAGAATTTTCTAATGTTCTGTTGAGTTTTTATTATTATTATTGCATTAATCTATTTGATAAAATATTATGTAAGCTACCCATCTTACTCATTCAAATCAGGGTCAAGTGTAGGTTCGTACTGAGGTCAAACATGCATAGGTACTAGTTTTCATATTAGTTTTTTAGAGATTATGTATCTATGTCTGTGGCTTCGTAGCTCTTAAACGAATGAACCGATTTTGATGTAGTTTTTTTTTATTAAAGGTGACTTAATCGAATCTATGTTTATAGAGAATAAAACTTTCGGAGGTTTTTTAAAATTTAAATTTAATATTTTCTTAGTGTGCACATTAAACCATATTACTTATAGTGGTTTGTTAAATCCAGGCTCGCTAGGAACAAAACACGAAGAATTTATTGCAGCTATGCTAGACCACGCTCTTGATATAATGGCCATAAATGAGACATGGCTTAGGGAGGGAGAGGAGGGACGTGCACCTACAGTACCCGGGTATAAACTAATACATCGGCCTCGCCCAGCTGCCGTCAAGGGAGGTCTGGGAGGTGGCGTGGGATTTTTTATCCGTAAGGGTATGCGTTTACGAGTGCTTCCTCACCCGGTCTCTGAACTCGTTGAACAGATGTGGCTTAGTATCTCGTGTAGTGGGAAATCTCTGTTACTAGGGACGGCGTACCGGCCGCCTTGGCTACCCTTGCAGATTTTCATAGATGGGCTCACCGATTCTCTCTCTTCGTTCGAATGGCATCATTACACAGTATTATTGGGTGACTTTAATATCGATATGTTAAACCAGCAACACACTAACACTAAGACCATTTGTGAATTTCTTAAACTGAATAAGTTGAAGCAATATGTGGTAGAACCTACTCACTTTACGGACCATAGTCAAACTCTGTTGGATGTAATCTGTTCGGACTCACCTGTTAAGAATGTTAAGGTAAATCATATACAAGAATTGAGCAGTCATGCAATTGTTTCTTGCCAACTGAATGCTACTAGAAATCGCATTCCACCCAAGATACTGACATACAGACCAATAAAAGATATGAATATTAGGCAATTTCGTGAAGATCTTTATGCCACAGACTGGACAAGTATTCAATGTTTATCTGACGTAGATAATATGGCATATCAATTTTCCGCTAACATTGTGCAACTTTTTGACCTCCATGCTCCTCTAAAAACTATTCGCATTAAAGATAATCAGCATCCATGGGTAACTTATAATATTAGACTTATGATGCAAAAGCGTAACGAGGCCCATGTGCGAGCTCGTAAAACCAAGCTAGACGCGCACGTTACATTTTACAAAGAGCTCAAAACTTTAGTTACTACTGCATTGTGCACGGAAAAAAAGGCATATTTTAAATTTTACGTTGCTTCTAATACCCACAAGCCTGACATCATGTGGAAGCATCTCAAGAAACATATCACGCTAAAAGTTAACACCAATGTTTCTCTTCCTCCAGGTCTCTGCGACCCAGATCTAATTAATGACCACTTCTTAAACATTCCTAAAAATGGTGAATCCCTCTTATCGACAATTACATTCTACGAGTTCAACAGGCATGGTACAGCAATGTTTAAGTTCCGGGAGGTAACTGAAGCTGAAGTCAGCAAAGCTGTCAAATCCTTGCATTCAAATGCTATTGGAGCTGACGGGATCTCACTTGAAATGCTCTTGTTGACATTGCCTAGTACGCTAAGTGTCCTTACTGCTCTGATTAATACCTCATTTAAAACATGTACGTTTCCCTCTCTATGGCAACATGCTCTAGTTAAACCCATACCCAAAAATAACAACCCTATGGATCTCAAAGACTTAAGGCCCATTAGCATATTGCCAAACACCTCTAAGGTTTTAGAAAAGATAGCCTGTAACCAGCTGAAGCACTTTTTAGAACTAAACAACATCCTTCCTGACAATCAGTCTGGTTTCAGGCAAAAACACAGTACATCCACTGCCTTGATAGACGTCGTGGATGACGTACTAACAGCTCAGGATATGGGGGAGGGCACTATTTTAGTTATGCTAGATTATACCCGGGCATTTGATTCCGTAAATATACCTTTACTTCTATCTAAGTTGTCTTATTACGGGTTAGAAATTGAAGCTGTTAAATGGTTTGATACCTATTTTCGGAACCGCTCCCAAACTGTTGTCCTAGACCAGTGCAATGGAACTAAACATTCTTGTAGCAAACCGGTTACGCGAGGTATAGCGCAGGGTTCAATACTAGGTCCGTTGCTATTTGTATTATATAGCGCGGATGTAATAAAGCACATCAGATACTGTAAGTACCACATGTACGCCGACGATATTCAACTTTATATCTCTTTTAAGCCTTCGGAAACCAAGGCTGCCATTGAAAAATTAAACTCCGACTTACACCGTATCTGGGAGTGGTCAGAGAAAAACACTCTAGCATTAAATCCACTTAAATCTAAATTTATTATACTAGGCACACGTAAACAAGTAAATAAAATTTCAGCTAAATCACCTTGTGTGTTTGTAAATGGGGAAGCGATTGAGAGAGTATCGGAAGCCCGAAACCTCGGTGTCGTGATGGACGAGTCGTTGCGGTTCGAAACCCACGTCAACAACATTGTCCGTAACTGTTTCTATCGTCTCAGAATCCTATACAAAATTAGAAACTACATAGACGTTAAGTTACGTATCTATTTATGTGAAAGTATTGTGCTGTCAAAACTAAACTACGCGGACACTGTCATAGGTCCTAGGCTACTAGCGCGTTCACAAAACCTAATCCAGCGGGTACAGAATGCATGTGCAAGATACGCCTTTGACATACCACCCCGAGCCCATGTTAGCCCTTATATAAATGATGCAAATATCTTAAAAATGAATTTACGCCGACAATTACACTTTGCGTCATTATTATTCGGTATTGTGATAGACAAATGTCCACAATACTTATATAATAAATTGAAATGGTCCAAAAATTGCAACGTTCTTCACGTGACCAGATCCTCTTCTTTCAAGTTGATATACCCTCGATACAGCACTGCAGCATTCCGTGGTAGTTTCAAGTATAACGCCACCAAATGCTGGAACAATTTGCCTCCACCTCTTCGCAGCCTGAAAACAATAACAAGTTTTAAACACAAATACAAAATACACCTTTTAAACTTACAGAAAACGATTTAGCGTACACACGGAAACACACACACTCACACACAACGCATGCATACACATGCACGCACACTCGTACACACACACACACATACACACGCGCACACGTGCACACGCGCACGCACACACACACACACACACGCGCACACACACACACACACGCAACACACTTTACTAATATTACATAAGATTAACACACAGCGCTTTAGCACGCAAAATACATTTTAGTGTACTAGTAGTATTTACCTCACATACTATGTCAATAGGATGGGCAATAATTGTAATAAACGAAATAGCTTACCTATAGGGTATAGCCGGCCGATTTATCAAATTCTTTCTTTATAATACCCTCAAACAGATGTCTCGCCAATATTGGATAGTAATCTCCATTTTTTACTTAACATATTTCAGTAACTTTGTCTGTTATTAGTTTAATATCCACTAAAAATATTTGGTTAAAATTGAATTTTACCACAATCTGATACTGTATTTTGTTTTAAGTTCCATTTCATTAATAAAAAGCTAGGTATTAAGTATTATTAAGTATTATCGTAATTGTTTTCGAAATTGCAGTCCGATTAATCACTAGAAAGAAATGCACGTGCTGTGCCGCTTGCCGATCTACACGCGACTAACGGGCGCACTGAAAATCAGAAGACGTAGAAAGTACCTGGTGCTTCCTACGCCGCTTTCTGAGTGCGACCCTTTTCCGGTATGCTGGTAGCTGCAACTCCGAACGCGGTTATTATTTATAAGTAATAATGTACCACCAGTTTTAATCATTGTTGCAATGCCAGTGTCAGAATAAATGTTTCTTTCTTTCTTTCTTTCTTTCTTTCTTCTATTGTAAAGGCAAGACTGAAATGGCTTATACATACAACATTTAGGTAGACCGTACAGCATAAGACTGCATTCTTGATTAAACACGGTTTTTATGCAGTTTTATGAATTAAATCTAACAGAGCTACTATCTTATTTTTAGTCATGTTAGGTGATAGGGCCCTAAATGATTTTGAATTTGAATTTGAATTTAAGACATTTTTTATTCAGAATAATTTGAACCTCTGTGTGAAATCATCGATGAAAACAATAAGTCCCGAACGACAACCAAGTACCTACGTGACAATGGGCAACCAGCTCAAATTGCGTGTAAAACTACAATTATCTACTCTGTGGTAAAACCCCTCGCGACAGGAAGGGTTTACATGTTTGTTGGATAGGTTAGGGATTCATCATTTGCGTCGCGACGTGGTATACAATTTTTAACCCTCCGTGTTTCGATATGAATGCATTCGTGAGAAAGGGAGCAGTTTAATACTGGTATTATAGCACGAAGAAACAATGCTTCTAGTCTGTATATCTCTTTGAACTTCACTCTTCACACAATTAGTCAAAAATGACTACCTACTTTAATTCCTGATCCTGATATTAATAAAGAATAAAAATTTATTTTTGTCTTCAAGTCGTACTCGGCTTTTGGTAACATTTGTAACGTTTTCTACGAGTACTATCCAACCTTAGAGTAGTATCCAACGATTTCCTATCTGTATGAACCCCTTTGTATTTTTGCTGTTCGTGGTGAGAAATAAATAAAGTTTATTATTTATTACTATTTCCCTTGGTTCAACACTTACAACTTAAGTTATCCAATCGTCATCACCAAGAGCCATTTAAGTACCTAGTATGTTTGTAGAAAGTAAATTAAAATGAATAGCTATCAATTGTCAATTAATTAGTTACATTACCAACTCTACATTTAGTGTCTTTGCTATGTTAAACTCCCAAATAAATTACTCTGGATAAATTCAATACCTCCTCCGATATCAAAAGCACGAAACAATGCTAAAGCTCGAACGCTATCTTCTCAGCCCCCGGTCTGACCCTTCGAACTTCGACCGGCAGTATCGGCACCCTCACATTACCACACACCTCTGTTTAAACATCTGTCGTATGCTCTACAATGTGTTCTAGGTGCATTTATAGATAAGCGGATTTCTGTTTCTCAGAAAACTAAAACTAAGTAATTTCCCATTAATCTTCAATTGACTATTGATTCATAAAGACCCTTTTTGAATTCAATTTGAGAGGCGGATAAAGGAGCAAAATCAACAGAGAGTTTCCTGTCTCTTTTTCAATTGAAGATTAAAATAAAGGGAAGGTTTTATGCCCTGCAGGTTTAATATTGAAAGAAAGAATATAATTTATAACCTTAATTAAACGATTTAACACAAAGTTATCTATTTGCAGCGCCTCTGCGTTAATAAAGTTCTCGACATTGCTCTTTGTACTTTGTTTATTGTCATTTTTTTGTAGATTGTACGTAGAGCCGGGGGGCGAGGTAGGGCGACGGCCTAAGGCGCCAAATTTGGAGGGGCGTCACATATGGGGTGAGGAGAAAAAAAGGAAAAATAAAATTCTTAATAAAGGTTCTCGTAAAAAAATTGGTCCAGTAAAAAAATTTTAGAGCAAAAAAAGCACGATTTTTATATTCTTATGTGTATAATATACTTGCCTGGGGCGTCAGTGGCTCTAACTCCGGCACTGATTGTACGGACTGTACCTACAGATGTACTGATAATGGTGCAGATGAAAATAAAATCCTTATAAAAAAACATAATTTGATTTATAAATGTATCAAAGCCAACATGGCATGAAATTCATAATTATACATTATGATTAACTTGTGGTTTGAAAGTCACAAACCTAACTTTCAACAGAGCTGTAATTAGAAGGAAGACTTAGATAAGCTATATTCCCTGTACCAATTGAAACGCTAATTGCTCCACGCCCGACCCATATTTCACGTCAACTTCTTAGTTATAAACGCACCCCCATTTTAATTGTAAGGGAGAAGCGTAAATTAGATGTCATAGGTATATAATTTAGTCATTGACTCCTAAAATGCGCACGCATTATACATTTTAGATTAAATTTATCTATCCTTATGTTATCATCGGTACCTCCTTTACAACCAAGCAATAAAATGTTGTTTTCTGAAGCAGGATCTTTTAGGAAACCTTCTTAGTATGAAAACAGCCAGCCAACGAAGATACTCGGTGGATGACGTGATGATAAGTGATCAGTGGTCACCGTCTCCATTCCTACCTTTTGCCATTTCATCACCCGTTATTCAGCAAAGCCACGACCAGATAAAGTTAGATTGCATCAAATCCGTATTCCACGTTTTGATAAGAAGAATAAAATAATACATTAAATAGTATTTTGACCCTTATATAAACCTTAAATATGTATATGTGGAGTCAATGCTGTAAGTTGTAAAATGATTACATATTATATTCCTATATTTTTTGTTATACAGCTTACCGCTTACGTCAACGAATTTTCCTTTTCAAAATCACAGTCAAAATCTCTAGTACAAAATGTGTTTACGTGATACTTAAATTCGCAAACACTTCGTAATCAACGTCTTCTGAGCCGCGAGTTCACTTCGAACTTCAGTTACTAGTGCTACCAACATTCGCTTATTATGCAGGACTGTCTTAACAAACTTTTACTTTGTTATATTATGTTTTTATATGATAAAGTTCTCAGTCTTTACTATTCCTTCCGAAATCGAACTCAATGAAAATCAAGTCAACCATGTATTTTGAACTAAAATTAGTACAAAATTTTTAGATTGCCTAGATAGATAGAGATCATCCCAACATATGTATTAAAAGCAAGCACAGCTGGCTTTATTGTATTCTTTAAAATACAATGTTAAGTAGTTACATTATCTCATTACAGTAGGAAAGGCAGTTTCATTAATAATTTTGTTAATATTCTTGCATTTTTTTAGGTCTATTTCTTTTTAGTGTTGAGTCACATACTTAACTTTTTTGTTTGAATTTTTATTATAACTTGACACCTCTATCTCGTTCAAGCTTAGTTCTAATATTCATTTATTATAAAAAAAACATGGTAAACCTACAGTACTACATCTTGGAACAACTAAGAAACTCGTGATGTAGTACGGGTGCGCAGGGGATACTTGGGCATATTTCCCGCGAGCGCTATAACCACGATAGGGTAGGCCGGGGTTAGCGTATGCACTCGAAGGCGTGCAATAGAACTGCGAGATCACTTCAAACGGGAATGGAACGTGCGCGGCTGAATAGGGACGGGTCTTTATGATTTGTATTGCCAATTGTACATGTGATTGGCTGATTGTTGATTTGACTGTACTTGTTATTGCAAGTAAGATGTAATTGTCTTTACACTATTTTTGAAAGGATACTTGTTAGATAATTTTGTACAGTATAAAAACTTAACGTCAATTTTGCCCTCATTTTCTCGTACCGGATGTGTCGTCATATACATAGATATGTTATTAGATGGGATATAAATGTTCCTAATTCAGCAAATTTATAACTTGATCTGCTTTCCATCCCAGGAGGATTTCGCGGAATATGAGATAAATCATAATGAAAAGCCAATTTGTAACATTTACTGACGTATTACGTATACATCGCTACTCCCTACTAATGATAAACTTTTTATTTGTTGAGTTCTTGACGTGAATTAAAAACATTTAATAAGATATAATTTGAGTTTATATTCTCAAATCTGAATCTTGTAGTTGAGTATATTTTTTTTATTACTTTACCACAAAGACATAACATAATTCTAATAATTCATAAGTGATCTGATCCACTTCTTTTTAAGCCTTGCTATCATCAATCAAAAGTTACAACAAAATACGACATAGAAATATCCCTAATTTATTAACGCCAAAGTTAATTAATTATCTAAGTCGTGTATTCTCGGAGGACCGAAGCTTAATACGTGTCATGTTGTGATCTAGTCGGGGCATGTTAGCGTGTTACGTGACCCCAAACAACATTCATACGACTGCAGGTAAAACCGATGAGGTGACGGCTCAATGCTTTTTGTGACATATCATTGGACATAAGACATTACACGTGTAAGCCTCTTATTATAGAACAATGCTTTGGAAGTGTGGAACAAGGTAATACTCGTGTAAGATAATATTTGAATAAAATAAAAATGTAATTTAGAATTTTTGATAATCTTAAGTTAAAATTGATTAAGTCACTTTTCACACAAAAAACTAGATCAAAATCGGTTCATCCGTTCGGGAGCTCCGATGCCACAAACAGACATACAGATACACAGACACGTCATACTGCAATCACGAAGGCAAGCACCAGAAAAAAGGCGGAGGCTATAACGCCCACAACTTTAAAATAGCCGAGTATTGCACGTGCAATAATTTTTAATAACACATTGTGGCCTATACTTGTGGCCTTAGGTTACGTTTTTCACAGTGCGAAAATTTATGACGCTACGTTTCCTATTAATGCATAGCGTTTAGCCCTGTCGCTACACTTGGGCACATTACGCTGTGCAATAACAGATAACTCATAAATCGTAGCAAGGTATAAAAAAGGACTACTTTGTTCACGAAAGAACGTGACTTTAAAGAGCAGGTATAGACCACACTGTGTAATGCAAGGTACTCGTGGCGTAAGAAGTGTGCACGGATGCAAAATTGCCGTGCAATAATAGATCAATTTATGCACGGTATTGTAATGTATATTATTTGTGAATCGCATAACGACCTGTGTGGCGCAATGGTTACCATGCCGGATCGCCGCACCACGGGTCCCGGGTTTAATTCCCAGCGAGGCGGAAATTTCGTTCATTCCCACTAGTTCTACTGCTTAGTTCTATCGTAGAACTAGTGGGATTTTTTTTTCTCACTAGTTCTACCGTAGAACTAGTGGGAACAAAAACCGTATCTACGTTTTGTTCTCACTAGTTCTACTGGTTAGTCTAGTTCTACGGTAGTGGGAATGAACCTGAATGATGAGTTTGAATTTCCGTTCTCGGTCTGGGTGTGAATGTCCTTGTCTAGTGTGTTGTCCATGGTACCTACGACACAAGGAATCTTAGTGTGGGGCTATGAGTGTGAAGCGTTATTTATTTAACCAGTGATGCGCCGGGTACAGCATTAACCTTAGAATAAAGAATAAACAATAACTTTTATTTATCGTAAAAAATTGTCATGTGTAGTTTCAGCTCTAAGATTTGTGATTTGCTACTAGCTGTTAGTATGTAAACCTACATAACGTTGTAATAGAGCAAGCAATTTCTTCCTTTCTTGTCTTTTCTTTCCTGGTCAGCAATGTATCGGGTGCAGCCTAAGGTTTCACTGATGTCCATTGGCGACGATGACCATTTACCATCTGGTGGCCCGTCAGTTCGTTTATAATTTTTTACACATCTTTATATTAATCTACAACAACATTGCGAAATATTGCGAAATTCTCCTGCACCATCATTAAACTGTAAAGGAAAACTTACCAGTTTCACAGTTTCCAATCATTCTACCTGCATATAGCGGAAAATTAAAGTGATCAAAAGGTAATGAAATCTTTTCACACAGGCACCATACGGCGTCCATACTGAACACTTTCTGATTTAATTGCCTATAGATTGCGTCTGCATCGCTTCGAGTCATGAAGCGATCGTGCCCTTTCAAATAAAAAGACGCTTAATAATTCAACAAGACTTTAATAAAAATGAAAACTCGATGTTGAAAAACTACTTTTTATAACTGTGCGATTTGATTTTATTTGATTTCTGTAAATGTAATACTCTCATCACTGAAAATATTAGGCGGTAAGGTAATTTAAATAGTTAATATAATCGTTTGAAAATTTTATGAAAAGAAAATCTTAAATTCTGCTTAAAAAAATAAAAAAAAAAAAAAAAAAAATAACTGAGAGAAAAAAACAAGGGCATAATTTATGTGAGCTTTGTGCAGTTCCTAAATTTTCTAACGAAGATATAGCTGCGACTGAAGTAAAGACAAGTAATCTAACTAATAAAGAATGGTGTTTAGCGATAAGCCAGCCAGTAAAATATTGTATTGATTTCATAACTAAGTACACGAAAATCTGTTGTGACAATTTGATTGCGCTATTTCTCATAATTGCAAACATTAAACCTTTTACGATCAAGACAATATGAAGGAAACATAATTATCACCTCGTACAATTGAAGCCTTGCCGCCTCACACGGAGGCAAGAATGTATTCTATTGCTCAGTTTTCAGTTTGACAAATAAGTATTATTAAGATTCATATCTGTTTTGATATTTTTGCAACCTAGGGACTTATTCTCTTCAATTTTATAGTATCACACGATTGGCGATGGCATAAATACAAATTAATTTTGATGAAGTAGGTAGTAAGAAGAATGTTACAAGGCTACTAAACTACTTTTTTAAGCAAAACACAGGTTTAATAAATTGTAACACATTAACACCCAATAGCTACTTAGTATACTTAGATTTTTTTAATAGAACTTATAATGTGATCAATGATGTTTCAGTAAAAATTAATATGTATTTAGATAAATAAGTATTCACGAACATTCAGCGCATCACATTCGAATGTTAACAAAAGCAATATTGAATAGCAAGTCAAATCAAACTCCAATGACCAATCGTTTTCTAAAGGAACGGTGAGGTCGGGTGTCATTGTATTCTTTTTTCTCTGGCTCCTATTTCTACAAAATTCGACCACTGGCTCCAATTAAGCTGTAATTAATATACAAAAATTAAAGGCATCACAACACAAGTGAAATACTTGGATAAAAAATTCTACACTCACTTACATGCCAGCGTGGAAGCCCCCAAGTTGTGTATTCTCTCCACTCTAAAGTTTTATGAAAGCTCATAAAGGGGTGGGCGTTGTCTTGGGGCGCAACTCTGTCATAATTGCATTTGAAGCTCTCTCGCCCCTTGCAATATCGCCTAGCTATTTATACGCCAAATTACCCTGGTAATAATGCATTTCATTAGAGATTTTTATTCTAAAATTTTGATAACCACGTTCCCTTATAAGCATCTTATAGGTAAATAGGTAGAGTTAAAAATAAATACTATCTAGAAATGGGTTCTGGGAGGAAATCAACTATGGCTTGGCTTGGCTTCAACCTATTAATGGTCCACTACAGAGAACGGGTCACTCCTCTTGAGGAAGCATACTCCAGCACGGAGCTCCAGTGCGGATTATTATGGAGGTAAGTCGCCAACCGAAGTGTCGGAAGTTTTCATCCTAACGGAAGGTTTGACCCAAAGGCCGAAATGGGTTAATACTTACTGGCTTACGTTAATAATAATTAGAAACCGACAGCTTTACGTGCCCTCCAAAGCACGGTAGCGCTCAAGAATTTATTGGCCACTACCAGTCAGCCATCCAACCATCGACCCCACCAGCTGTTGCTCAACTATGTCGATCACAGCTCACTTACGGGTCGCCACAAGCCGCCGAGCTATGAGCGCTTCCGTTAAAATAAAATGAAATTAAGTGAACTAAGAACAGTTAATATAAAAACTTATGAATCTACTATTTATTAAGGTAGATATAGACAACTGCCGAATCGCCTACCAATAAAAAAATGATAGAAAAATAAACGCGGTCGTCTTCCTTCCCCTTCATACTAGTACGAACTATAAAAGAGATCAATACGGAAGTAGATTCCCCTGTGTTAATATTACATCTCATTTAAACAGATTGTCCCCTGGCACAGCACACTGCGCCGTAATTACATTTGAAGCTTCCTACCGATATTGCCGCGTGCCTCCAACTATCCTGGCCACTCCACTTCGTCGTTTTAAATTGATATCAGCTGTTCATAGTCCATTAGCTTTTAATTTACTGTGGCGAGTGTTGTTCATATCGCTAAGTGGGACGGTGTCTATAACTTTGTGATTAATATTTTCGATGGTATGATATCGTAATCGATTCATTGCTGTAAATGCTGTATTTGGTACTATTGTTAATGCTATGATTGTTACGATAAGGTGACACGTTTGATCTACCTTTTATTTTTATACAATTATTATTCAATCTGTGTCCATTGTAGAACTAGTGGGAATGAATGAATGCATTTGTTTGCTAGGTTTTGACGGCTAGATCTGAGCAATTTTTATAAGTTTTGTGCAGTATCTAATAGTTTAGACTTTAAATAACTTTTATTTAAGGAGACTCCTTTATATAAGGGGTCCGGTTACTTGATGTAGAACACAAATTATCAGCCCAATTATTTATCAGTCAAGCCAATACATTGCTCTATGGCAGTATTTAAATTTCAGTATTAAAATTTTGGTAGATAATATTATTGTGAATTTCAAGTTATGGGTTCAGAAAGAAGAAGTTACACAATCTCCTGCGGCAGACCTGCAACAATCCGCTAATGATGATGATGATATGATCCGTTGATTATAACGCTGCACACTCATTTATAGATAAAATTCATTCGAAGGGTATCTTTTCCTGATCTTGATGTTTTTAAAATCTTGTTTCTTTTTTATGATTCTTTATCTGTTGTCACATCGTAGATTGACCCGGTCTGAGGACAAAAACCCTTGATCGATTTAACATTCTAGTATGAACGCGCCTCAACTAAATATTATTGTTACAAGTTACAACATGTAAGCAGCAATACTGAGAGAATATTTGATATTAAATTATTTAATATAAATATTATTTAATGTAACAATAATATAAAGAATAGACGATCTCCAACCGATCCTTTGACACAGTTTCATAACTACACTAGCTTTTGCCCGCGGCTTCACCCGCGGCAGAGATCCATTTTTACCAATCCCACGGGAACCCTGAACTTTTCCGGGATAAAAAGCCTATGCGTTAATCGGGGTATAGGCAATCTCCATTCCACAGCCAAATCTGTTAAACAGTTGTGTCGTGATTATGGAACAAACATCCAAACATCTTCATAAACCTTCACATTTATAATCTTAATATATATAAATTACGTGTCACGTTGTTTGTCCGCGATGGACTCCTAAACTACTGAACCGATTTTAATCAAATTTACACACCGTGTGCAGTTTGATCCAACTTGAAAGATAGGATAGCTTATATCTCAATTTATAGTCGCAATATTATTTTATTGCAAATTTGACAGAGCGAAGTCTGTCCGGACAGCTAGTCTTAATATATATAAATTACGTGTCACGTTGTTTGTCCGCGATGGACTCCTAAACTACTTAACCGATTTTAATCAAATTTGCACACCATATGCAGTTTGATCCAACTTGAAAGATAGGATAGCTTATATCTCAATTTATAGTCGCAATATTATTTTATTGCAAATTTGACAGAACGAAGTCTGTCCGGGCAGCTAGTATTAAATAGGATTTAAACATAAACTAGGTATTATAAAAGTACCTACCACATAAACTGCTGCTCCTTTTACACGGAGCGGAGACCGGAAAATGGAGCAAGATTTATAAGTAGAATATACCCACTTATAAATCTTGCTTTCAGAACATTGCCTTTCGTATGACGTCGACGACACTGGTTACCGCAGCCGCTGGAAGAGAGACATAATCGATACTGGAAACAAAACCAACTAAATATGTACAGTCACCTGCAAAGAAAAGTAAGCCATCTGCTTATAAACACACAGTAACAGATGGGTTACTTTTCTCTGCAGGTGACTGTACTTCATACTCTTAATCACTTCGAATGTGCACTAGGTACGTAAGTATTCTTTCCAGAATAAGTTAAATATGGCATTACCTTTCATGCATTTGTCTTTATTCAGTCTTAACAAGATTGCTGAAACTAATAATAAGTCTAAAGCCCCAGCTCAGGGTCACTAACGGTTACTTAAATCTCTCCTTAGTAGAGATTTTGTATGGTGATTCTGTACTAAGGAGCGATTTATGTAACCGTTAGTGACTCTGAGTTGGGGCGTAAGAGTTTTGTGTTGGTTTTGTTTCAGGTTGAACATTACGAAGGGCTTTAAGTAAAAGAAACGATACAAGCTCATAGCCCCACACTGGCATTGCCCGTATCGTGGGCGCCATGGTCGCCATGGACAATACACAAATAAAAGGACACACTCCCAGATCGAGAATAGAAACAAAGTCATCATTAAAAATTTCGCCTCGCTGGGAATCGAACCCACGACACTTGGTATGGCGGTCCGGCATGGTAACCGTGGTAGCGTCACACGTGTCGTCGAATGTTTATTTATTTGTTTTTTGACCGACTTCAAAAAAACAGGAGATATTCAATTCGACTGTATTTTTTTATGTTTGTTACCTCAGAACTTTCGATTGGGGAAACTGATTTTGATGATTATTTTTTTAATCGAAAGCTGGTTCTTGTCATGTGGTCCCACTTAAAGAGCGAGATTGAACGAGTACTTTTTGAGTTATTTTTTTCTTAGTAAAATTCAGATTATTTACGTTCCTATTGTACATTCATATCTGGGGGCACGGCAGTGCCCCCACCAAGTCGAGCAAAAAAGCGGCACGGCCGTACCATCCTTTTCTCGAAGCAATTCAGGCCATTTTCGACCCCCTATAACTTCCTTGTGGATAAAGCTAGAAGTCTGAATTTTCAGCTACCAAGCAGTCATGGTATAAACACGCTATATTTCAAATTTCATTCAATTTGATTCAGTAGTTTTAGAATTATAACTAGTCAAAGTTGCTTAATTTCGTCACTCACTGACTGACTGACCGATCATCAAAACTCTAAGGCACTTCTAGCAGACATAGAAGCTTCAAATTTGGAACACAATTAGTGTTTAGTGTATAGATCAAGGAAAAACTAATATATTTTGTTATTTCGCTCCAGTTTTCTAGATATATCAACTGCATAAATAACTTTGTAATCCTATATAAAGGTATAGGATTACAAAGTTACATTTGCAGTTAATGAATCACTGTACCTGTATAACAAAGTTACATTTGCAGTGAATGAATCAGTGTACATGTATATAATATGTGTAGATAGGTACCTAGATATAATGGAATAATAGGTGTAGATAGGTACCTAGATATAATTATGTTCAAAGATAACTTGTAAAAGGAAAAAAAGTAGGACTATCTACAAAAAGAAATGAGATGCCATCAAAAACATAACTTGTAAAAAAACCCAAGTCTCGCAACTCAGTTCTTCTACCGTAAAAACTTGTGAGATCCATGTAATACCAAGTCGGTTAATTTATTCAGTTCCTACTTAAGGTTCCTTCTGTCTTAAGTTATTACGTAATTAGCTAACCTAACAAGTAACAACATCTTATAGTGACCATATCAATATTGAAAATCTTTTATGTTTTAAATAAATAGATTGACTTGGCAATCGCACTAAACAAATATAATATGTATAATAGATATTACTTGTGAGATACATGATTGTGTTTTCATGCGATGGTCAAGTCGATCTATTTATTTAAAACATAAAAGATTTTCAATATTGATATGGTCACTATAAGATGTTGTTACTTGTTAGGTTAGCTAATTACGTAATAACTTAAGACAGAAGGAACCTTAAGTAGGAACTGAATAAATTAACCGACTAGGTATTACATGGATCTCACAAGTTTTTACGGTAGAAGAACTGAGTTGCGAGACTTGGGTTTTTTTACAAGTTATGTTTTTGATGGTTGTTCTTGTTGTTACATTATAATTTTGCAAGCATCAAACTTAATTTTAACGACTACATACAAACACCAAGTTACATTTTGTAACACCACCATTTACTATTTAGTAACATGTTTCAGAAGTGTCGCCTCCAGACGGTGCTTGTGCTGCTAATTGAGTACAAGAACTAATTTAGAACAATGTTAAGAATACATATAAAATATATTTTATTACGTACTTAGTACTTACGTGTGACCTCAACGTGAGATAGCGAAGTGGTTTGCTCACAACGAGTAACGACCGAGGGTATACGCATTCACGAAGAAAAATGGTTCCCTTATCTACTGATGACATCACCAACGTGACATCATCGGGGCTCAGGGAATGAAGGCTTTTTAGATATGTAAAAGAAAATAAATAAAGAAAAGTACCTATATTTCATAACAAAAATCTTTATAATTTATTTCTATATTTAACACAAAATAACTAAAACTATACTTAGTGTACAAAGGACCTAAAACTAAAAACCTTAAAAAATATAATCTAAATCTTTACAAAACAATACACTCACAAACAAGCAACACTTACATAATATCCAGAAATGGCGATGGACGGTATGACGTTTTGGATGATATTCTACTGACTTCAACCCATTAATGGCCCACTATCGAGCACGACTCACTCCTCTCCGATGCTTTAGTGCAAACTGCTGGATGGTGAACCCAAGTGTCAGAAGTTTTCATGCCTCCGACATGACTTGACAAGGGTTATCTTACGATAACAACCGGAACCGACGGCTTTAGAGGCCAACGTACCTAGGTACATGATTCTACTATTCGCTTTAAAAACGATTTAGAATATACTGTCATAAAAGTGTCTTTGGAAAACTACACCTTTTTGTACAAAACATAAAATAGCGTCACTACAAAACTTTATTAGCGAGAATGTAGTATTCTACCTCGAGCCGTGAAAAGGTTCTATTAGCTATAAAAGTATTGTCCCAATTCATCAATAGGCTTTGTGTTAAGTGGTTTACCGGCTAATTGGTTGAGAGATTAGCAAGAGCGGCAACGATTAAACCTCGGCTTAACAGCTTACCGGCCGCAGTATCAACATAAACCGACGGAATAACTTTTATACCAATTGCGTTTCGTTCAATGATTGGACTATTTTTGATTGAGGTCGTCTGATTCCGTCTATCGCCCTTAGTAAATCCATTTACTAATTACTTTAATAATGGGGTTCATTCAATTAACAAATTAAATTAAACAGGTGATAATGGCTTAATTATATCTAACATTCAGTCGTGCGTGACTAAAAATGCAATAAACTCAACGTTTTTATATAATTCAAGTTTTATCAACAACATTATTTCATTCAGAATGGTGCATTATTATTATTACAGTATATTTAAGTAACTTAATGCAATAAATCTAACTTAATGCAGGTATATTAACAAAACAGAATTAATTATTACATAATAGACAGTATTACCAAACAAGAGCTTGCATATGTCATTAGACGTAGTTCGTTCGCAATTCTTTACAAATTCTTTTCAATACCAACCTTTCTGCCGCAGACGATCCCACCGCAATGTAAAAAGAAAGAAAAACCAAGTAATTAGGGATGGGGCGCGCGATAAGGCGTCTGATGAACAACTTGAAAGAATTCTTATTATGATATGTCGCCGGCAAGCGCCCTTTGCAAGAAATCGATTCGCGTTTGAATCATTTTTTACGTGCAGGGGCTTAGATTGGGTGATGACTCAGGACTATTGAGTTTTACATGGGCGCGGGGTCGTCTAGGAAATGCTTTCATTTGCATGCTTTTTAGTTATATTAAGTAGAAAGGTACTTTAAATCATATGAGCCATTGATATATAACTTAAACACGTCATGAAAGTTGGACTTAAAATGATCTGAATAATTAAGTTACATTAACATATAATCGACATATAACAATATATCGAAAATGTACAAAGTAATATTACGTTAAACTGAAAAAAATAAAAAGGTGTATAAATAGATACAAACATAAAATACTACATAAAAAGTACAAATAGATAGGAACTAAGTCTTAAACTATAATTATGCTCTATCATGATCTATTTATCTATTTTTTATTTAAAACTTTATGCCCCATACATAAGTATAGTATAACTAAGTCAATCTTCAGGCAGGAATCAGGATGAACACGATATGGAAGCATGGATAGATATAGAAAATAATAATTAAAATACTGGTTATTGCATGCTTTAATAGATACTACATAATAATATCTATGAATTGTAGCTAAATAAATCTAATAGGTATATAAAATTCTCGTGTCACGCTTTTTTGAAGTTGAACTCCTCCGAAACGACTCGACAGATTTTCGTGAATCTTAGCGTGCATATCGGCTAGGGTGGAGAATCGGACAACATCTATTTTTCATCCCCCTACCCCTAAATTTTTTTTGGCAGAACAACGTTTGTCCGGTCAGCTAGTGAATTTATAAAAACTGTCTAGATAATGTAGAAGTAATTAAAACATCTAGAATATCTCGGTCAAATATATTAAACAAAACAGAAGCTTTTATGTTTTTCATTTTACTTCGCGTATTTAAAGTACTAATATTTAATCTACTCATAGTGCAGTTAATGCAAACTATGAGGCGTTGTTTTGCAGTAATCATAGATATTAAAATTGTCTCATTATAACAAAATTTTATAATTGTTACATAGACATTTAATATCATATTAACATGACAATAATCGGTAATTACCTAATCTTTTATACCTACATTATATTTATAGCCTGAAAAGCTAATGAAAAACCGGGCAAGTGCGTATCAGACCACGCGCAGTGTACGGTTTTGAAATAGTAAGTTTATCTACTTTTACTCGTTAACTACTTATGCTAACATAGCCATGATAGTTTTCCTTGTAAATTCATCATATAACCTATTTTTGAGAATTTTTTCACTTGTCCAACTCAAACCATTTAGCCAGCAGGGGGGTGGGGGACACTTGTGGTCGCGTCTACAGCGGAGGGCGGCGTACGAGGAGGAAGACGGGCGCGCCGAGGCTGCGCGTGGCGCGCTGGCCGCCGCGCCGCACGACCAGCTACAACGGGCTAGGCTACCGACGCCACCCTTAATGCGCGCGCTCACGTTATATCGCGGCTTTATCTACCAGTGCCACTTAATTATTATTATAAGAATTTGTAACTTGCTCTTTAAATTCATTACAAGTAACTGTTTAGTAAACGAGTGGTTTTACTTATAATCAACCACTTGACCTAACCAAAAGTAGCACTTTAAACCCAGTTATTTCGCAAACGGACCCCTAATTCCAAAAACGGTCTTAGAAGACCCGTAATATTTTTGGAAGACCTTTTCATCGATATCCCACACTGTAGGGTACGCGACTAATAAAAAATTCATCCTCACGTTACCTGTAGGGCAGGTACTCGGCTTTGCTTCGGACAGACGGACGGACAGATGGACAGATGGACGGACAGACGGACGGACATGACGAAACTATAAGGGTTACGTAAACGTAAAAACCGACGAATAAATTGATGGTAAATTGCCACTAATGTTCCCATAACTACACCAAACTGTCGAAAACAAAGTCATTGTCTAAAGATACAACGAATTCGTTTCATCCTGAAATTGGATAGTATTGTAAATTGCAATATTAATATGTAGTATATTTGTTGTATCTGTCTATCTACATATGTATCTATCTTCCAACTCGAAGTAGAATTGGACGACACAACGCAGGCGACCGATGAGTAACTCGGTTCATCGTTTCAAAATTACTGCTAAAAACTCTGCGATATTAAAATTTATTGAGGTCCTTGTCCTCTCAATTATACTGTAGGTTATAATGGGTAATATGGGCATATCTTCATTGGTCAAAATAAGTTAAACTTGTACGATAGAATAAATGAGAATTTAATATTCAAAAAAAAATCTCTAAAAAGTACCTAGTACCTAAAGGCGGTCTTTGAGATCATTCCAATTACCTTAAAAAAGGTATGTACTCTAATTTAGGTAAAATGTAATTTTTTGCTCGACTTGGCAGGCTCGACTTACAGATGTAATGTAAAAATTTTACATTAGTTAGGTATGTCTTTACATTATTTACAGTGCCTACTTTCCTATCATATATTAATAAATTGCAAGGGAGTTGCCTACATAATTAAGGGGCCTACATGAATAGTATTTTCAATCACCTTTCAAGCAAAAAATCTTAATCGATTTCGCTTCATCAATATAAGACGTTAAGTTCGTTGCCACAGAGAGACCCACAACAGAAATACATAAAGAATATTCAAAATTCCAACGCGATGAAAAGGGATTTGAGCGCCGAATGTACTGTTTTTTACTATTTTTACTAAAAATCAGAATACAAATCACGAAAGCTGTACTCATAATTCGTGCATAAAATCTCTAGCGAGCTGACCTTCTGAAAGTTCTATTGTGTGGATCTTTCCAGTTAAAAATTCATTAAAGCCAACGCTTCTATAGAGTCGATTGCGCTGGCCTTTAAGTTCCGCTTCATTTAGCAAAAACGATTGCCATACTCATAGACACCTCTCGCGGAGAATAAATCAATACCTTACAATATCATGCCAAAGAGGAATAAAAACTATTTTCGATATCATTTTGAATCAACTGAATTGTGTTTTTCTGATTCTTTTAATATACTTCACAGTTGCACTTAACTTACTCAGTTTGTGTTATTTTTTGATGTTAAATGTTTAATGCTGCTAATGAATTCAACCGTGGCGACGCGTCACCACGTTCGCCTCAAAACAGGGAGAAATGTGCAATGATTAAAAAGTTTTCCTTTTCGTTACTAAACGAAGTATGTAAAAACTTTCTGTTTTACACAAATCGTTCTAAGAACAATAAAGTTATCATCGAGTAAACAATCTAATCTCAAATTCCGGAACACGATTCAGCAAAACGTAAATTGTAGGTTAAGTAACTTCCAGGTACTTACCAACAACTTAGCAACTTCCATCAAACAGCTGTACATTAGGCGGGTTGAAACATGTCGCATCATGTTGTATGATAACAGGATGTCCCGCCCGCGGGCGCCGGGCGCCGCACGAAAGGCTTTTAAGGAGCGTCATTGTGTTTACACTATACAGCCTACACTGTACATGATTGAATCACGCCTTAACATGAAAGTGTGAAAGAGCACGTCAAAAATAACGACTCGCGTTTTAAAATGCATGTTGTAAGATGACTCGGGGTTTTTGAGATCCCCATATCATATGAAAAGACGGGACCGAACGGGGAACCGGAATTTTACGTCATCATTATCTAACACCTCTTACACACTCAGTGATGGCAAAATTTCTTCAGCTTTCAAACAAAAAAAACTGCATCAAAATCGGTTGATTTACAAAGGAGCTATGATCTGACAGAGAGACACGTCAAACTTAAAACACCCCTTTTTTGCGACGGGGGTTAAAAATAATATAACAATAGGTTATAAACTTATCATTGGGGAAATAAACTCTACCATACCTGTTATAAGTACCTATGCATACAGCAAATACATGATGATAAATCGTTATCGCTGCCCTTGCGCCCTTAGATTAGAATACCATGGTATCACGGTATCGGAAGCGATATCTACTTGCTTTATATTGTAGAATGGAATGTTACTACCTACTTACGTCAAGTTTGAAAAAAAACATGTAATTGTTACGTACCTCTAAAACATACTGGCTCAACATCTCTCAGTACTTTATAGTACCACGCAATATGTAGGTCACCTTCAACATTAGAAGAACAGCCGTTACCTCATTGCCGACCACATTCCGCAAGATTTAGTGCGCGAACAATTTGTTTAATGAAAGAAGAACCGACATTACTCTCCGGGAATCCTCTTATCGATAAAACATTCAAATTAAATATCCAGTGTAATCACGTTGGCTTTCAATTCGTAGGCGAACCGAGCGGCTCCTAATAACATTAATTCTTCAGACAATAACACCCTCGAATCGTTTCGACCGAAGCCCGCCGAAATTACATGTCAAATGGTTGGAAATTCAGAAATATTCGCCGATAATTTTGCAGGGTGTGCCGTCTCTGACGGTCCCCAGCCAGGGTTGCTGAGATCGATAATGTTATTTCCAAGTTTATTGTTTTCCAATATTTTACTGAATGAGTGTTCTTTAAGAGTATCCATTATCTTATGCTGCAAAAGCGGATTAGAAGATAAGTTAGCAGTCAAAATCTACTTAGTTGTCCTCATTCTCTTACTCGCCTACCATAAATTGCGGCCGCCCTAGTTTGATACAATATTCGATTCAATTCTGCAATAAGGTTACTCAATATTTTCTTCCTTTTTTCATACACACGCATCTTGTTCTCCTGCTATCATCAGAATCTGGTCTCATTGGGTTCCTCCCCATTGAAGTTCTAACGTCGTTCTTCACGTCATCATACTTGAAATAAACGTAATGGAGGCCATACACGATCGAGTGTACTTGATCAAGCGTCAAGCGGATTTGATACGGCATCCAGTATACTTGATCATGTATGGACAGGGTATAGCAGTATAGCTATCTGGCCATATATCTATCTCATGCACACTGGATGGCGCGTCAAGTCAAACTGCAAAGACAAGTCAAACTGATCAAGTCTTTGATCAAGTACACTTGATCGTGTATGGCTTCCATAAGCTTTCTAATCAAACAACTTAATGTTTCTGTCTGTTGTCAACAACAATAACTCATAAACGTATTCCACCTCGGCAACCGGGCAACCCTGTGTCGACCTCGATGACAAGAATATCTAAATGTCATTATAAGTTTGAGTGGAACGCGGAATTCCGCGCCGAGGGCTGTTTCCAATACGAGCGGTTATCGAGTTTATAGTATTATTCTGTAAAAACTTCCACTACACTTGGTGTCTGTACTGTAATGGGATTCGCCTGGCATTCATGTTCATTCCTCTATGTCGATTGCAAGTTTATATCGTGTTATTATTGCAAGCAATGAAAATTACGCGGAGAGCAAGATATTATGTTCAATAGCCTTATTTTTTTAAAATTAATACAACTCGATATGTAACTATTATGGCGTGTCAGGTATTAATGCGTTACCGATTGCCGACACGAAGATATCGTAGTTCCGCTAAGATTTTAAGTCACAGACATCGAAGGCACAGATTTGAAAATTCAATAAACCATCAATAGAAATTTCTACCATTTACCTGTTCACATTGAGTTATGGAAAGATTAGCAATAATAATTTTCTAGGTGCAGACGCAAACTGTAACAGAAATAGAACCTAATTTACTTTTGATCTTAAACTGATGCGTTGCCGGCTAAGAAAGAAAGAAGAAAAAGAAAGAAATAAATAAATAAAGAAAGAAAAACTTACTTTTATCTTATTATTTCGTTCCTGTTATTGCTTATCGCAGGTAAGTTTACCTGTTAATTAAATACTTGTATTTAAGAAATTCATGCCTTCCTATTCTATTCTTCAAAGTTTCAGAAATATTTCGTGACAATTTGTACCATACTTCCGAGCTTTCGCTTCTTTCCTTGACGGCGTTGCGTCCGCGTCATTCATAAGAATGACTTGGATGTGACTGATGCTTATGGGTGAGTGGGAGTGTATGTATATAAATATATCCATACGTGGTTAGTCTACTTGATGTTAGGTATAATGCATGTAAAAATTACAGTATTAAAAGCCAAATTATGAAGTGTATTGTATAAAATGCCACCCTGTAATATACTCGCATATATTATAATCAGGCACACACAATATCCCCTGAAATACGGAAGGTTTACAACGCTGACACCTGTAAATACCTCGCTAATACGTGTCAACCACCTCGTCATTATTCATTCGCAATCCTTGTATCGTGCGCTTAAGGTGTCATATAAAACAAATTGTATTTAGTCAATCCCATTGTTATACATAGTTATGCTGTAGTAAATTTTGCTGGTTCTAAATTATTCACGAAGTGCTTTAAATGGGGTTTAAAACTAGGTACCGCTGGCAGCTAGATTCATTCCGATCTGAAAGTTCGAAGTCTTCGAATTCTGACATGTAACAATGGACTGGTGAACCGTTTAAGTATTAAGTGAAGGTTCAAATCTGGGATAGACGGACATAGTAAGCCAGTTAACTTAGTCTTGGCTAAATCTAGGTCTTTTAAATGCTGTGTGTGTAAATATTTTTTTCCGACATCAAAGAAGAAGAAGATTCTCAATTCGGTTGTATGTTTTGTTAGCTCTGAACTCCGTCGTAAATAACGGATTTGGAAATGTTACGTATATTTTTATTTGAAAGGGGATTCTTCAAGATAAATCCCAAATCATCAAAATATCAAAAAAATATTCATCCACTTAACTGTAGGGGATGTACCCCGAAGTATAATTTTTTTTACGATTTTATATTCTACCTTCTACCTCTTTGTAGATTTAATTTATATTTGTATCCATGTCATATTATTATAATATGATGACTTTATAAGGGCCTCTGGGCTATGCTGCGAACGAACACGATGAAACTAAGGATAACATGACTAAACTTTACGGCCTCTTTTAAAAAACTTAAGACCATCTCACCGTGGTGCACCTTGTGCCACAGAATTTGGTTCAGATTCAATGAGAAATGAAAGCTCGTACAGAGTTTCATACACATGCCTATTTAAATGAAAAGCTCTATTATCGAGAAGAACAAAAAACTTAATACAAGCTTAATTATGGTTCATTATAAAATCTGTAGAAAAAATAATTAATGAATAAGAAGGCCGCTGCTGATAAGTAAGATGTTGTCGACGACAAATATTAATTACACATTCAAACGAATTATATCTGAAGATGAAAAATAACTGAAGAAAAGAACTTGCTATATAAACAAAAATTTATTAATGTTCTCATTACTTTAATTAAGAGCGGACCGAAAGAAGCTTTTTACTAAAGGCCAGAAAACAAAAGCTGAGGCTTTCTCGAACTTTCTGTAAGAGATACTCGCGGAGCAAGAAAACAAATAAAAAGGAATTTCACGCGCTTCATTAGTTAAAAACAGATTTGTAAAAACATGGTGCCATAATTTGCAGTTTTGTATGAAATACTTACGTACCTTTGTGGTTAATTATCGTAGAGTTATTAGACCTACGGAGCTACAAAGCTACGGAGCGAGCGGACGGTGCGGAGCGCGCGGGGTGATACACGTTCTTTAACTCCAATAGCGTTCTGGGAAGAAGGCACATTGTAAAATTCTATACTGGTAAAGGCTCACCATTGCTGCAAACTGCCTCTTTCAATCAATACGTAGCAATTAGTAGATAGTAGTAAAATGCGAGTCTGTGCATAGTTATAACCCACGGGTGTGATCAATTTTGTAACTACATCATACAGTTAAAAATACTAAAGTCAACTACGTAGCATTAACAGTTTATTACTAATAGCGTCGGTTAACCCTGTTGATGCGGAACGGGACTCTTACGCCTGGCAGCGCGCCAGGGCCTGAGTGACCTGGAACCGTCGCCGCGTCGGTGCCAGCGATGGTGTATCCAATTTACTCTAAAGTTATCAACGTGGTGGTTTAATTAAATTAATTTCGTGTGTATATTTAATTATACTTGAAAGTTTTTTGTTTGGAATTTCTCTACCATGTACTCGTATTTGGTCGGATACAAAAGTCCTAATAATAAATAAAAATATATGTGCATATAAATACACACATTCACTCTCCCACTAGAATCCCCACTTTTGCCGGCGTGTGGCAGCCCGCAGCATGGATCAACGTAAAACGTCAACAAATCTCTCAAAATAAGGCAGTATATTGACGTCAAAACCGCTACTTTATTTTGCTTATTTCCACAATGTTATGTCTTATGCCATTTTGCTGTTGGGGCAAAGCAGCCAATATAGAACAAATTTTCATACTCCAAAACAGGGGTTAGGGCTATTTATAAACTTAGATCTCGGGAATCTTTGCGTGAAAAGTTCAAGGAATACTTACAGTACCTTCCCAGTACATATTTAGTAATGTAGTTTTTATACGGAAGAATATTAGCGCGTATAAACAAAATTGTGATATTCATAATCACCAAACAAGAAGAATGCACAGTTAGTTACATCTTAGTTCCGCCTATGTGCGATTTTTTATAGGGCTTGATGTGAATTTCTATAACAAAATACCAAAATTAATACGTGATTTGCCAATAGAATTTTTCAAGAAACGTGTAAAAGCACAATTAACAAGGGTTATTATATGTAGACGAGTTAGTAAAAGACAAAGATGGAAATGACCAGCTCCGCAACCAGTTCCGTTCCGCTCAGATTAATAAACATTTTTGTGATTCTTGTTTTAAAGATGTGTTGAGAAGTTTCTTTACGACTTTTCTTCTCCTCCATGACAAAGCACCTTCCTGAAAAGCTGGTAGATTAAAAAAAGACGAGTGTATTGAATTATTTGTTTTTGTCTTTTTTTACGCAGAATAAGTTAGTTCTTGACCACAAAATGTCTTTGTCAATACATCATCAAAAAACCAGCACCAAATCTTGCTTTTTTACCTTAATTTCCGGATCTGTCATAAATATCGAACATTATAATTTTCCCGACCGAAAATGAACATGAAACTCAAGGCAGGTGACCAACAGGAACGCTAGCGCTAAATAGTAAATGGAGTATGGCGAAAGTTTACTACTAAATGGCGAAAATTGGAACTCATGCCGGTTCATTCATAAATTATTTGTGCTCAGACATTTGACGTTTACTACGTCTCGAATTGCGTCCCATGATTGGTCCAATGCGTTCGACAGCGCCCCCCTTCAATTCACGGATAAGTTGGAAGCACTGTACTAATAGTGTCGATTAACCCTGTTGCTGCTAAATTCCACGCTGGCATCGCGCCAGCCTGTGCGTGATCCGTTGGGCGTGGGATTGAAAGCTGTGACTAATTTCCATAGGCGTTTTGTTTTCTTTATAGAAATGTAAATAGCGAAAACTGAGATAAACGGCCATCACAAATAATTCTCTTCGCGACATAATTATAGGTATACTAGTTGATACTCGATACTCCCAAGGAATAAGAAAGAGTAAGAAAGTTATAAAATATATTAAACATTTTCACATTTTTGACCCTATTCTAGGACGCCGTGTTGCATGGAAATGACATAATATACAATCTTTACAAAACAGAGAAAACACATTCATCTGTCATATAAATATCTGCCCGGTACAAAATCTAAGAATCTCCTCAATCACTATACTGGGTCAAGTCACTACGAGTAGAGTACGTGTAGGGTTGTCAAATTGCACATTTAAAATTTTAGGGAACAACCTTCCACACCCACACTACATATTTTATAAACCATTCTACATACATTGCGGTCAATTTGGTTTAATAGCTATAAATTCCACATAAACCAGTTGGTCCTCTCATAAAAACCGGTTATCTTTATAAGAGTTATAACAAAGGCCACACTAGCTGGTCAGCATCATAACAAATAACTACTCACTGCTCTATCCATATAGCTTACATAGCTGGTCTCACAATGAAAGGTGTAATAATAAACGTTTCAAGATGTTATCCTACTTTACTTCATAGCATTGTTAAAAGGTGTATGAACTTCATATGAACTATATATTTTTTATCCTTGCTTCAGCTAAGACTGCTTAAATGGGTTCTAATTTTCTTTGAGGATGTCTTTCGCAAGAAGGCGGCCCTATCGTCCACTTTAAAAACCCTGTCGTAGATGTACTGGAATTGCACGATACGGCGTGCTTTATTTCTGAACGAATAGCGTCGGCTAACCCTGTTGCTGCCAATTGGGTCCCTTACTGGCATCGTACCAAAGGCCCCAAACCCTCTCACTTATCGATGATTACTACACTCGAATGATATGAGACTAAATTGGTTTTAATTTTATTTCCTTATCTCTACAATATTTTGGCGAGACTTGTTCAATTGTGATTTATAATAAGATTGCAGTTCAACTGAAAACACGTTTTTTCCGAATACTTATAATTATGTACTTAACCTTTAGTTTCAGAAGACCGACGCCTTACCTATCCTAAATACCTACCATATAAGAATAGATAATGTTCATTTTATCGTAATATTCGCAGAAAATTCAAAATTCTGTTATATCTACCCTTCGATCAATTATCTGTTATTAGTGATTGAAGTATTTACCCTTTAAAGAATTTATTTAATTAGCTTAAATTATTATTCTGGAGTAAAAATCCATTTTCTGGAATAAAAATATTACTCTAAATAAAAACATAAATATGCATTTATCAAGATTATAATTTCGAAATATATAAATTGTACAAGTCTTCATTTATATTACTAATAATATATCACATGTTTCACCTTTCATAATGTATTACAAATATTAAAACCCAAATGATTCACGCAAGAAGCCTCTTTGTAGCGAAGCTCGATTTACAAAAATGCATGGAACATGGAATAACAACATAAAACAGCTGCAGAACGCAAATAATAGCAGTTTGTCGGCCATTGTGCCGTGCGTTCATTGTGATTCTGACTAGCAAGGTCTGTGCAAAGGGACCATTGCGTCCCCTACTGCGGGTAGCAGCCAGAATGTTTTCATTAGCGCTCGCTCTGTTCCTTAAACATGACCTACATATTACCTCATTCGTCGCATTTCAAATGGAAATGAAAGAATTGTGGTTTTGTGTGGCAAATTTTGTTTTAATAATACTGGCTATTGCTTGCTTGTTTATTGAGCGCGTCAATCAGGCAGATTTCCATAGATAGCCATGACCACTCACCATCAAAATTAAATAGCCACTAGCCAAGTCCATTCTAATGAAGACTAGATCATCCGGGTCATGAAGTCTGCGAATGAATATTTTTTCCGTCATTCTGTCTAACTGCGTTATATTCAACATAAAGAGGAAGGACATTATGAGATATTTCTTTTCCGGTTAAATTCTGGAATTTAGCTCTAGGTTTCCAGCTTTTAGCGAGCTTTATTGCGAAATCTTGTAGACATTTGAATGCAGTTAGCACGCCGCATTGATTTCAAGTACCGACTTTTAGAGCGGTTTATTTTCAATTAAACTGAAAATTGCGTTTTTGAAGATAAGATCTGCTGAAATATTTATTTGTAGCGTGAGATAAAATTAAATTTCTGTTAAATAAAACTGCCAACTTAATGTTGGCTTCAACCCATTAATGGCCCACTACTGGGCACAGGTCTCTCCTCTTGAGGAGGCCTAGAGCATACTCCACCACGCTGCTCCAGTGCGGACTGGTGGAGGGGTTAGTGGCCAACCCGAGTGTCGGAAGTTTTCAAACCGCCCGAGGGCCTCCGACATGGCTTAACGACTGTTATCCTATGATAACAACCGGGACCGACGGCTTTACGTGCCCTCCGAAGCACGGAAACGCTCAAGAATTTTTTGCCACTAGCGGTCACCCATCCAACTACCGACCGCGCCCGCTGTTGCTTAACTTTTTCGATCACATAGGATCGACGTAAGCCGCCGGGCTATGAGCGGCATCGGTGGTTCAGTGGTAGAATGCTCGCCTGCCTGCCAACTTAATACATAAATAAAAATAGGCGATAGGTAAGATCGTCTTTTGTGCACAAATTAGGTAGATAATTATTAACATTGTATTGTAAAGCTTTTTTAAGTTTGTAAATTTGGTTTGCAATAAAGTGTAATAAATAAAAAAAGGATGAATTAAAAAAAAAAAACTTACACATAATAGAAATCTAAAAAGTTTACGTTTTCATTTCAATGAGTCTAAGGTACTAATGCTGTAAGTGAGGAATTGGGTATCCCGAGTCTTCCAGATAATGCAACATTTCGTGGTCTCCCGCTATTTTATAAGCATTGAAGCCACAGGATACTTAATTTGAACTTGGAATTTGGACTTGAATTTGAAATCAGACAACTAGAAATTTTTGACATCCTGTCAATAACATGAAAAGAGTTGATGATCTTCAAACAGCTGAACCGATTTCCTGCAATCACAGCTAAGAACACTCTCGATCACTTTTCAAGCAAGCTCCTTTTTTAACCGACTTCAAAAAAAGGAGGAGGTTCTCAATTCGACTGTATTTTTTTTTTTTTTTTTTTTTTATGTTTGTTACCTCAGAACTTTGGACTGGGCGAACCGATTTTGATGATTCTTTTTTTAATCGAAAGCTGGTGGCTGTCATGTGGTCCCATATAAATTTTATTGAGATTTGACAATGGCATCCATGATAAAACCACATAAATCGTAAATTTGTGTTAAGATGTGCGCGACAAATTGACGAATAACTCATTATCACGCCAACCGATTTCGATGATTCTTTTTTTAATGGAAAGCAGGTGCTTGTCATGTGGTCCCACATAAATTTGAACGAGATCTGACTGACAAGTCGTTTTTGAGACTTTGAAGTCGGTTATTTTTTGTTAGTAAAATTTAGATTATTGATTAAAAAGAGAGAAGATAACACTGAAAGTTAAGCGTGATAATATGATTTTAAACTGTGCCTGTGTGATTTTAAACGGATTTTAAACTGTGTCTGACAAGAGAATTCAGTGGTGATTTTTAATTTCAGAAGGAGGAAGCTGTTTCTCCACAATCTCTACCTGAACCATTTTAGAATGAATTAAGATTAGAGAAGATTTGAAAATGAAGAAGGCCCTCGGTGTGGGAACATGACGTAAATTTATGAATTCTCCGCGTTGAGACGGTACGTATTTATAACTTTACCCCTCTTTGTGACAATCCAAAAGTTTTCCAATCTCCGTATATGGCAAAATTTAAAACATTTTATACAAGTTTATATTTGAAGTGATGTACGTTTTTAAATGGAACATTAGCATAATGTATCGCTATTGAACCATCCAGTTTTGATTTTTTTAGCCAAAAATATTAACGTGTACTATTTTTAATTAGTAATTTACATCGTTTTAATTTTATTTTAATACTGTAGTAGCAATACTTCCATCTATACTTGTTTCGATATATTTATCAGATATTTTTTATAAAATATCTGTTTGTGTTTAGTAAACATAAAAAAATGTTTATGTCATAGAGACAAAATAATTATCTGTTTCACAGATACAGATACTAATTACATAAATCATAACAAATTGTTTATTATCCGTTGGTTGTTTCCGAAATCACATGCTAAAGTTCATATTTATTCCGCGGTCACTCGGTCGCCCGGAGTATATGAGCAGAATAGATACTACTCGTATAGATGTGAGCTAGTATACTAGCTTGTAATGTCGCGCCAAGGATGTCCATAATTGGTTTTGGACGCCATCAGCTGGCACCGATGGAAACTGACAATAGTTATTGCTCTCCTGACAATAATGTATGGGTATCTGGAACTTTATTAGAAATACACACACAACTAAATATAGTGACCAAAATATTTAAAGTGTTAGTAATATTAGAACCCTAAAAATAACTTTTTGTAAGTTAAACTGTTAAACTGGAACGGTTGATCTTTGTTACCTTAGTTTATTACCTAAAGACTTCACGTTACATGAATTAATTAATTTATTTAAACTTTGGTCGTTGAATCTTTGCGATCTTTGATCGGCGCAAAGTTCGCGAGCCTTCCCGTAGAGCCTCCGATCAGTAGGTAAATCTCTGGACTTATTGACAAACTTTACTTTGGAAACGAATATAATTGATTTTTGAAACTTCAGGAAATTTATTTACCTATACAAACTTTAAGGCAACTGTAAACTTAGTCAATACGGTACTAAGTTAGTGAAAGGCCTAATAGTCCAGTCATCTTAGGAATTCACTGCGGAATGAGAGATACCCAGCAGATTTTTTTGTATAAAGTTGTATTTTGGCATTCTAAAACTTGTCTCAAAACCCGCATATGGTAGGGTGACCGCGTCTATTAAAAATTTGAGGACAAAGGTCACAAAAATAGGTTTTTTGCAAATATCTCATTTCCTATGAGTTTTTCGCTATTTTTATGTTCATCAATATTGTAGAGAATTAAATTCCCTACAACTTTTGTATCAAAAAATTTTTATACGTTGAATCGTTTTCGAGATAGAGGGCGGAGACCGCGCGGTTAGAGCACAATGTAAGGTCAACCGATACAGTCCCGGTCAAAACATGCTATATTATGTTTCTTAATTCTATCTATCTAACAGCCTTTTAAAGTCCACTGTTGGACATAGGCCTCCCCTAATTAGCGCCACTCCGACCGATTCTGGGCCCTCTTGAGTCCACATCGTTCGAAGGACAGATAACCAATGGGGTTGCCAAGTCCTCGAATGACGGCCACGTCTCGGTAAAAGGAGCATTGGTCGCTCCCCGACCAGGTGGACTGATGACCTAAAGAAGACAGCGGGAAGCCGCTGGATTCAGAGGGCCCAGGACCGGTCGGAGTGGCGCCAATTAGGGAGGCCTATGTCCAGCAGTGGACTTTAAAAGGCTGTTAGATAGATAGAATTAATAAACTTAATATAGCATGTTTTGACCGGGACTGTACCGGTTGACTTTACATTGTGCTCTAACCTCGCGCTCTCCGCCCTCTATCTCGAAAACGATTCAACGTATAAAATTTTTTTTGAAAAAAAAGATGTAGGGAATTTAATTTTCTACAATATTGATGAAGATACAAATAGCGAAAAACTCATAGGAAATGAGATATTTGCAAAAAACCGATTTTTGTGACCTTTGTCCTCAAATTTTTAATAGACGCGGTCACCCTACCATATGCAGGTTTTGAGACAAGTTTTAGAATGCCAAAATACAACTTTATACAAAAAAATCCGCTGGCTCTCATTCCGCAATTCTTACCTCATTTTGACTAAAATTACTGGACTATAAGATTATTACAGCCAATCAGCAATGGCTATTTGGCATTAGTAGAATTATCAAATCAATCTTACGAAACGCGGATCAGTAGTAATGTAGAGTCAATTTAACCTGAAGATTCGTTATTATAATTTTGGAGATTTTGTATCCAAAGGCAATTGGACCATGCTAGATCAAATCTAAATCTCAATCTAAATATGTTAATAATGATGCTTTTTATTTGTCATTCACAACCCTGGCTTCGAACATCTACATATTCAAGGTATACAATATTAATATTTTAACATTATATTATTTTTAAAAGATGTTTAATTTTTTTCTCATTTTGTGAATGCCTAGGAAGCCATATCCGAAAGAGATATCCGAAGATAGTCAATAGGAAATTCCACACATTGAATCTACGATAAATACGTAAAAAATAGACTAATTTGTGTATTTCGTATATAATAGTTTCCTGCCAGTATAATTATAATTATAATGTACTTTACCTAATAAATAAACGAAAGACAAAGTTTTACATTTTATTTTCGAAGAATAATAGTTTTCTACCAGAAAAGTAAATTACTTCTTGTTATTTAATAACGTGATTGAAGCCGATATAATAATATCTAATGCTACTTAATAATTATAATTTTATCATTCCTGTGTACTGCCCACTCAACGAGCATTCGCTTTGTACTTTACACTGAAATTCGGTAACTTCTCAGACTTATAGAACCAAGCAGAATGTTCCAGTCGTTTTGTTATATTTCCTTGTCAACAAGCTGTAGCTTGTAACCGATGCCCCTGGTATATTCCGGGCACGTCCCCGCGGGGCTGCCGGGATGCCCGGGATTGGCTCGCAATCCTGTCATGTTCACGATCAACATGTTTGACTTATTATGTGGCTCTCAGTTACACTGTGTTTTAGATAGAAAACACTGCCATAATTTTCTGACGTTGACGTGGGCTAATATTGTGTAGACAATTATAATATACTAGCTGCCCGGACAGACTTCGTTCTGTCAAAAGTTTTTTATTTTGAGATGTAACCTATCCTATCTTTTAAGTTGGATCAAACTGCACACGTTGTGCAAATTTGATTAAAATCGGTTAAGTAGTATAAGAGTCCATCGCGGACAAACAACGTGACACGTAATTTATATATATTAAGATTATGTATTGAATAAATAGAACAAGAAAGAGGGAAGTGATGATGATAATGGGTAGGTAATGTAAGTTGTCTCTTAAATCCTTCATTCCAAGTCAGAATAGATGTATACAAAAGATTAGATCGTAAAACAAGTCACGCTCTGATGGGGTCGAAAAAATAATTTTAATACATGGACGGTAGTAACACAAATGAATTTTCGACTGCTTTGCCACTAAATAAATTTATTATAGACGAGTAACCGCCCTCGCTTTCCTTCGGTTTTCTTATTTTTTTACACCTTGGGTTACATTATTGGAGTTTGATTAAGGATCCCCAATTTTTTTATAATATAGCCTATGTTCACCGGGGATAGTGTAGCTTTCTAACAGTGAAAGAATTTTTCAAATCGGTTCAGTAGTTTCAGAGCCTATTCAATGCAAACAAAAAATCAAATCTTTCCTCTTTATAATATTAGTATAGATAAGTATAGATAACTTCCTTCTGTAATGCAAAACATCGCAAAGGATTCCGGAGTCGTATATTCTGTACTTGGATAGAGCGTAGCGAAGTTCATATTAGAAAATATCTAAGCGTAACTAGTTCAAAAATATGTTTATGGTCATCCTTAACCCCTCCTGAAAGAGTGAGACTACTTTACTACTTTAGATACGGTGGTGCAATAGAACAGTTATGACTTTTGATGATGATTGCTATCGTTACATAATCCGGGCGCCATAAAAACCCCACGTAGAAAAAAATATGCAAAACAATTTCTAGCGTAGGCCGTAAGAAGTAATAGTTTAATGCACTTATGTAGCGCATACACCACAGAAGACTTATTAAGTACTTATAAATACTTACAGTTTCCAATGAATAACGACCGCTCGGAAAATTTTTGCAACAGTGTAAACAATCCTAACTAGAAAACCTGTTATTTAAAAAAAAAAGAATACTTACGTATTATAAAAACATTATATTGCACGCCTCATAAGATAACAGTCGTTAAGCCATGTCGGAGGCCCTCGGGCGGTTTGAAAACTTCCGACACTCGGGTTGGCCACTAACCCCTCCACCAATCCGCACTGGAGCAGCGTGGTGAAGTATGCTCTAGGCCTCCTCAAGAGGAGAGACCCGTGCCCAGTAGTGGGCCAATAATGGTTTGAAGCCAGCCTCATAGACGAAGTGTTGAGGTGATGCTCTACTCCCGATATATGAAAGTCAAGGACTTTTCGGAACTAAAAATGACTGTATTTTTCTCACCTAGCACTTGTTTATACGATAAAATTATCATTTAAGTATATAAAAAAAACTTCGTTTAAATGTATTTGATATTTTTAAAAAACAATTATTTTGTTTAAAGTAAAAAAAAGAAATAAAAAAATATTCGAGGACGTCCGGATGCCTGTCCGTATCTGTCCTGCAATACTATTCACTTTTGTAACTTGTCAGCGGAATCCGCGATGAGTTTCAAAATTGAAGTTCGAGTCCGAGATCTTGATATGTGATTCTCTAATCATCTGGCACGCACTTGCGAGGTGAAGGGAGTCTCGAACTCTTACTTCAATTTAGAAACTCATCGTGTATTCCGCTGTCAAGTTACAAAACAAAAGCAAACTTGCATCGTATTGACATGTCATTATCTAATCATCTAGTACGCACTTGCGAAGTGAAGTGATCCTAGAACTCGAACGTCAATTTTGAAACTCCGCTGTCAAGTTACAAATCTGAATAGCCTTCCAGATCTGGCACTCTCACGACCGTAAAAATTAATGTACAGAAGTATTTTTTTTAAAAAAAGCTTCATAATCGCAGCGCGCTGTTTGCTATTGAAAATCTCTGGGTAATTCGTTATCGTTTAAAAAACTAAAGAAATTGATTAGTCCTTAGTGTGTATCTTATGAAAATTGGGTTCGGTCACAATGCTTGCGAGCTATTGTGTTGCTTTACATCGAGAATGGCGCAAAATGTTGAAAGTATTTTTTTATATATCTTTTTGTAAAGTATCATTCATATTTTTTGTTAAGAATTAATTTTCTTTTTAACCGACTTCAAAAAAGGAGGAGGTTCTCAATTCGACTGTATTTTTTTTTTTTTATGTTTGTTACCTCAGAACTTTGGACTGGGCGAACCGATTTTGATGATTCTTTTTTAATCGAAAGCTGGTGGCTGTCTTGTGGTCCCACATAAATTTTATTGAGATCTGACAATGGCATCCATGAGAAAACCACATAAGTCGTAAATTTGTGTTAAGATGTGCGCGACAAATTGACGAATAACTCAATATTACGCCAACCGATTTCGATGATTCTTTTTTTAATCGAAAGCAGGCGCTTGTCATGTGGTCTCACATAAATTTGAACGAGATCTGACAACTATGTAGTTTTTGAGACTTTGAAGTCGGTTATTTTTTGTTAGTAAAATTTAGATTATAAATAATTTAAGTTTAATGGACTTGGCGCGTTTCTTACCGTGAAACTGTTTTTGTTCGGATCAATTATACGATTTATTATTGTATTGAAACAAATAGTTAGATAATTAAACGTAATGAGGCGTGCACTTTTGGATTTTCCAATTTTATCTAAACTTGTACCGCTTTAAAAAAATATCGCAATGTGAAAAAGATAAAAAAAATTAAATTTAAATCGAATCTTTCTATTTCTACTTATTAATTTATTTTAAAATATTAGGTATTATGCTCGCTACTTATAAACAATTATTTGAGTCAGTATCAAGCTTTGAACTAAAAAAAAATGTAGGAATTTTACTAATGAAGGTATTATATTTAATTCATTATAATACCTTCATTAAAGTAAATGCAGATAAAACACAGGTGATTAATATTATTTTGAGACTGGTTACTAAAATTGATTGGCTGGTACTACCTAAAATATTTTTTGGTGCAGTTCATATTCCATACTCCAAAGTAGTCTTTAGGAATTTTTATGGACTCCAGTCTATCGTGGATACCTCAAATTAATGAAGTAAGTAAAAAAATATTTGCTGCGATTAGTAGTCTGCGTAGACTTCGAAACCTTCCTATGCCCACTAGAATTACTCTTGCTACTTGCTAACTGTTGCCCATTCTTGATTATGCTGTTACCTGTTATCTTGAACTTACCGAGAAGCAACTAGATAATCTTGAGCATCCCCAAAATGTATGTATTAGATTCATATTTGGTTTACGTAAATATGATCATGTCTCCGAATTTCGTGCTAAACTCAAGTGGCTTCCTATTCGTCTTCGCCGGAATGCTCACATACTTTCTGCTCTGTACTCTGTGCTATTTAATGCGTTTTCTCCTTCATATCTGCGTGATGACTTTGAACATCGTTATCTGTCCCATAATTATTACTTCGTTCTTCCAACAATCTTACTTTACTGACAGGGGGTCAGTCACACACCTCTTCATTCTTTCTAAAATCCTTTACTCTGACTGCTATAATTATGTCTTTGGAACTCATAACCTCTACCAATAAGAAAAGCTTAAAGAATACTATCTAATTAGGTTTCTCGATCTTCTACGACACCAACGGCTCTGAAATCTCATGTGCGTCGCAGTAGAACTACAACCGGCTGCCCAGTATATTCACGATGAAAATCTTGACTTTTACGACGAATGAAATCACTTTTACTTGGCAAATGTTATATTTGAAGTATGTTACTCCTACAAAACTTGGGAATCGAATGATGTGTGGTGACGAGGCTTCCTTAATTATACTAATATGACGGCCTTCAGGGAAGTGAAAATACTAAGAATAAGATAGACACGCTTTTAATATTTTAGGTCTGTTAGATTTCTAACTCTTTGTATGCAACTTTGTAAAAGATAGGGGAAGAATTCGTTACGCCAATATTAAGCTGCAGTATGCGTGCATCTATGTTATTTAATCTCCTTGGTTCAATGTGAAACGTATTATGCATCTGATAAGTAAAAGCGTATCAAAGCTGCAACTATGTTGCGGGCCAGACTAGTAGTATTTCTAGATCTTTGCCATATGTTTTAAGAATAATGGACATAAAATGTTCGTTATGCGTAACTATCTTCTTTCCTAATTTGTCATCTTCCTCTCCTTTTTCCTTTTCTTGGTGATACATTATCTTTTGTCACTGCTCTTTTATTAGAATGTTAATTTTTCATTTGAAAATACTTTCTTTTTTCTTTATCTTCCTTCTCTGCTATTAATTTCAATATACATATTACAATTGTTTTACTTCATGTAGTACGCCTGTACCCATTTTCTTTTCTTGCTGTTTTCAATATATGTGCTTACAAAATTCAGATGTAATGATGGGGATCCATGAGGGATTGAGGGAATGTAAAACGTAGATATATATTTAGATATGTTTAGCGATGATTTTAGTTTGCTTTTATTTATTTTTTATCTTTTATTACACTGAACTCTATTTCGTTGTAGTCGGTTATTTTTCTGGTTATTTAAAATTTTTAATTATTCGTCTTTTAAAAATTCAACATTAAATAAATGAAAATTCAAAGTGGTATATCCAATACAATTCACCTCTTCAATGATTATAAACATTGATATCCCTAAATTCCTTTATTATTCTGTGCGTCTTGTGAGTGTGTGATTCTGTATTTTGTGAGGAGAATTTTATTAATTAAAGTAAGCGAAGTTTCCCCAAAACAAATAATAATGGGTAACCGCAATATATGATAATGTATATACAAGCCCGCAACTGGTCACAAATTATAATTCCTACGAACTGCATTATTATATCGCAATCGATTTTTTTTTATCATGCTCAACACTAAAAATGTATCGTCAATTTTAGTAACCAGAACGGGTCATAAAGATCCGCCAGGCAATCCCTTTCTTTATAAATAAACCATTCAGTGCATCTGCCTACGATTTCAGCCTTTTATTGAGTGTTTATTTGCCAATATACATATTGCTATAAAAATATGTACCTAATCATTATACCTATAAAGATAAATCCTCCTAAACAGATGGAAGTCAAACGGATCTTTTCGACCCAGCAATGCACCAGAAATAAATCGTGCTTCGAATATAATGTCTATTATCCATCCCGCATCCACTGAAAGTCATCTTTGTCTAACGCAGTGAGCGTGTTAATAAAAATATTATAATGTTATGTAGAATTTAAACAGACTTTGACACTTTAGATAACTAGTCAAATGAATCGGAATTATGCTAATACCTTTGAAAAAGTAAATTGCACGTTTCAAATGCGAAAAATGAAATGTCAATTTGGAACCCATCCAGAAAAATCTATCCTTAAGAAAATGATTCTGATGCCAAATTTTTGAACCATAACATTGGAATTAGAAAAATACGTAAGAAAGTTAAAAACTGGATATTTTTAACCGACTTCAAAAAAGGAGGAGGTTCTCAATTCGACTGTATTTTTTTTTTATGTTTGTTACCTCAGAACTTTGGACTGGGAGAACCGATTTTGATGATTCTTTTTTTAATCGAAAGCTAGTGGCTGTCATGTGATCCCACATAAATTTTATTGAGATCTGACAATGGCATCCATGAGAAAACTACATAAGTCGTAAATTTGTGTTAAGATGTGCGCGACAAATTGACGAATAACTCAATATCACGTAAACCGATTTCAATGATTCTTTTTTTAATCGAAAGCAGGCGCTTGTCATGTGGTCTCACATAAATTTGAACGAGATCTGACAACTATGTTGTTTTTGAGACTTTGAAGTCAGTTATTTTTTGTTAGTAAAATTTTGATTATATGAGCAGATGTTCTGAAATAAAACTATTTTTTTAATACTTACTGGTAGCAAATTAGGGAAACGTCCGTTAGTTGGAAATCCCGACGTTGTTTCACTTCGACACCAATTAGAAAAACCATTATCTTACGAAACACTAGCGTTCGATTAAATTAAACCAATCACTACAGATTGAAAACCAACGGCGATTTAACCCTAGAAAGATAATCTGCGTAAAATTTACGCATGCGAGTGTCACATTGAGTCATGTGCAGTAAATGTAAAAAAAAAAATTTCGTCAGCATAACATGGATATATGCCAAAACTGTCTTTGACTGATTTTTATATATCTATTATAATGTTTTTATTTTAAAGGATATTTTTATTTATTCGTTTTTAAGTTAAAACGGCTGATTACCAAATAATAATATGTGATTCCTAATGTAAGAAAACAATATAACAATGTATTATTGATTATATGTATAAGAGGTTTAATGTTTTTGTTTTTAACATAAATAAGTAAATATTATTACATACACGATGCCATTTTTAATTTCATTTATGTGTAACAATTTAATTACAATTGTTTTTTGTCAAATAAATAAGTAAATTTGGACATTTCGTGTAATTAAAACTCATGCGTCAATTTTACGCATGATTATCTTTTACGTATATCTTTCTAGGGTTAAGTCCGTGTACAGAAGAAGCTTTACTTTTATATTAAATTAAGGAATTAGGAGACACACACAGCGCGGCAGATATAAAAGTGGATACCGGCGTATTGTCTTCACAAGTGAGAAGCGACAGTCAGTCGAACTACTCACTTCGTCATTCAACATAGATTTTTTTATTATTTGCACTTAAAATAAAATAAATGTAACAAATGTTACAATAATATAAAGCTAGCGAGTTTAGTTCACGGCCATCTTGTCTGAACCGTTTCACGAAATGGCGCCGAATTTCACTGATGAATTCGGGCCTGTGGCCTATCCATTAAAAATGTAAGCACGTAATATCCAATATGCATTTACGTTTTTTTCTAGAAGTTTTTAATTTTAATATTAATTTATTTTTTCTTCCACTTTATAAAAAGAAATTATTAGTTATTACGTTTAATCCAAAGTAGTTATTAGTTCTACGTTAATTTATTGAGATTTAAATTGATGTGTTATCCATGAATTACATTTAGAACTAATATAAAAAGTTGTTTCAAAAAACTTTTATTTTTATACTCAAAATATATTCTAATGTTCCTTTAACATCACCAGGGTAGCACAAGAGATTGAGGAGCACATGCTGGGGTGGAACTTTCCAGAAGAGTACCGGGACATGGTGCCCGACCACTGGAAGAACTTCCCGGCGGTCAGCAAGTTCTGGCACTTCGGTCTGGCCTTCATCTACGCTATCCTCACGTTCATGTCCTTGTTGGGCAACGGGATCGTCGTTTGGATATTTAGCACGTGAGCATATTTTATTTATTAAACATACACAAATATGAAGCGTTCATAGCCCGTCGGCCAGCGTTCGCGGTCGGTAGTTGGATGGGTGACCGTGTGGCAAAAATTCCGTGCTTCGGAGGGCACGTAAAGCCATCGGTCCAATTTGTTATCATTAGATAACAGTCGTTAAGCCATGTCGGAGGTCCTCGGGCGGTTTGAAAACTTCCGACACTCGGGTTGTTCACTAACCCCTCCACCAATCCGCACTGGAGCAGCGTGGTGGAGTATGCTCTAGGCTTTCTCAAGAGGAGAGACCCGTGCCCAGTAGTGGGCCATTAATGGGTTGAAGTCAAACATACACAAATATAGTAGACATATAGTAGACACATACACAACACAAATACCTACATATACGAGTAGTAGTAATAGGGTGTTATCTGTGAATGGGGCAAAAATACAACTCGGCAGTATCTTGCTGCTTTTCCTCCCGGGTTCACTCACGGTAACGCTTTGTTGAAGTACCTAATGGTATAAAAAATAACGTTAAAAAATGTTTTTATAAATTGAACAAAAAACTTAGTTTTTTTTTATTTTGGATTTTATAAATATCGCACCTTTGGTGGAACAAGGGCTCAACTGCACTTTTGTAATTTTACAGGAGAGCCATTTCAAAGTTTTTTTTTTGCATTCCGAGTCGTATTATTCGTCTTTTTATTGCTTCAAAGTGTTTGTTCTTTGCATGAGATACGACCTATTTATTTGTGAATATGGCCATGTACTTTGCAGGTGTAAAATATTTTTTTGTTTAATTTTTGTCATTTTACGATTTTTTGTAAGATGTGCCCTTGTTCCACCAAAGGTGCGATATGTTAAAATTATGAAATTATTGTTTTACGAGCTGGTGCCCGCAACTTCGTTTGCGGAAGAAATATTTTGCACTTACTAATACAAACTGTCATCCCTTATTTGAACCCCGTATGTATAAATTTCAAAAACTCCTTTCTTAGTGCTCCCCTATTCTATAAAGATCTTCTGTGCAAAAATTTTTGGTGTACTGTAAATATTTTGTACATTATGCTTTCCACCTAGAATAGAGGTCCCTGTACTACAGTGTATCATATGATGTAAATAAATAAGGTTTATATTTAATCAACTGCAAAAATAAAGTTTCATGTATAATATTTCAAATATCAAACCAGATGTAATTTTTTTTTCTTAAAAGTGGCATTTAAAAGTGAAATCGATGTTTCCATATTTTTCATTTATCATTTTATTTTTAATAATTACTCCTAATATCACATGTGCACGTTTTACAAGTGGCTCGTTAATATTTATACGAACGCCATGTAAGACAGATGAACCTAATGAACGAAATAACTATGCGGACATGTCCTCGTTTCTTAAAAGCGCTTTTAGGCAGCCATTTACTGAATAGACCTGATGACGAGCTTCAAGAATATTCTCCTGAGACTATTCTGTGCTGTAAATATTATTTATCAAAGTTGTGGCATTGGCTGGCGTAAATACACTGCGATTGCTTTTTTCATCTTCTCCTTCCTTAAATCACTATCTATTCAGCAGAATATGGCTATAAACTTAGACACTAAGAGAGTCGTTGAGTAATCGTAAAGCATGAAAATTGTAAGTATGGCGAATGTGTAAACTACTTAGGAGTAAACTTATTAATAAATTCAGTCAATCGTCCCAAGTGACAGTTCGAAATGAGCCCATTTTACTGGAAACCGAGAAGAATACATTAAAGTACTCTCAGACGGACCAAGAAGTGGAAGTTTGGGAATGAATTAACACTTTAAAGGATCAGGAGCAGATGTACCGAGTTAATAATGCCGAACAATTTGACAGAGCTCACTCCGCACTCCGCCGACACTCGCTCAGTCATAATTTGAATTTGAAGTACAAACACAACTTTACCGAAAATTCAACACAATAATTGTGACATCCGCGTCATCGCGCTATTAGTCTAAAGATATATCAAACTGTAGCTTAACAGCGTTACTTTTGTTGCGTAGTATTTACCACGGCGCGGTGCCATCCGCCATTCAAAGGATTACTGGGTTTGATTCCCAGTGATCCAGAAATTTAAATGATTAGTTCAGCCTCCCAGATTCTCCGAGTGTGTCCTTGATTTTGTAATTTGTCCATGGCACCCAAAACACAGGGAATCCTAGTGTGAAGCTATGAATGTATAGCGTTATATTAGGTATTAGGTAGTTATAACATATTAGTTATAGCAATTCCCGGAACGTAGCGACATTAAATTTAGTGCAAATGTTCACAAGAAATATTACGAAACTGAAATATGTGGCAAATGTGCAGTGTATGACCTCGATATCCAAGTGAGTGCGCTATGTTTCCTTTGTAAGTTTCCCGGGTAATACGCGATGCATAACGTGGGCCCAACTTGGCTCCAGCCGAGATCTGGCACACTGATGTGTGAAAGCATCTGCGACAACCAGATACTACGGTAAGATTACGGAAAATACTTACCTCAAAAAAGCCTTTGCCGTATCGTTTTTCGAAAAAAGTTCGAAAAAATTTCGAAAAAAGGATCCAGCTCAACATCGAAACTATGCGCTGAATATCGAAGTGGTCATGGACTATTTAAATTACCAATGTCAGGTCTTATAAATCACAACATCAGCAAAGACCAACATCCAAGATTTGTGAAAAAAATAATTTGTATAAGATTTGAACCCAAGCGACTCGCTCGGCAGACAAGTACTTTGTATAATTACACTGAAAATAAAGGCAAATACCTACATGTAGAGGATAGGGCTATATTAGTATTTCTCTAGATGCGTAGACGAACGAGGGTAACCGACTTAGCTCAGAGAATTAGCCGGCTGAAGTGGTAATGGGCTGGCCACATAGTTTGAAGGGCCGATAACCGACGGGAAAGAAGGATCCTAGAATGGAGACCACGTCTCGGAAAATGGATCATAGCATAGGACACATCCCGACAAGGTGTACTTACAACTTGAAGAAAATAGCGGGTATCCGCTGGTTTCAGAAAGCTTAGAACCGGTCAAAATGGCACAAATTAGGTGAAGTTTATGTCCAGCAGTGGACTCTTAAATGCTGAGGATGAATGGAACCTATATACTCGTATATGCGGCGATGAAGCGAAAGCAAATTCCTAGTCAAATAATAAAATGTTTCAAGAATCATTTTTTACGGATTTAGGCTATTTCCTGGATTCTAGCAAAAACATTTTTAATATTTCTTTATCTGAATCCAAAGTTCACAAATAATGATTAATTAACGGTAACGATGAACAGATTATTGCAATGGCCCAGTTTCTGAAACAATCGGCAGTGATAGATGCTTAGAGCTAACGCACACTGAAACTATTAACAATAATTTTTTTTAAAGATTGATATAAAAAGATTGGTTTTTATAAGAAAAATTACGTTACATAATTATGCTCGTATACTTGAGGTAGAGGTGAGTGGGCCAGCGGGCCCTGTGGCATTCAAAGCGAAAATTTGAAGGGATCTTAGTCCATTACCTTGGGCATTGTGATTTGTGCCCTTCCAGTATAATCCTATAACACTAAAAGCACTGACGCGACATGATTCTGATTAAGGAGGAACATGTAAATCGTCCTGTGTTAATATAATGAACTTTTCAAAATTCGACACAACAGGTCAATCGATAAATCAGATGAACCTGCCTTCTTATTTAACAGGTTCCCGACAAGTCAGATGTCTAAGTGAAAGAAAGAAGGAAAGAAGGAAAGAAACAAACAAACAAAGAAAGAAATAAAGAAATTTCGCTCACAAGGCACTGCAACAGTGACAGTTTTTATTTGTTCTCGGACCATAGTTGATTGTGATGTCTAATTTTTTTATGGTGAAGCCGCAGAACAATGGAACCTCAGCCAGAAATGTGGTAGCGTGTCTGTATATGTAAGTATGTAATATGTATGCGGGATGTGTGTGAGTCAAAAATTGCGCTTCAGTGTGCGTCGAACTTTCAAACTGAAATAAGAGTTTACGTCTCGAACACAGGAAACGTTTTCAAGTTCCGGAAAGCACCAACGCAGCAACAACATCCGTTGCCACACTTACTGGAAATCTGTTACAGAAATGCGGCTAAATTACATTTAACTTCGGAAAGAATAAAAGTTTCCGCTGTATTTAATAGTTAGATATTTAATAATTCAAAACGTAACCGACTTCAAAATTAGGGGTAAATCAAAAACTACTCATCAGATCTCGCTCAAATTTAAGTGGAGCTACAGGACAAGCACCATCTTTCGATAAAATAGAATCAACAAAATCGGTTCACCCAGTCAAAAGTTCTGAGGTAACAAACATAAAAAATACAGTAGAATTGAATAACTACTTTTTCCTTTTTTGAAGTCGGTTAAAAACACTATTAAAAACAAGCTTTTAAAATTTTGTGTTTGTGCTATTGAGGTTCCCTCGTCTGGTTGGCACCCTGAAAGTTCTATCAGGTCACCATTATCATAAAATTGCATTGTCATCGGAACCAAATCAACTTGTGAAATTTCAACTCCGTAGAATCAGAGGAAGTACTTTTAATTCAGCTTTGCAATATTTAAACCATACATATGACGTGCAAATAAACAAAGTAGTTAAATAAAAGCTTGTAAAATCAGGAAATCCATCCGCTTCCGTATTCGCCTTAAAATACTTAAACGCCAAAATGAAACTGTAACTACAATAGCAGTTTCCAAGGGAGCGATGTAAACAGCACTTAGAAACTAATACTGGTATCACATATCACCCGCCGAGCCCTTACAATTTAATCAAACCGTAATGAACGCCGCGAGACAAATAGCTGAGAGAGATAATAACTTGCCTACCATGCCATGGTGTCGTGGGTGTACAATCGGCGCTTGCAGCTTACATTGTAGAAGAATGTATACGTATATTTTTACAGCCCATTTTTTAGTTCTATTTGGTTAATAATCTTACAGGGTATTTTTATCGTACTTTGTATTTTAAAAATAAAGCTGACACAAAATAAAAAGAATATTCATATTTCAAGAACTCTGTTTTCACGTAAAATCTGTCGATTGGTTTTTAGGGTTCCGTAGCCAAATGGCAAAAAACGGAACCCTTATAGATTCGTCATGTCTTTCTGTCTATCTGTCTGTCTGTCTGTCTGTCTGTCTATCTGTCTGTCCGTCCGTCCGTATGTCACAGCCACTTTTTTCCGAAACTATAGGAACTATACTCTTGAAACTTGGTAAGTAGATGTATTCTGTGAACCGCATTAAGATTTTCAGACAAAATAGAAAAAAAACAATAAATTTTTGGGGTTCCCCATACTTAGAACTGAAACTCAAAAAACATTTTTTCATCAAACCCATGGGGTATCTATGAATAGGTCTTCAAAAATGATATTGAGGTTTCTAATATCATTTTTTTCGAAACTGAATAGTTTGCGCGAGAGACACTTCCAAAGTGGTAAAATGTGTGTCCCAGTAACTTCTAAAATAAGAGAATGATAAAACTAAAAAAAACATATGATGTACATTACCATGCAAACTTCCAACGAAAATTGGTTTGAACGAGATCTAGTAAGTAGTTTTTTTTAATACGTCATAAATTGTAAACCGCAATTTACCTCGATCAAAGTTACAACGAACTTCAAGAACTTTTATATTATGTTACTTGCTGCTACGGAACCCTTCATGGGCGAGTCCGACTCGCACTTGGCCGCTTTTTAATTACTAACTAGACATAAGTATAAAGTTTTCGGAGAGGCGTTTATATTGCAGTCTCTCTGAAGAATGCACTAATAATCTGTTATTATAGTAATTTACATTATTTGGAGTGCCTATAGCCATTGCTCTGTTAAACACCAAACATGAATTGCTTATTCATATTCTATATCTAATTTTGCAACTGAGAAGCAGTACTATAATAATTATGTTTTGATGATTCATATTATAGAGCTTTTCCGTAGTCATCTATTTAAAACATCGACAGTGGACTTTGTTGCATAAGTAGCGGTATTAACAATGTAGCTAACTGCCGTTTTACTTTCAATGGCAGGTTTATAATCACCCTTGGGAACTTATCGAATAAAGTTGTTACTTTCATAATAAAAATCATCATATCTTCAATTTGTTGCCAGATTTTATAATACTAAATCAATGATATTGTATTTTGTACTTAATAAAATCTATTATGTGCTTATTCTATTCGTTATTGAAGCTATATGATACCTTATCATGAATTGTTCGTCAGTTCATGGTATTAACGATTAACCCTTACACATTGCACAGAAATCTATGTACCTATATTTAAATAGAAGCGAAAGGAGACTCACCGCTGATTAAACAAAAAATCTCAGAAACTACCGAACCGATTAAGATGAAAGGCAGGGAGATATTTTATGCTAAGGAGACGTCAGCTTAGAACGGATTTTTGGAAATTCGTCCTCTAAGGGCTCTTTCAATTTAGACGTTTCGTGTCGGACCGCTGCAGTGCCGAAGCGGTGCGTTTGTCGTATGGCGCACGGACGGTCTTTTGTTTTCATACAAAACGCACGGTGCGGCAACAGTGCGGGGTCGGTACCGCGAACGCTCGTCGACAGGACGGCAAAGTCGCAAACTCCATGTGTTCATTTCGCTGTTGAATAGTGCGGTGACTAGACGTGACAGGTAATTTAATAGAATTTTCATGTTTATTATTTTCTTAAAATGGATGATATAAACGTGGAAGAATTTATAAATGAAATTGAAATACGTCCTGCACTTTCACTCAAAAACAATATAATAATAATCATTTTTTCAAAACGAGCGTTTTTAATAACACACGTGCGTTTTTTCGTGACCGGCGTTTTCGTGTCAACACGGACGAGTTACAAATCTTAAAAATTCACTCATCATTTTTTCCATTTATTTCATAACGCGCCTAAAGAAGTATAACTTCAAAAAAGGAAAATAATTATAGTAAGTAATAAATAATATCACAAATAGAAAATATTAGTTGTATAATTTACTTACCTCAATGTTATCAGAAGCCTTGTTCAGCTGATAAAGTATGTCTGAATATAGTTTCTTGCCGCTGAATTTTATTTTTAACTAATTCAAGTAATTCGTAGAAACATTCTTAAGTAATTAAAAAAATCGCTTGGATCTTGTTTTAACCTAGGGTAAAGATTATGGAAATCGCCAAAATTACATGTTAGCGAAAACATCGGTGATGCTCTTTTACTGGGGCGTCAAATAAATTTATACAGCACTACCATACAAACGCACGGCAGTCAGATACGCTTTCAATTTAGGCGTTTGGTATCGGACCGCTACCGTACTGCAGCGGTACGGCATCGGGTTATAATCAGCGGCAAGGTAAACGTGCGGCAGCGGTCCGACACAAAACGTCTAAATTGAAAGAGCCCTTAGGGGTAAAAATAGGGGTTGGAAATCAGTTTCATACAAACCAACTTCGTCATTTTTAGAGTAATAAATATGAACATTTTTATATAAGTTTATAATAAAATTATGAACAAAAGTTAACCTTGACACATTTTTTTGGAAAATCATCCTAAAGGGTTAATTTAGGAGATGTAACTTAGTATGAAACTTCGTCATTTTTGAACTTAAAAACCTGAAATTTTTTATATTAGCTGCAGATTAGAAGCAAAATTTGGAAGGTTTTCTTAGAAAATTATCCTTTAAAGGGTTAATTAAGAGGGTGCAAGTTTGTATGTATAGAATAAACTTCGTCAGTTTTGAAGTTAAAAATTTGAAAAATTGTGTATTAGCTCAAAGTAAAGATTAAACTTCAGGATACATGGGTTTTTGGAAACACATCCTATTAGGGGATGAAAATTCAGTTTAAACCTCTATATTTTTGATATTAGAAACATAAAAATTCACATTTTAGCTGATTGTTGGACACTAAAGTTGACCGCAATATATTTTTTTGGAATATCATTCCCTGTAGGGTAAAATTAGAGGATGTAATTTGTATGGGACTTCGTCAATTTTGAAGAATGAAATGTATAATTTTGTAAATTTAGCTACTGGTGAAAAACGTTAGTTGTGACAATTTTATTTGGAAAATCGAAGGGTTAAAGAAGGGGATGAAACTTTTAAAATTGTGGATGTGAAAAATTATGTACTAACTCAAGGGAAAAATTAAACGTTATAATATATACTATATAGATTAGCTCATGGTTAGAAACAATGGAGAAGGAGAGGAAGAGGGAGACGAAGACGAAGAGTGAATTTGACGATCTCTGATTTGTTAAAACTACGAAAACTATAAAAGTTTAGTTAAAATTAACAGTACATTCGTTGATTGTTAGGCGATACGAAGTTCGCAGTGTGAGCTAAAATTATTATATAAACCAGTGTGTTATTGATGTACGTTAGTATATTAGTTCATTGGTTATTGAGCACCCATTTGCCATAGTGCGAACAAGAATATTCATACTAAATATTAAATAGTTGAATGACATGTCAAGAAAATGTAAAAATAAACCTCCTACGCTGCTAATTCTGTTAGCAGAGTCTTGTAGGCCTGGACTCAAACACGTTATTAGCCGATATAACACCTCTTCGCCTCAGTATTATATCAACTCAATTAGCGAGATGGTTTCACCTAAGGCGATAAATGCTCACTTGAAGGCAACGTTCGCTTCTAAGAATCACATGTGGGACGACAACCTGATCTTTACACGTTACCGCGGCTACCACGTAACCACGAGTTATTTTTATCGTAGTTTTATGTTTAATGGTTTAATGTAAATCATAACTCTGATAATATCCTGATCCTGACTACCTACCTGTCTGAACCGGTATCGTAGCTCTGATATCTAGTCTTCTTTCTTGAGACTCTTCAGTCACCCACTCTTGGCTGAACGGTAACAGCATCGGTAGCAACTATTTTTTGTGTAGATAGTCGACACAGACGAGCCCCATAATGCTGATCGGTTTCGGCCAGACATCAGCAACTCAAATATTACCTTCGCGTTGCCCACTAGTAACTACTAGTAAGTAGGTACTAGTAAGAAGCAAGGGACCCGCATTATCACTTTTTTTAATATAAATAACGGACAAACAAGCTAATGAACTAGATGATAAGACAATGCCACGATAGACGTCAGTGATACCAAAAGCATAGCAAGGTTTGCCAGCCAAGAAAGAAGATAGACGAAGCGAGAAGAACTAAGAAAAACATTTGTTTGTTACAGATCAAAATCACTTCGCAGCCCGAGCAACATGTTCGTGATCAACCTGGCGATCTTCGACTTGATGATGATGTTGGAAATGCCCTTGCTCATCATCAACTCATTCTACCAGCGGATGATGGGTTACCAGCTCGGCTGCACCATCTACGGCGTGCTCGGAGGGCTCTCCGGCATCGGCGGCGCGATAACCAACGCTGTCATCGCTTTTGATAGATATAAGTACGTTCTTTATAATAGCCGGTATAAGATCTTTAACACGTAATCAGGTTGCGCAATAATTCAAAGTAGGGTAAACTCATCTAATAATTTGATTTATTTATATGGAATGCAAAATATACAGAGGAATTTGGACTTAATTAAGGTTATACTCATAACATATTTTTACTTATTATATGAGGTGTTTGCTCACCATCAAAAAAAAAACTAATAAACAATACGTTTGACCTTTGGAAAACCTGTGAAAAATACCGTCAGGACAAATGTGTAAACTGGGTTATTGAATTTCTATTCTCGGTCTGGGTGTGTGTCCTTGTCTTGTGTGTTGTCCATGGCATCCACGGCACAGTGAATCGTAGTGTGGGGCTACGAGTGTATAGAGTAACTTTTTTTTCCTACCGCGTACGTGTAAACTGTGGAACGAACTATCACTGACTGTATTCCCATAGTGCTACGATCTTAGCCGGCAGCGCACTGGTGGCGCCTCTGGTGTTGCGAGTGTCCATGGGCGACGGTGACTGCTTGCCATCAGGTGGCCCGTTTGCTCGTCTGCCTGCATATTACATAAAAAAAATATTTCCTCATGTCCTGTTCTGTAGGACCATCTCAAGTCCTCTGGACGGCCGGATAACCAAGGTCCAGGCGTCGTTGTTGATTCTCTTCACGTGGATCTGGGCCCTCCCCTTCAATTTGTTGCCAAGCTTCATGATATGGGGAAAATGGGTACCTGGTAAGTACAACAACTTTAATTTTATTTATTTATTTTGCTACCCATTTATTTTGTTTTGAACTATTTATTTAGCTAAATACAGAAATGTTATAAATACTAAGACTTAAGTACAATAGGAATTATATACTTCGTAAAATGCATAGGTACAACACATACACTATTCACGTATTTTGTTAGCAAGATAATAACAATAAATAACACTTCTTTGAATCAAAACTATGGCTTAAAAAATCTCGATATTAAAAATAGTTGGATATTCGTGATCGTTAGTAAACTCCATTCGAATAACAATGTTTTCTTGAAAACGAATCCAATCAATAAAAGCTTACTTTTAATTATTTATCGTCAAAGTTGTGCAAACGCAATAAAAAATTCCAGCCGTGAAGATTGTAACGATTCAATAAAAAGTGATGAAGTGCCTAAAATTTCATATGATTGGATCGCCTACGAGATTTCACGCAATTCACAGTCAATTTAACGCGAAATATTACCTGAGGAAACCATAAATTGTAATTTAGACTTACGAATGAAACCCTTACGTTAATTCTTATTAATAACGAACCACTTCACTCACAGCACGTAGCTATTTTATTTACGTATCAAATAATTTTTAATAAATTAGAAAACCGAAGCAAAGCGAGGGCGGTTACTCGTTTTTAATAAATTCATTTTTGTGAGATTCGATGATTAGACTTACTAATCTTAGATCTTACTAATCTGTTAAGAACTTAATTACTTTTCAGCTATATTTATGGTGATACATTTATATTGATTTGTTGTGACGTTACATCATTTAATATGGCAATTCAGCGCGAACTGGAAACTATGTATATCCTACAACGCCTCAGTCGTAAATGAGGTGACGACAACTTGATAAGCAACAAATTGTTGACATCCTTCATTTCATAAATGATTTCATTTCCAACCACTACGACGGACGAGTACCTACTTTGTACGTAGCTCCTTAATAAAGATTTATTAATGCATAATAATACCAAAATATTAATTTCCCTTAAACTCACGCAATACAGAAAAATAGAGAAGAAGAGAGAATACAGAAAAATTGCTATACTAAAAAGTATATTTAAATTCGGCATTTTACCCAGAACGCTGGCAGTATTGCCCCGCTGTATTGCTAAATTAATTCTTTGAGCAAAATAGCTGCCAGCCTTTGGGTCTCCAGAAGTCTGATCAGTCGTTAAAATAATACTAACATATATAACACACTGTGTGACAGAGGGCTTCCTAACGACGTGCTCGTTCGACTACATCTCGGACGACATGGACACCAAGGTGTTCGTTGGCTGCATCTTCATATGGAGCTACTGCATCCCGATGACGCTCATCTGCACCTTCTACTGGCAGCTGTTTGGAGCCGTGAGTACATATTCCTTAAGAGTCTGCACGCGGACGGCACGACAAGGCATTTTTATGCAACGAGAAGAAATATTACTCGTATATCTCAATTGCTCTAGGCACGTTAGCGACTGTGTTTTAGTAGTTTTCACGATTGTAATTCGTTGGCTTCCTTCACAGTAGGTGCTCCCGAACTTTATAATGAAGTTGTATTTGTATTTGTATTTATTTATTGCTTTCATGTATATACATTTACAGATGTTACAAATAATTTTAAAACATACATGAGCCCAATGAATTGGGATTGCAATTTAAGTGAGTGAGTGGGTCATTTTAAACAGTTAATTTGCTTCTAATTATACAATATCAATCAATATTAATCTATTAATATGCAATGTCAAACAATGTTCTAGTATAATTATTAATATATAAAAATTTCAAGTGATATAATTCCAAATTATTAATTATGTAATGTCAAATGAGTGTCAAATAATATCAATCTAAATTATTAATATACAATGTCAAGCAATGTGTCAAACAATTTCAATTTATATAGTATTAAATATAACAATAACAATACAGTACAATTGTCTACGAAAATACATTAAAATGGAATGGAATACAGGCACCCTTTTGCCTTCTTGATTTGGTTACTAAGTACTAGATCACTCCGAAGAACTCGTCTAATTCATAATAACATTTGGTTATGAGGAAATCTTTCAATGCATTTTTAAACGGTGTTAGTTCAGTAAGGCTTTTAATTTTGTCGGGGAGTTTATTATAAATTTTTATTACCATGCTATATGGACCTTTTTGGTACATCTTTAGTTTAGCTACAGGTATTACTAGTTTATGTTTAGACCTACTTTGATATCTACGTGGTTCGTCATTTACTACGGTAAATAGGGTTGGGTACTTTTTTACAAAGAGGGCAGCTTCCAAAATGTATCTACACGTTAATGTTAGTATTTTATGTTTTGTGAAGTATGGCTTGCATGTGGCTCGTCCATTTATGTTTAGCAATGCTCTAATGCACTTTTTTTGGGTGACGAATAAATCTTGCGCGTCTACGCTGTTTCCCCATAAAACTATACCATAGCCCATCCACGCATAAGGGTATGCATAGTATGCGGTCATTGCCGTCTTTAAATCCGTGGTTCGACGTAATTCTCGTAAAGCATATGTAAAACTGGACATTTTTGATTTAATTTTGCTTATATGTGATTTCCAATTTAGATGTGAATCTATTGTTAAGCCAAGTAAGGAGAAGGTGTCCACGCATTCTATCTTTATGTTATTAAAATAGTAATCAATGGATAGGGCATATTTTTGATACGGTCGGAATTGCATTATTTTAGATTTTGAAAAGTTTATGTCTAAATTATGGTCAGTCATCCATTTAATTAAAGTATTAAATAAATTATCTAAATTTTTATACAGATTAATATTATTGTTACATGATGTCAAAATTGATATATCGTCCGCAAAGAGTACGCATGTTTCGTCTAGGATTTTTGGGAGGTCATTAATATAAATTAAAAATAGAACACATCCAAGAACACTGCCTTGAGGTATTGAGTGATTTATTTGTAAGGGTGTGGATTTGACAGTTGTCACCTTATGCATGCCCTGATCGTAATAAGTCACCTCAACATATTGGATGCGATCTTGAAGGTAAGATTTCAGCCAATCGTAAGCTAATCCTCTTATCCCTATATCATGTAGCTTTTCAAGTAATATATTAAATTGAACATTATCATATGCCTTCGACATGTCTAGTAGAATTCCTATTGCATATTGTTGTCTATTTATGATGTCAAGAATATTATTAACGTATTTGTAGCCAGCAATCACAGTTGAGCGGTTTTTTCGAAATCCGTATTGGGCATCGTCAAATATATTGTATTTTTCACAGAAGGTGTAAAGTCGGTTTTGCATAATTTTTTCGAATATTTTTGAGGACGTGGGTAGAAGTGCTATCGGTCTATAGTGTGAAGGTACTTGTTTGGAGTCCTTCTTATGTAATGGTTTTATGACTGAGATTTTGAGTAGGTCAGGGAAGGTTCCCTCCGCGAACGACTGATTAATAAGAAGGGTATAGGGTAAGGTTAACTCGGCTACACACTTCTTTATCAACACCGGGGGTATTTCGTCTAAGCCATGACTGTATTTACTTTTTAGTCCTACGATAGCTTTAATTATTTCACGTGGTGTGACGGGTGCCAGGTACATGCTGTTTACCGTCGGGTGGAGAACGGGCCTGCCGCGCGGCGCTGGTTTATTTGTTTTACCGATGTTACCGACATTCTTAAAGTGCTCATTGAAAATATTAGCAACCTGTTTGGGGTCTGATATTAATTGATTATCGTGCAGCAGCTCTGTATTTTTCCGAGTATTTGTCTGTGTCTTGCCAGTACGCTCGTGAATTATTTTCCACATAGTTTTAATTTTGTTACTAGACATGTGCATTCTCCTTATGTATTGATTTCTTTTTGATTTATTGACAATTTTTTTCAGTAATTTCGAATATATTTTATAGTTTTTGGTTAGAGATGGGTGGTTGAAAAATGTAAACATTATTTTTAACATTCTTTTATTTCTACTTGAATATTTTATTCCCCGAGTAAGCCAGTATTTTTTCCTGTTATTTTTTATATGTATTTGTTTTTTAGGTATGCATTTATTTAAGATGGTTTGTAATGTGTTATGGAAATTTATATAATTTTCATTTATATTTTTATCAAATAGTATTATTTCCTTCCAATTAACTTTTTTTAATTCGTTTTTGAAATGTTCAATGTTTTTTTCTGTAAATAATCTCTTTTCTATTTTCCAGTTTTTATTTTGCTTATTTAACTTTATTGCTGTTTGTAGTTTTACCGTTATACCCATGTGATCAGAGAATCCAAGATCTGTAACTTCGACATTTATTGAGGTTTTGTTGAAATTAATAAAAATAAGATCTAAGCAAGTTGAAGTAGTTTTGGTTATTCGTGTTGGCTCATTTACACATAATTGGAAGTTGTATAATAGCATGGTGTCGAGTAATGTTGAACTTTGTCTCGTTTTTTCTAACATATTAACATTAAAATCCCCCCCAATTATTGTATTATAACATCGGAATTTTTTCGTTGTAAGTTCTAAAAGTTTTTTTAGTTGTGTATAGAAAGTATCTGTCTGTCTTCCATTCCAATATATTACTATTATTAAAAGGTTTAGTGTAGTTGAATAAATTGCACTTATTTCAATGACATATTCTATCGATAAGTTTACAAATTCTTCCGCCTCCCTGCATTCTAAGTCATCTTTTATTAATACGCACACTCCGCCGCCGTCGTAGTTCCGCCTGCAGTAGGATGATGCGAGGTTGTACCCATCATAGTTAATTAATTTTAATTTCTCGCGAGTTAGCCAGCTTTCGGTTATACAAAATATTCTAAATATCGGCGTATCATCTATGAATTGTTCTAACAAGTGTCGTTTATTGAATATGCTTTGCATGTTTTGAAACAATATAGTAATTTCTTCCATTTTAGTGACGAAAATTAGTGAGTTTCGTTGTGTTTTTTGTGATTTTGTCGGTGGATGTTGTGTGGTCTGTGCTTTCACTGTGCCGGCGAATCTGTTGCGGAGGTTCAAGGTTAGTCAATGGTGTTATTTTACCATCTATGATGAGTTTTTTGTTTCTTATTATTGCGTGATGACCGTTTTGTCGCGCTGTTCGCAGTTGGTGTTGAAGTTTCTTTCTTTCTCGTAATGCATTTTCATTAAGGTATTCCGAAATATATAAGCCGCTTCCTTGGAATAGTCGCGCGTTATTCAAGAGATATTTTGTCATCCTTTTACTGATTAGCTCAATGACAACCGGTCTACGCGAGGTTTTCCTACCTACTCGAACTAGTCCTTCTATGTACCCTGTGAGGTCGATATTCATAATGTCACAGAAGATATGTTGGATTCGCTCCTCGAGAATGATTTCGTTTTCTTGAGTTAATTCTTGTAAGCCATATAATACCAGTGTCTTAGTGTAGTCTTTCGGGGATTGTGCATCTGTAAACTTTTGTTGTAATTGTTGTATATCGTTCTGTATTTGTTTATGTTTATGTTCTAGTGCTTCTATAATTGTGTTCAAGGTAGTGATATTGTCCCTGAGTAATGATTGTTCTTGAGTTATTGTGTCTGTTTTTTGTATAATTTCTTTTTTAAACTCGTTTATTGAGTTCTGTATTTCTTTTTGGATAGTTTGTTTTAATTCATCGAGGATTGATCGTTTATTTTCTTGTAGTTTTTTGTCTAATAATTGACTGAATTTATTTAAGGTTATTGTGTCCTGGTCGTTTGTGTTTGACAGTTCTGTCGGTTGAGTTTCTTCTTGGGGATCATTTACCGGTTGTTCTGGAGATGTGTTCACTGGGGACTGTGGTTGTTTTTTGGTAGGTGTACTGTCGTTTTTGTTTCTGTTTCGGCGGGTTTTTTTCTCGCATGTAGGGCATCGCCACGTATTTTTAATTTCTGCGGTGTGTTTTTTAAAATATGTAGCTGTCATGTTTAGACACGTATAGTGATAGGTCCCTATACAGTATGTACATTTCAAAATTTCTCCTTTCTGGGTGATAATGGTGTTACATGCCAAACAATTCATTTTTGTGATGGTATGTATTTGTCGGTTTTGAGAGGTACTTATCAAATACGCCAATCAGCTGAGGGCCTTTGCACGGTTCGTCTTTTTTGATTGGTCCGCTATGCCACACGTAACACAAATGGCGGTCAGCTGATTTTGTAAAGTTTGTATTATAAAAGTGTTTTTGTTTTTCTTGTAGTTGCTTACCACATATACATTGTATTAGTATTTATATATCACTGTAATCCTTATGTTTCACTCTTTATTTTCAACAACTTTTTTCCACTATATGATTATCCCTTCACACGTTAAAAATATTTTTATTTGGATTACACATCAAGTTCTTGTCACTTAGGCGGGCGGTACCCCCACTCCCTTAGGCGGGCGGTACCCCCACTCCCGTCCTACCTACATCCCGCATTATTTTTACATGTTATCTAATCGACGTTTTTACTAAAATAATTGAAGATTATTGAAGAGTAAATATGACATGTACACTAGGGCGGGAGGGATGATTATCTTCGAACGATGCTCTCGAATAATTGGGATTGAACTTCACTTACAGGTAAGTTCGTTTAATCATCAATTACTCTTCGAGCTTCGTTCTTGATATTAGCATAGCAACACTAGTAGACGTTTAGAGAATGTAGTCGTGAAACTAATTATATTCTTAGCTTATCATTATAAATTGCAATATTTTACTCTTTAATTTCAATCTATTGAACAATATATTGGTGACAACAGTTTATACCTAGTTACCATATATATAACACACTCGGTATTTGTTACTGATAAGTAGTTAACCTTATTTGATATGAACATGACGAGTGTAATCTAAGCCGAATAGAGTGGAATATCCACTGAATTCTGAAATTTTTTATGTAAAATATTCATAAAAATATTTAAAGATAAGGTAGTAAGTATCTAAATTACATATGTAAATGAGGTAAATATAGATTTGGCAATATTATCGATAATATAATATATGGTATCCTTTCTATGTAACCTTTGCCAGTGCTGAGAGAGTATGTAATTTGATGATAATTGTATTGACTGAAATTTGTTTTTTCCCGAAGGATCTAATAATTTTTGCCCGTAACTAAAGTTCACACTACTACAGCGAGTGTAGCAACAAATGCAGCAACTACGTCACCAACCACAAGTAATTTCAAACCTGTAAGTAGGAATAAAAAGTATATAATGTGTAAAAACACTGTATTATTTAAAACATTATCCATCTATGTATATAAAAACACAAAAAAATGTTTATACGGATGTTCTCTATAGACTGTGAAACCATCCAACCGATATGCCTTTAAATAGTCTAATTTAAAAGTCAATTATCCAAAAGTGGTTTGAAACCACTAAAACAATGTATTAGGCACATTCAGTCCATTAATAAAGTCGATTTCCAATTTTCCCATAGAACAATTTGAACAGACTGTCAACACAAAAACACTGATCTATCATTGTTATCAGAAATTTTGTAAGCGTAGTGGATCATGCTGGGCATCCACCAGTCCTGTAAAAAACCCAAAGTCAATGATATCGACTTCTTTTAGAGTTTTGCGGCCAAAAATCACATGAATTATATGTGCTAAAATACATGAATGTATAATACATGAACTATATGAAATAGAAATAATCTTTATTGTTTCTGTTGGTACACGTAAGATGTTATACAGGGATGAAATATTCTCAACAGGGACCCATTAACTATGTGTAAAAACTATGTGTAAAAAATACTAAATTGAATAACATTGGATATAATTATATTCCAAGTTAATTAGCATTTAAGTATTAGACCGCAATGAAAATACTTTCTATAGCAAAATATATAAAATATAATCCTTACTTTTCTACACTGATTTTACCAATTAGTAAGGACCTGGGTGAACTGCGGCAACCTTATGATCTGTAGAATTAAAACTAGTGTGAAATAATAAGGGACATTCGAATAAAAAGTATTGTAAGGATAAAATTGTTTTCGTGACGATACGCAAACCACTGCCTAAACCAACTCTGCATAATTGTGTTTTCCATCACACACGTAAACGATAGTGATTAATTAAGTGTATAATAGCTAAGGTAAAAATAAAAAAAATCATTATTGTTTGTCTTATTTTATAACATCACTCAAGGGCAAATTTAAACTAAGGTAAAAATAAAAAAATACATTATTGTTTGTCTTATTTTATAACATCACTCAAGGGCAAATTTAAACGCTCATTTGTTGAATAAAAGGTTGTCTTAGTGATAATGTCTGGTTACTTTGGAGGCGATCACGGTCGACCATGTTATATGTACTAGTAAAATCAATGAGAACAAGAACGGTGACCAATCTACCACCCTCCATGCGCTCTCTTATATCGTCAGTCATCTTTAGAAGAGCAATCGTGCTGTGATCCGGGCGATCCGGCCGAAAACCGAATTAAAATGGGGATAAATAATTAATTTCAGAAACATAGGCCTGCTGCGATACCTGCTTATGAACAGCAGCTTCAAGCAGTTTAAATAAAAAAGGCAGTATAGAAATATTAAGTTGACAGGGATTCGAAATTTTTGGAAGTGGAATAATAAAAGCTTTACGCCAAGACCTAGGAAAAACCCCAATCGACATTGAAAAATTAATAATATGAGTTATTGTAGGGAGAAACGCTTCAAGCACAAGTGATGACATGTTACGACCTACATCGTCACAGCCCACTGCTTTAGATTTAATAGACAAAATAATTTACGTATCTCGTCTATAGAGACGTCGGAAAATATGAATGAAGTGAGATAAGGAGAGGCCAGGGAATCGATATCAGAAATATTTTTGGACTTAACAGAGTAACTAAGATATAATTAGCAGTCGCAAAATGTGAATTAAAGACGTTAACGCCCCAACTCAGAGTCACTAACGACTACTTAAACGTTCCTTAGTACAGAATTTATATGGTGATTCTGAGGAACGGTAAGTAGTTTGTGAACTATTGGAAAGTTGATTGTTTATACCTATCACCCTTGAATTTGTACTATGAGTACGTATGTTCAGCTTATGTAAGAAGTCCTGAGATACAAAGTTCGCCGTACTACCGTTGTCCAAGAGGATTTGGGCATTGTGTGGCTCCCCGCTTACATCCAACACCTTCACCATCGCTGTGGAAAGTAAAACAATGTTTGTTTGAGAAGAATGATTCGCAGATAAGGCTACGTTGTGATCCTGAGACAAGAGATGTATGTGATTCTTCTACATGCAATAATGTATTATGTTTTACTTTGCAATATTTGCAACAGTTAAGGCGGCATGAAGCTTGCTTGTGGCCTCATTTGCTTTAAGTATGCGTTCATGAACTGACAGTTCCCTAAAACTTGGACAACTAAACAAAAATGAGGTTGTTTGCACATAGAACAAGATAGACGCTGACTCTTATTCGTAACAACAATGAAGCTTTTTGATTTATTTTGAAGAGGAGTATCAGACTTAATTTTTGTGATGTGTGCTTCCTCCATGATCTTTAATAGGTCATTGCTAAAGAAAGTCAGGAAATAAGCTAAATTAGGTGAATCTGACAAATTGTTTCTGCTTTCCTCCCACTGTCGTTTAGTAGCGCTGTCCAACTTGCCAGTCATCATGTGTATAATAAGTGTGTCCACAAGCCAATGATCCACTGATTCAGAACTCTTAAATTCTTTTTCGTGACGTCAGTGATGTGACGCAACGACTTACTTGATTCTTTGTTAAACGATTCTATTGAAAAAAGAGCTTGAACGAGTGAACGAAAAAAGAGTGATTATGTATTAATAAGCACTTATTATCGTATCTTTGACACGATAATTCCCAAGCTATTTTATAATTTTCGCTTTCAAAATCTAAATTATCTATGACTAACAAGGCATTATCTTTAACACGTTCACTGCGGAACAGGCCCATATCAGCCTGCCGCGGAATTTCAGCTGGTGCGGACGAAGAAAACTATGTCCCTCTCGCTGGTGCGGAACGATTATCTCAGGTGTTTGTAAAGATACGACAAAGACAAATATATATTTGAGATTGTGGTCAAAATTATAGGTGTTCCCTATAAAAACATCACGGCAGGCCTTTATCGGCCTATCACGCACTGACGGTAAAAAATATCAACTCAGTGCGGGAGGGGGCCTATTGTGGCCCGCCGTCCTAACAGGCACATGGCGGCCCGTTACCGCACAGAGCGCCCGCCTCGCCAGTTAGTGTTGTGCAAGTTATCGTAACTGACGTACGTCGCGTTTTTTTATTCCTTAAAATTAAAGGCACGATGTCATGCAACAAAAGGAAGATAAATATTTTCGAAAATAAATTAATTCGCGGTGCAGATAGTGATAGTGACAGCAGTCAGGAGATATTTTTATATTATGTGCAGGATGCTTTGAAAAACTGCGGGAAACCATGAGGAGTTCCGAAGCAAAAAAAGAAAGTAAAAAAAATAAAGCATACTGCAGAATGTGAAAACAAAATCTTTGTGCGAAATGTTTTAAAGACAGGCATTAATAAATAATTAAATAAACTATTTTTCATTTCTTTACTATAATTCTGTTTTATATTCGATATCCCCTTATTTTTGTCTTTCCCATCACTACTAAAAATACTTTCTAGTGCGGTTCTGGTCGATATCGACCCGCCACTTTCCCTGGTTTATTACTCATTTTCTGTTCGGCAGATCCCGGGGCGAATCAAATCTAAAGAAGTTGGGTTCAAGGTTGTTCCAACAGTCCAAAAACTGCTCACCTACATTATGTTTTCGCAAAGTTATAGCAATTTAATCTAACCTTGTGCTGACGGGTCGAAAAAGACCTACCACGCACTGGCGGAAAAATCATTGGGGGCACAATTTGGCCTGCCGCCGCACCAGACGAAGGTTTAAGATTTTACTTGCCGCAGCCAATGTGTTAAGAGAAGCGTGTAAGTAATGTAATTTATCAATGTTATCCATGTCATCATCATTGTGTACGAGAGAAATGAAAATGTTTTTAAATTCGAGCCAGTTTTGATAGCTGCCAGAAAATGTAGGTAATTCAACTGTGGGTAACTTAACTCGCTTTTTGTGTCCATGTTTGCGCTCGTCACACGAGCTCACCGTCGAACTGTTGAGTCCGCTTGCTGCTTTGCGGCTGACTGGAACCAGGCACCGAGCGCGAGCCAGGAGGTCGTAGTACTGGCTCCTCCACCAACTGTTCTATGTCGGTCTGCAATGCAACATATTTATTATATAAGTTTTGAAATTTACTAAGACGGACTTCAAGTTCGGATAGCTGACGTTGACTCAATTTCTCACAGCTTTCGGAAACGACCAAATATGAAGCGAATTGCGTAAGCTTTGTTTTGATCGAACCACGTTTTCTAGATGATTCGCTTACTTTCCTTTCGGTTGTCATTGTAAAGCTTAATAAAGAAGATGCGAAGAAAAATAATTAAAATGCCAAAAAAAGATGAGAAAAATGCTTTAGGATAATTTAGAAAAAGAACTAGCGTAAGCAAAAACGTTCGGAATTGAAAACGCAAGAGAAGATAAGGAATTTATGCGTTGCGCGCCACGTGCCACGTGCGGGATACGTGCGCCTGTGAAGAGAAAGAAATATGTTAATCATCAGCTTAATAAAATAATTAATAGTTACACTGATATGCACATGGGTGGATGATATGAACTTTTGAAATAATATGGATGAACGATTTAAAATTAATGTAGAAAAAAATATAAAAAGCAGTAGAAATTATTTGAAGAAATGGTTGAAATGAAATGGCTAGATGAAATGTTTTAAAAAAAATCCGAATTTTTCGGAGTGCGCCTTATGTACTTTTGTTCTTCTAAGTACTATTATTATTTAGGTTAGAAGCCAAGTTAAGTCTATATTCTGAATCATGCCTCCTTCCATTATTTTCGAAATAATCTTAAGTACCTAGGGACACCACTCCTAAGAAATCACTCTACTAGATACATTTAAATAAAACTTTTTGACTTTACATATTTAATATCACTATTGTTCTTAAGTCTTTAATATTATACTTGTATACCTTTCTGTGAACTCGTCCCGTCCCGACTGGGGATTGGGAGTCAGTTCTTCATTTTCTTCTTTCTTATAATTCTTACCTCTCTTCATAGGTCCGACTCCACGAGAAAATGCTGAGGGACCAAGCAAAGAAGATGAACGTAAAGTCCCTCGCGTCGAACAAGGACGATGCAAACAAGAGCTTAGAGATACGCATCGCGAAGGTGGCCTTCACTATCTTCTTCCTGTTCGTGTGCGCGTGGACACCCTACGCCATCGTCACCTTGGTTGGCGCTTTCGGTGACAGGTAACTTTATAGCTTGATGCGCTGTCTTCAATTAGTTGAATAGAAAGCTTTCTTTCTTTCTTTTTCTTCTCTCTTTCTTGGCTGGCAACGCATTAGTGATGCCTTTGGTATTGCTGATCGTTGCTCGTTTGCCGGCTATTTCCATAAAAAATATTATTTCCTTAAGATTACGGTACGCTCCTTTGAGCATACCTAAAGACTTTTAGGCTTAGAAACAACAATTTAAAACATAATCATTAAGTCATTTTAAGTTGTTTTCGATATAAAACGCTATACTCTGCTTATAATAGGTATATTATTTTTCGATAAATCTGCGCATTGAAGACAAGCAAATGTATAAAAATGGCAAATGAGTAATAATGCCATGCTCATCAAGTATGACGTTGACACAAAAACATAACAATTGAACAGTTTATGTGATAAGAGCTTTTGATATATAACTAAACGAGGGATGTGATGATAATGTCTCGCAGATCAGCCCTTTATAAATTTTGATGTTGTGTCTTTTCAGTTCCTACGTAGGTAAGCTCTGTCATATAATTTTAATAACTCAAAAACTTATTCTTCTAACACGGTTTACATACAGGTATTAGGTACTCGGATTCCCCGTCACTTGTCAAGATGTTTTGTTACAAAGTTCATTAATTATACGGTCGTACTTTGTATTCCACGTTAATTAATGAACTTTTAAAAGTAAGCGAATACGGTGAGGCTTTGTGTTGTTACAATCGTTTTTAATATAATCCAGCTTAGACTCCTAAATATTATGTAAATTAGTACTTTATTTTACTTTACTGACGCCCCAACTCAGATTCACTAACGGTTACTCTAATCGCTCCTTATAAAGAATCATCATACAATTTTTGTACTAAGGAACGATTTAAGTAACCTGTAGTGACTGTGAGTTGGGGCGTGAACACTTATGACTCACGTCAAATTTTTATTCATTAAATCTTTATAAACAACAAAATCTGGATCATAAGTACGAGTACTATACATATAATATGTAAGTACTTACACTAAGTATAATCACAGAAGAAACAATAGTACTATAATAAGTAGTATAATACTGTTTTATGAACCCTCCTGCTTTGTACCGCATTTTATCTGGTACATGTAGTATGCCTTTTAGCACCTCATTTGTCACCGACATCGATATCGAGGAGCCAATAAAAATCTTGAAGTTCGATAACACCTTCATATTATTTCTAAGCATTGGTGTCCCATCGTAATCATTAATCGTGTAATTTGGAAACAAATACGTAGACACAGGGTCAGTTTTCAATAATTTGTGAAAGTAATTCGTGATGAAAGTTAAAAGAAAACGCTGTAGTGTTGGGGTCAACGACACTTGTGATGTGTTTTATTGTAGTCTTCTACCCATCAAAAACATAAATGTAAAGTGAGAGTCAATTTCAAAAAAAAAAAAAAGAATTGAGATCTAAATGGGTGCCAATTTCTGTGTAGAAAAGCCTAAAATTTTAGTCACAAGAACATGCAATTCAAGCTCCACATTTGACTTGGTTAGTTTTCACGTACCTACCTAGGCTATATTATATCTATGTAATTAGCTTCGTCAAATCTGTTAGGTTGATGGCTTATGACACTCTTCTCTAATTTGGTTTGTTGGTTGCTAACTAAAGAAAACTAGCCAAGTCAAATGTAAAGCTTGAATTACATGTTCTTGTGACTAAAATTTTAGGCTTTTCTACACAGAAATTGGCACCCATTTAGATCTCAATTCTTTTTTTTTTTTGAAATTGACTCTCACTTTACATTTATGTTTTTGATGGGATATCATTACTTTTTGTATAGAAATTATTAGTAAGTACTTATTCATAACGTTACTGATTAATTTTAATACATGAACTGTTATAGTGCTCTTCAACTAAATCTGAAGTTAGTGCGCCGTGGTCCGAAATACGGTACCTATTATTTCATTATTTATAAGTAATGATCTTCCACTATTGATGTCCGCTAAATATTGAAATAATAATTAATACTAAATCCCAATTATAATATCGTAATAAATACGAAAGTCGATTATACTCTTATTAGTTACGAGTGACCGCCCTCGCTTTGCTTTGGTTTTCTTATTTTTTTACACCTTGGGTTACGTTATTGGAGTTTTATTAAGGATCCCTAATTTATTGAAAATATAATATAGCCTATGTCACCCGGGGATAGTGTAGCTTTCCAACAGTGAAGGAATTTTTCAAATCGGTTTAGTAGTTTCGGAGCCTATTCAATGCAAACAAACAATCAAATCTTTCCTCTATACATATACTATTAGTACAGATAAGTTGTTTATGTTCGACGACATCGTGCAACAATAAATTTTGAAACAATAACTACTCCGAATTACTTTAAACTGGTATAATTACGGAAATAATACAAAATTTTGTGGTGTAATCTTGTAGATTAGAGAAAAATAATTTTCCACACATTAAAAATAAAGCGACGTAATACACTGGAAATAACGTCTCCTGACGAACCACTAATCTTCACGTAAATGTATATGTGCTGTGTACTTCTCACAGGCACTTGGGACACTGAACATCTTCCTCCCGTTGAAAGCTTCAGAAAGTACTAAAACTGATATGTTTCGTTATATATTCACCTTGGAATCCACATAATGACCAGATGTCATCAATTTTGATTGCTACTCTTAAATTTCAGGCATTTTAAGTAAGTGTTCCTAATAGAATTAATTTTTTGAAAAATTATCATAAATTGATAAAAATTTACTACTTTCAGATTTATTCCTTTGTATTCACCCGACTACCTATCTGCATGCCAAATTTTAACTTTCTAGGTCACCTGGAAGTTGGATATAGTTTTGATCTATAGGTCAGTCAGTGTTAAATTTCTCGATTTTTGGACGTTAATATCTAAATAACCGTTTGAGATGTGTTTATGAAATTTGGAAGACGTATGTATTTCGCAAGTCTTAATAAATGAGCCAAATTTGACAGGTTTATGTTGAATAGTTTTTGAGTTATGAGGTGGTCAAAAGTGGCTCCAAATGGTTCGTGTAATATTACACACGGTGCTGCTCGTCAATTCTGTTAGCTAAGAAATTGACTTGACACGCTCCGCGTGTCTAGATTTATCAATTAGAACCTGTAGTCTTTTTTCATACAGGTTTCAGGTGTTCATGGATTGAAGTTCTATTCACACGACGATTTTTACGTGAGCATATATTTGCTACGGCGTAGCTGTTTTAGTACCGTTTTAATTTTAATGATTTGAATACAAAATGCTCCTACACAATTACTTTTCATAATTATTATAGAAATACTCACCAGAAAAAAGATTCTGTATCGTGAGTTTTTTCACTATTAAATATCTTTTATCACAAGTACTATTCGTAATCGCTGTAGATTTTCCAGGAATATTAGAAATTGTCTAGAAAAAGCTCAAAAGCTTTTGAGGATGCGAATACTAATGGCACCGCTTTGAGATTTGCATTTTGTGATCACCCTCTATCTAGCTCGCACGACGTTTATTTGAAGTAATATGTATTTAAATGAGAGACGGATTTTTTATGCTTTGTTCATATTAGTATCTGACACAATGATGTTTTATAATATCATTGATCTGACATGACAGTTGCAAGAGCAAGCCCAAGAGCCCAAGAGGGCAATGCGTTTTACATAGATAACTAGAAATAGGTACCTAAATATACCAACTTAAGCAGTAACAGCTGACTTTGTATGTAACTAATAATTAGATTTAATGTGTTAATATTATTTCAATAACCAACAAATAAAAAAAGTGACGTCAACTTTAGGAATACCGTCCATCCATTTTTTCGAGTGTTTGTTGTCTATGTGTTAAGATAAATCTACCGAAGTGAAGCGTAATATAATAGAAGTTTTAAATATGTAGGAAGGTACATGTAAGTTCGGTTTCGGTTTGGGCTGAAACTGGAACTAAGGCCGAAAGTTCGGTTCGGTTTCGGTTTCGGCTGAAAAACCTGTTTCAGTCGGACTAATAATTAAGTTATGTATTGTTTTGTACCCATATTCACACAATAACATAATTTTCTGAAACCCCCGACAGTTTTATTTACACTAAACATAGCTGAGAACACTGTCGGTGACATGAAGACTGATGATAAAATCACCTTTGAGACAAAAAAAACTAGGTCAATATCGGTTCATCAGTTTGGGAGCTACGATGCCACAGATACACAAATACCCAGACACACAGATACACAGACACGTCAACCTTATATAATTCCTCATTTTTCGTCGTGGGTTAAAAAATGACGTTGGGACTAGGTAAGTAGTTACTCGTTATATTTTATTCTACAGGGGCATACTAACGCCAGTAGCAACGATGATTCCGGCGGTGTGCGCTAAGATCGTCTCCTGCATAGATCCATGGGTCTACGCCATCAACCATCCGAGATACAGGTCAGTTCTTATGTCCTCGATCTAACAACAACCCATTTGAATTCGCATTCACAATTTTCAATAAACAGACCAAGTCATGGGAAATATTTAAGTAAACTTTCCATTTTACAACTAAAGTAAAAAAAGTTTTTTTGGTCATTGCAATTTGACTTAACCAGAGCATCATCGGGACTATTTTTGGTAATAAAAAATCGAATTAATTTCGTGTAAAATTAGATCAGAAACCTTCGTTAATGCAGTTTCACGATCTGCTTTTCATAATGTTGAAGTGTATCAGACCTTATGATTGGTTAAGCCGTTAAGGCCTCCGCAAACAAGCTAATCTTAGCATCGACATTTATCGTTTGCATCAATGTTGTAGCGGTTTCTGTCAACTCTCTACGTTCAGTTGTAGCATCAACGCGATTCAGCAATCCTAGCGATTCCTGTATGAAGACTCCCTGCATTGGGCCGCGATATCGAAAACGCGTACAAAAGTTGCGGTGCGCTTGCGATAGTGTGCAGGGTGTCTTCAGTCAATATAAGAGTCATAAAAAGCCAATTGCGGTTGCTGCATCTAGCTTCTGAACAACAGCTAAATCGTCGATCGCCAGCGTATAGTAGCGTGTTTGCGGAGGCCATTCATTGTTAGATATAATAAAGGGAAATGCAGCGTATAAAAAAATATTATATTTCTAGAGCGGAATTGGAGAAACGGGTGCCATGGATGGGGGTGAAGGAGCCAAACCCTGACACCGTGTCGAGTACCGGCTCGACTGGCACCAGCGTGGGAACTGCTAACGCCGAGGCCTAGACAAGGACTGTAACTAACTCACGACCGATTAACATTTACAACAACATGGCTTGATTATGGACTCCGATCACAGCTAGAAGTGATGCAACCTTTCAGTGGCGTCGTTCGTTTGAAAAACTGATACGATCTTTCAATTCTCATGCTAACATAGCTATTCATACAACAACATACATCCAGCATACATCTACTTTTATAAATATTCATACTTTCACATATGTATCTATGCAAGCTATACACTTAACAGCTATAGGTACACATAGAAGAATTCAATTAGAAAGATAAGTAAATTACAGCATAAGTAAGTAATTACAGATACCCAGATTTATTAGTCACATCTATAATTGTGATTGACATGTTTTGTAGTTGATATTCAGTAAATAATGGTACGTCACAGCCACGCTCGGCCGTCGACATGCGAACAAAACTGCAACGTGTCGGCGGAACCGAATGACGCCTGTTACCTGCGACGCGGAATGAATTCAGTGTATTCTGTTTGTTTTGCCACCGGTACCGAAACTTTGCGTTGCGAGGGATATTTATTATTCATACTATAGCTACTACTAGCTAAATAGTTCATACAATTATTGTCTCATATATCTACCTATGGATTTTATTCTCATCCGGACGACTTAATAATATACGCATAAAATCAGAAATGTCCTATGAACAGGTTGCATCATTTTAGTTTCGCTGTTAAAGTTTTATATTTCCTAATTTGCGCAAAGCAATGTATTCTAGCTTTATTTTGTTAAATGATACAAACGCATAGAACATTAGAACATTTTTATATGTATAAAAAGTGAATGTAAATGTATATTTAGGTACATTACCGATCTTTTTGTATGAAGCTTATGTTATAAACTAGAAAATGTTCTATTACGCTAGAAAGTTTCTGCTGGCATATAGAAAAATACAAAAAAAATGTATAAACTGTTGATCCCGACGACTATGGCAAATAAAATTTATTTATGGGCAAATGAAGTTGTAAAAGTTAAAACGTTGTATTATTTAATACTTTCAACATAATATTTAAAACAAATAAAACATAAATTCTTAAATATTTTTAATTCTTGATATGTATTTCAAGAACTAGAAACCCGCCCTGGTTTAACTGCTCAACTGGTTTAACTCATGAATGTGGCTGCCATTGCGAAATTTTTTTTTAATCCAACGGTTCCAAAGATTAGCGCACTGAAACAAACAAAATGTACCTTAAAAATAAAACTTAATTATTCCTCATTCATAAAAACAAGCAAAGTTAAAGAACACGCAATGTAGGGTTCCGAATACGATACCCCACACTATAGCGATGGATAAAAAATTCATCCTCACGGTACCTGTTATTGGGGAGGTACCCTGAAAAAAAAATGTTTTTCAATATTTTATTTTACGATTCTGGAGTTTTAATAAATATGTAGATATATCCAAGCCAAATTACAGCTTTATAGCACTAATTGCAGTGCTTTGCTTCGGACAGACGGACGGACGGACGGACGGACATCACGAAACTATACGGGTTCTGATTTTACTTCAGAACCCCAAACACGATAAAGATAAAACTAATAATTATAAAAGTGCTATATTTAAAATAGTCTACAATATGAATTTGTCTTGAAGATTCAACCTCCTCTTAGCTCGTAACACGGATCTCCCCCTACGCTCGTAATTGCTACGAGCTAGCTACGGTTTTATTTCCACAAGCGCTACAAAAAGTACTGTGAGAAAAATGTTACTTGAAGCGCAGAAAGCGGCTTACGATCACCGGTTACCATATAAACACGGATAGTCTAAATATTTTTAAAACAAAAACACAGATTTTAAAATTAAAAGTTTTGATTTTGGGGGTCTCAGTCAAATAGCCAGAAGGTCACATTTTTTAGATACATTGTAATAACAAATAACAGTAACAATATTATTATTTCAACCACCTGTATGGATCAAGGATCAACAATCCTGGATGATAAAAAGTATCTAAAACTTTCTTTCTTTTTCTTTCTTTCTTTTATTTTCTCTCTCTTCGGCGACGCAAGGTGACGCCTTTGGTGTCGCTATGTTCATGGTGTCGATAGCCACTTACCATCAGGTGAATCGTCAGCTCGTTTGCCGGCTATTTCCATAAAAGGCTTTCAACAACGAGTTATGGAGACCCTAGCTGCGACTGGCCACGCGTTTTTATCGAAGAATCATGAACCCGTTTAACGAACAGTGAGGATCGGAAGACATTTTTATGACTACATTTCCCTTAAGCACAGCGCTTATTTCGAGATTACAGTGGTAATGGAGCGAATATTCCTTGATTTCGTTGATATTGTTTTTTGAACGTTATGGAAGTATCTATTACTTATATGCTATCGCTATCACTATCTATTTTTTGGTGGAGTTCATATTCTATACTCCAAAGTAGTAAAAAAAAATAAGAATTCTTATGGACTCCAGTCTATCGTGGACACCTCAAATTAATGAAGTAAGTAAAAAGTTATTTGCTGCGATTGGTAGTCTGCGTAGACTTCGAATTTTTCTTCCTACGCCCACTAGAATTACTCTTGCTACTTTCTAACTCTGCCCATTCTTGATTATGCTGTTACCTGTTATCTTGAACTTACCGAGAAGCAACTAGAGAAGCTTGAGCGTCTCCAAAATGTATGTATTAGATTCATATTTGGTTTACGTAAATATGATCATGTCTCCGAATTTCGTGCTAAACTCAAGTGCAGGCGCCCTATTCTCCGTCGCCGGAATGCTCACATACTTTCTGCTCTGTACCTACTCTGTGCTGTTTAATGCGTTTTCTCCTTCATATCTGCGTGATGACTTTGAACATCGTTATCTGTCCCATAATTATTGCTTCGTTCTTCCAACAATCTTACTTTACTGACCCCCTCACACACCTCTTCATTCTTTCTAAAATCCTTCACTCTGACCTCTACCAATAATAAAAGCAGCAAACATAGTTTCTTTTAAAAAACTGCTTAAAGAACACTATCTTCTTTCCTAATTTGTCATCTTCCTCTCCTTTTTCCTTTTCTTGGCTATAAATTATGTTTTGTCACTGCTCTTTTATTATAATGTTAATTTTTCATTTGAAAATACCTTCTTTTCTCTTTATCTTCCTTCTCTGCTATTAATTTTATGATACATATTATAATTGTTTTACTTCATGTAGTACGCCTGTAACCATTTTCTTTTCTTGCTGTATTCGGTGTACTACTAGGTAGCCTGGAAGAAATAGCTTTAAAGCGATAAGGCCGCCCATTGTTTTGTGTTCCTTTCTTGTGCTCTTTACGTATATTATCAATCATCAGATTTATCTAAAGCAGTGAGCATGTTAATAACCAAATAATGATAGATATGTGGAATTTAAACAGACTTTGATACTTAAGATAAATAATTAGTCTAAATGAATCGTAATTATGCTAATACCTTCGAAAAGGTAAATTTCATTGTTCATATGCGAAAAATGAAATGTCAACTTGGAACTCATCCAGAAAAAAATCTATTCTTAAGAAAATGATTCTGATGCCTTTTTAAACCATAACATTGGAATTAGGGAAAATACGTAAGAAAGTTAAAAACTGGATATTTTAAGAGCAAAGTTCTTAAATAAAACTATTTTTTTAATACTTACTGGTAGCAAATTAGGGAAACGTCCGTTAGTTGGAAGTCCCGACGTTGTTTCACTTCGATACCAATTAGAAAAATCATTATCTTACGAAACACTAGCGTTCGATTAAATTAAACCAATCATTACAGATTGAAAACCAACGGCAATATAAGTCCGTGTACAGTCACGAGCATAAATATATTACTATGGACACGTCAGCAATAATATCTACCCGAAGATGCGTTCAATAATATCTGTCTGCACGGATGCAGCAAAAATATCTGATATTCATAGACAGCATATTAAAGTGACGACAAAATTATCTGACGAAAAAAGTACATCAAATAATTGTGACAACCCCCAAAGCAAAAATATGTGACGACATTAGTTACAAAATAATGTACTCACTCTTTTCGTGCAAATATATGTTTGCCGTTTACTAATTCTGTAAGCATTTGCATTGATTCTTCAATCATATAGATAAATATAATTATTATGACGTTCAATAGTTGGGAAAACTCACCGCGGTGTTACATATTGTGAGAATAAGTGCTGTGCCTCACCGCGACGCCATGGTGATGTCGCCGGCAACGTATCCAAACAGTTTATATTGAAATGTATGGCGGCTACCTCACTTGGCGACGGTGTGGCAATGTAGCCAATTTGGAAGCGTAACCACATAATGGCTCCCTGAGTGGAGACTGGATACTCTGGCGAGCTGGCAATGTGGCCATTAAAATTTACTCGTGTAAGTTGCACCTCCCTCACTGAGTAGCCAACCGGCCGCCATTTCGGACGCTCGGTCAATTTGTGTATGAAAAAATTAGTTTCGATACAGAAAAAAATATTGTGATAATTCAAAATTGTCCGTGCTTGCGTGCATAGGATATTTTCTAAAATCTTCATATATACTTAAAAAAAAACACCACATCGGCTTCGATCTGATAAAAAAGGATGAATCCACAGTTTCCTTTTTTCCTTGTAGTATTTGTCAACGACGTACGTAACAAATAAGCGCGATCTCTTCTACGTCCACTCGTGACATCATAATCGAACTGACTGAAGAGAAGTAGCAGAGCCCTACCTCACCGGGACGCCATGACGACGTCGCCGGCGTAGTTGCCACGGCTACCTTTGGCGTTCGAAGGTAGCCAAAAGAGTAGCCAGTGGCTACCCTCATCAGTCAGTTTTCTCAGACCTCGTATCTTTTTTAAATTCTTTAACACGTTCACTGCGTCAACACTTTCAAAAAACTTTCAGCCTGTGCTATGGGGACCTCAAAAACCCCTTAACTAAACTTTCCTGTGGTGCGTTAGGGACCTCTTCAGCCCCCTAAAATGGCAGTTTTGAAAATAATTAATATCTTCGTCAAAACCAATGATATATTTATGAATTTTTTGTGGCTTAAACATAGGCTATGACTCTATCTTTTGGTAGGTTCGCACGCAGTTCTGACATTAGGGTAAATCGCTATTACAAAAAGAAAATTAGGGATCTGTTGTATCCCGTTCCGCAACAGATGATAGTTCAATATGTGTAGCTACTAGTGATGGGAATAAAATAAAATCCCAATTGTCGATAGGTAAAAAAGTTTTATTACAAAAAATGGTTGTCTGTAAAGTCGGTTTACGGACGGTAGTTTAACGTGACAACGTCATGACAAAGTTCCGCTCCGCTCCGCCCCGCTCCGCTCCGCTCCACTCAACTACGATCGCCTATTGCATCGGCTACGATACGCCGATCGTCCGATCGCCCGTCACGTCAAAAAAATTGGTACATATGAATAATTTAATATTTAAAAAAAGTGTTATAAAGAAAAGTTTGTGATGAAGGTTTTTGAAGTTATACTGCTTTAGGCGCGTTGTGAAATAAATGGAAAAAATAATGAGAGTGAAATTTTAAGATTTGTAACACGGACGGTGACACAAAAACGACGGTCACAAAAAACGTCACGTGCGTTTTTAAAAACGCTCGTTTTGAAAAATTATTATTATTATATTTTTTTTTTAATATTGTTAAAATATTATTTTTTAATATTGGTTTTTTTTATATTGGTTTTTTGATGCCATAGAAGTATAACTTCGCACGCGCGTACGTAAGTACACGTTTATGTTATTTTTTTCTTACCAGGATGATTAAACATCTCATAATCCGAATCACTATCACTGGCTACTGGCGGGATATTTGTATGTTTTGCAAAATTTTTATTTTAACATCGGATGTATACGTTCCTGTATAATCCGACATTGACTTATTTACATACTTCCCGCACTTTTTAGGGTTCCGTACGAAAAAACGAAAAACGGAACCCTTATATCACTCGTGCGTTTGGGCGACCGCCGTTCACAGCCAATTTACTCCGATAGAACTGGACCAAATGAGTTGAAATTTGGTACTCATGTACATTTTTGTGACCTAAAGACGAAGGTATAAAGTAAACAACTGAATTTTGAAAAAAAAATTAACAAATCTGTTTTGCGAACCGTATCGCGTTGTATGTCAAATAAAAGGGCTTGTTGTAATGATCTCATACATATTTTTTTATAGTTTTACAATGGATAGTTTTAAAGTTATTAAAGAAAGAACGAAAATTACTTAAATATTAAATATACTTATACGTATAATATATAATTAAAAATTACAGGAAAACCTATAAGAAGTCTTAAAAAATGACAAAAATTAATAAAACAGAAAAATAACGGTAAATACATAAAATCAACGTACGGAATTCTCTCCAAGCGAGTTTAACTCGCACTTGTCAAGTTTTTTCATTTTAAAATAACTCATTGTTCGTATTTACGAGCGTAATAATTTGATATCGAAGCGCGAACTTAACGATCGATACATGAACATCCCTAAAACAAAACTTGTGGTGCTCGTGCCTCCAACTCTCCCGTCCTTGCGGCTACGGGGCTCACGATTCACGGGTATCAAAGGAAACCCCCAACGCAAGGAGTGAATATATTTTCACTTCTGTGCGGTAGGGACCTCGTCGACCCCTAAAATATTTTATTACACCAATGATTCAAAATTTAAGCGGGAAGCAAATATGTATATTTGTCTTTATCATACACATAGAACTTTAGATGTTATAGCCTCCCGCACAGAGTGAAAGAACACGATTTTTGACGCCGCACAGTATGAAAGTTCTGCACGGGATCTCGTAGAGATCCCTAACGCACCGAACGTGTTAAATAAATTGACTATTTCGTCTCAACATCTCATTTTTAAATTGCGGTTGGAATAATCAGTTCTTGCGGTATCCCATAAACATGGACGATTTTGTATTTCTACAATAAACCTTTCTGTATCAAAACTCATTATTGAAAAATGGAACCGTGTTACGTGAAAAACATAAATAAGAATAATAAATAAAATACTTTGTTTTTGTAAAAAAAAAACACGTGTGCGCGTCCGTCTTGGCTTGGTTTGGACACTGAGTGAGTGAGACGCAGCTTGCACGTGTATATTTTACTGGCGATGTCGCCAGCTCGCTACGCTTCCAAATTGGCGATTGACGAAAATAAAGATGGTTAACTGAGAAGAACGTGTTTTTATTTAAAATATGTAAAACTTAATACATATGAGATTTTTGATGGGTTTAGAAGGACCATACAAAGGCAGTCGGGACAGTTAGTTTGTTTACGATGTCGGGTTTAGTTTTTTTTTACTATTTTTTTTACACTTTTTAGTTAGGATTCATTGACTTCTATATTAGGATTATAAGACGGTAAAATTCGCAATGTTGTTATTTCATTAAGGGAGTTAGTAAATTAACGAGAATGGTTGTTTAACCAATTTTAAATCGTTACATATCCTAAGCTGTCACTTAAAATGAAAAAACGCGCAAGTGCGAGTCGGACTCGCCCATGAAGGGTTCCGTAGCAGCAAGTAACATAATATAAAAGTTCTTGACGTTCGTTGTATTTATTTCATTTATTTCATATATTTTTTTTAGTTTTATCATTCTCTTATTTTAGAAGTTACAGGGGGGGGGACATATTTATCACTTTGGAAGTGTCTCTCGCGCAAACTATTCAGTTTAGAAAAAAATGATAATATTAGAAACCTCAATATCATTTTTGAAGCTATTCACAAATATCCCACACATAATAATATGGGTTTGATGAAAAAACAATATTATGGTGTCTGGTTGTCCCTGTGGTTTTTGATTATTGTCATGTCTTTAATGACATTCACAAGGTTAAGGCGTATTGATTGATATAAGAATCATCAAAATCGGTCAACCCGTTTGATCTCTATAACACCACATAGGAACATACATACATACATTGACTGATAAACACATTACCCTCCTTTGCGTCGCGCAGTCGGGCAAAATGTATATAATCTGAACTAGCTTTTGCCCGCAGTTTCGCCCGCGGTAGAGATCGATTTTTTACAAATCCTACTTTCTTTTACTTAGTTAGATTTAGTTGCCTAAGAATTAACTAATTTACGTGTATCATTTGATAGTGTGATTCAGAACTTGCAAATGAATTTTCCTAACGCCATCGAATAACAACATCCGGAACTATATATCTAGCAACTATCAAAATATCGATCTTCCCATGGGGATGTTTTACCGCGGCAAAAAGTAGCCTACGTTACTCTCCACCCTCCTCACTATCTCCACACACAAAAACCATACCATATAACACCTTCGTTGCGACGTGAAAGACGGACAGACAAACAAACAAACAAACACACTTTGACATTTATAATATTATAGTATCGATTTTACTAACAAAAAATAACAGACTTTAAAGATACTCAAAAACTGCTTGTCAGATCTCGTCCAAGTTTATGTGTGAACACACGACAGGCACCTGCTTTCGATTAATAAAAGGAATCATCCAAATCGGTTGGCGTGTTATTGAGTTATTCGTCCATTTGTCGCGCACATACTAATACAAATTTAAGACTTATATGGTTTTCTCACGGAAGCCATTGTCAGATCTAAATAAAATTTATGTGGGACCACATGAAGGGCACCAGCTTTCGATTAAAAAACGAATCATCAAAATCGGTTTGCCTAGTCAAAAGTTATGAGATAACAAACTCCTCCTTTTTTTGAAGTCGGTTAAAAAATAATAAAAGATTTACGTCAGATATTTTTGCCAACTATTGAACGTCATATATTAATGCATATTATGAATCAATGTAAATACTTACAGAAACTTTTTTTTTTATAATCTTTATTTATTTAGGGGAAATACTTACAGAAACGTAGAATTAGAAAACGGCAGACATATATTTATACTCCAAGAGTGATCACATTATTTTGTAACTAATGTCGTCACATATTTTTGCTTTAGAACGTCATACATTTATCTATGATTGAAGAATAAATGTAAATGCTTACAGAAACATAGAATTAGTGAACAGCAAAAATATATTTGCACTCTAACAGTGATCACATTATTTTGTGACTAATGTCGTCACATATTTTTGCTTTGGGCGGTTGTCACAATTATTTGATGTCCTTTTTTATCAGATAATTTTGTTGTCACTTTAAGATGCTGTCTATGAAAATCAGATATTTTTGCTGCGTCCGTGCAGACAGATATTATTGAACGCATCTTGGGGTAGATATTATTGCTGACGTGTCCATAGTAATCTCAGATGGAATAAAAGGATAGTAATTAATTTATGCTCGTGACTGTACAGAAGAAGCTTTAGTTTTACATATATTAAATTAATGACTTAGGAGACACGCACAGCGCGGCAGATATAAAAGTGAATACCGGTGTATTGTCTTGTCTTCACAAGTGAGAAGCGACAGTCAGTCGAACTACTCACTTCGTCATTTAACATAGATTTTTTTTTATTTGCACTTAAAATAAAATAAATATATCAAATGTTACAATAATATAAAGCTAGCGAGTTTAGTTCACGGCATCTTGTCTGAACCGTGTCACACAATGGCGCCGAATTTCACTGATGGATTCGGGCCTGTGGCCTACTCTATAAAAATGTAGGTAAGCATTTACACGTATTATGCAATATGCATTTACGTTTTTTCTAGAAGTTTTTAATTTTTAATCTTAACTATATTAATAGATGTTATATAATATGTATTTCTTCTACTTTATAAAAATAAATTATTAGTTTTATAGTTTAATTTAAAGTAGTTCTTAGTTTTACGTTAATTTAATTAGATTTAAATTGATGTGTTATCCATTAATTATTACGCATTTAGAAGTAATGTAAAAAAAATGTTTCAATAAACTTTATTTTTACTTTTATACTCAAAATGTATTGTAATATTCCTTTAACATCACCAGGCAGCCATTTAGGCGCTCCACCCACTGAAGACGCGTCCCGCCGCGGTGCGCGGAGCGACGGATAATTTTGCTCCTTCCTTCCTATTTGAGAATTGAGCGTGTAATAGCCCAAGATCCGGCCGCAAAATCCTGTGCTCATCTGTTTTTACTACAAACCAAATTTTTATGCATATTTATAATGAGGAGAATATATAATTACTAGGTTGCCTATCAAAATTTGGCCGCTAGTATTTTTAATTAAATTATTTTTAATTTATTTTTGGGAAAAAAATTCGTTCACTTGTTTTTTAAATAAAACTTCATCTACGTCACGGCCACTTATATAAAGATTCTAAAAATTCACGGTTGCCTTTGCGCAAACGGCCGCAACCTCTTCGCAGCCTGGTGTAAACAGGTATGATTTCGATACATTGTACATTTATTGATTATATATCAAATTCAAGGTAATTTTTTTCTATTTATTATCGTATACCGTATATCGTAAGGGATCATCCCGTCAGCAAAATTTGATGCTAACCAACAGAATGTTGCTTATGCTCGAAATATTCACTATGAAAGCCCATTCACATATTGTAATTCAAATTCAAAATCATTTATTCGTATTCATGTAGATTCTGTAAGTTGCAGTTTCATAAAATGATCTACTCTTCATCATCATTAAAATATTCTTCACAGACTACTTCCAAAAATGACGATAGCAAGTTTAGACCCCGGGCCAGCGGCGATGCAGTCCAGCTGGGAAGGCGGAGTCCATGCAGCTGCCTTCGGCTCTAACGAGACCGTCGTAGACAAGGTGCTTCCAGACATGTTGCACCTTATCGACCCGCACTGGTATGTATCGTAAAATAAACATGTCATCTACAAGGATTTTGGCAAGTTTAGTAATAAAATGTGGAATCGACCCAACTAATCGGGCTATAGCGGCTATGGTGACCAAGCCTGGCTTTGCCTATTGAGCAAAGGAAAAATGGGCAGATATTGAGATTGAGTTTTGTTCTCTATAGACTTGTTTGTTTAAGACTCCTAGCGACCTAGAGTTCTGATGTATCATGTTAGTTAGTTGTACTAACTAGATAAATTTAATTTTATCGTTCTCTTTTAAAAGTACTATTATTTCTTCTGTGGTTCTAGGTACCAATTTCCTCCCATGAACCCACTATGGCACGGCCTGTTGGGTTTCGTGATCGGCGTCTTGGGAATTATCTCTGTTTGCGGCAACGGCATGGTAGTCTTCATCTTTGCAACAACAAAGGTTAAGATTCCTTCATTTGTACTTGTCTTAATCATAATACTATAATACGTTTTTTTTTGCATTTTACCCTTCATGATTTGCTTCACAGAGTCTAAAGACACCCTCAAATCTTCTAGTAATTAATCTAGCGTTTTCGGACTTCTGCTTGATGCTTTGCATGTCTCCGGCAATGGTTGTGAGTTGTTATTACGAAACGTGGGTTTTCGGTAAGAGGACTATTCCATCATTAATATCACTTACCACTTTTGAATGAATACACAATGGAATGTACCAATTGAATTGTTTGATTTTCCCTTTCAGGTCCTTTTGCGTGCGAACTTTACGGCTGCGCCGGATCATTGTTTGGATCAATATCGATTTGGACGATGACTTGGATTGCCTTTGACCGTTACAATGTCATCGTGAAAGGTATTGCAGCTAAGCCAATGACCATTAACGGAGCCCTGCTGCGCATACTTGGAATTTGGCTGTTCTCTCTCGGCTGGACTATTGCTCCCATTTTCGGGTGGAATAGGTACATAATGACAAAAATAATATCCCAAAATAAAGCTTGATTTACATGTCATAGAGAGACAACACTTTTTTATTGATATAGGTATGTGCCTGAGGGTAACATGACTGCCTGCGGAACCGACTATCTTAGCAAGGACTGGTTCAGCCGAAGTTACATCCTGGTCTATTCAGTATTCGTGTACTTCTCGCCACTACTTCTCATCATTTACTCTTATTGGTTCATCATCAAGGTAAGATTTGTAATACATAGGTATTGCAATTATTAATTTAACACTTTATTGAAGACATCTTTCGTAATATTTTATTTCTTTTCAGGCTGTATCAGAGCACGAAAAAGCCATGAGGGAACAGGCCAAGAAAATGAACTTGGCTTCCTTTAGGTCCTCTGATCAGGCTAACAGCAGCGCAGAGCACAAATTGGCTAAGGTAAGAAAATGAACGTTGAAAATGAAGAAAATTAATGTCGTTTTGTCGTCGCAATTTGCGTAAAAATCACATTGACGTTGAACGGTGACTAATATGTTTTTACTACTGTCTAGTATACTATTATAATATTAATGCGTTTATTCTTAATTTCATTTATTTCAATATTATTTGCAAATCTATTTGCACATAAAGAAATCATAATTAGATTAATTACTAAGAAAACATAGGGTTAAAGAATTTATTTCTCATAAGATTTAACAAAAAATCACTTACAGAGAAACAACAACATTAATAAGTACAAGTAAACAGTAAATAAGCCGAGATAAACGCAGTAGTAAATTTTATTAATATTAAGTTATGGTAGATGTAAAAGAATGTGTTCTACAATATCGTTGTATACTGTGTACTACAATATTGTGTAGTGTGCTTACAATGTTGGTAATGCAGTTTAATGTTAGATAAGGGTCATGCCATAGTGATTGGAAGATGTGTTATAATGTTAACAAAATACACTGACGGACTCATAAACTGCATCAAAGTTCAGGATTACTTTCGAATTAAAATTTTTGAAAAGTTTGCAAACTTTTTACATGAAACTAAATGAAAATATCGAGACTGTCCATTATTAGTTAAAAACCAAATTTAAAAATAAAACTGCGGTAAAAGATAAAATTATACCCGGGAAAATAAAATTTATGCTTATTCTCAAATTCGTGTGTTATTATAGCAAAGTTCGAAATTGTTTTTTTTTAAATTTGCGATTTAAATTATTGTTACCAATAGTATTGATTATTAGTCTTTTAAACTCAACAAAAGTTTCGTACCCTTAAATATGGATACTTCGTCCGAACGAGCCGCTCAAATTGTGGCATTGATGCGGGAAGGCATGGATTAACGAACGATTGCTAGAAATTTAAATTTAAACCAGTCTACGGTTTCTAGAGTATACAGAAGATTTGTAGAGACAGGTTCTTACAAAAGGAGACCCGGTACCGGCAGAACTCGGGCAACCACCCGTCGTGACGACCGATATATTGTTTCAACTTCCCTACGAAATCGTTTCCTCACGTCACTAACCATCAAAACAGAGCTGAATGAAGTGCGTGGAGTAAACGTGAGTGCACGAACAATAATAAAGAGGCTTAAGGAAGCGGCAATCACCCCTTTTAGCCCAGCAAATGGTCCAAAGCTGTCTGCAGCTCACAGACAAGCTCGTTTAAGATTTGCGCGTGAACATCTTAATTGGACTGAAGAGCAATGGGCCTCCATATTGTTCACCGATGAGAGTAGGACATGTTTAAATGGTGCAGACGATCGCAGAAGAGTCTATCGTCGACGTGAGGAGAGATATGATCAAAGTTGCATTGAAGAACGTGTTCCTTTTGGAGGCGGTTCGTGTATGGTGTGGGGTGGCATTTTGATGATCGGGCGAACGGAACTTGCGTTCATCGACATGGTTCGTCAAAACGGTAGAAGAGGTGGTTTGACGGCACAACGTTATATTACAGAGATTTTAGAAGCTCACGTGGTACCTTACATGGGTGTAATAGGCGAAAATTTTACTTTAATGCACGATAATGCCCGACCCCACGCCGCTGCACAAGTTCAACAATATTGCGAAGAGCTTGGGATACGTACCATGAATTGGCCAGCACGCAGCCCGGATCTTTATCCCATTGAGCATGTTTGGGACAATTTAAAAAAAGCTATATATGCGAGAAATCCTGTGCCCACAACAGTGGCAGCACTAAGAACAGCGATTTCACAAGAATGGAACAATTTTCCGCAAGAACGTTTAGGTAAACGTAATAACCCGAATCAGATATATGCGGAACCGTTTAGAATCTGTAATAAGGGCACGTGGAGGCAATACACCTTATTAAAAGAAAAAAAACCTGTGCTGCAACTTTTTTTTATTGTAAAAACCAATTTTTCAATAAACCAACCAAAACCAATTTTTGTTACATTTATAGTTTTTGTTCAAAAAAATTTAATGGTCCTTTCCAGTATACAAACATTTAAGGATATGATACTACGCTGTTATGAAGTTAACGAACCAAACTACAGGTTATTTTACAGGTTACGTTATTTATATACTAGTGGGATCGTTGCATATATTATGTATTCAATATTCATTACCCCCTATTAGTTCATTAGTAAGCATGTTTATTTAATTGTTTCTAACGTAGTAGTATATTATCGTGTAAATGATTTTAATTGGTGTTTGTTATTTTTTATAACTTAGGTATTTATAAATCTTAATATTTATAAATTACGTGTCACGTTGTTTGTCCGCGATGGACTCCTAAACTACTTAACCGATTTTAATCAAATTTGCACACAGTGTGTAGTTTGATCCAACTTGAAAGATAGGATAGCTTACATCTCAATTTATAGTCGCAATATTATTTTATTGCAAATTTTTTGACAGAACGAAGTCTGTCCGGGCAGCTAGTAATATGTATATGTAGTGTACGTATAATACGTATAGTACGTACAGTATTAATATTTAGTGTTATTAAGAACATACATACAAGTAGTAATGAATACACACGGTATAATTAAGTTGAAAATCGTAGAACACGTAATTATTAAAGTATAATATTTTATGAAGTTTAAAGCAACACGTCCGTTCGCTACGCTTTCTTGGATCGGATTTTAACATATCTACATATTTAAACATACCTACATAATCAAGAAAACGAATAAATCCTACGAGGTTGCAACAAAACTGTAATAAAACCCTGCGTCTTTTAGTTGTATTAAATTTTTATTAAGTATATTATAGTATGCTAGTTGGGAAGTCTTCTACAGGGTGTAATTGAAATCAAAATAGATATTTCAGGGGGGCGGTCACCTTGCGATTTTCAGCCCAAATACGTAAAAAACTGCCCTTAATATTTACCCAAATTATCCTTTAAAATACATTAATCATACACACTGCGCTCAAGAAAGCGGCGACCTTATTTTACGATACATGAATGAATTTCGCAATGCTTTGTATTCGCCGCTATTAATGTACCGTTAGTACGTTACCGCAAAAGGTACCGCCGCGCCGGCGTTTCTTTTACGAACACCGGCGGGCATTCACAAAGACCTTGCTTCGACTGTCCCGCCCCCCGCGTGATCCGCGCCCTGCCGTGCGAAAGAATGTACTTGTACACAAATTACAGTCGTACCGTCGCGCGCCTTGGTCGTGCACCGTGAGCGCAGCAGTGCCGAGTGCGTGCGATATTAATTACCGGCATTGCGATTTATTTTGTTTGTTAAACAAGTTAATTAACAACCGTTTTAGTGTCAGTGTGTTGACCGGTGTTTTAAACAACTGTTTATTAGGTCCTTACTTTATTGACGGAAGATTTGATAGTGCATCATGAATGATTTATTTGGTATTTTAACAAGTGTGGTGGATGAAATGTTGGACGATGTGCCGTTAATTTATCACAGAAAAGTGCAGCGCAGACGACACTCTTTTTGTGCGATCGAGCCTGTGGTCGCACAAATGTCTACATGACGCGCAAACACTCTGTCTCGGATTTTTCGCAGACTCAAAGCACACGACGCACACCTTCGATCATTCTGTCGGCAGAACTGTAGTGACGTACACGCTATGGAAATCACGCAGAGATCGCGATGCATTATTTTGTACTTGAAGTACAGAAAAAAAGAACAAATAGAGAATTTTGGGTACATTCTATACTTTCGAAAAGATTACTGAAAGGACAGTTCCATATTAAACATTCAATTCTGAAACAATATCCGGATAAATTTCTCAAATTCTATAAAATATCTGTTACAACATTTAATGAACTGTTATCTATTTTAATGTAAGACCAGCTTTGACTCATTCGGAAACAACAATGAGGAAGTGCTGGTCTGTTTTGTATTTCAATCGATCTCTGGCGCCATGCTAATATCGCATACGTTACGCCCACCACTAACGAATGCAGATTGCAGACTAAAGTGTGCGCCGTCTGCGTTAGCGCGTGTTGAAGCAAACGTTGTATTTCTTTCGCAAACCATTTGTGTGGAGCTGCGCGACGCGGGGCGGCGCGGTCTGCCCGAATTACACGTATTTTGTGTGCGCCGCACTTTTTGTGCGTCGTATGCGTTACTGCATATAATTGCAAAGGTTCTATTTTCACAGACTTAAAAGAGCGTCACAGACAGTGTGCCGTCTGCGCTTCACTAAATATGTATTATCAACACGACGAAGCGTCTGCACACTATCTGGTCAGAGTCCGTGAGTTTTTAAATACCATTTCATTTTTTAGACATGTCAGAAATAAATCAATTTTGTATTAAATGTTTGCGATGCCTATTTCATGTTGGAAATTTGCTTAGCAGGTACATACCTAAGTATTTTTGCCGTTCCTAAGCCAGGGTTTAAGTATGAAGGGAAAATGGATCATGCTAAAGTCCGGTTTACACGTATTAAGTAGTTAAGTAGATAACTAAATTTTAAGTGAATAATTTTAAGTGCGCGTTCCAACGTAATAATTTAGTAAAGCTCCTTAGTTTATACAATTCTTCACAAAATTACTTAAGCATTTTACTAAATTTTAACTAAAAAGTGCCTGTCCAAACGTGTCAAGTGATAAGCCCCGCCCGCCTATTTAACAGAAAATTAAAAAAATCTAAATTACTTATTTACTTGCGTACTAAATATTATCTAGTAAATTGTCCGTTTACGCGTATTAATTTACTTAAAATTTAGTTAACTACTTAATACGTTTAAACCGAACAGTTCATTCACCTAGTGACCTAGATAATGCCAGTTCGACGCGCTGCTAGGGTGTCCACACGTTTTGAGATTTTTCGTATTTAGTTTGATACTATTATCTCTGTGATTTATGGGTTTTTTTTTATTTATTCTTTATTTATTCGGGCTGAGAATCACGAAGTGAACGCCCCCCTGAAATATCTATTTTGATTGCAATTACACCCTGTATAAAATATTTTACATTTATTTGTTTAATCATATTATCAGGTTGCCTTGATGACCATCTCGCTGTGGTTCATGGCCTGGACGCCATACCTCGTTATCAATTACTCGGGAGTGTTCGAGACAGCGACAATCGATCCCCTCTTCACAATCTGGGGCTCAGTCTTTGCTAAGGCTAACGCCGTCTACAATCCTATTGTATATGGTATCAGGTATATATTTGAAATATATTTTCATTCAATGCGTTCCTTAAAATAACTGTAATAGAAAATATTCTCGTAGCTAAAACGTAAACGGTGCTTCCACCGCCAGCTTAAGCTGACTTCGGATGAACTTCAGAAAATTAGCTAAAAAAATAAAAATTACCTACGCCGATATGCTAAGAAAGGCGTTTTAATTTATTCTTTATCGTAACTAAATATTCTGTGATAACAAAATAATAATTGAATCTGTAATAGCGGCTGCTTCTATTACCGACCGATGGGATGATGTTTGTTTCTATTACCGTTTTTTATGATTCTATTACCGAACACTGAAAAAGGTACCCGCGCTCCATAAAAAGAAAAAAAGCAAAAGAAGTATTTATTAAGTATAGCACTTTTGAGATCAATAATAATTTTTAGTAAAAACTGAGTTTTTTTGTCACTAATGCTGTCAAAGTATTATTAAATACGCTATTGAAATATTGTAAGATGGTGGTTAATATCTTAAAGAACGGTTTAGTTATTCTAATCCGTTGATGAGTTACACATTTTGCCTCCAAGTCACACATCATCAAACCCTGAGATAGTAATGATTTTATGGTAATGATTTGCTTTTAAACTGGTTTTACAAAAATAATGTTATTGGCAACAAATTTCTTAAAATACGGCTCTGATTCTCCCATTTGTTCAAGAGTTATACATTTTGTCTCCAGGAACATCATCAAAACATTGGTATGATAATATTACCAATTACAAATATCTTTTAACACGGTTCAATTATTCCAATCCGTTGAAGAATTACATATGTATTTCGTCTCCAATTCACATGTTGCAATATAAATACGAATGTAATAGTTGAGGAGTCTCTCTTTAGCTCCAGAAACCATCACAAGATCCTCACCATGATGTTAATGAGACTACACTGAAGCAATCCCCTATTCAATAGCGTTTGAAATTTAAATCATCCAAATTGGTCGAACCATCTTTGAGCAATCGCTGAACATACAAAAAAACCATATACATATCGATGAATTGTTAACCTTTTTTGAAGTCGGTTGAAAACTTATAGAACTTTTATGAACATAGAAACTTATAGTAGGCTTATCAGCATTTTAACTAAAGTACGCTACAAACCTACAATAAGAGATTTTTATAAATAACACCGTATTAGAATTCAGTATGAAGATTACTATATTCTATTATCGACCTAAATAAACTTTCGCTTTTCAGTTTTTTTTTTCGTTGGATTTACTTTTTGTTAAAAAGTAATTATTGTTTCTTAATATACATACCTCAAATGTTTTAAGGCTACAACTTTAATGGAGTCTATAATATTATACCTTATAAGAATGATAAAAAAAAACTAGCAGTAATAGAATACTTTAGGGGTCGTTAATGGAAGCACTTACGTAATACGTTCCATGTTATCTTTGCAGTCATCCCAAGTACCGCGTAGCTCTGCACCAGAGGTTCCCAGCTCTCGCGTGCACGCCGTCACCGGATGAATCCGGGTCCACTGCCTCTGGGAACACTGTGGTCTCTAACGAGAAGGAGTCTGCGTGAATGAGTCCGCTACTGTTAACTACCCACATGGTGTTATCGCCGATCTCTGGACATCCGATTTTGCCAAAGCGATGTAATTTATTATTTTTATACAACTGTACAAAGTTATGAAGTTGACGGGCCGTGAGCTGATAAAATGTTCAGGCTTAATACGCTTAATATTAAATTGAGCCTGCATACTTTGAGTTTGCGCTCTGTGTCGCTTTAAACGTTGCACACTTTTCCAGAACCTAAACTTGTAAACATCGGCGAGTGACATGAGAAAAAATACAAAAAAACAATGAATATTGTGTCACTAAGCCGCCCCGTACATTATTTATTTATTTATTAATAGATCGCTAACATACTGTACACCATTTCATTAAATTCAAGGCATTAGGTATACAGTTACACATTCTAAGCGCCAGTACAATTATAAGCGACGACTACATTCAGAGCAACAGAAATTATTATTATATAAATATAAATAAAAAAAAGACTTAAATTATGAATAAATTATTTATAAATTATTTTATAAATTTATTATGAGACTGCTCCTTTTAGTATTTAGGTAACGAAGAACTTACGATGACAATGGCGCTATGTATCTTGGACAAATAAAGATTTTATTTCAAGCAAAGTGGTTTAAGGCCCTAAGAAAACTTTCTTTCATTTCAAAATCCTAAACCTTCTTTGATCAAATATTTGTAAGCTTTGAGCAAGCCTTTACTTTTCAACGTCATAGTTCCTATTATTAGATGAGGCTGAAGGGAACAAACTCGCATGGACACATGCATTATTTTTTAAATGTTTTTCTGTAAAGTAAAGTAAGTTTTTCTGTATTATATTATAGTTACATTATGTTAGTTCCTTTTGATTATAAACTTGTACCATGTATGGATAGCCTCAGGGATCTCAGATTATTTACAATAAAATACAATTATATTCCTTCTCATTGCAAGTTTATATTTTCAATATTTACACCTTTTATTCCATCTGAGTATTTACATTAATACAATATTTTGCTATTTTTCTAGCTTGACAATGAATGACAATGGTATTATTCTCAAATACTATGGCAACCAATATAGGGTTGCTCATCTACAATGTACAAATGTAGGTTCGCTACACATTCATTTATAAAAATAGGCTTACACATGTTTATTTTGGCGAAATAAATGTTTCTTTCTTTCTTTTCTTTCTTTCTTTTAAAGTTCCCGCTGATCTCAACAACGGCTTATTATTAGTCAATTTGAATGCCATTTTCACTGTTGTATTGTCGTAAACTTTGTGTAATACTCGTATTTTGTTTGTTTTAAATTAATTATTTCATGTAACATTCATTCATTCATTTCATAACTTAATTTGCTAAAAGAACAATACTTTAGGAAAGAAATATTACATGAGACGTCGCACAAAACAGTAACCAGAAGCGTAACTAATAAAATACTTATAAAGCCAAGAACGAACAATTACTACGGCAAAAGAACATCTCAATACATTGTACCTGACCTCATAAATAATATACCACTGGACGTAAAAGTTAAGATAAAGGAGAATAACTTAAATAAAATATTGAAAGAATACTTTATATCTAAATATTAATAATATATTTCTCGAGGCGTTTAGTATATTGTGTAAGATAATATCTATATTTATTTTTATTCTTTATATATATTTAGTAGATTTTGCATAAATAAATAATATAAATAAATAACAATAAAATAAAAAAATATAAATTGCATAAATAAAATGTAGTTATTTAACTTGGAGCAGCCTGTACCGTGTACTGTGTGAGAGTCCGGTTATCCGGTATGCCGAGCGTGGACGGGCTGCACTGCGATGATTGGCCGTGCCGCGTGCGTAAACAACCTGTATCCTATACCTACCTAATTTATTTTTCTCACTCTAAGATAAACTGCTTAGTTTTTAAGAGTGATGTAGATGCACAATCATTATGTAATATTTATATTATGTGTAATCTTAAATAAATAAATAAATGTAGGTTTAAATATCTAGAGATGAAACGGATAATGGTTTGGCCGGATACCGGATATTCGGAAAGCATCGAGGCCGGAGCGCCGGATATTCGGCCCTTTATCGCATTACATAACTCGATCAGTTTGATTTGAAAATAGACGCGGTAAACGAGATCGGAAATAGTCGGGCGCGTTTGGGTGTTATCACCTTCGATTACTAATGAAAAACAAAATCCAATTGCTAACGAGATTGACTTTTTCTTAAAGACATCTCAAATAGATAGCAATCACAACCCACGCATGCATTTGGTGGTCAGTTAATTCGAATCAGTATTCGCAGTTGTCAAGGTTTGCTAGAATTTATCTTTCAGCACCAGGCAGTAACTAGCGTTTACAGCGAAAGGCTAGTTTCAGAAGCTGGCCTGGTATATCAATGCAAGCGGAGTTGCCTCTTACCACAAATGCGGAAAATTCGGTATTCATTCACCACAATTTGCCACTTGTTAATTTTGAGTACTAAACTAATTAATAAAACAAACATTTGTGACGAGTGATTGTATGATTAAATCAATTGTGATATGATTTGCCTTGTGTAAAATAATGAGTATTTTTTTAAATTTTACCATCCGATACCCAGCCGGTTAGTGAAAACAAGGTCAACTCTAAAAATAACGCTCATGAACGTCAAAACTTTTAATAATTATATTACTACCTACTTCATTTACAATTTGATAATTATATACAAAGGGGTTATCGGAAATATATAAGGTAAACACCGCAATTATGGACAGTTTAACAGCAAATTTGTGGTATTTGTGAAATTTTACCTATATTCTGAAAGTTTAGGTACTGAATATACTTAAAGTGTAAAGTCCTATGCTTATTCAACATTTCTGCTGTGATACGCGTGAGATATTTAATTGATTTAAATTTAATTAACAAATAAAAAATATAATTTTTTTACCCAGTGATGGACAGCAAAAACTCAGTCATGGACATCCAGTAATGGACACCCAGTAATGGACACGAATCTAATCATATCATATAAACCTAGTTAGGCTAGTTATCGACATATCTATGACTAAAATGCAAAATAATAATTACATATTAATATCTTTCAGGGTTCCGAAGTAAAACCGCAATCCTTATATTATAGTTTCGTCATGTCCGTCCTTCTGTCCGAAGCAAAGCGCCGCGACCCTTATTGCTAGAAAGCTGTAATTTGGCACGAATATACCTATTTATTAAAACTCCAGATTTGGGAAAAAAATACTGAAAAACATTTTTTTCAGAGTACCTCCCTTTACAGATAACGTTGACATCTCGAGTGATGTGCAGTATCACGTCATTTAGAGGCCAAGGCTAAGCTGGCCTCCAAGAAGCTTGGTGTCCTGAACCGGGCTAAGTAGTACTTCACTGCGAGGCAGCTACTTATGCCATATAAAGCTCAAGTCAGACCTCACATGGAGTACTGTAGTTTTGTAGTACTGGAGTAGTACTGGAGTAGTAGTAGTACTGGGGTTTTGTAGTTGATATTCACGTCACTGTTACACGTCACAGGTCACAGCTACGCTCGGGCGTCGACATGCGAACAAAACTGCAACGTGTCGGCGAAACCGAATGACGCCTGTCACCTGCGACGCGGAATGAATTCAGTGTATTCTGTTTGTTTTGCCACCGGTACCGAAACTTTGCGAGGGATATTTATTATTCACATATACCTATAGAATTTGAATATGTAGATCTCAGTTATGCTGTCTGATCACAAGGGACTTGTGTGAAACTGTATTGTTTGCAGATGATACCTCATTACTTTTTAAAGTTGATAGGAGAAAAAAATGTTTTGACGATGTAAATAATACTGTTTCCCAAGTGTTGCAATGGTTTACATGTAACGACCTAATGTTAAATGCTAGTAAAACGAAATGTATGAAATTCACTTTACCAAATGTAAAACAGGTGTCTGGGAGACTGAGTTCAGCTACTTACGCGGTTAAGAAAGTAAGGCTCTTAACTGACGTAGAAACAGCACGGTTAGTTTATTTTAGCTGATTTCGTAGTGTTATGTCCTATGGTCTGTTGTTGTGGGGCTCAGCTGCAGATATTGAGTCTATATTTATTTTACAGAAAAGAGCAGTCCGTGCCATTTACAGCCTCAGGCCTAGGGACTCGCTTAGGGATCTCTTTAAGGAAATTAATATTTTAACTGTGGTGTCACAATATATATTGGATAATGTTTTATATGTTAAGAAATATTACGATAGTTTTCTTAAGAAGAGTGACATCCACAATATTAATACGAGGAACAAGGCTAAACTGATTGTACCAAATTTTAGACTATGTAAAGCTGGTGGCTCGTTCATGGGTAGGTACATGTGTAAAGATTTATAATAAAATTCCATCGAAATTTACAGAAATGCCTTAATTTAAATTTAAAACTCATATTAAAAGCATTCTTATGACGAAAGGATATTACAAACTAGATGATTATTTTAAAGACAAGACTGCTTGGACATGAGTTTTATGAATATAGATTGTAGTAGAATATGATAGCATTGGCAAACATTGGCGTAACTTGCATGACTTTCAAAAAGTGTTTGTAAACCAAACCAATTTTGAATAAAATTTTTTGATTTGATTTGATTTGATTAATTTTAATCTGTTACTTTAGCAGTTTAATCCACTTAGATATATTTTTATGTGTAAAAATATTCAGTGCCCAAATTAAACATTTTATTTTAAATAAAAGAGTTGCTAAATAGTTCATAAGATAATAATTGTCTCATATACCTATGTATTTTATTCTCATACTACTATTCAATATTTGAGAAATGTCCTATGAACAGGTTGCATCATTTTAGTTTCGCTGTTAAAGTTTTATATTTCCTGATTTGCGCAAAGCAATGTAATTTAGCTTTATTTTGTTAAATGATACAAACGCATAGAACATTAGAACATTTTTATATGTATAAAAAGTGAATGTAAATTTATATTTATATTGCCGATCTTTTTGTATGAAGCTTATGTTATAAAGTTTCTGCTGTCATATAGAATAATCTAAATTTTACTAACAAAAAATAACCGACTTCAAATTCTCAAAAACTACTTGTCAGATCTCGTTCAAATTTATGTGGGACCACATGACAAGCACCTGCTTTCGATTAAAAAAAGAATCATCGAAATCGGTTGGCGTGATATTGAGTTATTCGTCAATTTGTCGCGCACATCTAAACACAAATTTACGACTTATGTGGTTTTCTAGTGGATGCCATTGTCAGATCTCAATAAAATTTATGTGAGACCACATGACAGCCACCAGCGTTCTGTTATAACCCAGAAATTAAAGGAGATATGCTTGGTCAGGGCCGGAAGATGCTGACTCGCATCTTCCAGCCCTAAGCTTCTATCTCTGGGAGAGTCAGTCTGGTCCCATATCTCGCGTGAGCCACACCTCTTCCACCTTAATCTCTGTTCCCTATGTTTAATCTCTGTTTCCCTATGTTTTATCGCTGTTTCCTTATTTTATGAATAAACCCCGTTCCTGTAAAACTATTTGTCTTTTTTTTAAAAAGACAAAACCCAGACCCCGTATAACATTTGGTGGCAGCTCAAGGGGATTTTAAAAGTCCCTCGGAAACGTCTCCTGCGAAACGAAAGTGTCGAAAAAACAGTGAAAGTAAAAATCGTGAAAAGTGTACGGAAGTGATAAAAGTGCAAATAAGTGTTAAACAAGTGCTAAACCTAAAATTAAAACTAAATCATAAAATAATATTATCTACGAGTAAGTTACAATCCAGTGTTCAATCGGTACAGTGTCGCGACATGCGTATCGTCGCATCCGCCGCCTACGCACACCTCCAGTGAGTCTTGTTTTACTGTTGCACGTCTTTCTTGGAATCGATTGATATATATATACACCATGTCCAAAACACTCGAAGCCAGAGTGAGAGAGGAAAAACAACAATTGGAAATACCCGAGCAGGGTGGCAGTAAATCACCTATATTGTCGCCAAAAATAATGCAATCAAAATCTACACCAACAATAGAGATGGACCTTGGTATCCTGTTCAAATTTATAAACACCTATGATGGCAGCCGAGAATCACTTAACTCTTTCCTTGTAAACTGTAACAATGTTTGCGAATTCGCTACTGATGTTCAAAAACCAATAATTTTCAAATATATTCTAAGTCAATTAAGGGGTAAAGCGGAAGTTGCCTGCTCAGTTAAAGAATTCAACAATTGGGAGCAACTAAAAGAGTTTTTAAAAAACCAGTTCGGTGTGAAAAAACATTATTCCCATTTACTAACCGAATTACAAGAGAGCAGGCAGGGTCCGCAAGAGAGTGTGAGTCAATTTGCTCTCAAAATTGAGACGTGCCTCTCACAACTATTGACGGAAGTCACAATGTCCACAACTAAACTCAAAGAATTACCAGGCCGTACAGCCTCGATGGAGGACCTCGCCCTCCATCATTTTGTGAATGGGCTTCACCCTAGAGTCTCCTCAATTGTGAGATGCAGGTCACCTAAAAATCTCAACGAAGCTATAAATTTTGCCATTTCGGAAGAAAAAATACTCCAAAGCATTTATAAAAAAATCCCTGTATCTAATGAAAATAGGATTTCAAGATTTAAATTAAATACACCGCAGCCTCGCAGATTTCCTGACCAGGTACGTAACCAAAACACACCTAAAAGCTTAACTGATACTAACCCAATCGTATGCCGATACTGCAAATTTCCAGGCCACTCCATCGAAAATTGCCGAAAACGGCAATACAATAATAGTGCTCGTAATCTCGATCGCCCTTCCACTTCCAGTTTTAGGCCTCAACAACAGCGAGTTCACTTCATTGAATACCCCGAAAACGAGAATGAGCCTAACTCGCAATATTATGATAATAATACAAAAAACGAATAAGTGGCTCGTATCGGTGTCATGCGAGACACCACTCTACATCTAAGTCCGACACCGTATCTAATAATTTTACTAAATCCTCTGTATCCTCTGTGCCCGCTGAATCCGCTGTATCCTCTGTTTCCACTGAATCCGCTGTATCCTCTGTTTCCACTGAATCCGCTGTATCCTCTGTGCCCGCTGAATCCGCTGCATCCTCTGTTTCCACTGAATCCGCCGTACCCACTGCTCCCGCTGTAACCGTTGCACCTACCTTATCCACTGTATTCACAGCATCAGCTAAGCCTGAAAAACTTACCACATCTGCTACACCTAAACCACGTACTCTCGCCAAACCCACTGTATCCACTGCGCCTTCTATGTCCAATAAACTCACCGCATCTGAAAAATATATACTTACCAAATCCACTGCACCTGAAAAAGAAACACTTACCAATTCCACTGCACCTAAAAAGGAAACTCACACTGTATCCACTGAATCCGTGCCTAATCCTGAAATGAAGAACGAAAATAAAATATTTGAAATTACCACTGATCCTACTAAAGTCTTACTTCCTCATGTCCTTGTTAATTCTACAATATCCGAAATTCCATTATCCTTACTAATAGACTCCGGTTCAGCAGTCAGCCTCATTAAATCCTCCTGCGTTCAAAAACCCCTTACCTTAATTAATGAACAAATAAACCTTAAAGGAATAGAACCTGAAAAAGGATCTACAAAAACTCGCGGCCATTTTCTTTTAAAAATGTGTATATCTGACTCCCCAAAGAAAATTATAACTCACAAATTCCACGTTATCGATAAAATACACCTTCCTTATGATGGAATCATAGGAACTGATATGCTGAATTCACTTGGCTGTAATATTAATTATAATACAAGTAAACTTCAAATCAATAAAATACAATTACCAATATTCTTTAATGAACCAGTTTACAACATACCTGCTAGATCCGAAATGATCATAGAATGCTCTGTTTCAAATCCTGAGTTAAAAGAAGGGCTCATAATAGATGAAACTAGATTCAAGGACATCTTAATAGCTAATTGTTTAGTCAAAGTAAAAAATAACAACAGAATAAACATAACCGTCGTTAATACTTCTGAGTCCCCCAAATCTCTTAACTCTAACTTACTTCTTACCTTAGTTCCAGCTGACCTTAACGTTACTATTTCACCTGCAAATAAATCTTTCGAATATCCAATCAATAACATACAAACCTATAATTCAATCACTCGTACCCAGGAAGTACTAAATCAGCTTAGAGCAGCACACTTAAATACTGAAGAAGCAAATGCTCTCTATGAAATCTGTTCCAATTACTCTGACATTTTTTATTTGACAGGCGATCCACTCTCAAGCACTAACGCGTTAGAGCATGAAATTAATACTACCACCAATGAGCCAATCCATGTAAAATCTTACAGATTCCCTGAATGCCACAAACAAGAAGTACAAAATCAAGTCGATAAGATGCTAAAAGACGGTATAATTAAACCCTCTATGTCTCCATGGTCCGCCCCTATTTGGGTTGTCCCGAAAAAATTGGATGCGTCTGGACAACGAAAATGGAGGGTCGTGATAGATTATAGACGGCTGAACGACATCACCATAGGAGACTCTTATCCAATCCCTAATATCAATGAAATACTAGATCAACTTGGCAAATCTAAATACTTTTCAACTCTAGACCTAGCATCTGGATTTCATCAAATTAAAATGTCATCAAAGGACGCTGCAAAAACTGCTTTTAACGTACCCCAAGGCCATTTCGAGTTTAAGCGCATGCCTTTTGGGCTTAAAAATGCTCCTTCAACCTTCCAAAGGCTAATGAACACAGTCCTCACAGGCCTACAAGGCACAAGATGTTTTGTCTACCTTGATGACATAGTCATTTACTCATATGACCTCGATTCACATATAAAAAACCTTGAGTCAATATTTAAACGTCTCAGGGAATACAATCTTAAGCTCCAACCTGACAAGTGCGAATTCCTTCGTAAAGAAGTCTCCTATCTCGGTCATATTATCACTGATAAAGGTGTCAAACCTGACCCCGAAAAGATCAACGCTGTATCAAACTTTCCAGTCCCTAAATGCCCAAAAGACGTCAAATCATTTCTAGGCCTTATGTCATACTATCGAAAATTTATACCAGACTTCTCAAAGACTGCAAAACCTTTGACATCTCTCTTAAAGAAAAATACTTCATTTATTTGGCAGAATGAACAACAACTAGCTTTTGAAACTTTAAAATCTTGCCTTATTTCTCCACCGCTCCTCATTTATCCAGATTTCACAAAACCATTTACTCTCACCTGTGATGCTTCCAATTATGCTATCAGCGCAATTCTCTCCCAAGGAGGTCCTGGTAAAGAACAGCCGATAGCATATGCGTCTAGAGCTCTGAATAAAAACGAAATCAATTATAATGTCACAGAAAAAGAGTTACTAGCTATTTTATTCGGCTGCAAAACCTTCAGACCATATTTGTATGGTCGGAAATTTCAAATAGTGACTGACCATAATCCGTTGAGATGGTTGTTCAAACACAAAGATCCATCTAGTAAATTGCAAAGATGGAGATTAAAGCTGGAAGAATATGATTATGAAATTGTCTACAAAAAGGGTAAACTTAACTCAGCCGCAGACGCTCTATCTCGTTATCCACTTAATAATAATTCTACTTCCGTGAACGTAATAGGTACAAAAAAGATAGATAATACTCCTAACAACTTACCTTCTACTCTCACCGACTCTTCTGTTCCCTCGACGTCGCGGAATCTTACCAATCCCGTCGAAATTAGTGAGCAACTACTGTCGAGTCCATCAAACCTTGAAGAATGGGACTTACCTTTCCTAGACCCCTTACAAAATCTTGGTTTTGAACTTCCAAATCCCTCTCCATCTCTTAATCCCGAAGCGTCTTCGTCGAATCCCGTTGACCCGCTGAATGCTGAAAGAAACCTTAATACTAATCCTGAAAATATTAATATCGATAATGCTAACTCGAACGTACCTGAAAGATACTTACCAAATCCTGACCCTTATCTAGATAATATTCTAAATCCTACTACTAATCCTAATAATACTCATACTCAGCCCGACTTACCAAATCCTGACACTTACCTCGACGAAATACTAAAAGAAACTAATGATATTAATCCTAGTCTACCTAAAGATGTTGACTTACCTGATATTCCTGACTTACCTAATAATCTAGACTCACCAGACTCAAACCTAACTAATTCTGATGACAACTCCTATTCCGACTTTTTAAAAGATATGTCAAAAAATAATTATACCTATAATAAACGATTCACGAATATACCAATTCACTATCCTCTGCCAACTGCAAAACCACAATCATTCCAACTTCTATAGACTTAGACGAATCAATTCCATACATAGAAGAGACTCTGAGTAGTTGTAGTAACGCCACTGAATTTCTCACGAGAGAAAGAGTTCTACACTCATTCCTAGAACTTAAATCAAACGATAAATCCTACTATTTCTTATTCACAAAAGTTTATCATTTTGATAACATACTATACCCTGAACTATTCCAGTCATTGAAAACTCTAAAAAGAGAATTGCTAACAAGACGTGACGGAAAACCTAATGAAATCGCTATATCCGACTTTAAGGACCCCTTTGTAAAACCATCCTTTACAAAAATCTACAACATTTTAGCCTATTTATTTAACAATACAGGAATCACTGTCAAAATATATAGAAATTCAATGATTTTCCCAACGTTGAGTGAGATTCCTAAAATATTAAAAGAGAATCATGACTTACCTGTTGCTGGTCACGTTGGTACTTCTAGGATGTACAATCGCTTAAAAGAAAGATACCATTGGAAGAGAATGAAAGCAGACGTAGAAAATTACGTAAAAGGGTGTTCTCAATGTCAAATGAATAAAGCTCTTCGACAAGTTAATAGATCTCCTATGCAGATAACCTCCACAGCAACAGCTCCTTTTGAGAGGATTAGTCTAGACATCGTAGGTCCACTCCCTGAAGCTGGTCAAATAAATCTCAAATATATCCTTACCCTACAAGACGACCTAACCAAATACTCAACTGCATACCCCATAACAAATGCTTCAGCTGAAGAAAGCTGTGAATGTCTTATTCATTTTATTTCACTGTTTGGAATCCCCAAAATGATTCTGACTGATCAGGGAACAAATTTCACTGCAGACCTTTTTAAGAAAACGTGTGAATTTCTAAAAATAAAACAGTTGTTGTCCTCACCATACCATCCCCAAACACAAGGCGCCCTGGAAAGGAGCCATTCCACACTAAAGGAATATCTCAAATCTTACGTCAATGACAATCAGACAGATTGGCACAAATATGTATACACAGCCATACTGGCATATAACACCAATGTACATACTACTACAAAATTTACCCCGTATGAACTAGTTTTTGGCCACAAACCCTACCTTCCTGACTCTATCTACGAACCTCAACCAAAAGACACCTACCACGAGTACATAAAAATGCTTAATCACCGCCTCAAAACATCCCAACTTAAAGCTCTCGAGAATATAAACAAATCCAAAGAATCTTCCAAAACTTACTATGACCAGAGATCTCGTCCGATCACATATAGAATCGGAGATATGGTGTACTTAAAAAACCATGTACGACTACGAAAAGCACTGTCACCTGTGTGGAAAGGACCTTACAAGGTCGTCAAGGTCCATGGAAACCACACTCTTTCACTCCTCATAAATCGACGTCATGTTAAACATCATTACGATGAGGTGAAACCAGGTATCCCTCTAGGTTAAGATATAATTAAATATTAATGTTAAAATATACCTATATTCCTATATATAGACATGTATATTTACAAAATTAGTTTTAGTATATACACATTACTTTACTAGAATTAAGAATTTTCTTTCTATTTCTTTTTCAGCTTGATAATACTATGTCTCGGTGTTACCAATGCCCAAGAAACCAAACTTATCGAACAGATCACAGAAAGCCCTGGAATATATTTTAATCCCTCAGGCTCCTTAAAATTAATAAGCGATTACTTGCACGTTATACTGCCAGTAGAAATTAACTATATAAAACCTCACATCGAAAATATTGAAAATGCACTGCAATCCGCACAACACCTCTGTACTCAAAGTGAAGTATTAAATGATTTTGAGTGCCAAAACGCCTTCCAGCCACTTAATTCTATGTATGATGAGATCACGAGAGACTATTTTTCTATATCACATCTTATTCCTACTAGATCCAAAAGATCTGCATGGATTTCCGGTATCGGCACAATTTTTAAACATGTGTTTGGCACGATGGACGAGGATGATGCGATTAAATATGATAACGCCATCCAAACTCTAAAACATAGTAATAAAAATTTATTAGACCTTGTGACAGATAATATTATGCTTTCAAAATCTGCTATATCCAACTTTAATAAATCCATATCTGAAATAAATAAACACGAAAAAGAATTAAATATTATGCTTGAAAACCTATCTTCATTTGTAAATAATTATACTTTAATTACTAATTCGTTAACTTTAAGATCTACTATTCATAGCACCTTTAGTGTGCTCCATTCTACTATGTTAAGTTTATCTTATAAATTAGAAGACATTGTTAATTCTGTACTATTTGCTAAAACTAACACTTTACATCCATCCATTGTAACTCCTAATGATTTGTACAAGGATCTAGTGACTAATGTAAAACACCTCCCAAAATACACTGAGTTTGTTGTAAACCTGGAATTAAATAATATTAATGTATTAATTAACCTATCAGAAATTGTGACATATATTATTAATGGTAAATTCGTTTTTATTCTTAAGATCCCTTTAGTTTATATAAATAAGTATAATTTGTATAAGAACATTCCAATCCCAGTACCACACAATGTGACAAATTATAAATCATATGCATTAGTTATACCAACAACTACATATGTAGCTATAAGTCAAGATAATTCTAAATATGTAACATTAAATGATATTTCAAATTGTAAAACTGTCAATTCTGATACTTTTATGTGTAAACAGATTAACGAATTTAGTGTTAGAGACTATCCTATTTGTGAAACCGAAATTTTACTTAAAGTTCTGACCGCATTGCCAAAAGAATGTAAAACTAACTTTTTGTATGGTCACACTCATATTTGGCAATCATTAGATAATAATAGATGGGTTTTTACTCACTCTGAAGCAACAAAATTGAACATAGAATGTAAAAATGAAATAACTGAATATACTATTTCAGGTACAGGAATTTTAACTTTAAAACCAGATTGTATTGGATTATGTGAAAATGTAAAATTAATAACAAAAAAACACCCAACTTATAGATTTAGTCACATCCGTTCAGATTTCAATCTGATAAACGATTCGTGTTGTAATCTTGCCAAATTCAAGAGTTTTAACTATAATAATTCAATCAATAAAATTCCTGATTTAGATTTACATCGATTAAACCAAATTGATGTTAAAGCAGACGATATGTTACAAATAATACAAAGACTAAAATCGGAAAATGATTCAATTCCTAAATTAGCACATGAATCAATAATGTTATATGTTTTAATAATTATATTTGTGATTTTCATTCTCTACTATTTTTGTTATAGAAGACGCGTGGCTTTTCTTCTTAAATTTAGACCCAATAACCCTGACTCAAGAGACCGTAAACAGGACACTGTTCCTGAAGAAATTGAAATGCACCCTCAGCCGCGCATTCGAATTCACTAAAAACTTCGCCTTCAGCGTAAGTTTTCTTTCAAGCAGGGGGTTGTTATAACCCAGAAATTAAAGGAGATATGCTTGGTCAGGGCCGGAAGATGCTGACTCGCATCTTCCAGCCCTAAGCTTCTATCTCTGGGAGAGTCAGTCTGGTCCCATATCTCGCGTGAGCCACACCTCTTCCACCTTAATCTCTGTTCCCTATGTTTAATCTCTGTTTCCCTATGTTTTATCGCTGTTTCCTTATTTTATGAATAAACCCCGTTCCTGTAAAACTATTTGTCTTTTTTTTAAAAAGACAAAACCCAGACCCCGTATAACAGTTCGATTAAAAAAAGAATCATCAAAATCGGTTCGCCCAGTCCAAAGTTCTGAGGTAACAAACATAAAAAAAAATACAGTCGAATTGAGAACCTCCTCCTTTTTTTGAAGTCGGTTAAAAATACAAAAAAAATGTAAACTGTTGATCCCGACGACTATGGCAAATAAAATTTATTTATGAGCAAATGAAGTTGTAAAACTTAAAACGTTGTATTATTTAATACTTTCAACATAATATTTAAAACAAAATAAACATAAAATCTTAAATATTTTTAAAGCTTTATATGTATTTCAAGAACTAAAAACCCGCCCTGGCGTAACTGCCTTTACAGTATGTAGTAGCCTTACTCATGAATGTGGCTGCCATAGCGAAAAAATTTTTTTTATTCCAACGGTTCCAAAGATTAACTCACTGAAACAAACAAAATGCTCTTAAGTTCTATATTAATGAATCTTAAAAGTAAAACTGAATTTAGGTATTCCTCATTCATAAAAACAAGCAAAGTTATAGAAGGCTCATAAAATATTTTGTTTTTTTTTCATTCTTACGAAAAACCGGGCAAGTGCGTATCAGATCACACGCAATGTAGGGTTCCGAAGTAGTAAGTTTATCGATGATTACTCATTAACTTTATTATTTATGCTTACATAGTTGTGATAGTTTTCCTTATAAATTCATCATATAACCTATTTTTGAGATCTTTTTCACATGTCCAAGTCCACTTGACTCTATCCAAAATTAGCACTTTAAAGCCAAATATTTCTCTTAAAATGGTCTTAGAAGAACCGTTATATTTTTAAAAGAACTTTTCAACGATACCCCACACTAAAGGGTACGCGATGAATAAAAAATTCATCCTCACGTTACCTATAAGGTAGGCACCCTGAAAAAAAAATGTTTTTCAATATTTTATTTTACGATTCTGGAGTTTTAATAAATATGTATAACGAAACCAAATTACAGCTTTATAGCACTAATTGTCCTTCGCTTTGCTTCGGACAGACGCACGACGGACGTCGGACATGATGAAACTATACGGGTTCTGATTTTACTTCAGAACCCTAAACACGATAAAGATAAAACTAATAATTATAAAAGTGCTATACTTAGTTAAAATAGGTTAATTAAGCGTTTATGAATAAGGCCCTAAGTTTACAATATCATTTGCATTGTCTTGAAGATTCTACCTCCTCGTAGCTCGTAGCACGGATCTCCCATACGCAATTGCTACGAGCTAGCTACGGTTTTATTTCTACAAGCGCTACAAAAACTACTGCGAGAAAAATGTTACTTGAAACGCAGAAAGCGGCTTACGATCACTGGTTACCAAGTATAAGCACGGATAGTCTAATAATTTTTAAAACAAAAACACAGATTTTAAAATTAAAAGTTTTGATTTTAGGGTTATCAGTCAAATAGCCAGAAGGATACATTTGATAGATACATTTTATAGTAATAGCAAATAAGTAACAGTAACAATATATTTATTTCACTTGATCAACCACCTGTATGGATCAAGGATCAACAATCCTGGATGATAAAAAGTACCTTAAAACTTTCTTTCTTTTATTCTCTCTTTCTTCGGCGACGCAAGGTGATGCCTTTGGTGTCGCTATGTTCATGGTGTCGATAGCCACTTACCATCAAGTACGCCCATTGTTTTGTGTTCCTTTCTTGTGCTCTTTATGTATATTATCAATCATCAGATTTATCGAACGCAGTGAGCATGTTAATAACCAAATAATGATAGATATGTGGAATTTAAACAGACTTTGATACTTTAGATAAATAAAATTAGTCTAAATGAATCGTAATTATGCCAATACCTTCGAAAAGGTAAATTTCACGGTTCATATGCGAAAAATGAAATGTCAACTTGGAACTCATCCAGATTTTTTTTTAAGAAAATGATTCTGATGCCAAATTTTTAAACCATAACATTGGAATTAGGGAAAATACGTAAGAAATTTAAAAACTGGATATTTTAAGAGCAAATGTTCTTAAAATATTAAACTATTTTTTCAATACTTACTGGTAGAAAATTAAGGAAACGTCCGTTAGTTGGAAGTCCCGACGTTGTTTCACTTCGATACCAATTAGATAAATCATTATCTTACGAAACACTAGCGTTCGATTAAATTAAACCAATCACTACAGATTGAAAACCAACGGCAATGTAAGTCCGTGTACAGAAGAAGCTTTAGTTTTACATATATTAAATTAATGAATTAGGAGACACGCACAGCGCGGCTGATATAAAAGTGGATACCGTGGTATTGTCTTCACAAGTGAGAAGCGACAGTCAGTCGAACTACTCACTTCGTCATTTAACATAGATTTATTTTTTATTTGCACTTAAAATAAAATAAATGTAACAAATGTTACAATAATATAAGGCTAGCGAGTTTAGTTCACGGCATCTTGTCTGAACCGTGTCACACAATGGCGCCGAATTTCACTGATGGATTCGGGCCTGTGGCCTACCCTATAAAAATGTAAGCATTTACACGTATTATGCAATATGCATTTACGTTTTTTTCTAGAAGTGTTTAATGTTTAATCTTAACTATATTAATAGATATTATATGTATTTCTTCTACTTTATAAAAATAAATTATTAGTTATAACGTTTAATTTAAAGTAGTTCTTAGTTTTACGTTAATTTATTTAGATTTAAATTGATGTGTTATCCATTAATTATTACGCATTTACAAGTAATGTAAAAAAATGTTTCAATAAACTTTTACTTTTACTTTTATACTCAAAATGTATTCTATTATTCCTTTAACATCACCAGGGTAGCAGAAGAGATTGAGGAGCACATGCTGGGGTGGAACGTTCCAGAAGAGTACCAGTACATGGTGCCCGACCACTGGAGGAACTACCCGGCGGTCAGCAAGTTCTGGCACTTCGGTCTGGCCTTCATCTACGCTATCCTCATGATCATGTCCATCATGGGCAACGGGATCGTCGTTTGGATATTTAGCACGTGAGCATATTTTTATTTAACATTCACATATACATAGTAGACACACAAATACACATAGTAGTAATAAGTAATACAATATAATATTATAGTAGTAATAAGGTGATCTGTGAATAGAACAAAAAAAACAAATTTGTAGTTTCTTGCTGCTTTTTCTTCGGGTTCACCTGTAGGTATATACATACATGTCTGTAGGGTTCACTCACGGTAAGGCTTTGTTGAAGGAATGGTATAAAAAATAACGCTTAAAACTGTTTTTATAAATTGAACAAGATATTTTTAAATTTTGAATTTTAAAAATGCCTTATTTATGAAATTATTGTTTTACGGGCGCAACTTCGTTTGCGGAAGAAATATTTTGCACTAACTAATACAAAGTGTCATCCCTTATTTGAGCCCCATAGGGGATGAAATTCTATAGAGAACCTCTGTGCAAAATTTGACACTTCCATTACGTCGGTGTATTATAAATATTTTGTACATTATGCTTTCCACCTAAAATAGAGGTCCCGAGGTACTACAGTGTATCATATGATGTAAAAAAATAAAGTTTATATTTAATGAACTGCTCTAATAAAGTTTCGTGTAAAATATTTCAAATATCAAAACAGATGTAATTTTATTTTTCTTAAAAGTGGCATTTAAAAGTGAAATCGATTTTTACATACTTTTTATTTATCATTTTGTTTTTAATAATTAGGTACTCCTAATATTGCACGTGCACGTTTTACGAGAGGCTCGTTAATATTTATACGAACACCTATGTAAAACAGATGAACCTAATGAACGAAATAACTATGCGGACATGTCCTTGTTTCTTAAAAGAGCTTTTAGGCAGCCATTTAGGCGCTCCACCCACTGAAGACGCGTCCCGCCGCGGTGGCCGGAGCGACGGATAATGCAACTGCGCGCGGGGCGCCTTCCCGCGCGTTGCCGCGTCGGCAGTGTGTTGTGCTAGGCGCGATTTCTATATAAATTGGACGTAATTTCTGAAAAACGTTGCAACCCACAAATAAGTCGAAATTGAGTTAATATATATCTATGTATAACTCTTTGAACTCACCAATATCTTAATATTTCATGAAGATAGAATATCGCTCACCTATTAATATGTATAATGGCACATCTGCAAAAAATGCGAAGTTGAGTTTATACGGTATATACGTGTTTAAAAGTGCATAATCTTCATAGTGGTAAATATGTATTAATGCCTATACTAGTAATCAAACCCATACAATCTGTAAAAAACGTAAAAAGAACCCATAAATTAATTTTAAACATGTTTATAAAATTTTTTAATTTCGTTTCTGTAAAAATATGCCAAACAAAGATGTGCCGTTGTATTACTGGGTGAGCGATATGTATATGCTATCTTTTTTTGACTGAATATGTTTAGTTTTCAATAACTTTTTTCATTATAAACTCGTTTTATTATTATTTTGCCAGTTACTAATGATGCTTGGAACGTTTTATGAATTGATATTTCATAACGTAACATAAATATTGTAATATATCAAAAACGTTCCAAAGCTATGTTTTTGCCAATATTAAAAAAAAATATCAATGTTGGAAGTCCTAAATTAGGTTATCTAAAAATTGTAACATGTTATCTATAGCATAACAAAACTTGAAGTTTAAACTAAAGTGATTTCATGAAGTAATACAGGGTTGAACTTAAACCTCGATTTTCTCAAAATGTTATGTTTGTGGATTGGAACGTTTTTCTGGAACTACGTCCAATTGAGATACTTGCATACAATGGTAAAATCTGCCATCCCGCGCTACGCGACAAGGCGCGGTGCAGTGGGTGGAGCGCCTTCTGAAACTCCACTGACCTGATGACGAGCTTCAAGAATATTCTTTGAGAATATTCTGCGCTGTAAATATTATTTATCAAAGATGTGGCATTGGCCGGCGTAAATACAGTGTACTTCCTTCCTTCATCTTCTTCTTCTTTAAATCACTAAGTATCACACACAGCAGAATATGGCTATAAACTTAGATACTAAGAGAGAGTCGTTGAGTAATCGTAAAGCATGAAAATTCTAAGTATGGCGAATGTATAAACTACTTACAAGTAAACTTATTTATAAATTCAGTCAATCGGCCCAAGTGACAGTTTCAAATGAGGCCGTTTAACTGGAAACCGAGAAGAATACATTAAAGTACTCTCAAACAGACCAAGAAGTGGAAGTTTGGGAATGAATTAACACTTTAAAGGATCAGGAGCAGATGTACCGAGTTAATAATGCCGAACAATTTGACGGAGCTCACTCCGCACTCCGCCGACACTCGACTATTTAATTAACTCAGTCATAATTTGAATTTGAAGTACAACTGTACAAACACAACTTTACCGAAAATTCAACACAATAATTGTGACATCCGCGTCCAGTGGCGTAACAATAGGGTGGCAGGGCTGGCAAAATGCCACGGGCCCCCGACCCAAGAGGGCCCCGGCCCAAGAGGCCGCGAGCTCAAAAATATTTTTTTACATTGTACCTGAGTATTTCATTTTATTTGAAAAGTATATTTTTATAAATTCTGCTTAAAATCCAAAGTGAGACAACTAAAGACCATAATACAATATCAAGATACATAATCGTAAAGCATTTCAATCAACCTAAACAAAAACATATTATGTATTTTATCGAGTATTGGACATCATTATAAACCAACTGAAATCGCGTTTCCTTCCAAGGAATGAAATTTTTTCAAACTGTTTTGCAGCCTTCCACTTTAAAAGCTTTAAATGACACTGATCTATTAAAAAAGCTCTTTAATTTGTTGAGATATATAAATAAGACATATGTATCTGAATTATTTGCCAGATAAATTATCAGTTTTCGATCCACTTTCAGAGACGAAATTGAAAAATCTTCGTGTATTAGAGACATTGCTGATTTATTAATAATAAAAAATCATTTTATGTCCTGCAGCTTTCCTGAAGTATGCACTGCATTAATGTTATTTCTTACAATTCCTGTGACTACAGCTAGTGCTGAACGATCATTTTCAAAACTAGAATTGATAAAAACCTATTTAGGAAACTCTATGAGACAAGACAGGTTATGTAACTTGGCTATTCTGTCTATTGAAAATTCTATGGCCCTATCTTTAAACTTTGATGATGTTATAGACATTTTTGCGGAACAGAAAGCTCGAAAAAAAAGATTTTTCATAATAAATATCTTACTGAAATTATATTGTTATTTTTATTTCATTGTAAATGTACGCAGGTTTCCTCACGATGTTGTTCCTTCACCGAAAAGCTAGCCAATAGATGATGAATGCATTGAGGTATTATGTTCTATGGATGAATGTGAAGTCTCCAAACTCTCCAATACGCATTGGGCTAGCGTGGGGACTACAGATCATTCCCTCTCGCCTAAGAGAGGAGGCCTATGGCCATTAGTGGGACATATACAACGTGTAATTGAGTACGCTGAAAATCTCGAAGTTTATTAAAATTAAACTGAGTACAACGTTACGATTTTTACTGATAGGGCCCCATCAAAAGAATTTGCCACGGGCCCCAGTTGGTATAGTTACGCCACTGTCCGCGTCATCGCGCTATTAGTCTAAAGAAAAAAATAGCGGGGGGGGGGGGTGGCCTATAATTTATTTAGTCTCCATTCTAGCACCCTTCTTTCCCATCGGTTTTATCGGCCCTTTGAACTATGTGGCCAGCCCATTGCCACTTCAGCCGGCTATTCTCTGAGCTAAGTCGGTTACCCTCTTTCGTCTACGGATCTAATCATTTCTAATGCGATTACTTAGAGAAATACCGAGATAGCCCTCCCTTCTGTATGTAGGCAATTGCCTTTATTTTCAGTGTAAATATACAAAATAGTCGTCTGCCGAGCGAGTCGCTTGGGTTCAAATCTTATACAAATTATTTTTTTCACAAATCATAAATGGCGTTTGCTGATGTTGTGATTCACAAGACCTGGCATTGGTAATTTAAATAGTCCATGAGTCCATGACCACTTCGATATTCAGCGCATAGTTTCGATGTTTAGCTGTATCCTTTTACAAATTTTTCTTTTACACGAAACGGCAAAGGCTTTTTTGAGGTAAGTATTTTTCGTAATCTTACCGTAGTATCTGGTTGTCGCAGATGCTTTCACACATCAGTGTGCCAGATCTCGGCTGGAGCCGAGTTGGGCCCACGTTATGCATCGCGTATTACCCGGGAAACTTACAAAGGAAACATAGCGCACTCACTTGGATATCGAGGTCATACACTGCACATTTGCCACTTATTTCAGTTTCGTAATATTTCTTGTGAACATTTACACTACACTTAATGTCCGGGAATTGCTATAATTTGTATTTGTTCTCAGACCATAGAATGATTGTGTTGTGATGTCTGATTTTCTATGGTGAATCGCAAAACAATGGAACCTCACTCAGAAAATATGTGATAGTGTGTCTGTATATGTGACTGCGGGATGTGTGTGAGTAAAAAAAAATTGCGCTTTAGTGTGCGTCAAACTTTCAAACTGAAATAAGAGTTTACGTCTCGAACACAGGAAACGTTTTCAAGTTCCGGAAAGCGCCAATCGCAGCACCAAGTTCCGTTGCCACACTTACTGGAAATCTGTTACAGAAATGCGGCTAAATTATATTTAACTTCGGAAAGAATAAAAGTTTCCGCTGTATTTAATAAGTTTTACACAACGCTCTCCGGTGAATGTGCGGGTGCGAGTGACGTTCCAGCTAAGTTCTCAGGTGTTCTTTACTTCTGACAAATCGTTTCCAAGATTCTTCACGCAGACAGATAAACGAAGCGTTTTTACACTTACATTTTTTTTAATATAGGTACATACTTTATTTTCCCTCTTCTTAAGGTGAGGCGGCAGCGGCGGAGGACAGACTTCGTTCTTTCAAAAGTTTTTATTTTTATTTTGAGATGTAAGCTATCCTATCTTTCAAGTTGGATCAAACTGCACACTATGTGCAAATTTGATTAAAATCGGTTAAGTAGTTTGGGAGTCCATCGCGGACAAACAACGTGGCACATAATAATTTATATATATTAAGATATATGTTCACCCATTCTTGGCTGAACGGTAACAGTTGTTACCGCTGAGCAACTTTTTTGAGTAGATAGTCGACACAGGAGCAGACGAGCCCCATAATGCTGATCGGTTTCGGCCAGACATCAGTAACACAAATATTACCTTCGTGTTGCCCACTAGTAAGAAGCAAGAGACTCGCATTATATGTTTCTATAACTGGTTTTCCAAAATTTGGATTGGGAGAATAATCACATGCTAAATTAACACTTTTTTTAATGTAAATAACCGACAAACGAGCTGATGATCCACTACATGATAAGCCAATGTCGCGATATGCATACGTCATTGATACCAAAAGCATAGCAAGGGTTGCCAGCCAAGAAAGAAGATAGACGAAGCGAGAAGAAGTAAGAAAAACAAAATTTGTTTGTTGCAGATCAAAATCACTTCGCAGCCCAAGCAACATGTTCGTGATCAACCTGGCGATCTTCGACTTGATGATGATGTTGGAAATGCCCATGTTCATCGCCAGCGCATTCTACCAGCGGATGATCGGCCACCAACTCGGCTGCACCATCTACGGCGTTTTCGGAGGGCTCTCCGGCATCGGCGGCTCGATAACCAATGCTGTCATCGCTTTTGATAGATATAAGTACGTTCTTTATGTCCGGTATAAGAATTTTAACACATAAAAAATAATAAATAAAAATAGTTAAATAAATAAACAGGTTGCGCAGTAATAGTAAAACAAAGTAGGGTAAACTCATTTAATAATTTGACTCTTTTTAAATATTGAATGCAAAATGTGCAGAGGAATTTGGAATTAATTAAGCTTATGCTCACAACATAATATTTGTACTTATTACATGAGGTGTTTGTTCATCATCAAAAAAAAAACTAATAAACAATACGTTTGACTTTTGGAAAGCCTGTGAAAAATATCGTCAGGACTTAAAGGTGTAAACTGGTTCATTGTATTTCTGCCCTCGGTCTGAATGTGTGTCCTTGTCTTGTGTGTTTTCCATGGCACCCACGGCACAGGGATAACTAGTGTGGCACTATGAGTGTGTAACTTTTTTTTTTCCTACCGCATACGTATAAACTGTGGAACGAACTATTATCGACGGTGTTCCCACGACGACGTCACGACGGTGACTGCTTACCATCAGGTGGCCCGTCTGCTCGTCTGCCTGTATATTACATAAAAAAATTCCTCATGTTCTGTTCTGTAGGACCATCTCAAGTCCTCTAGACGGCCGGATAACCAAGGTCCAGGCGTTGTTGCTGATTCTCTTCACGTGGATGTGGACCCTCCCCTTCACTGTGATGCCAAGCTTCATGATATGGGGAAGTTGGGTACTTGGTAATTACAACACCATTAATTGCCATCCATTTGTTTTGTTTTGAACTTGGATCTATTTATTAACTCTATGTCAATTATTTGTCACATATTAATATACAACTGCATTGATATTAAAATTATTTAAAATTATATATTTACACTGTATAATATAAAACTAAATACATAAAAGCAAAATTAAAATATAATTGTGTATAATATAACTAGGTCCCTGCGCGCAGTACGTAAAAAACTGGCAGCATTCCCTCGCTGTATAGCGCTCTATGCTTACACGCTGAGCAAGAAAACTGCCAGCTCTAGGGTCGCTCGTCTTCTCTTTTAATTTTTTATTAATTTCTTTAAAAAGGTAGTGAGCGTCGGGACCCCAAGGGCCAAGTGTTTCAACACCGAAAGCTTTAAAAATATATGCTGACCCGAGATTTCCATATTTTAATTTTTTAATTTTTTCGGCTGCTTCTGCCGCAGCACCTGCTCTGATTTTGCTACCAGGAAGATGGGACGGAGCCAGTGTATCTACGCAGGTAGTATCCCACACCAGCAACCGCCCCATACTCCATGGCACAATTGACATACCGTCAGGTCTCTTGCCATCATTTCTGAAAATGCCATTCGGCTCTAAAATTGATGGATTATCTAAACAGATTGAAAGTTTCTCAGTAACAGAGATTCTAGCGCCTCGCGGAATTCCCTTAACTAACGGAACATTTCTTTTCAAATCATTAAGAAGTAAATGCAAAGGTTGATTGCTTACAGATGATGATGATGATATATGATTGTGTGACAGAGGGCTTCCTAACGACGTGCACGTTCGACTACCTCACGGAGAACCAGGAGACCAAGGTGTTCGTGGCCTGCATCTTCGTATGGAGCTACTGCATTCCGATGACGCTCATCTGCACCTTCTACTGGCGGCTATTTGGAGCCGTGAGTACATATTCGTTAAGAGTCTGCGCGCGGACGGCATGACAAGACATTTTTATGCAATAGGCACGTTAGCATATTTGTTTTTGAAGCTACGATGAGCTTGAAATTTCAACCAAAGCATGCTGTGCCGCCCGTGACCGCGTGAGCGTAGTCCTTTAAAGTTCTAAATTAGTGATCTACTTGCGGGTGTTACATCCGCTTTATATGTAATTCGTAAAGCAACTTCTTTCACAGTAGGTGCTCGCGAACTTTATAATGAAGTTGTCCTACATCCGATATCATTTTTTCATAATTATTATTTAATCGATGTTGTTACTACAATAATAATAGTTCACAACTACATAAGCATACTATCCTAGCAATATTTTTATTGATATTGCACACATAAAATATGTCTGCAATATGTTACATAGATTAATTAATTGGTCAGTACAACGTATATTTCAATATATTGAAAGCATGATCATATTATATTAACATTTACAAAACCAACAGTTTAAAATTAAATTGATATCGGCTCCAAATGAATATTTCTATCAGCAAACATTTATTCCCGATTAAATTGAACCGGATCGCGTGTTATGGCAAGCTTATACTTTAATTAGGCTTTCGTTTTATCAGCTTTATTCATCCACGATTAATATTGAAATTATTCGATACAATCTGTGCCAAATACCTACTCGTTTGGAAGTACGAATTAAATATAAAATTATTCAAATTAATATTTTTTTCTGGTTTATGTCATATTGTATCACAATAGAATTTTAATAATTTGTAATGATAAACGTTCCTAAAGTAGCTACTAATCATGTCGTAGTAACATACATAATTACATAACGTAACATAACTTTTAGCATTAGTAATAAACCTGCCCTGAAACGGTTCCCAGGTTCAGTCCCGGCTGGGGTAGTTATTATGTGACAGATTCTCCTGCAATAAGGGGATTTCTTTTTTTCTTTCACTCGCTTGTGTTTGGCCAGTGTAAATAAAAACCCTTTAAAAATAAAACAGTTTATCGCCGTTCAAATCAGCTAAGTATGTCAAACATATCAGTCCGGCCGAGGCTCAGCGAACTCTCACATAGTTTGTTTCACCGCTGAGCAGGTAGCATCCCAAGTATGTCGGGCACCGGCTTCCCGAAGTATTTCAGTTAACTGACAGGGGACCGTCGCACACAGTGTTCTCAACGTTACATCACTTGGTAGGTACTCGTGTTTTATTACATCCATAAATAAACAAAAACAAATAATTCATCTCTTAACAACATTAGTTTGTTAGTTATTATGTATCACAAACAATTCTACCCAAAATCTTGACATGTTTGAGATACCTATACATGTGAAGAGCGAATTTCTTGATCTACTTAGAACTCATTTGTTACGTCAGTAATAGCTTAAGCCTAAGCCTTTACTTAAACTAAAACAAAATCTTTTAGCGAATTCCGCTGTAAATTCCTTTAAATCTTTTCACTTAGGTACTGATCCAGTTTTGTTTTGAAACCGAAAATAAATATTGAACCTAATAATTATTATGATACGACTCTTTTCAGTGTGGGATAAGTAGTTGGAGGAAAACCAAATTAATTGATACTACTAGATAAATAAGAACCTTTCAAACCAGCCCGCTTCCTTCTATTTTCAAGCTCTTAATTTTCTCGTTCATTTAATGCAACTCTAGAAAATCCTTTTATTTATTCAGTGGTGTTATTTCAAAAGACCTATCAATCTATCTATCTATTTATCTAATAAGGCCATCCGCATCGTCCTAGAAATAGAAGATTCTGCCAAAAAAATGTTTTTCGAAACTAAGATTTAAAAATTCTAATATTAAAATCTTCGGCAGTTTTTATGCAAATAACAGGCAGACGAGCCGACAAGTCATGTATAGTAGTAGTACAGTAGTGTTAGTGATCGCCGCCGCGCCGTCTTCCATGGATATGAGCAACACCAAAGGCTAAATAGGTACTTATGCATTGCGGCCAAGGTAGAGAAGAAAGAAAGTAATAAGTTTTAAACTTTCACATGTGGCTTCAATAAATGAATACTTGGTCATAAATGGCTAAATTAAAGTACCTAAATAAGTGTGGGTTGCTCGTACATTTAACTTTATCTTTAGCTATTACTGACCAAATGTCAAAATGCGCGAGCCAATACGGAAGGGAGTCAAAATTCTAATGGCTCGCGGATTTTGATATTCGGCCATAGCTAAAAGGTTAAAATGTACCTGCAACCCACTCTAAGTGGAAGGTACACAAATTACTGCACCTTTGCTTAATAAGTAGATATATGATGTTGCATTATCAAAGCTCATCAACAAACGCACGAATTATGCATAGACAATTTACCACATCCTACACTCTCGTCGTTCTACAACAGTATTCATGAGTATACCTACATCCACTAGCGGCACTAGCTGTATTCGTACGGCCCAGGGAGCTTATTAACTTTGAATAATGTTTTATTAAGTACCTACCCCCTTTGCTCTCTGCAGTTTGGGGCCACCGAGTCTTTATTTATTATCTACTTCCATTAGGTATATTGTTTGTTTATTGACTATAACTACGACATTAAGCCAGCAAATTCAGCATTCTTCGCATTTCATATTAGTGGAAAGTAAGTAGGCACAAAAAGTTTCAGGTGATTTTGATATTGATTACAATTGGATTTTGGTACAATACTATATTATATTAACACGTTCGCTGCGGCAGCATTAGATCTAAACCTTCTGCTAGTGCGGTACGAGACAAATACTGCCCGTATCTATATTTCCTGATATGCGTTACGACCTCTATTTTGCCGTACCAGCACCTGACTTTCAAAGTCCATACAGACGTGGAAACGCCCCATACCAATTGTTTTTTTTAACGAGTCGATAGGCTACGTCCTTGTGTATACCTAGCTGCGGCAGTCCGGGGTTCTGTTCGATATTTTAAAAGATACAGGGATTTTTCAAAATAAGTCATTTACGGCAATATATTTGCCGTATAGCATAGAAGTGAAAAAATGCTAGGGACGGGGGGTTTACTTTTAAAATGAGAATCGATACTTTAAAGATATTCTTTATTGAAGACATAACATTAAAATTTGACAGTGTATTAATCAACAAAACTTAACTTCTTAATTAGTCAACATAATTAATATAAAATATTTATATAATTGGCAATACTTGTAAGACTGCCTGTAATGCCTGCTTTCTACCGACGAAAAAAAAGGAGGAAGTTCTCAATTCGACACGTATATATTTTTTATTTTAAACTTTTTAGATTATAGATTTTTAATCTTTTTAGATTGCTACTGCATAGTTTTCCGCATAAAAATTATCGAGTGCTTTGCGTACGGCCAGCACTAACGCAAACTAAGATGCCGCGCGGACGCATGCAGTGAGGCGCGGGGTTGGGGGGGTACGGCAAGATAGTTGCCGTACCGCACTGAATAAAAATATTTATCCTACTGTGCGTTACGGCAACTATTTTGCCGTATTGTATTAGTGCATAATATTATTATATTAAAAGCTACAATATCGAAATTATCACTGTCTCTTATCTACACGTAAAGGAACATAGTTAGATCACCCCCGCACCGTGGGCAAAACTAGGACAACAAGCTGCCGCACTGGCGGAATGTCAAATACGGCAAAATACTTGCCGTAACGCAGCGAACGTGTTAACTATAGGTAAGTTACTAAAATAAATCAATACTTTCTAAAAGTATTTCAATCAATGTAAAACGCAAAAGTCGTTATTAAAGTCTACGATTATAATAGCAAAGTTTCTATAATTAGCTAACGGATACCTACTTGGATTAATAATTGTATAACGAGTCAGGAGCGGTTATCGAATTAACGCCCACTCAAAAGAGATTGAACTTGTTGAAGAACAACTAAACGAGTTAACTAACTTCATTCTGCGTTCAGCCTTTTTGATTGTAGCTAAGAATATAGTTGTAAGAAGATTATTATTAATTTATTTAGTTATTAAGTATGAGTTAATAGGTACTCTAGTGTTAATTAGAAACAAATCGAAATATTTAAATAAAGAAAAGGTCATAAAAAGATTATAAATTAGATAAACAGCTTGAACTTATTGCGTTAAATAAAATGTATGTTCTTTACTTCTATTTCAATTTTCCAATTTAAATGACTGAAAGATTTAAAAAGTTATTCTTACACCTTCTCAACAATCCAACTTTCCTTTTCGCTAATTAAAAACAACTTTTCTCATTTAAGAAATGAAACAGAAAGTTTGACATGTCGTCTGAGTTCGGTCATTACATTACAAATTGAGAGCAATGTTGATGAAAATTCAACTAGTTTTAAGAAGAATCTGAAATAGAATATTACGTACAACAGAGAGAGAAACTATGTTTCATGAAATATAAAAATAGTTAAGAATAATAATTCTTGACAAAAAATAACTGACTTCAAAATAACTTGACAAGCACCAGCTTTCGATTAAAAAAAGAATCATCAAAACCGGTTCACCCAGTCGAAAGTTCTGAGGTAACAAACATAATTTTTTTTAAATGTGTGCAATTCACACGTGGTAGAAGTGAAACCTTCAAAAATTTTGTTTTCAAGATAATGAGACGAATGTAAAATTTCGAGAAGATGATAATAAAATTGTAGGTTTTAGTAATGATCATAGTGATGCAAAGTTAGATAAATATTTTACATTTTATTCAGATTCAGAGCTTACATTTTCGATAAATGATACAAGAGGTTTATAATAACTAAAGTATGAAAAGCCTGGCGGGCCGCAGTTCGGGTATAGCTGATCTAGAACCTAAATTAAGATAAGATATAGGATACTTTCTCATCCCGGAGAACGCGGGCAAAGTCGCGGGCACAGCGCTGGTCTTTAATAAAACTGTGATGAGCATCGAGTTATCGGAACCGTTTCCGCCCCAAATGTTTGTTCAGTAAAGATTTCATAAAGCTCACCCAAATTACATAGCCGAAAAATTTTTTGCAATCATCTTTTTGAATTGTTGAGGTTTCGCATGGAAATTAATTTATTTCTGACATCAAAGAAAGCTTCTTCTTTGTACAAAACCTTATCAGGCAACGGAACAAACGAAACTTTGTATACTCATAAACAAAAATATGGTTTATAGGTAGATATGTCACTAACGCACCGACGATGAAGAGCGAAAGAACAGGCAATTGACCGTTCTGCTCGTAGTCGCTCTGTCAATACAAGACGATACGCACGCTTTTGTTGTTTGTCAGAAGTGCTTGACATTTTACATACAGCGTTTTAAAAGAAAGAAGAAAGAAAGAAAGAAAAACATTTATTTCACTCACAGGGCACTGCAGCCTTAAAATGCCTTCGTGTATTTGATTGGTGTAGTGAAACAAAAGATAAACGTGTGTGTGTTGTAGCTCTTTTCGGAACAGATTTTTTGGTTGATTTGTAAGAGCATAACGTATAGTATATTTTGAAGTGAAAACTTCTTTAGTACGGGAGTGACTTGAAATTTTATGAAACGAAACTGTCCAGTGGAGACTAGAGATGAGTGGAGACTAGAGATGAGTGGAGACTAGAGATGAGTGGAGACTAGAGATGAGTGGAGACTAGAGATGAGTGGAGACTAGAGATGAGTGGAGACTAGAGATGAGTGGAGACTAGAGATGAGTGGAGACTAGAGATGAGTGGAGACTAGAGATGAGTGGAGACTAGAGATGAGTGGAGACTAGAGATGAGTGGAGACTAGAGATGAGTGGAGACTAGAGATGAGTGGAGACTAGAGATGAGTGGAGACTAGAGATGAGTGGAGACTAGAGATGAGTGAAGACTAGAGATGAGTGGAGACGAGTTGAGTTGAGTTGAGTTGATTTTACATTCGTCTCATTATCTTGAAAACAAAATTTTTGAAGGTTTCACTTCTACCACGTGTGAATTGCACACATTTTAATTTTTAAATATCATTGGCCGTGCCTCGTCCGTGCCTCGTTCGGAGCACGGCTTGTGCCAGGCTCGGTGTAACATAATTCATCCTTTAGAAGCCAAGTTTAAGTCCATATTCTGAATCATTCCTCCTCTCATCATTCTCGAAATTATTCTATGTAGGTACCTAAGGACACCACTCCTACGTCCTAACTCCTAAGACATCACTCTACTACATTTGGATAAATCTTTTTGACTTTAGATATTAGTCCTTAATATTATTACCTACTGATATACCTTTCGCGTCCCGACTGGGGATTAGGAGTCGTCAGATCTTTATTTTCTTCTTTCTTATAATTCTTACAAATTCTTACCTCTTCTTAGGTCCGACTCCACGAGAAAATGCTGAAGGACCAAGCAAAGAAGATGAACGTAAAGTCCCTTGCGTCGAACAAGGACGATGCGAACAAGAGCTTAGAGATACGCATCGCGAAGGTGGCCTTCACTATCTTCTTCCTGTTCGTGTGCGCGTGGACACCCTACGCCGTCGTCGCCTTGGTTGGCGCTTTCGGTGACAGGTAACTTTATAGTTTTTTTTTATGGAAATAGCCGGCAAACGAGCTGACGAACCACCTGATGGTAAGTACCTATCGGCGCCCATGGACAACAGCGACACCAAAGGCATCACTGATGCGTTGCCGGCCAAGAAATAAAGAAGAAAAAGAAAGAAAGAACTGGCTCTCAAGCCCCCAGCCGGAGCCGAAACACGACGAGTCGTTTGGCGGCTGACTCATGCTCAAGGGTGGCAGCTATCCAGGCGAACCCCATGAAGAAATAATAATAGTATAATGGTATTAATTAACAATTAAAATCAATATTAAAACCTGTTTCGGTCGGACTCTAATAATTACGAGTATGTTATGTTTTGTACCCACATTCACATAATAACATACTTTTCTAAAACCCAGACAGTTTTATTTACACTAAAAAAATGGTTGTCTGTAAAGTCGGTTTACGGACGGTAGTTTAACGTGACAACGTCATGACAAAACATTGATGAAATGATTGCATACTTTTAAGATAAAATTGAGCGCTTCGGCCGATCGTAGCCGATCGTACCTCTCTATCGCTTGTTCCACGCTCTCGCTCGCGCGAAACGGGACAGTGAGTCATGCTTTTTCGTGCGTACACCCGGCGTTCTCCGTTTTAATAAATGCTATCACGTCAAAATAGCTAATAACACTGTCGATTAAGTCATCTTTGAGACAAAAAAAAACAGATCAAAATCGGTTCATCCGTTTGGGAGCTACGATGCCACAAAATACACAGATACACAGAGACGTCAAACTTATAATAACATAACACCCCTCATTTTTCGTCGTGAGTTAAAAAATGACGTTGGAAGTAGGTATGTAGGTAGTTACGAGTACTCATTATATTTTATTCTACAGGAGTATACTAACGCCAGGTGTAACGATGATTCCGGCGTTGGCCTGTAAGATCGTCTCCTGCATAGATCCATGGGTCTACGCCATCAACCATCCGAGATACAGGTCAGTTCTTATGTCACCGATCTAACAACAAGCCATTTGAATTCGTATACACAATTTATAATAAACAAACCATGTCATGGAAAATATTTAAGTAAACTTTCGATTTTTACAACCAAAGAAACAAACTTTTTCACTGGGCATTGTAATTTGACTTAACCAGAGCATCATCGGGACGATTTTTGGTAATAAAAAATCGAATTAATTTCGTGTATAACTAAATCAGAAACCTTCGTTAATGCAGTTTCGCGATCCTTTTAATAATGTTGAAGCAATGAACTAATATACTAACGTTGTTGAAGTGTATCACCTTATAATGATAGGTGTCCTTGTTAGTACCTTATGATTTAGTTAAGGCCTCCGCAAACAAGCTACTTAGCATCGGCATTTGCGTTTGCATCGATGCTGTAGCGCCTTCTGTTAACTCTCTACGTTCAGTTGTAGCATCAACGCGATTCAGCGATGGTAGCGATATTGCATCGCGTTACAAGAATAAAAATTAAAAGAAATACAAAACAGCAAAAGCAACTTAAATAGAAATAAGAACTAGAACTGGCCAAAGAAGTGTTCTACAGATGAAATTAGTGACTCCGCATTGGGCCGCGATATCTAAAACGCGTACAAAAGTTGCGGCGCGCTTGCGATAGTGTGCAGGGTGTATTCAGTCGTTATGTTGAACGACTCGATCGCTGCGAATGTGATTTTATGAATTTTATGTGTGCACTGTTGAGCACCCAATATAAAAGTCATAAAAAGCCAATTGCGGTTGCTGCATCTAGCTTCCGAACAACAGCTAAATCGTCGATCGCCAGCGTATAGTAGCGTGTTTGCGGAGGCCATTCATTGTTAGATATAATAAAGAGAAATTGTTAGATATAATTCATTATTAGATATAATAAATCATTGTTAGATAAAGGGAAATGCAGCGTATAAAAAATATTACATTTCCAGAGCGGAATTGGAGAAACGGGTCCCATGGATGGGAGTGAAGGAGCCCGACCCTGACACTGTGTCGAATACGGCATCGACTGGCACCAGCGTGGGAAATGCTAACGCCGAGGCCTAGACAAGGACTGAAACTAACTCGCGACCACTGTAACATATATTATAGTTTACAACAACATGGCTTGATTATGGAATCCGATTACAACTAGAAGTGATGCAACCTTTCAGTGGCGTAGTTCATTTGAAAAACTTTGATACGATCGTTCAATTCTCGTGCTAACATAGCTATTTATACAACAATATAAATCTACTTTTATAAATACTTAATATACACACGGTGCTGCTTGCCAGTTCTGTTAGCTTGAAATTGGCTTGACACGCTGCCGCGTGTCTAGATATTCATACTTTCAGACAGGCCACAATCTATGCAAGAATCTAAGTTTAGGATTATAACAGAAAATAAGTGCTAAAATGTAGCTCATAACATAATAGCTATAGCACATAGAAGTATTTAACTAAAAAGATAAGTAAATCACAGCATATGTAAGTAATTACAGATACCCAAAATGAGTCACATCTATAATTGTGATTGACATGTTTTGTAGTTGATATTCAGTAAATAATGGCACGTCACAGCCACGTTCAGGCGTCGACATGCGAACAAAACTGCAACGTGTCGGCGGAACCGAATGACGCCTGTTACCTGCGACGCGGAATGAATTCAGTGTATTCTGTTTGTTTTGCCACCGGTACCGAAACTTTGCAAGGGATATTTATTATTCATACTATATTTGCACGGCTTTCAAACGTACATGTAGAATTTGAATATGTAGATCTCGGTTATGCGGTCTGATAAATTTTAATCTGACGTTACTTTGGCAGTTTAATCCGCTTAGATATATTTTTATGTGTAAAAATATTCAGTGCCCAAATTAAACATTTTATTTTAAATAAAAGAGTTGCTAAATAGTTCATAAGATAATAATTGTCTCATATACCTATGTATTTTATTCTCATACGGACTATTTAACATTTGAGAAACGTCCTATGAACAGGTTGCATCATTTTAGTTTCGCTGTTAAAGTTTTATATTTCCTGATTTGCGCAAAGCAATGTATTCTAGCTTTATTTTGTTAAATGATACAAGCGTATAGAATTTCAGAACATTTTTATATGTATAAAAAATGAATGTAAATTTATATTTACATTAGCGATCTTTTTGTATGAAGCTTAAGGTTATAACTAGAAAATGTTCTAATAGGTACGCTAGAAAGTTTCTGCTGTCATATAAAAAAATACAAAAAAATGTAAACTGGTGATCCCGACGAAAATGGCGAATAAAATTTATTTATGAGCAAATGAAGTTGTAAAACGTTGTTTTATTTCATACTGTCAACATGATATTTTAAACAAAATAAACATAAATTCTTAAAATTCTTGATATGTATTTCAAGAACTAGAAACCCGCCCTGGCTTAACTGCCTATACTAAAGCCTTACTCATAAATGTGGCTGCCATACCGAAAAATATTTTTTTATTCATCGGTTCCAAAGATTAACGCATAGAAACAAACAAAATGCTCTTCAGTTTTATTATATTAATATAGGTACCTTAAAAGTAAAACCTAATTATTAACCTCATTCATAAAACAAGTTACAGAAGTATTTTGTTTCTTTCACTCTTATGAAAAACGATAAAGATAAAACTAATAATTATAAAAGTGCTATAGTTAAAATAGGTTTATTAAGCGTTTATGAATAAGGCCTTAAGTTTACAATATCATTGTCTTGAAGATTCAACGTATTAATCATAATCATAATATTAATAAGTATGTATTTCCAAATGTCCTCGTAGCTCGTAGCACGGATCTCCCCCTACGCTCATAATTGCTACGAGCTAGCTACGGTTTTATTTCCACAAGCACTACAAAAAGTACTGCGAGAAAAATGTTACTTGAAGCGCAGAAAGCAGCTTACGAGCACCGGTTACCAAGTTTAAGCACGGATAGTATATTTTTGAAACAAAAAACAGATTTTAAAATTAAGTTTTGATTTTAAAGTTCTCCGTCAAATAGCCAGAAGGATACATATTTTGTTAGATACATTTTATAGTAATAGCAAATAAGTAACAGTAACAATATTATTATTTCACTTGATCAACCACCTGTATGGATCAAGGATCAAAAATCCTGGATGATAAAAAACATATCTTTAAACTTTGTTTCTTTCTTTTTGTTTCTTTCTTTTATTCTCTCTTACTTCGGCGACTCAAGGTGATGCCTTTCGTGTCGCTATGTCCACGGGCGACGATAGTCACTTACAATCAGATAAATCATCAGCTCATTTGCCGGCTATTTCCATAAAAATTTAGATTGTATTTCCATATAAAAATTTTGACTGTATTGTATACCTACTCACTAGAATATCCGGAAAGCTATGGAGTTATGGAGACCCTAGCTGCGACTGGCCACGCGTTTTTATCGAAGAATCATGAACCCGTTTAATGAACAGTGAGGATCGGAAGACATTTTTATGACTACATTTCCCTTAAGCATAGCGCTTATTTCGAGATTACAGTGGTAATGGAGCGAATATTCCTTGATTTCGTTGATATTGTTTTTTGAACGTTATGTTATCTGTTACTATAGGTACCATCTCTATCAATTACAAAATAGATGCTTTTAAAATACTACGACATAATCTCTATCATCATATTGCATTGTTACGGTAAAAATAACAGCAAATAACACCATTAATAGTACGTAGAACCTAGAACTGTTAACAGTACATTCTAAATTACTTTAAAAATGAACACACATAACATAAAAATGTTTGAATGTGTAAATGCAATTCTTATTAACATTTACAAATTATTAATTGTTGTGTAAAGGAGGTAGGTACATTTAAATTATTTCATTTGTTCTCTCTTGTACAAGCCAAAATGGTGTAAATCTGGTTCGAAGTGACCAGACTTATGGTGAGAAATGCGGGCAGACCTTTGAAGAACTGCTGCTGGATCATGCGGGCGTTTAAGTGGACTGCAGATTGCGTTGGAAGGAAGAAAGTCAAGGGTTATTTGGAGGATTGGCAAGCGCACTAACCTGGTTGTAGGACTCGACTTCGTCTGGTAATAGCTGCGCCGACGGCTAGGCAGCTGCTCAAATGTCTCCAATCTTCTTTCGTCTTGACTTCTTATTAGGAATGATGCCGTATATGGTTGGTTGAGGTACACTATGCACTTCACAATTACAAGAGTTATTTAGCGGGAGAAGTGATGCGGCGATATTGCGTTAATTCGAATCCTTGAGCGATGCGGTTTTTATAAAATATGCGGATTAATCATGGATTAATTAATTATTTGTCAATGGGCGCGTGTTGCATTAGGGAGCGGCGGGAAGACTTTTTTCAAATTTGTTCTTCTCATTCCAAACTCGGCGGTGTGCGAGTGAATCCGTTATATAAAAGTGCGCTTGCCAGAAAGAAAGGGAGGATGGGAGTTTGAATAGCGAAGGAACGGTTTGCCGCGCTTTTATAGAAAACAAAGATTTCGCGAGGCGCGATTACGTCTTTTAATCATTTTGGCGGGAAGGCGGGAACAGGCAAAAGCATTTACAGAGTAATGCCACTATTAGCGCGAACACAAATAATGAGTAAGAAAATAAAACATAAAATCTAGTAAAAATGTTTTATTTAAATCTGTGGCTTGTCCGTGTAACAGGCACGCGACATTCAACATTACAACATTTCAAATTGCTAAGTACAGGGTATAATATGTGTCTGGAATGTAAGTCGAGTAACGTGAACAATTACCTTAGGGCTCGCTACACACATAATTATGGAGTAACTTCTTCAAACAATTTAACATTTTTAAGGTTTTTCTTAATAATTACAAATAAAGTATAAGTCTTAAATCTAAATACAACACCAACACAACGGGTAATCATGAAGCCCAATCATATTAGTAAACTAGCTGACCCGGCGAGCTTCGTATCGCCTAACAAACTATTTTTTTAAATAAAAGTAGCCTAAGTTACTCCTTGTTACATCAGCTATCTGCCAGTGAAAGTCCCATCAAAATCGGTCCAGCCATTTCAGAGATTAGCCGGAACAAACATACAGCTAGACAGACAGACAAAAATTGTGAAAAATGTTATTTTGGTATATGTACCGTGTGCCCTTAGTAAAAAGCGGTTATTTTAATATTACAAACAGACACTCCAATTTTATTTATTTGTATAGATAGGCTTTACGACAATATACAAGAGACATTCGATGCAACGCGACAGTTAAGGCTCGTTTTCGACTTTATTTCTATAAGGGTATACAGATTTTTATAATCGGTAGAAACATACTCCACATCGATAAGTATGCGGAATATACCTAATTAAAAATTATTAATCTACAGATTAAAAAATGCTGTTAAATGCAATGAGGTTTAATCAAATTGCTTCATTTTGTAACACATTTTTAAGCTCCTCATGTATGTAGCAAGCCCTCTTTAATAACATTTCAAAATCTCTAAAAGCATTCTCTTGTCAGATAATGCAACGACATACTACCCATATAGGTGGAAATTAGTCATTGTCAGAATAATTAAAAATGGTCATACTCGTTTATCACTCAAAGATAATATTCCGTAGTTCACAACACCATTCTTTAAAAAAAAATTGTGTTAAGTTCCATGCACAAAACAGTAATTTTCAATTAAGGTGATGACGTTTGAGTATAAATAGAAGCAATATTTAAAACCTACTGCATACTAGTGTTCAGCTATTATAAGATAAAGGAATAATATATTTTACTAGCTGCCCGGACAGACTTCGTTCTGTCAAAAGTTTTTTATTTTATTTTGAGATGTAAGCTTTCAAGTTGGTTCGAACTGTAGGTACACGGTGTGCAAATTTGATTAAGATCGGTTAAGTAGTTTAGGAGTCCATCGCGGACAAACAACGTGACACGTAATTTATATATATTAAGATATATAGAATTCTCAATCAAGATAGTATTATAGAATTGTAAGTAGTAGGTAAGTACAATATTGATCATGAAGTACTGCTGAACCGAAATGTTCTATAGAACTATCCAAATGATAGAAGTTACATAGTGGCTTATTTCTTCGAATTGTAGCCCGAGTAGCTCGTATTTACCTCGTTCACGCTACTGAGGTCTCGGATTCGAATCCCGGCCTGGGCAGACAACGAGCTGACGGTAAGTGGCTGTCATCGCCCATGGACATCGGTGACACAGCTGCACAGGTATCACTAATGCGTTACCGGCCAAGAAAGAGAGAAGAAAAGAAAGAAAGTTCGGATCATAGGTGTTTGTGATGTGTATGTGTCCCCATGGCTCCTAAAACATCCTGTTGCGAGAATGTGTGTGTGTGTGTGTGTGAAATTTTTTAAATCACTAATCTTTAGTTCGTAACAAAGTACCTGTTTCGCCCAAAAGTCAACCACCTTATATGACACAGTATGCCGTCACATACGGACACCATAAACGGAATCTATTTACTAGCGGAGTCTAACTATCGATAAAACATTATTTACTTACATTACAAATAGAAATTCACTCTAACTTACTTAACAATACCTAAATAGTAATCTCCTACTGCCTTATGAGTAATTTCGAAACACACACAACACTTGTATATGAACAATAATTTGTACGACATAAATACATATGTTACTGGTCTAAGACCTATAAAATTAGAAAAATTATTAAATAAATATTACATGATCACCCAATTTCAATAACATTCATTTTATATAGTGAATAGTAGAACATGCAAACGATTTATGTTATTGAACTAGAGTGACCGGATTATACATAACTATTAATTTCTAAACTTATTTGCTTGTCCTCCGATTCATATTACGATTACATACCACAAATACATTTTACAAATCCTATAATATGCATATCATTACCATTACATATCAATGTCATATTTTTACGTTAATAAATACGTTTTAATTTAAATATGTGATGTTCATGAATGCTTATGTTTGTACGATAAACAAAATATTAAAAAATATATAACAAATAACGTTGATACAATTTATTTACTCAAGTGCGCCAGACATTACTCGATGTTATATTATCCCTAAGTATACGGCAGAGACTAATGTAAAACTACTATTTTATAATACATACATAAGTACAAAAAAGTTCACATATTGCAGGGAAAATCTATAATGTCACAGAGGAATCATAAAATACGATAAAATTTTAAAATAAATTGATAATATCTCATTGTAGCATTTTTATATTTTCATCACACAATTAAGATTACAATTCAAGAGATTTCCTGTGTCTCTGTATCAAAACGATTGATATTCCTTTAAAAGGCTTACCACTACGACAAAAATTACACACCTATGAATAAAACATTATATCATTTAATGGTACATATTGTCCCACGGGTAGGTTTGGTACAGATTTCCAATTGCTATGATCATGGCAGCCCTTCTCCAACACTAAACATAGCAATGTATTCTGTATTTGAACCGGCGACAAATACTACCTGGATGGTCTGCAACAATTAACCAATTCCTCGGATGCTGCAACTAGTGTCAAGGTTTGTCATCAAATTACCACTAAATCCACTTGTAACACATAATAAGTCAGCCACTCACAGTATAGTACAATGAGATAGAATCACGAAGGGTAGGTCTAGGAACTAAGAGCGGTGTTTATTTCTATTTATGCTCTGCAGAAGCCGCCGTCCCCACCACTCCTCGAGGTTGAACGGCCTGAAGTTGGCGAGCTGGCGGGGTGCCAGGACCTCCTGATAGTACTTCGCGTCTTCGCTGCCTCGCTCCAGCTCGCGAGTCACCTGCAAGTTTATGGAAACTTTCATCATTTATTGTCGTAAGTGGTGATGGTGGTAGACCAAACATCCCCTATTTAACAAAAGAAGAGGCTTTTTCAGTTCCCTTCATTGGGAGTCGCTTGACTATACAACCTTGTCTAGTGTGTTGTCCATGGCACCCACGACACAGGGAATCCTAGTGTGGGGCTATGAGTGTGAAGCGTTATTTATTATTTATGTATATAACTTCAGGCTTCAGCTATAATCTTCAGCTTATAGGTAATGCTGTCGTAACTACCAGGAGGCATATAATTTTTTTTGTAATTGATTTTTAATATTTTACATATAGAAATTATTAAATTAAAACAGCAGTTCCAAAATAAGTTTAATTTGCATTTTTTTTTATATTTACATATACATACCAATTATTCGATTTTGAAATGTGACATCACGAAATTTAGGAACCTTCTCCCACCCCTTGTCACACAATATCACACTACATCGACCCGCCCCCCCCCCCCCTAACGTGTGACGTAATTTATGGATGGCCTCTTGTTATGGTTTTAATTATCATTGAAGTATGTAATAGACGATATTTCCTAATGATTTTGTTAATGTATAAAGATATTACCTTATTCCAGGAGTCATAAATGTAATTGATGAGATCATCGTGCTGATTGATGTTATTGTTATTGATGTGCATGTGGGGCGGGGTCTGCGCCGGGGGGCTCAGCCGCGCACTGTTGTGGCTGCTGCCACTGTGGCGCTTGCCCATGTGGGGGAGAGAGCGGGTGCCGCTGTTAATATATCTGAAACATGATCCCTTCAATGTTAACGTGGAATGGATTTGAAGAAAGTTGATTTATCTCACTCATTACAGTTTAAATTACAACTTTGTAATTTATGTTATTTGCTCAGTTTTAATGGAGAGTGAATGCTAATAATAATGTGAAGAATGTGAGAAAAGAAAACGAGTGAAAATATATAATTGGATACAGTCTACAGAGTCTTCTTGATTTTTTGATACAAACTACTATGAAACTTGTTGACTATTTCATAATAATAAATGTTTTTTTGCAATAAAATTATCTTTGTTGTCAAAGTTTCTCTGTAGCAATAGGGTGCAAAGATTTATTTATTTATAAAGATACAGATAAGGCTTTTATTCTGACAAATCATGAATTAAAATAAACACCTAAATTAAGTACAAAGAACACAGTTTTAAGCAAGATTAGTTTTAAAATACACTTTTTAAATAAATACATGGAATAATATGTGTTCTATTTGAATAAAATTACAATAAACTAATCTACATATACCGTATGTGCCAATAATGTACCTAATGTGTAGTGAAGATTTAAATGTCACATACATACATTAAAATTTGGTACAAGTCACATTATCAGAAAGATCAAGTCGCAAGATACCATATAGATAGACAATAGAAAACTACTTAAATTTGAAAACATTTTGGAGATAATATAAAAAAGGAGGTCAAGATAATAAAGGATTTGGATAATCTAGCTTTATTAATATGAAACAATAAAATTCTCTAAATTAAACCTTAATTCATATCAATTAAAGATGTATGTTGAATAAAACAGTAGTAATAAATATTCAGTATGCTTTGTTTGTTGACACAATGTTGGTATTTAAATAAAGCGGTTATCAATATTAGATAATATTAGTTAAGAAATGAAATACAAATTGAACTCGAACGTGTCTCAGAACATACATTAAACATTCAGAGCTATTCCTTTATGTTTTAGTAAACAAAAGAAATTGCTGATTAAAATAAGCATCCGTTTAAAAAAATATATGTCACGTAACCAATCTGGGTTATCACTGAATGATACTCAATTTGATATCCTACTTAGAATGCACTCGAAACTCCTAGCTTTTTGTTTAGTTGACGAGATGCGTGGCAAACGTGAAAGTTCCACGCGAAAGGACAAGACAAGAGAACAACATCTCAACTCACCTCATATTTCTATCCATCTTTAGGATTAGATAAAGCACGCCAGGCACTTCTTTACTTAACTTACAATTACTTTATAAAGCTTATTATCTAAATCCCACCTTATTAATACATTAAAACAAAACACTTCAAAATTATCTAAAAAAACTACTTCAACAATAGAAATAGATGGGACGCTACTCTAAAAAAAAACAAGACAACATGACATAAAATAATAATAATTTTCAATACAATTCAAATCTGTCAAGCTGAATGACAACTCAAGATGTCATCAAAAGCATCAGCTGCATATCTGTACCAAGTTTCTATTGGTCGTTTCTGTGAATTGTAATCCCATCAAAAACATAAATGTAAAGTGAGAGTCAATTTCAAAAAAAAAAGAATTGAGATCTAAATGGGTGCCAATTTCTGTGTAGAAAAGCCTAAAATTTTAGTCACAAGAACATGTAATTCAAGCTCCACATTTGACTTGGTTAGTTTTCACGTACCTACCTGGGCTATATTATATCTATGTAATTAGCTTCGTCAAATCTATTAGGTTGATGGCTTATGACACTCTTCTCTAATTTGGTTTGTTGGTTGCTAACTAAAGAAAACTAGCCAAGTCAAATGTAAAGCTTGAATTACATGTTCTTGTGACTAAAATTTTAGGCTTTTCTACACAGAAATTGGCACCCATTTAGATCTCAATTCTTTTTTTTTTGAAATTGACTCTCACTTTACATTTATGTTTTTGATGGGATATCATTACTTTTTGTATAGAAATTATTAGTAAGTACTTATTCATAACGTTACTGATTAATTTTAATACATGAACTGTTATAGTGCTCTTCAACTAAATCTGTAGTTAGTGCGCCGTGGTCCGAAATACGGTACCTATTATTTCATTATTTATAAGTAATGATCTTCCACTATTGATGTCCGCTAAATATTGAAATAATAATTAATACTAAACCCCAATTATACTATCGTAATAAATACGAAAGTCGACTATACTCTTATTAGTTACGAGTGACCGCCCTCGCTTTGCTTTGGTTTTCTTATTTTTTTACACCTTGGGTTACGTTATTGGAGTTTTATTAAGGATCCCTAATTTATTGAAAATATAATATAGCCTATGTCACCCGGGGATAGTGTAGCTTTCCAACAGTGAAGGAATTTTTCAAATCGGTTTAGTAGTTTAGGAGCCTATTCAATGCAAACAAACAATCAAATCTTTCCTCTTTATACTATTAGTACAGATAAGTTGTTTATGTTCGATGACATCGTGCAACAATAAATTTTGAAACAATACTTCGAATTACTTTAAACTGGTATAATTACGGAAATAATACAAAATTTTGTGGTGTAATCTTGTAGATTAGAGAAAAATAATTTTCCACACATTAAAAATAAAACGACGTAATACACTGGAAATAACTTCTCCTGATGAACCACTGATCTTCACGTAAATATATATGTGCTGTGCACTTCTCACAGGCACTTGGGACACTGAACATCTTCCTCCCGTTGAAAGCTTCAGAAAGTACTAAAACTGATATGTTTCGTTATATATTCACCTTGGAATCCACATAATGACCAGATGTCATCAATTTTGATCGCTACTCTTAAATTTCAGGCATTTTAAGTAAGTGTTCCTAATAGAATCAATTTTTTGAAAAATTATCATAAATTGATAAAAATTTACTACTTTCAGATTTATTCCTTTGTATTCACCCGACTACCTATCTGCATGCCAAATTTTAACTTTCTAGGTCACCTGGAAGTTGGATATAGTTTTGATCTATAGGTCAGTCAGTGTTAAATTTCTCGATTTTTGGACGTTAATATCTAAATAACCGTTTGAGATGTGTTTATGAAATTTGAAAGACGTATGTATTTCGCAAGTCTTAATAAATGAGCCAAATTTGACTGGTTTATGTTGAATAGTTTTTGAGTTATGAGGTGGTCAAAAGTGGCTCCAAATGGTTCGTGTAATATTACACACGGTGCTGCTCGTCAATTCTGTTAGCTAAGAAATTGACTTGACACGCTCCGCGTGTCTAGATATTTTAGCCAATCAGATTAATTAAACTTCTTTACCTATCCATAGAGTAAATAGTATTTTATCCAATGATAGAAACAGATATTTTACGATCAATGTTTATTGTAATTTTACCATAGAGGATATTTACGATTTTAATTTTTTTATCAGACCTCCAGTGTTGCCAAGTTAGCCATTTTTGGGTTAGATCTGGCAACTTTTAAGATTCCTTTAGCCAAAAATTTCAAATATTCTTGGCTAAATATTTTAGCCACAATTTTAGCAACTTTTGACTTGACAAGCATGGAGTACCTACTGAGGTAGAAGGATGGCCATCTCATATGAAGGGAAAGTTGAAAAAGTAGTGCGGTCTGCAACAGCTATGTTCGAACTTCGAATATCTACTTGGCAGACAATAGGGCTATTCATTACGGGTGGCATAACTCAGCAAACTTCACTCCGTCCACAACAGCTATGTTCATGGTTCATATCACTATTTGTATCACACTAGCGCCATTCAGAAATTACCATTAATGGAACCTGCATTTTCTGTAAACAGCTGGACACTTTTTCAACTTTCCCTTCATAGTTCATACACATGAGATGGCTCTCCTTCTATCTCAATACTCCATGGACAAAACATAGAAATAAGCACTAAATTCTATAATAGGAATATTAAAAAAATAAGCAAACATGTTCTTCCTACCAAATACTGCTGGAATTTTTAGCCAAACCGGTAAACAAGAAAAATATTCATTCCTTGTACCAGTAGCTCGAGCACTAATATTTGCGAGAAAGTATTCGTATGGTTAATGTAAGCAATTTGTCAAATTTGTATAGCATTTTAGTACCATTTACGCACGATAGGAGCGCTTTTGAAAAAATGCCATACAAATTGCTTAAGTTAACTAACTAAGTTAAGAATACTTTCTCGCAAATATTCGTGCTCGAGCTACAGAACTAGAACCATCAATGTCGAATGACTATTGATTTATTCGTGTAACAATAATATTGTATGCTTCAAAGTTAAAAAATAATTTTTAATGGTGTTTTTTTAACTCCTGAACCAAAAAAAGGGTACAAAATTTTTAGAAACTTTTAGCCACTTTTAAGGGTACGAAATTTTGGCATTCTAGCCACTTTTTCAAAAGTGTTTAGCCATTTCTAATTTCTTGGTTCACTGACTGACTTGGCAACACTGTGCACAAGTTGCACATGATTGTCAAATGTCAAAATCGTACATGCGTGTTTTGTTTTGCATTTTGACTTCTTAAAGATTTCCACGTTTTTCTAGTGAATTGTGTTATTTTTACTGAAAATATTTTCTGTGTAAGGTGTCCTTACACCTTATTACAATGGGGAAGAAAAACAAAGACTCCCTTGGACGTTCGCTCATTAAAGATAGATTTTCTAAGAATCGGCATCGCAGGCATGTCGAAGATAACACTTTGGTAAAATCTATAAATTATTACTCATTATTTGTTACTGTAAACAGGGCTTCAAAGTTTTAGAAATGTAGAAGATTAAACAGCTTTAAAAGTGACTACATAAATAGTGCGTAATTGACGAGTTCTTTGAATGTTTTTTTACAGTAATATCACAGCACTTTGAAAAGGTATTAAATAAAAACAGTTTATTTTAAGGAGGATTTTAATAGCAAGCATAAAATACTAAATGAATAATTTTAACCAAAAAAGTTTCGACCATGTTTGTGATGCCTTAATCGCAAAGGCTTAGGCTGTGTTCCCAGTAGGCAAACTGTTAGCGGCCGACTGAGTGAGCCGCAAATTTGTGGCGAACTGAAATTTGACTTAGCTGCAAACTCAGATCAATTTGCGTGCGTCGCAAGCAAACTGTTATGAGTTAGCCGCTTATTTAGGTCGACCGACTGAATTTTCACTTCACTATTATTGTTCGAAGGGAGTGGTTGTGTTGGTCACGATGGATATTTTTGAAGTAATTGGTATCTTAGAGGCGCTGAAAGAGGATAAAAACTGTCCGCATGAACAGTTTGCGGCAAACGGACTCACTACGCCCGGCGAACAACCATATCGCCGCCGCCGACTGGAACCGGGTTTGCTGTGAGTTAGCCTGACTACTGAGACAGTCGGCGCACGTAACGCTGCAAATTGTGTATAGTGAGCGCAAAACTAGCAAACTGTGGACACTCCATTTTAAATATATGGAAGGGCGTATTAAACCGATACGGGGCCATCCATAAATTACGTCACACTAATTTCATGACTTTTTGACCCCTCCCCCCCCCCCTTGTCACAGCTAGTCACATTTGTGAGACCTCCCCCCCCCTAGTGTGACGTCACATATTATGAAAATTTTCACTTAGAAATTATGAAATTAAAATAGCAGTTCCGAAATAGGTTTTATTTCTATTCATTTTTTTAAATATTTACCTATACATACCAATTATTAGACTTTGAAATGTGACGTCACGAAATTTAGGACCCCCTCCCACCCCTTGTCACACAATGTCACACTTCATCGACCCCCCCCCCCCCCCCCCCCTCCCCCCTAACGTGTGACGTAATTTATGGATGGCCCCTACGCTGCAAACTCAGTCGGCCGCTAACAGTTTGCCTACTGGGAACATAGCCTTAGGCTGTGTTTCCAGTAGGCAAACTGTTAGTGGCTGACTGAGTGAGCCGCAAATTTGTCGCGAATTGAAATTTGAGTTAGCTGCAAACTCAGATCAATTTGCGTGCGTCGCAAGCAAACTGTTATGAGTTAGCCGCTTATTTAGGTCGACCGATTGAATTTTCACTTTACTATTGTTGTACGAAGGGAGTGGTCGTGTTGGTCACGATGGATATTTTTGAAGTAATTGGTATCTTAGAGGCGCTGAAAGAGGATAAAAACTGTCCAGCTGTCCGCATGAACAGTTTGCGGCAAACGAACTCACTACGCCCGGCGAACAACCATATCGCCACCGCCGACTGGAACCGGGTTTGCTTTGAGTTAGCCTGACTACTGAGACAGTCGGTGCACGTAACGCTGCAAATTGCGTATAGTGAGCGCAAAACTAGCAAACTGTGGACACTCCATTTCAAATGTATGGAAGGGCGTACTAAACCGATACGCCGCAAACTCAGTCGGCCGCTAACAGTTTGCCTACTGGGAACACAGCCTTAGTGAATGAGAGCTTTTAATAAAAATAGTTACTAAATCACCGGAATATTTTAATCATTTCTAAATATATGACCATAATTTTATATCTGTTACTGGGTCATCCAGTAATCATGACATACTTTTTTAACCAACTTCAAAAAAGGAGGAGGAATTCAACTTTTTATATGTTTGTTACCTCAGAACTTTCGACTGGGTGAACGGGTTTTGATGATTCTTTTTTTAATAGAAAGTGCTTGTCATGTGTTCCCACTTAAAGAGTGAGATCTAACTAGTATTTATTGAGTTATTTTAAAGTCGGAATTATTTATTATATTTATGTTAAAAGGAACAAATACAAATTTTTGTCCACAGCTCCACACAACAGAAGTGAATGATGGATACGAGTGGGGCCGTCTAAACCTTCAGTCGGTGACCGCAGAATCATCATTACAAGAGTTTCTTTCTACAGCCGAGTTGGCACAGAGAGAATTCATAGCTGAGAAGTTGAATGTAAAATACGTTAAATCAGCACCCTGTGAAGTGGAACTTGTTACCTCCCAACCTGACTTTGATGAACCGTTGACGGTGCCCAGAAGGTAGTATAACCAAGTCTAAGCTAAGGTGTATACAAATTCCATTAAAATCATGATTTATTGGCTTAATATGATTACCGTATTGTTCAGACCTGCTTGGAGACCTGGTGTGACAGCAGAGGAGCAGTTAGCCAAGGAGAGAGATGCTTTCCTCGACTGGCGGAGACATCTCAATGACCTTCAAACTAAACTTGGAGCAGCGGTGACTCCATACGAGAGGAATTTAGAACTATGGAAGCAGTTATGGAGGACTCTTGAAAAATCTGATGTTGTTTTAATATTGTTAGATGCTAGAAACCCGCTTTTATTCAGGTGTTATTTTATATTTTGTTCATTTTATTGAAATGATATAATACTTAATATTTATTACATTTTAATTTTTTTTAATAATAATAAAATTACATTTTCCATTACAGATGCTTGGATCTGGAAAAGTATGCAGCTGAGCAAAAATGCAAATGTATTTTGTTATTAAACAAAGCTGATTTAACTAGTGAATATATAAGGAAGTGCTGGGCTGAATACTTTAATAAAGAGGTATGTAGATAATTCACATCATGATAAAGAATTTAGTAGATACTGAGATTAAGAATTCATGTTAACTTTAGTGTATCCAGAATTCTTCTGGTATTGCTTTATTTTCATTGTGAGATGATAGAATTGGCATATAGGCTTAGAGTAAGGTTGCCAGATGGCAAGACTGAAATATCTGGATAAAACTGCAAAAAGTCAGGATTTGTTGGGACAAAAAATTTTGTGTTGGAATTGTCAGGACATTTTGTATTTTGTTGGGACTTGTATTTTGTCTGGACATCATGTGAAATGTCAGGACAATCCAGATGACTCCCGCTCATCTGGTAACCCTAGCTTAGAGTTATACATGAAAATGGTGTAACAATAAATAAATAAAAAATATTCCAATTTATAAAATATTTCACAAAGGAGGTAGTACTAACTAATATTTACATGTTACAGAATGTTTCCATCATATTCTTTTCGGCTGCCAAAAGTACTAAGGAAAGGAAAATATCTGAAGAAGAAGAACAGGCTCCCCCACCGGAAGATTCAGGCACAGAATCGGCTGATTCTGATGATGATTCTGAAGCCGATGATGAAGATTCTGATGCATTAAAGGATACAGAAACTGATATAGAGAGTTTTAAAAGGCAACTAGCAGTTATAAATGAGGCTGTTTCAAAAACCGCAAATAAATTAAACAACATTCAATCAGCTTTGGATAAAGTAATGGATAACTTAAGACTAGGAATACCTATTGAAGATGACATAACAACTGAACAAAATGTAGAAAAAGACGATAATGAAATTGTTAATGAAGATGACGTTCAAGAACAAGTACAGAATTCCTATGAAATATTTGATAGGGATAGGTTAGTAGAAGTTCTAAAAACACAGAAGCTTGACAAATTAAAGAATCCTCCTAGAGTTACTGTGGGAATGATTGGCTATCCCAATGTGGGAAAATCTAGTTCTGTCAATGTCTTAATGCAAACTAAGAAGGTGAGACATGACTTTGTTTATAATTTTGTATTATTTTTTGTTGTAATTTTACCCATAATAATATATTATAATACTTGTCATAATTTGTTTTATCCTTATATGTTTGGTTCTGTCAGCTGACCATTGCAATATGTTGATTGTTCACAAACACATATAGAAGTACAGGCTGTCCCAAAAGTTATGCAAGATTTGAATTAATTAAAAATACTCTAAATGATGGAGATAGTGAATTTAACTGAAGTGCAAAACGTTTTTTTCTTGGTCTTTCGAGCCGATCATGTAAATTGAAACACCCTGTATTCTTGGTCCTTCGAGCCAACCAAGTAAAACACATCTGTCGCTAGGTGAGTGTGAGCTCGATGCCGGGCCACACGCGGCACGTGCAGTCGCTGGTGCTGGACGAGGGTCTGCAGCTGCTGGACTGCCCCGGGCTGGTGCTGCCGGCGTACGCCGTGGCGCCGGACCTGCTGCTGACTGCCGTGCTGCCCATCGATCAGGTAACGTCAAACCATACGCTAATGCATGCCCTAGCGGTAGTATGTGAATGGCGGGCGAGATGGCGCTAAACGGCAGGTGTTTCTGTTAGATTTAAATGTAAGGATAAAAGGGAAATTTTTTATTTAACAGGATGGATAGGCTTATCAGTGGTCGTTCATTGATTATGTAAGGGTCTTGGGAAGGAGGGTTGTCAAAAACTCTTCATAAAAAGAAACGGGTCAGTTTTTTCATGATATAACCGGCAAACGAGCTGCCGATCCACCTCATGGTAGTGGCTGTGACTATTGCTGTTCCCGCCCAGTTAAAATGTTATCCAAGGTTACTACAATACATCAGTGAAAGCGCATTGAAATCAGTAAAGTCGTTTCTGGGATTCCTATCTGTTGGCCACGCTTGCGAAATATTACTTTGTTATTACATTGTTACCATACCCGTTTGATTCGAATATTTGAATGATGAGGTTGAATTTCTGTTCTCGGTCTTGGTATGTTGTCCATGGCACTCACGACAGGGAATCCTAGTTAGCATTTATTTATTTCTTTATTTGTATCCTAGATGCGGTCCCACGACGCAGCGATGGCGCGCCTGTGCCAGCTGGTGGGCCGGCGCACCTTCGAGGAGAAGTATGGACTGCTGCTGCCCCAGTACGACGGCGGCGACACCGAGTACAAGAAGATACTTACTGCGCATGCGTGTATGTGGTTCATTATTTTTTTTTTAATGGTCGGCGAACGAGCTGACGATCCACCTGATGGTAAGTGGCTATCGTCGCCCATGGACAACAGCAACACCTTTAGTTTTGGTGGCATCACTCATGCGTTGCTGGCCAAAAAAGAGTAAAGAAAAAGAAAGAAATAACTGGCTCTCAAGCCCCCAGCCGGAATACGACAAGTCGTTTTGCGGCTGACTTAAACAAGAGGGTAGTAGTCATCCAGGCGGAACCCATGGAGAAATAATAACCAGTTATTACCATTATTATTGATAACATCCTAGTAGTGAGAGGCTGCAGAAACCGCCTCCCCTGCTTGGTTACTACTTACTACGTACTAGTATAAGCTCCTTCTAATCATTTTAGCTCCATCGGGCTGTGTGTGAAGATAATATTACTATCAATTCCTTAATATTGTTGTCTTTGTGCGGAACCTGCTATACCACATGTAACAGATTCTCAACAAACTACTTTCGGGATGTGCGTTTAATATGTTACACGTTGTATATGTGTGTGTGTGTGTGTGTGTGTGTGTGTGTGTGCAGTCAATCGCGGGTTCATGACGGCGGCGGGGCAACCGGACGTGTCCCGGTCGGCGCGGCAGTTCCTGAAGGACGCCGCGAGCGGCCGCCTGCAGTGGGAGCAGCCGCCGCCGGGTGCTTCGCCCCCCGAGCCGGCAGAGCCCGACACACCTGCTAGCGGGCGGGACGGGAGGAAACCCACGCCGCGGGAGACCAGGGCCGTTGAGGTATGATATGGTTGAGGCTTAAGGTGTGGTAGAGTAAAAATTGGCGTGTCAAAATCGTTTGAATTTTTAATTCATAGTCTTCCATCACCAGCAAGCCCTTTTGCTGTAACACTGTGTTTTATCCGACACATAAAAAGGGTACGTGTACTTTTATACGCGCGTGACAAGTTATACTTCTTTGACATAATTAAATAAATATTTAACCCCCTCGCACTCCCCTGTAGTTAGGTAGTTAGGGTTTCACGAGTGTATCTGCCGCGCCGCAAAAAGTTGCCATGGGCGACTTCACAAAGGGCTAAGGGAATATCTCAGGAGCATGTTCAACATATTGCGGGTACACGGCAATAAAGGCTTAGATCACTTATTTAGAGAAAAATCGTAATACTTTTTTTTTATTTCGTGTCTCCTAAATATAATATCGCGTGTGTGTTGTAGGGTTGGCGCAACAAGTCGACGGAGATCGACAACTCGTTCTTCGCGATGCAGAAAAGCTCTGCGCACGTCAAAGGAAAACCGATATTGGGGTAAGTTCTTATACTTACGATATTTGTGATAACATAAAATATTAGGCGCCCATCTTACGTTTATTTATAAGGTTGACTATTGTTGGTTATTTATTGCGAGCCTACGGATGTGTCGCCATCAATGTTTGCGGTGACGATACACATCCGTAGTTTAATATTCATGTCAACGAGCTATAGCGGATCAGGACACCGTGAATGTACTAATAATCTAAATTTTACTAACAAAAAATAACCGACTTCGAAGTCTCAAAAACTACTTGTCAGATCTCGTTCAAATTTATGTGGGACCACATGACAAGCACCTGCTTTCGATTAAAAAAAGAATCATCGAAATCGGTTGGCGTGATATTGAGTTATTCGTCAATTTGTCGCGCACATCTTAACACAAATTTACGACTCATGTGATTTTCTCATGGATGCCATTGTAAGATCTCAATAAAATTTATGTGGGACCACATGACAGCCACCAGCTTTCGATTAAAAAAAGAATCATCAAAATCGGTTCGCCCAGTCCAAAGTTCTGAGGTAACAAACATAAAAAAAAAACAGTCGAATTGAGAACCTCCTCCTTTTTTGAAGTCGGTTAAGAATCATCAATGGATTTTAAAACGTGTTTTATAATCAAAGTTCGCGTAAATGACGGTGTACGGAGCCCGTTCTAATTAGATCAAAATTTCCAAAACGCAAAAACTAATCCGTAGATTCCTGTCATAATCGTCAATTTAAGCATTATTTATTTCATTAATTTTAAGGTCTACATTTTTAAAGTTTCTAAATAGCAAAAATAGAAATGTAAATGATATTATGGGAGTAATATTTCCCGAAATTATTAAGGAATGTTGGTGGTTTGCTAATTCGAAGCGATGGTATACATTTCGTAGGGAAACGTCGGTTATAATAGCCTTTGCGTCATTGGTTCGCTAGAGTCAATTTCTTCACACTTTCACGTAATTGTAACAACTAAACTGATATACCATGTATGATATTTATGATTGGAACGTTAAACAACAGCTGAATAATATAGAATACTAGCTGAGCGGGTAAACGTTGTTCTGCCAAAATAATTTTAGGGGTAGGGAGGATGAAAAATAGATGTTGTCCAATTCTCCACCCTAGCCGATATGCACGCAAAGATTCACGAAAATCGGTCGAGCCGTTTCGGAGGAGTTCAACTTCAAAAAAGCGTGACACGAGAATTTTATACATATTTTATATTAGAGATTATAGCTAGATTGTGATTATGAGTTATAGAATCTCATGACATGTTAACTCTAGTAACTATAATTACTGAATAATATATAAACTATCATTCATTATTATATTTATTCATGTACTGGCTCGACTCTCTCCGTAATATTCACTACATACATAATATTATTATATCATATTTTATTGCGTCGCCTACTTTTCAACGTGCCCAACGGTGTCATGATGAAAATATAAATTATATTTTACGTTATTTAAATATAAAATTTGTTTTTTCTTGGTTTATGATATTATGTAGAGACATTTAAATTACTTTTATTTTACGATTAACAAATTGATAATTCAGAAAAAGTTATTAAAAGTGTCACCAAATTTTAGATCAGTTGTATTATATAGTAGTTGTGGTATATTGTTATTTTACTACGCATTTAGAGTCATTTATGTCTGGAAAACATTTAAAGACATCTAAGCATCGTTATATTTCGACAGACGACTTACCTGTTTCTCTACATCTACATCTACATCTACATCTTTCCTGTTTATTTACATCTTGTAAAGCTCAGTAGTTTTATTGTCCGCCCGTAAACTGAACATTCGTTATAATAACAGACAAAAAGATAATAAGAGAGTATTATGACGCTCATGTTGTCAGTTAAAAACGTCAATACGAAGACGTTTAATGCGCTCGGAGCGTCTCCGCTGGAAGCGTGAGTCCGCATTTACTTTGAACGCAATTTTCACGATCGTTAACCCGCAAATCCTCGTAAAGTTGGTAAACTTTATGAATTAACGCCTGGCGCGCGGCCAGGGTGCCCATTTCGTCTCCAGAAAGTTTATTTAGGTTTCCCTTAACTATAATTGATAATATTCGGACGATCTCTTTCATCTCACGCCGGGAATGTGATATTATTTTGAGTGGTGGTAACGAATATCTAGATTTGTTGCTATGTGCGTCGTTAGAGTCTACTAAGTGCTACATTATGTTGTTTGATAAAATTCGCTTTACATGTACAGTCTTTGAAATATTTATAGTATAAAATAAACCCATTTCATAGTATAATCGTAATATAAACACAACTGTGTACCTAATATACCATTTAATTTTAAATATATATTTTTACTTCTTATGTGTATTATTGTTATGATCTACGGCGATAAACATATTTATTATGATAATATTTTCAATGATGTGATGACAGAATAATATTCTCAATTCCCAAAAAATATGTGACTATTAGCGTGGGGGGAGTCGTAATATATTTGATGAGTTCCATCATTTAGTGAGTGATGTTACTTGTAGTGTTGTATGTACCATCGGTAACAATTAGCAAACACAAACTTTTATTTCGGTGGTCTAGTAGTTGCAGGCAATCATCCTGTCAATGGAGCTTAAAATTGCCAATTGATTGAACTTTTTAGTCGAAATAAGGTAAATAATACACTTTTTCTTCTGGCATTACCCGTAACGTAACATCTTAATATATATAAATTACGTGTCACGTTGTTTGTCCGCGATGGACTCCTAAACTACTGAACCGATTTTAATCAAATTTGCACACCGTGTGCAGTTTGATCCAACTTGAAAGATAGGATAGCTTACATCTCAAAATAAAAATAAAAAAATTTGACAGAACGAAGTTTGTCCGGACAGCTAGTATTACTATAAATAATTTAACGTGGACTTGTTTCTTGAGTAACACCGTCCATTTCCAGCATGGCGGGCGCGCAGCCGGCGGAGAACATAATCTCCAAGCCCTGGAAGCAGGAGAAGAGACACGCCAACAAGAACAAGAGAGAGAAACTGAGGAGAGTGTACGCACATTTGGATGAACATTAGCTCGCAAGTCTCGCAACTGACGTAAGAACTGTTGGCATTGTAACCTTAGCTGCCCTACTGAGCTTGCGGTGTCCGTTCAGAACACAGATTACCCCCAATAGATACCGCATACAAGGCAACTGGCGAGCGCCAACACGTTGCATTTGCATGTTCACGACATTAGTGTCGACCAATACTGACCCGTCAAGTCCAAGTATGAATTACAAATAGCCAATCACAGCCCATTTTTTTGTCCCCCGCAAGCCGCGCCTTCCGCCAAATTTTGTGAGTTCAAACTCTTAAGAAAATTTCACTTACGCGGTATCTATTGGGGGTAATCTGTGGTTCAGAATGACTGTTTTAATGCTAGCACTCAGAATGATTATCTAATGTTAATGCTAGGGTATGGGATAAAAAAATATGTTTATCCAAAAGGGATGGCAGATAGAAATGCTTATCTGATTTATTTTGTCCATTAATTATTGTATTTAAGAATGGAAGTTTAAAAATAGGACTCGCTGGAAGTTCATATCTAGAAAATCTCTTAACGTCTTAAGTCTCACAGTGGGCCAGTAAAGGGTTATTATGATACGGAAATAAAATTATTTTATATAAAGTGTACTATGCATTTCTTCTTAAATAAGTATAAAATTTACATTTTGTTTCACGTAAGATTACAGATCAAAACAAAATTATAGCCGTTTTAAACTTTACAAATGTAGTGAAGCAACCAAGATACATCACCGTTTTCACCAGATTTATGATGTGTCGTAAACTAATACGACGAAATTTAGTCCGGAGCGTAAACGCTGAAGATCGTAGAAAGAAATGCTCGTGGAATTATTTGACGCGATTAACTACAGTTAGTAACACTTGGTTGCTACACGGCATATAACTAAAATAACTTAAGATAGTCACTCAGTTTAAGTCAATGTCTACGGAATAAACGCGACGAAAGCTTAACGTTCTTAAGCGTGATATACTTTCAATGAAATAATAATATAACTCGTTTGTGATTGTGACATATTGTTTCGTTTTCTAGTATGATTCTGACTTCAACAAAGATTGAGGGCCTAAAGGAAATTGGAAGCAATGCTTCTTTGTTGAACAAGTGGTCTGCCAGTCGCTTTTAAATCAATATTATTAATTTTCTTAAAGGTAATCACGACAAATGCACCATAGTTTCATATTTAACACAAAAGTACAATTTATGTTCATAAACTGTTTATTCGCGTTAAACAATTATAGCAAAACACACTTTTACTTAATGTTTGCATACAAAATTACCAAATTACTATGAATTACAAAAAGCCGTTTAATCACTGCGCAACAACATGGATCGGAGGCGGCTAGCGGCTAACTTAAACAAAATTACTTCAAAACGCCACGCCGTTACATTTTTTGAAATCAAATTGTTTTGTTTGTTATTTGAATCTCCCGCGCTACATCCTCCCCCTATAGCCCTACTCAGTTCCCTTGCAGTTGGGCTAGCACTCGGCGATAAATCGCGCCTACGCTTTTGCCTAACGGGTGGCTCAACCGGACCAACGAATGGCGTCAGCTGAGATACATGATATTTACCTAATACTTCTCCCGTCTGCGCGCTCTCTAGTACGACAGTTGTAGGACTAACTATCTCGCGGACCGTATATGGACCTTCGCGGCGAGGAACAAATTTGGCTGATTGACCAGGATCAATATCGTTCAGCCGCTGGGTTTTTAACAGCACGAGATCACCTATCTTACATACCTCGGGATCCTTTAGTTGGTTCTCACGAATGTCGGCTTGGGTCCTCCTAGGCATGTCGACGGTCGTGAACTCCACATCACAATCCGATTCTTGTGTACTCCCAGGACCTCCCAGGATCCACCTTGACTCACTTTCTTTTTAGGTCCAAAACCACCCTGATCATTTCAATGATGTTTCCTTCCGTATTTTGCGGGTCTGTCGATGATACGATCAGGGTGTGATTTGGGCTGGGCTTTGGTGGTGCAGGCCTTGGCGAGCGCTTTAGCATAGGTTGGCTTGAATGTCGTTGCCTTTGCGATTTCTGGAATAGCTATTTCTGTGCCTATGCTGAGAGCTGGGGGTGGTATTTTCTCTTTCAACTCTCTCATTGTCCTCAGTTCTGAGGACATTATTTCAAGGCGCTAGGTGATCCGCAGGTGCTCGTTTATGTTTTCTTGCGGGGTCGTTTGTGGGGTCTCTTTTATTTTGTTTTGCACGTTTTTGTTTTATTTCTTGAAGCTACAGGTCTTTTGGAGGGTTGGCTACGTGTTCCTCTAGCTTTTTGTTATTTGCTGTGAGGACATCGGAGCTGTTTTTAATTTTTTCCAGAGCCCGTCTAGCTGTGGCGAAATCCATCTCGCCACCTCCGGTAACCTCCAGGTTACGCTTGTGGTTAGTTTCCCGTGGCTTTCCATGAGAGGCTTGCGGCCTCTTTTCCTCCAAATTTCCTTGTGGCCACAGCTAGGGTCTCTTTTATAGCCAGCTCGATTTTCTGGACTATTATGGCTCCGTTGTATGGCTCCTGGGTCTCGTAGCCCAACCAACAGGGTTTTTAGAGTTTCCGCCATTGTTTTGGTGTGTGCTCGTTCCACCCTGACGAGATCTTGGGCATAGCGTGCTCTTTCCTTTTCCAGATCGAACTTGTGAAGCGACTTGGAGTCAGACAATGCCAGCACTGTCTCTTATATGTCTGCTATATATCAGCTGATTTTCTACGTCGCGGAGATGAGTGCAGTCGAGTAAATTCCTTTTTTCGATGTTCTGTCGGATAAACACAAGACGTTCTATAGTGCGCGCATCCCGTAGTGTGTATTCTTTTTTACTGTGACGTATCTTGACATCGACCTTCTTGCTGTTTTCATACTTGGCAGTTTGATTCAAGCCTTGCACCCACATGTGATCTTGCGGGCCGTCGAGCTCCTATATCTCCGTAATCTCCTCGTCTATAAGCGTGACGGTGCTGCCATCGTCCATCAAGGCGTATGTGTCGATACATGCTCCATTGAGACCGGACGCGATCTTCAAATAGGTTTGACGGCTTCTGGCGCAGTCAGCATTTTTCGATAGTGATGATGCTTCAGCCTTCTTCCTGTGGTGCAAGAACCGATGATGAACACTTCTTCGCACGACACATAGCGCGACGATGTGTACTACGCAGGCATTGGAAGCAAACTCGATGTTTTTTTTTGTAATTTCCCAGCGTTGGTTGATGTCGGCGTCACGGAAGCGCTTACACTCTGGTAACTGATGTTTCTGATTATTCAACGGGCATTGATATATCTTCATATCCTTATGTAGGTATCGTACCGCTATGTAGGTATGTTAGTCCTCTATATCCTCCTTATCCAGCATGGCGAAATCGTACCACTTGCTTCGAGATTTCGGCGCCAGAATCTTCTTTCCCGGCCCTCCACGATGACCCTCGGGTCCGGTTGGCTGATTATTAGGCTGATAACGGCTTCCAGCGCCGCCCGCTGAGGCTTCTTCTTAACCTTGATACGTTTTCAGTCTTCGAAAATTAAGCTTCAGTTTCATAGTAGGTGGCGCGGAACGTGAACTAGCTGTTGCACTGTCTGTTGAAGATAGGTAGTTCCTGGAGGTACTTGGGGGCGTCTCTCGTCATCCGTACCACTTGGGTGAGAGCCGCTGCCAGTGAGGTGACGTCCGAGTTCGGTGGCTGATGCGCAGGCCCTCGCTGTCCTGTTCCTTGCGAACGCCCTATCTTCGTCCTTTGTTCTCCACCTCTGGTCTCTTCTCTTCTTCCTTGGTCTGATCCTCCAGCCATTCTTCAACCCTGCTAGGCTGCTCCTCTTCTTAACGGGATAAAAGATAATAGGCTTTTTGCCTCTTCGCCATTTTTTTCTCTAGTTTCTTTGTTTTCTTTCTGACATTCGTCCAATAGGCGTAATTTTTGTTATTTTCGCTTTTTGTAATGTTCTCTTATACAATTGCGTGCTCATACAACTGTGGATGTGACTTTATTTTTCCCAACGTCGCTTCTCGCATTCTCTTTTGAAGCGGCTTAGTCCCTAACTAACTAAGGCAGGTAACTAGCCCAAATAAAATACTATAAACTGTATATCAGCTGGTATAATTTAGTGAGACACGAATACAAGATTGACGTGCGGGTGCTTCGGGTCGTTAATGGGCACTGGTTCGCGGCGCTCCGTCGAATGTGCTCCTCAAGTCCTCCCACAGCTGGCCGGTGAGGGGTCCGGGGGGTGCCGCGCTGCCCGCGCGTCTTCCCCCGTGCGTGGGAGCATGCGTTAGATGCGTGAACACTTTTCTCTCCTGCGCATGCGCACATGCACACATGCGCGACGAAGACTTACATTAAACCCATTACATGAATTTCCAACCCCTTTTTACTTATAATTGCTCGCCATCACCTAAAGTTACATATCTACCTGATAATATTTGACATCATCATCAAAACTTTGGTTATCAGCATAAAATCTGACATCTTCTCTTTAAGGCCATCCAACTGGTGTCGTAAATCCTCCAACTTGGAAATAAAATCCACAGTTGGTTCTTCGAACTTTAAATTAAAAATTCTCTGTTGAATAAGATGAACGCTTCCTCTGGACTTTGGTTCATAAATGACTTTTAACTTCTGCCATATGTCATTACTATTTTTACACGTCAGTAAGTGCGTTAATACTTTGTCTTGAACCTTGGTCACAATTGATTCTTTTGCCTTTGCATCATCCTCCTCCCATTTTGTAATGTCCAAAGAGGACTTGCCACCATCACATTGTGCCAATTCAGGCTTCTTACGACTTCCGTCAACTATTGAAAGCAATAGATCGTAAAATAACTCTTAAGTTGGTATTTCCATATAGAAGAAATGAAACAGAGCTGCCTCCAGGGCAAAATTTTAGAGTATTTGTAAATAACTCGTTTTATTTAATTAATGAGTTTTGTAAATTGATTAGATCGCAGGCAATGGCGATGACATCGTCAAGTATTTTGACTAAACTCAGATTTAAACATGCATGTGGCTTTAATATACTAAATTCACGTAAGCGTCGAATCACTCTCTTAACATGTATTCTTAAGCTGGCTTCTTGTTTTCCTTGTGTTTGTTTCTCTTGTCTCACTTTTTCAAATTTTAGCCCCAGTTGTAACACTTGGAGGCCGTAGTAATAATTGCACTCCCTGTTTACGCAAATATTGTTCCACAAGTTTGAATCCTCTGTCCGCCATTACACACATACCTGGTTGCAAACATTTTATAAAATCACATGATTCAACCAAACATGTATCGGTTATTCTTCCTCCATAACCTGGTGAAATATAATTTACTAAACCATTTGGTGTAAATTGTACAATTGTACATGACACAAGATACTTGATGGTGTTAGCTTTTTTGTACTCTGACCATGAGAGAGATTGATTTAATGCTTTCGAAGGCGTTTGCACCACAATTTCTAAGCAGTCTTGATGCAACTCACGTTATGATATTTATGCCTAAAAGCCATTGGCAAATTTTTTTAGACTATGTAATTTTACAGTCGATTGATCGTTATGTATAAGACGTTGCAAATTATAATGAGCACAACACTTATGATAAATAGATGCAATTTTAACTCGGAAGGTGTGTTTGAACCTAACGTATTTTGGGTAATATACAACTAGAAAGTACATATTTAACACAAAATTCCCGTTTATGTTCATAAACTGTTTATTCGCGTTAAACAATTATAGCAAAACACACTTTTACTTAATGTTTGCATACAAAATTACCAAATTAGTATGAATTACAAAAAGCCGTTTAATCACTGCGCAACAACATGGATCGGAGGCGGCTAGCGGCTAACTTAAACAAAATTACTTCAAAACGCCACGCCGTTACATTTTTTGAAATCAAATTGTTTTGTTTGTTATTTGAATCTCCCGCGCTACATCCTCCCCCTATAGCCCTACTCAGTTCCCTTGCAGTTGGGCTAGCACTCGGCGATAAACCGCGCCTACGCTTTTGCCTAACGGGTGGCTCAACCGGACCAACGAATGGCGTCAGCTGAGATACATGATATTTACCTAATACTTCTCCCGTTAGCGTGCTCTCTAGTACGACAGTTGTAGGACTAACTATCTCGCGGGCCGTATATGGGCCGTCGCGGTGAGGAACAAATTTGACTGACTGACCAGGACCGATATCGTTCAGCCCCTGGATTTTTAACAGCACGAGATCATCTATAATCTTACATACGTCGGAATCCTTTAATTGATTCTCACGAATGTCGGCTTGGGTCCTCCTAGGCATGTCGACGGTCGTGAACTCCACATCACAATCCGATTCTTGTGTACTCCCATTACCTCCTAGGATCCACCTTGACTCACTTTCTTTTTAGGTCCAAAGCCACCCTTATCATTTCAATGACGTTTTCTCCCGTCTTTTGCGGGTCTGTCGATGATACGATCAGGGTGTGGTTTGGTCTGGGCTTTGGTGGTGCAGGCCTTGGCGAGCGCTTTAGCATAGGTTGGCTTGAATTTCGTTGCCTTTACGATTTCTTGAATAGCTATTTCTGTGCCTATGCTGAGATCTGGAGGTGGTTGTCCTAGTTCTGAGGACATTATTTCATGGCACTCAGTGATAGGCTGCATGTGCTCGTTTATGTTCAGTTACGGGGTCGTTTGTGAGGTCTCTTTTATTTTGTTTCGCATATTTTTGTTTTATTTCTTGTAGCTCTGTAGTCTTTTGGAGGGTTGGCTACGTGTTCCTCTAACTTTTTGTTATTTGCTATGAGGACGTCGGAGCTGTTTTTAATTTTTTCTAGAGCCCGTCTAGCTGTGCCGAGATGTAGGTTACGCTTGTGGTTAGTTTCCCGTGACATTCCATGAGAGGCTGTAGGTCTTATGGCCTCTTTTCCTTCAAATTCCTTGTGGCCACAGCTAGGGTCTATTTTATAGCCAGCTCGATTATCTGGACCATTATGGCTCAGTTGTATGGCTCCTGAGTCTCGTAGCCAACCAACAGGGTTTTAAAAGTTTCCGCCATTGTTTTGGTGTGTGCTCGTTCCACCCTGAGTTCTTGGGCATAGCGTGCTCTTTCCTTTTCCAGGTCTAACTTGGGACGCGACCTGGTGTCAGACAATGCCAGCTGGTATCGCCAGTTCAGTTATGATAATAAATGATTTTGGACTGTATTTTGGAAGACTTGTCTGTAAAAATTTAGTACTTAAGCACTGTCGGGCGTCAGCGAAACTTGAAATTCTTGAAGTTATTGTAGTGGGCACCCGCGGGATGCCCAGTTCCAGTAGGTACCTACATCCTTAAGCTTGCTTCTTCTTGATTTGATATTTTCTAGGCCTTCTAGAGTTTCATGAATCACAGCGTAAAAAGTACCGGCCGAATCTCGGAGCGAAAAGTTAATGTGTCAAGCCGGTCAAGCGCGCTCAAAACTTTGCAAAAGGCGCGCTGTCATTTCTCTTGACAATGACATGACAGACAGTGGCCGTCATCGAAATCCAACTGGTGTCGTAAATCCTCCAACTTGGAAATAAAATCCACAGTTGGTTCTTCGAACTTTAAATTTAAAAATTCTCTGTTGAATAAGATGAACGCTTCCTCTGGACTTTGGTTCATAAATGACTTTTAACTTCTGCCATATTATGTCATTACTATTTTTACACGTCAGTAAGTACGTTAACACTTTGTCTTGAACCTTGGTCACAATTAAAAGCTTTCACCTATGCGGATGGGTAGTATGTTACCAAAACACAGACTTATGTCATCAACACTTTAATGTTTTTCACATTACACATATTTAGAACCTCTTGGACATAGATCCTTTAAAAAGTTTCCAAAACACTTTTGGCTTATTCACTGACGATTATTATTTCTTTTAAAATATCTTTCCCTCACATATAAAAGAACTTTTTATGAAAATATCAACTTTGTTTTCAAACAACTGATCTTACTACGCAGTACGCAGATGGCAGTTCACTTAAAAAAACAATGTTGCCCGCTCAATAGTGTGGCTAGTAATAAAAAAATACATATAAATACTAATTATTATTTCGCTGATTTGTTGCTTGCTTACACAATTGATTCTTTTGCCTTTGCATCATTCTCCTCCCATTTTGTAATGTCCAAAGAGGACTTGCCACCATCACATTGTGCCAATTCAGGCTTCTTACGACTTACGTCAACTATTGAAAGCAATCCTCTAGATCGTAAAATAACTCTAAGTTGGTATTGCCATATAGAAGAAACGAAACAGAGCTGACTCCAGGGCAAAATTTTAGATTATTTGTAAATAACTCGTTTTATTTAATTAATGAGTTTTGTAAATTGATTAGATCGCAGGCAATGGCGATGACATCGTCAAGTATTTTGACTAAATTCAGATTTAAACATGCATGTGGCTTTAATATACTAAATTCACGTAAGCGTCGAATCACTCTCTTAACATGTATTCTTAAGCTGGCTTCTTGTTTTCCTTGTGTTTGTTTCTCTTGTCTCACTTTTTCAAATTTTAGCCCCAGTTGTAACACTTGGAGTCCGTAGTAATAATTGCACTCCCTGTTTACGCAAATATTGTTCCACAAGTTTGAATCCTCTGTCCGCCATTACACACATACCTGGTTGGAAACATTTTATAAAATCACATGATTCAACCAAACATGTATCGGTTATTCTTCCTCCGTAACCTGGTGAAATATAATTTACTAAACCATTTGGTGTACATTGTACATGACACAAGATACTTGATGGTGTTAGCTTTTTTGTACTCTGACCATGAGAGAGATTGATTTAATGCTTTCGAAGGCGTTTGCACCTCAATTTCTAAGCAGTCTATGATGCAACTCACGTTATGATATTTATGCCTAAAAGCCATTGGCAATTTTTTTTATAGACTAATTTTACAGTCGATTGACCGTTATGTATAAGTAATGTGAACAAGCCTATAAATGTTTTGTATTCGTTAAACTTACATCTAAACGTGGGTATATCGATACTTGGCAACTTGTTTGACAAGCGATGTTGCGCGGAGGTCCGCTCGGAGTCCTTTCCGGCGACCAGCTCCCGGAGCCTTTACCAAGGCCCGCTCGTAGCATACCTCGTATTCTGTTGACGTCTCTTTCATGGTCTCGACGCAAAGTTCCTCGTACCTGTCGAAGAGGGACGTAAGACGCTCCAACTTGATTGAGAGCGCCTGTTTTGACAGCTGTGATAACGCTTCTTCATCTTGAAGGGAATTTATCATTTTAGTCCATGTGCCTTTCGCATATCCTCTCCTGGCGACAGGATCTGCCATCTTCATTGCCTGGCTCCCCTGGACTCCTTTCGCATCGTCCTTGTATGACATGGTCCATGTGTTTTATTCATGGTCACCGCGTGTTACGTGTCCGGTCCGGGCTTGGTGCCTTGGTTGAAGACGCACAATATTCTGTTGACGTCTCCTCCATTGTTTCGATGCAAAGTTCCTCGTATCTGTCGAAAAGGGACGTAAGACGCTCCAACTTGACTGAGAGCGCCTGCTTTGACAGTTGTGATAACGCCTCTTCATCTTGAAGGGAATTTATCATTCTCGTCAATGTGCCTTTTGCATATCCTCTCCTGGCGACAGGATCTGCCATCTTCAATGCCTGGCTCCCCGACGAGACTCCTTTCGCATCGTCCTTGCTTGACATTGTCCGTTAGGTTATTCGGTCCCGCGTGTGACGTGTCCGGTCCGGGCTTGGTTGAAGACGCACAATATTAATCGAATTTTGAAACGCGTAGGTACGTAGTTCTTGCCGACATCGACGATATATGTACTTTCTTTTAAGTTCAACTTCTTGGCTTGGCTTGAATGTAAATTGTAATAAATTTTCTTGACTCTTGAGTCTTGCTTGACTTGACTTGAATCGAACGGCTGGCTTTGTCGTCGTAAGTGAGTGATGAGCAGTGACACGGCGAGCTAGCATTGGCTAGCGCTACGCAGGCGACGCTTCAACTCGCGCCGTGATTGGTCGATTCGACTGCAGCAACGCAGTACCAACCACGACAGCGTCACCGCTGTAGTGTGTAGCTAAGACACCTTAATATATAAGTTAGGTTAATTAATATTATAAGGAGTTCTAATAAAGACATCGTACAAGCAAGACGTATTATTCTTTTACACCGCACGCGCACGACATCACATGGCGACCCTGCCTGGCCGGTGCGCTGTGGCGATGCCGCGTCACATGCGCACCGGAGGGCTTAAATTGTGAAAAAAGAAACAGCGAGAATGAAAAGCAGAAAAGGGAAGAGAAAGACAACATAATCAAGAGGAAGAAGAAAAACAGGACTTCAAAAAAAAACATTATGTTATAAGTACCTGAATTGAGACGAAAAGAAGATAAATTATTGAAAAGGATTGAAAAAATGGATTGAGAATATCAAATTTTGACGCTGGCGAAGACAGCAAATATAATAAAAAAAAATAATATCATATCTTCAAGAACGAGTCAAAATTAAAATGGAGCAAACATTGGATCATCATTTTCATCCTCATCATCCAGGACCACGGCACCACGGCGTCCCGTTCCCGGTTTCCATTCAAAATTCAAGAGAAGTTTCAGTGATCGTGCGTGTCAAATTTTAATATGTTTAGTGAAGTGAAAAGTGAAAAAAATCGGTACCTACCTACGGTGTAGAATTAGCAGTGGATTAGTTTCGTAATCAAATTTTTTTCCTTTTTTTTTTGTTCTTGGTTTATTAGTAGATATTTTTTTTATTAGTAACGTACAACATAAAGTTTTAAAGCAATCAGTTAAAAATATTCAAAAAATTCGGATCGTAATGTTCTTATAGGTTCTTTTGTAACAAATAGTTTATACAGTTTTATGAAGTTATCATAGTTATAATAACGTTAAAGACTTGTTTGTAATCAGTAATAAGTAATTTTATAATTATGTTCCATCAGTTTCATCATAACTTACGCGAACTCTTATTTCGCTTACGCTTAAAATGCATCCGTAAAGGAATGGAATGTTTGTCACCAAGGAATCGGATTGCGATGATGCAAACACTGTTGCACTCATGTATGGTAACAATGTTCTCAATTAATATTGTTTGAATGAAATTTGAGTACCTAATGAATATGGACTTGTTGATTTTTTTTAAATACCGTGTATACTTATGGGATGTTGTTTTGATAGTTAGGTGTCAAAGAAATAGCATGGAAGGATTTTGAAAAGAATGACAGTAGTGATTTTTATTGGATTTCTTCTTTAAGTTAGTATTTTTGCTAATGATCGGGATTGATCCCCCGAGAGTTAAGAAAGTATCTAACGTATTGATGAAATAATATTGAGTGTTGGTAAAGTTTTTTTTTTATTTGGATATTTGGATGTTTATAAAGGATGAGAATTTTTATTATGTATTTATGTGATACCATTATCTTAATCGTGCAGTACGCGAGACGTCTGTATGAAAGAGTGGATCATTTTGCAAGAGTATGAAAAGAAAGAAAGAAGCAAATAATATTGTGTTAAGATACTCTTTGTGTTGTTAAGTAACCATTGTCTTGATCGTGTTGTACGCGAGCCGTCTATGCGAAAGAAATGTGTGAAAGAGCAATAAATGATGATAATGATAATAAAGAAGTGATGAAATGAAAATAAAATATGAAAAGGGTATCTAATAATATGAATTATTGTAAAGAGTAAATAAAAATGAAGTAGTGAAAATGATAAATTATGAATGGAAGAAATAATGATAATGTTAATGAAAATAAATTTACTGGATATGACAAATGGCCACACACGGACTTGAAAAAAAAATGGATTATTACCTACTATATTACCTAGATGTGACAACAACTATTATATGACGTTTAGATATTAAGAACATAGTGTAAGAAGATTATTTTAATGAATAAGGTTTTATTTCAAAATATTTTTTTATAATTTTTTCTTAATGTGTAACTATGTAGAAGTCTTAGCACACATTCTACCTACCGAGTTTTTAACAAAAATTAAACCTGCAGATTTAATTTTTCTTTAAATAGCCCCCGGAGGTGTAGTGTGTAGCTAAGACACCTTAATATATAAGTTAGGTTAATTAATATTATAAGGAGTTCTAATAAAGACATCGTACAAGCAAGACGTATTATTCTTTTACACCGCACGCGCACGACATCACACCGCGATAAATTTGTTCGATCGATAAAATGGCGTCACAAACTTCTTTCGTATGCGAAATTGTTAATTCTTGAATTTACCTTGTTCATGAATCTCGTTAATCCCAGATTACTTCCATGTTGTAGGGTCGATGGACCATGTTTTGAAGCTGGTTTGAGGAAGAAAATTGCAGATCTTGAATAATTATATTTTATTTTACTTGGAAGGCACAATTCGTACATACACTTTGATTGAACTAGCAGCCAATCCTTAACCATAGGTCATTTGAAAGCAATAAAACAACAAATGGACTGCATGGATTCATAGTTCTTTATTGTTCACATTTTACTTAAGGAAACCCCGCGATACACTCGTTAGCGTGATTCAGGATCCCGCTCAACGCCATCTATTGGCGCGTGTTGAAATAACAATTTGTACATTCCGCCCACCAAGGACAGAATGTCCTTTGCTACCGCCCACCGTGACGTGGATGAAACCCCATAACTGAATGATATATATATATCTACAAATAATATAAAACACAAAAAATGTTTGTTTGGATGTCCTTTACAGACCTTGAAACCCTCCAACCGATAAGACCCAAAATGGTTTCATTCGAAAGGCAACAATGCGAAGACGGCTCTAGACCACTAAAACAATGTATTAAGCAAATGTTGGATTTTCGACTCTTTCCATACAAAATTTTTGCGTAGTAGCACACATCGGGTAACCATTAGTCTTAACTAAATAAATAACATAAGTTAATCACAAACCGGCAAAATCACAAGTTTGCAAGTTGGACGTTTTATTATAGAGTTTTTAACTTTTAAAGAAACAACCCTGGTTAAACCATCAAATCCCGAATGTTTTTTTACAACTTTACCAAAGAGCCATTTAGTGGGAGGTAAATCATCTTCCTTCACCAAGACAATGTCCCCGACCTTCGCTTCAGGAACCTTGTAAGCCCATTTGTACCGGTGCATTAGGTGAGTGAGGTATTCATTAGACCATCGACGCCAAAAATGTTGAAGCATCGCCTGCGTCAGTTGCCAACGTTTCAACGAACTCATTTTGCATGTCTCATAACTTACTTCAGGCACTGTTACAATAGGTTCATCTATCAAAAAATGACCGGGTGTTAGGGGACTTGCTTCTTCCGGATCATTAATGAGCATTGTTAACGGCCGTGAGTTGAGACACGCCTCAATTTGGGTTAAGAGGGTCGCCATCTCTTCATAGGTTAGCGTCGACTCCCCAATTACACGTTTTATGTGGTACTTTGTGGACCTTATACCGCTCTCCCACAATCCGCCAAAATTGGGGGCCCTTGGTGGTATAAAATGCCAAGCAGTTCCTTGAGAAGCGAGGCTGTCAGCTATTTCTTTAGCCCGCTCAACGCCATCTATTGGCGCGTGTTGAAATAACAATTTGTACACACTTATTAGTACAGCTGGAAGTCAAAAGGAAGAAAAAAAAGGATGCCAACATTAGAAATACAATTTTATTATTTGTCTGTGGATAAAGACACAATAATATAATTAATTGTTTGGTTGGGTTCCCAACAGTGGTATCAAACTTTGAAATAATAAATAATAATAAACTTTATTGAATGAAACCAAATTGTACAAAGACAGGGTTGAGGGTCGTTGGTCCCACTCTAGGATTCCCTGTGTTGTGGAAGACCAACACCTATTGATTGTATGTGGTTTATTAATTGATATAAGAATATTATATTTGTTTCAATTTACGCTAGCTTTTTTATTTCTTTTGAGAAAAATCTTTAGTCTTGAGTCGAGAGGGCCCCTCGGCAAAATTTTGATATAGGGCCCCGGAAGGGCTAGCTACGCCACTGAGTCCGGAGAGAAGCTGTTGATATTTCAGGTCGCAGAGTGAAATCAAACGCAGTAGTTGGAAGGAACACAATTTATTTTTAAATTTTATTATCTTGCACACACACAGCACTGATAAAAATATTTTCTCAACACACCACCGTAGAGCTAAAACCACAGAGTGACAATAAAACACTACTAGACTAATACACAACATAGGTATAAGAAAAAAGGATTACTGCAGACTGCAGATTGATTCCCAACACTACCCTATGCAGTTGATGAAGCAGACTAACAATTAGTCTAGATAGGCCTTTGTCCTCAAATACAGACTGAAGTTTATCCCAAGCTGCTTTTGTTGTCGATATTCAAGTTTGATACGGTGATGGCCTTAGGTTGAGCGAAATTAAACAGTATCAATATTTATCCTTCATACTTTCCCATAAATTTTCCAGTATCAAAGAATTCTTGATAAAATGTTTCCATTATAATTATAATCGCCATCTTACTTTTCGATATTAACGCCTTCAGCTACTATATCGTAGCATTCAGCTCATATATTATGCGTTCGACTAGCCCAAATCGCCACTTCCATGCGCCATGTTGTTGAGGTTATATTGTTGCACGCTGAGTTTAAATTAAAATTTAAAAAAAAATAATCAGCCAACCAACCTTAATCCTTTATTGTTCTCTGGGACCGAAACCTATTGCGCAGTTGGAAATTGATGGTGGATCAGATTGGCGCAAGTTAGGGGAGGACTATGTCCAGCAGTGGACCTACAAAAGCTGATGGATGGATGGAGGTGATGGTTGGTGACTTGGTGTAACTGACATTATACATGTCTGTGGTTGGTGGCTTGTTCAGTTACTTCAGTTAATAAAACGACAGATACTTTGCATTCCTGTATTTGGCAACAAATCCAGACATTACAAAACTCGTCAAGTTATATAAGTATTACATATTATGTATTATCCCGTTACCACACGGTCAGGTGGTAGCTATCACTTTGCTACTACCTAATTCTACTTTAAAACCATTTATTACATACATAGAAACTAAAAAAACTTACGTACACGTCCTTTCGCAGCGTTTATTCCGTATGCTTGAGACAGGACGAAGAACTACATTTTTTAAACAACAGCTAATTCATTAACACCCGTTTTCAAGAATCTATCTATCCATAATCTCTCGCTAAGGAGCTATAGTGCCACCAAGTTACCTGTGAAAGGGCGAAAATTGGAACTAATGCCGCGCCATTCATAAGTTCTTTGTGCTCATTCATTTGATGTTTACTACTCTCGAATTGCGTCCAATGATTGGTCCAATGCGTCCGACAGCGCCCTCCTCCAATTCACAGATAATTTGGTGGCACTGTAAACTCTATCATATTGAAAATTATTGTGTTGCTAGCCACCGACTTGAAGTTTATGGATAGGATATTGAGAACGCCGTAAGACAATAGTGCTAAGATCATTGAAGTATTATTACTAGCGTATAGAATGGATACCGCGAACACAATGTATGTTCCAATGAATTGACGCCGCGCGGCTTCAATTGCCAAAGGATTCGTTCGATTTTGAAAGGAGAACGGGGGCCCAATTTTGAAAATAGAACCTCCCGGCGGGGACACACATTTTGTTCGTGATGTCTATTCTATGACATTATACTTCAATGGCTAAGATCCCCTTTATGTATAAAACGGTTTTTATAAGTAGAAACTTTCAAATAGTATATTTTGTATGTTTTTTTTTCATTGTATATAGAACGTTTCAAAATAAAAAATAAATAATTTGTAAGTACTACATTGCTTTTTATTATAATTAATTTTAAAACAACTCATTGTACCTACCTACATGAATCAGAATCTGGTAGCCCGTCGGTAGTTTGCCGACTATTTGCAAAAAAACCTTGTTTAATCCTACAGTTTCACAGAGTAGTGGACTGTATTCGCTGGGAGGGGGAGAATATTGCAGAGCATTCCTAGTAGAGTTGGAGTAGTCCTCGTCGAACTAGTGGGAATCTCACTAGATCGACGATCGAACTAGTGGGAACAAAGCTTTCAGTCCATCGATTTTTGTTTAATGGTGGGTTCCCCTGAGCGTACCCCCTCTATATCAAAGGGTCATACTGGCTCGAAGTACTTATCAAGTAAATCCAAAAATCCCCTCTTGGGCTCCCCTACTAATAAGCGTGTAAGCACAGCGAAGTAATGTAGGTTTGTATATTGGAATTCAATGGAATGAATGAATGAGTGAATAATAATTAATGTTGATCTCAACAAAGGATTAGCGGTATTGTGGTAAGGTAAGATATTTTTTTATAGTTATTTCCGATGTACACTCGGCTAACACAGTATGAAGTTAATGGTAGGTATTTCAATCAGATTTTATCCCACACTTTTGCTATTAAAATCTATCAGGCACCGCGGCTAATCTTTCGCGATCCGGTATTATTATAAGCTCTACCAAAGCTCATAAACTATTGAATTTATGTAGCGAAAACATCGTATTTTATTGTAAATAAATACAGACAAAAAAATTTAAGAGCCGATAAATCTATGTGCGTTTATAATAAATACAGTAAGTCTATGAGTCTATGACGTCAAGGACATGTCATGCGAAATAAAAAGCGAGGGTAGACCGGTTAAAAATGTTGGAGAATAATTTCACCTTATGACCTTATGTTCGGTTTGCACGTATTAAGTAGTTAAGTAGATAACTAAATTTTAACTAAAAAGTGCCTGTCCAAACGTGTTAATTGATAAGCCCCGCGCACCTACTAAACAGAAGATATAAAAATTTCTAAATTATCTACCTACTTGTTTACTTACGTACTAATTTTTAACTACTAAATTGTCCGTTTACACGTATTATAAAATAACGTAAACAACAAATTATTGTGCTTATACTATGAGATAGAAAAGCATTGCATTCTTTATTACTACCTAGGTACATAATTTATAGTTATTAGGGACATAATTGAATTCAGTGAATGAATGTAAAATGGCCACGATCGTTAAATGCGAGTGCTCACTGCGCCGGAATATAGAATACAAATGTAACTGTCGTGTTACATCTCGTTTATTGAGCTTTGTGCTTACACTTGGCACAAGCTTTGTGCAACATTGTACTGTAATGGATATTGATACACAATCGATACTACATCTACTGACAGTTGGAGTAGTGTCTAGTTATAACGATTATGTTTGTATTTTATTTATATTACTTTGTATGAAAGGTTGACATAATTCATACTTACAAAGTATGAACCATAACATAGGGTTTACAAATGACAAAGAAACTTTAATTAAAATGATCCAGTAATTTGAAACATGCATTACTCACAAAGATTCTAGGAAATTAATAGGGCAACATAATTCCTTCACTATTCATCGGAATGCAAATAGCCACGCTGTAAAATTTTATTATAGGTCGCTAATCCATTTACAAGTCTCGCGAAAACCTCACTTCGCGCCCCAGTTCGCTTCAATGATGCAAACACTATCGCTTTTAACGAATACTACCATCCACAATCGCGAATAAATATTTTGATGTGCCTGAAACCAATTATCGAACTGTTTCTGTTATGTATTTTACAATATCATGGCTTAATTCTAACGACTCATTAGACATTAAGGCTTTAGACAAGAACCAGGGGTCGAGTTCCTTGTAATAGGTATATCTATCTCGTGCCTGTGATAAAGCTTCTAAGTTTTCTTAAATCTACTTTCAATGTTTAAAAAAAAAATTAAAGTCGCTTTTATCGGTAATACCTACTGCTTTAAAGTATTGTTACCGTGTATAATAAGGAACTTGTCAAAACCAAGCAAAGAAGGTCCATTAAAAAATAACGCTTCATACTAGGATTCCCTGTGTCGAGAGTGCCATGGAGAACACACAAAGACAAGAACACTCACACCCAGACCGACTCAGACCGAGAACAGAAATTCAAACTCATCATTAAAGTTTCCAACTCGCTGGAAATCGAACCCAGGACCCTTGGCGCGGCGATCCGACATGGTTTTGTCAAAACCACAGAACATCTAATAATTAGTTATCATCTAATAACTAATTATTAGGTGTTCTGTGGTCAAAACCGTTAAGAAATTTCCTCGTCTGGAGCCGACTCTAAAAGTATTATCAGGTCACGCTTATAATAAAAAATGTATTGTATTGTTACAAGCATTTTCAATTCAGGGGCGTAGCTACCGCCGTATCAGCCGTATCAATTATACGGGGCCCCCAGCGTATAGGGGCCCCCACTAACACTCCCAAAAAAAGCTCGCCAGCGGCCTACGATTCTACCTCCTTTTATATTTGACAGCTGACGTTGAGGGAGCCCCACAACAAATATTGATATGGGGCCTCCTTAGGGCTAGCTACGCCACTGATTTTCATCAAAGTAAATTATAGATCCCATCAAAAACATAAATGTAAAGTGAGAGTCAATTTCAAAAAAAAAAAAGAATTGAGATCTAAATGGCTGCCAATTTCTGTGTAGAAAAGCCTAAAATTTTAGTCACAAGAACATGTAATTCAAGCTCCACATTTGACTTGGTTAGTTTTCACGTACCTACCTAGGCTATATTATATCTATGCAATTAGCTTCGTCAAATCTGTTAGGTTGATGGCTTATGACACTCTTCTCTAATTTGGTTTGTTGGTTGCTAACTAAAGAAAACTAGCCAAGTCAAATGTAAAGCTTGAATTACATGTTCTTGTGACTAAAATTTTAGGCTTTTCTACACAGAAATTGGCAGCCATTTAGATCTCAATTCTTTTTTTTTTTTGAAATTGACTCTCACTTTACATTTATTATTTTGATGGGATATCATTACTTTTTGTATAGAAATTATTAGTAAGTACTTATTCATAACGTTACTGATTAATTTTAATACATGAACTGTTATAGTGCTCTTCAACTAAATCTGTAGTTAGTGCGCCGTGGTCCGAAATACGGTACCTATTATTTCATTATTTATAAGTAATGATCTTCCACTATTGATGTCCGCTAAATATTGAAATAATAATTAATACTAAATCCCAATTATACTATCGTAATAAATACGAAAGTCGACTATACTCTTATTAGTTACGAGTGACCACCCTCGCTTTGCTTTGGTTTTCTTATTTTTTTACACCTTGGGTTACGTTAATGGAGTTTTATTAAGGATCCCTTAGGCGCTCCACCCACTGAAGACGCGTCCCGCCGCGGTGCGCAGAGCGACGGATAACACAACTGCGCGCGGGGCAATTTCCCGCGCGGTGCCGCGTCGGCAGTGTGTTGTGCTAGGCGTGATTTCTATATAAATTGACATAATTGCATACAATGGTAAAATCTGCCATCCCGCGCACCGCGACGGTGCGCGGTGCAGTGGGTGGAGCGCCTAATTTATTGAAAATAAAATATAGCCTATGTCACCCGGGGATAGTGTAGCTTTCCAACAGTGAAGGAATTTTTCAAATCGGTTTAGTAGTTTCGGAGCCTATTCAATGCAAACAAACAATCAAATCTTTCCTCTTTATACTATTAGTACATATAAGTTGTTTATGTTCGATGACATCGTGCAACAATAAATTTTGAAACAATACTTCGAATTACTTTAAACTGGTATAATTACGTAAATAATACAAAATTTTGTGGTGTAATCTTGTAGATTAGAGAAAAATAATTTTCCACACATTAAAAATAAAACGACGTAATACACTGGAAATAACGTCTCCTGACGAACCACTGATCTTCACGTAAATGTATATGTGCTGTGCACTTCTCACAGGCACTTGGGACACTGAAAATCTTCCTCCCGTTGAAAGCTTCAGAAAGTACTAAAACTGATATTTTTCGTTATATATTCACCTTGGAATCCACATAATGACCAGATGTCATCAATTTTGATTGCTACTCTTAAATTTCAGGCATTATAAAAGTAAGTGTTCCTAATAGAATCAATTTTTTGAAAAATTATCATAAATTGATAAAAATTTACTACTTTCAGATTTATTCCTTTGTATTCACCCGACTACCTATCTGCATGCCAAATTTTAACTTTCTAGGTCACCTGGAAGTTGGATATAGTTTTGATCTATAGGTCAGTCAGTGTTAAATTTCTCGATTTTTGGACGTTAATATCTAAATAACCGTTTAAGATGTGTTTATGAAATTTGAAAGACGTATGTATTTCGCAAGTCTTAATAAATGAGCCAAATTTGAAAGGTTTATGTTGAATCGTTTTTGAGTTATGAGGTGGTCAAAAGTGGCTCCAAATGGTTCGTGTAATATTACACACGGTGCTGCTCGTCAATTCTGTTAGCTAAGAAATTGACTTGACACGCTCCGCGTGTCTAGATAAACAAATAAAAAATAAAATTCAACTTGCAAGATTTGACCCGAACATACAAGATACATACATATTACATACATATATTGCAAGGTAAATAAAAGCTTGTAGAAGAATACCTTTTCCTTCTCTAAGATTTAAGCACCTTCGCTCTTACGTCTGCTGACTTTCTTCAACGTCGACAGAGGTATACGGCGCACGTTCTCATAAAGGAGACCTTTTCACTTTGCTGTTGACATTCACAAATGCATCAGCAGCAAAGCGGAAAAAGACAAATTTATGGAGAACTTTTCTTCTTTCTTCCTCTCATCTTCCTTTGATTTTCTTTCATCAGTTTCCCTCGAATAATAACTGCTTCTGTAATAACTAATAATATAATATAAAATTTACTAAGGCGCCTCATTTTTTGTAACGGTTTCTAAAAATTTGCTAGCCACATGTGTATCAAATCAGTTCACGCGAATTTGTTTGTCGGGCAAGCGCTTGACTCATTGGTGCTTGATATTTTACAGAACACACATACCTACTTATTACCTACACACGTTACAGTTTAAAAGACAAAGACCTTGTAGACATCAGACATGTGATCCTATCCTATAATTATGTTTAATTTACATAGTATAAATTTATACAAAGTTACAAACTTTCGAGTGCGATTTATTCCTATGTTAAAAATACAATTTATATTAAATCAGGCAGGATAATTCTGTAATCTTACATATTTGATAAATCAATACGATTTTGAAACTGTATTTAAAGCCTACTTAAATATGTGGTAAGACTGAAAATCTCAACTTTTCCTCTTGGGCGCGAGAAGACGAAACGGAAACCTGCATCAATATTGTCAGTTTTAAGGTCGATTAATTTTTAATTTTCCCGTATAAATTACAAAATGACCATACTACTTAGTTTCGTTTGCAGTGTCTGTTGGGAAGTAGACAGGTATTCTATTTAAAATGAGTTAGCGCGTTAAAAATGATTGCTCCGAAATAATGTAAACAAACTGTTTGTGTAATGTACGCCTCCTGGTATCTATGTGAAGCTCGCGCGAAAATGCGCAAATTATTCTCACATGTTGGAATTCTTGTGGCCAATTTTAGGTAGCGTAAGTGTGTAAAATTACATACCAAGGGAAATTATTTTTAGGCAGCTACACCTGAAGTTAACTGGATAGGGGTAAGGTAGGATTTTTCAAACTTTTATTTTTTTAAATCTACTTTATTAGGTACATTTTGTACTTTTTACATAAACAAGCTTTGATCGTTAGATAGTGTATCGTAGGAACATAAATAATAAAGTAGGTAAATAAATTTTAAACAAATAACGCTTCACACTCACACTAGGATTCCCTGTGTCGAGGGTACCATGGACAACACACTAGACAAGGACATTCACACCCAGACCGAGAACAGAAATTCAAACTCATCATTCAAATTTCCGCCTCGCTGGGAATCGAACCCAGGACCCTCGGTGCGGCGATCGGGCATGGTAACCATTGCGCAACATGGGTCGTCAATCTCTAAATTTAAAGAATTAATAAAAAATAATGTAGCTTCCACTTTTAGTAGAATTAAAAATATAATATTTTCCCGCCATTACTATCCACAGTAACCACCTACTGGCTACCTCATAAATAACCTCTTAACATTTAAAAGAGCATATTTTTTGGCGAACCAATTAAGTAGGTACCTACCTACCTATATTTTTACTGAAGCGATGGCAAATCACATTAACCCTTAACACCACATGCTATTTCTAATCACATATCTACACGCGCGGCCCGCGGGGGACCTAGGTCCCCCTTGAAGATAAACCCTGAATCAGGCATCTGTTTGGGATAAGTGGGCTGTTCTTGGTTCTAAATTAATAAAAGACATTCTATTAATCTAAAAAAGTCTTTATTTAGAAATTCAAACTTATAAAGTGACGTTTCTAGCCTCAAACAAAAAAAGAAACAAGAAAGAAGTATTTTTTTAAGTTTAGACAATGTTTATGTAGAAAAAAAATCATACAAAAATATATATGACTGAGGGGAAAAAATCATCGTTGTGCCTTTTTTCGAGTTCAAGATCATTCAAATGATTTTAGATGTGCTGGAGATTCAGAAACTAACTCATTGTGCCCTTAAAAACTAAAAAAAAGCGGCCAAGGGCGAGTCGGACTTGCCCATGAAGGGTTCCGTAGCAGCAAGTAACATAATATAATAGTTATTGAAGTTCGTTGTAACTTTGATAGAGGTAAATTGCGGTTTACGATTTATGACGTATTAAAAAAAACTACTTACTAGATCTCGTTCAAACCAATTCTCGTTGGAAGTTTGCATGGTAATGTACATCATATATTTTTTTTAGTTTTATCATTCTCTTATTTTAGAAGTTACAGGGGGGGGGGGGGACACACATTTTACCACTTTGGAAGTGTCTCTCGCGCAAACTATTCAGTTTAGAAAAAAATAATATTAGAAACCTCAATATCATTTTTGAAGACCTATTCATAGATACCCCACACGTATGGGTTTGATGAAAAAAAAATTTTTGAGTTTCAGTTCTAAGTATGGGGAACCCCCAAAATTTATTGTTTTTTTTCTATTTTTGTGTGAAAATCTTAATGCGGTTCACAGAATACATCTACTTACCAAGTTTCAACAGTATAGTTCCTATAGTTTCGGAAAAAAGTGGCTGTGACATACGGACGGACAGACAGACAGACAGACATGACGAATCTATAAGGGTTCCGTTTTTTGCCATTTGGCTACGGAACCCTAAAAACAAGTGAAAGATTGAAACAAAAAATACTTACGCAACTACACTCGTAGGGGACCTAGTTCCTGTATCGAAACGTATGTACCTCCTAAACTACTCCCGTCAGCCCAGCGTGCAATTATTCCCAGCAAGACCTCGGGTGGCACTGAGAATACATGGACGCTCGGCCACGTCACTTAAAAAGCAGTTATGATATTATGAAAATATGTTTTTGGGGGACCTAGCTCCCCCACGAATGGTGTTAAGGGTTAACCTCTGTGTGTCTGAACACCGACGAAAGACGAAGATGAGCAACGTAGTGCTACTGAAATCTGAATCAGTCAGTAAAGAATTTTTAACATCGCCTACATTGATGGCAGCTTGTTGTGAAATAACTCTAGGTACAAAGTACAAGCCTGGCAACAATGACACGAAAAGGGTTTCATGATTATGTAGGTACCTGTTTACAAAAAATTTAAAAATAGATCCATATTTAGAACTGAACTGAACTGAAGAACTGGATTTTACCTAATATTTAGGGCGTCCGCACACTGACACCCGGAGGCGTAGACGGAGTGACGCGATGACGGATCGGACGGAGCCGGATTTTTACAGATACAGTCGGCAAAAGAATTAGGTATGCAGGGCATGATTGTAAAACCTTTGTTGATTGTAAATTAAATTACATACTAACTGCCTAGACGGTGCGGTGAGGATCAGAGGGGTAACGGTGTGGTAAGGAGTTATTTTATAATGAATGAAATACTTCACTCAGAGCTGAGGCGGCGCGGTTCCGGACCGTGCTATTAAGAAAAAAAAAAGAATGACAATGAGTGACAATGTGTACATTTCCACATACTGGCAAGTATGTAAACAACATTCATTAGGTACCTACATAAAAATTTACTGAATAATACCTACTGAAGTTACGCTTTCTGTCTGCCTCATACTAAAAACATCGTCGTAATGGACTGTTCCCAAATTCTATTGAACGATATCATGAATCCAGTTCATGATAATCTAATCCTAAATACGAATTCACACTACATTTCATACGTCTGACGCACCGAGACCGCTCATATCCCAACAGCAAGCAATAAAGTACTTTAGTAAAATGTAGTGCGTCATCACAAGTCTATTGGTTAGGTACTTTGATGTGAAACACTCGTCTTAAATCTGCATTTTACTAAGAATACGCTAATCAAACTATTTATAAACATGTCGGCACAGTGACGAATGACGAGGCAGACTCGTATGTAGAGATAGTAGAGTAATATCGTCTGGATCATCCAAGTCTCCAGTAGACTTTGTTTATCAAGGCATAGGTTAATTCATGACTTTAACAAAATATCGGCGGGTTTATATACCGACGACGAATTAACATAATATTCCACTGTAGTACTGTGTAGATTGTCCACCACATAATAATAAGTGGTCACTAACTCACTACCCATAAATGAATAAACGCGCACACTCATACCCCCACAGCTTAAAATTCACCTGTGTCGCGTGTACACATCACTATAACACGACCAGACCATGATCAGACCCAAGTACACATATTCATAATAATAATTTGTCATATAAATATCTGCCCCGGTCGAGACGAGAATCGAACCCGAGACCCCTCGCTTCGCAGGCATGGTCACTTGTCACTACCAACTAGGCTACGGAGTCGTTAAGCCACTGAGTATCATTGGATACACATCAAAATCTACGATGCATTCACAGATATGAAGGACTTGTGGAACCGTTTATCCCTGGCTCTTCTTACTGCACTGCACCGCAGTCAAAACACTTTCAGAATATTTCACAGTACATAAGTGAATTCAGGAAGAAGAGTTATATAGTCCAAGCAGGAAAAAAACACAACCACTTATGTGAATTAAGCATGCACTATGAGTTTCACGCAAAAGTTTTCTTCGATGTCAGTTCGTAACCGTATTGGGGCGGCTTAGAATACTAACCCCCAATCCCACGCCGGATGAGTGTCGGTCGTAAGAGATGACTAAATCCGGCCTGCTGGTGGTAGAGCTCCTCGAAGGATTGTATTGGTAATATTGATTTTAATTGTTAATTAATACCATTATTAGATACTATTATTATTTCTCCATGGGGTTCGCCTGGATAGCTACCACCCTTGAGCAGAGTCAGCCGCCAAACGACTCGTCGACCTTGTCGTGTTCTGGCTGGGGGCTTGAGAGCCAGTTCTTTTTTTCTTTTTCCTCTGTCTTTCTTGGCCGACAGGCGACAACGCATTGGTGATTGATGCCTTTGGTGTTGCTGGTGTCCATGGGCGACGATAACCACTAACTATCAGGTGGATCGTCAGCTCGTTTGCCGGCTATTTCCATAAAAAAATGCTAATAGTTGGTAGCGAAGGGAATTCTCGTTAAACACATTGTACTACAGAGCAACAATAAGTGGGACTTGGCTTTACAGTCTCGTCCGTTGTACAGCATTGTAGGTAATTTTATTAAAAAACGTTAAGAAAAGCCATCAATAATACCAATAAAATAAACATCATAAACTCCTGAGAACTACGCACAGCATGACAGCACAAAGTGCTCTCTTTCTCGACAGCTAACTGCTCGGTGACTGCGCCCTTTTATAATTTTCAAAACGTGGAATCCCCTAAAATGTAATGTCTCAAACTGACAATAATCTCAAGATCCTTAAATTCAAACATTTAATTTGAAAGATATTTCAATGTAAAATCAACTCATAATTTGAGCGGATGTCTAGCTGTTATCAACTGGCTGCCATCCAAGCATTAGTTTCCAGGTGTGTTAGTACGCCTCCCATGAGTATTTTATTCGTTCACTTTTATATCGACACGAATTATATTTTAACTCCCGTCTGCTTGAGCGAGGGAAGAAATAACACAAGGTCGGCCTGTAAATAACCTTAGCTTTAGATAGGAAAGCGTTGCAATGGATTCGTCTGTAGCGAACTGCGGTGACTAAACCGCAGAATTTTTTTGCAGATACGTAGAACATAATTCATCGTCGTTTCCTATTTAATAAAGATGACAGCTGATTTAAAATACCAGTAAAAATTAGGCTTGTGGGTAAACAGCGACCGCCGGGATCACTTAATTTACAGATAACTGAATTGTATCAGCAGCTCTGAATAAATACAAAATGTTCGTAAATATTGTGTCTTCCCGACTCACGACTAGTACGTCATTCGTTCGTTGGCAGTTTTGGATTTATTTCATCTCCTCGTTCCAATATAAACAATGGGTGTTGGCGACTTCACTTCGTGCGGAGATCCGGCAATCCGCCGGATTTGAACCGGCGCAGACGCGGGCCGGGCGCCGACTTAAGAATTCTCTGCTCTGCCAAATTCTGGACGTGAATATTAAAATTTTAACAATCTATGATTTATGACTTTTGTCTTACTTCATAAGGAAAGAATTAATAATAATTGATTATTTACTAGTCAGCACAGCAATTGAATATTTTTCGGGTGCCTGGCTGGCCGCTATCATCATTAAACTTCTTGCGTTGTTTCTTCAGTGCCGTTGATTGGTTGGAAGAAAATGCTGTGTTAGCATTAAGCCCGCCTATTGTACCTTTTTTAAGCGCACTATAGGGTTTAATTTCATTTCATTTGTTGTAAGACATTGGCTTATAAGGGCATTCACGAGTTTTTTTTTATTTATTTTTTATTTTTTTTTATTTATCTAATCAGCTTATGTACTATTACAAAGTTTTACATTCTGCCAAACTGAGATCCAGTTTGTCGGCAGTAGTTCTCAATTCACGAGTTTAAAATGTGGCACCTTCACCATAGTATTATCCTCTTAATTTAGGTATATATATTTTTTAAAATATTCGTGTTAAATAAGTTCCAAGGTTACAATTTCTGTTTTGTAAACCTTTTTCTTTGGATTTTTAATATAATGCCGTAGGAAAAAATTATATTAAAAACTTGAGAGGTGTCAAGGGACACCCGGATGGAACGAAGTTCCTTGCAGTCAGTACTAGGATAGCAAAAACATGCAGCAAGTGTGCCAAAAGCCACCAAAAGCCACTCGCTTGCATGTTTTTGCTATCCTCGTACTCTGGCTTGCTTTCTATTTAAAAAAAACTACGACGGCAAAAAGTGTCGTTACAACTTTTCGTTACCGGCAAAAAGTGTCGTTACCACTTTTCGTTACCAAATTTTCCGCCTAGCCCCCTTTCGCAACGCGCGATAAGGAACTTCGTTCCAAAAATAGGAAGCTTACACTAAGGAAAAGAAATTAGGTGCACTAAATTGATGAAAAAAAAAGTCATTGCTCGTTCTGACAAACCCGGACCTCAGCAACAGATGCACAATAATATTTATATTAAACGCCAAAAATAAAAACAGAACTGGCAGCAGCTAAAAATCTAAAACGAAACATTGCCGACGCCGCAATGTATTCGTATATTTGTAAATTATTTTTGGACGATTGCAAACTTTGATTTTAATTTGCAACACGGAGGACGTTGCTACAGTCTGTAATGGTCGCAACAAAAATAATTACGTAGATTACTTCCAATATTCTATTTATAATTGCGTAGGAGCCGAATATGTGCGTCATTTGTACTTCCGTTACGTCGGCGCACTCGGCGCCAAACTACCGTAAGAGGCGGAAGTTTTGGTAATGAGTCTATTTGTTACGAATAATTAATTTAGCAAGGTAGTGGCAGGGGTTTCGAACAGTTTTCTTTACTATTAGCGCTCTTACACACGACATACGGACATAGTCATACATACAGTCGACAGAGGCAACTGCAAACGTCGACGCTTGCAGTCGACACGCCGACAGCAGGCCAACTGCACGCCGATATAACATAAAAGAACCGAGGGGTCCCGGGTTCGATTCCCGACTTTAGCAGATACCTATTTATATGACAGATAAATCTGTGTACTCGGGTCATGATGGGTGTGACCCGTGTGACTGTGATGTGTTATATGTGTCGTCCATGCCACCCGCGACACAGGTAATAACCTTCTGCGGGTGTATGGAGTGTGTTAGCGTTTATTTATTTATTTATCTTGTGCTCAATACATGAGATTACTATTACATATATAAACGTCCAAATCCGAAGTTGATAAACTGGTTCGGTATCAGGGCAGTTGATGTGTGCCAGGAGTCAGGACAGGCAGCGGAAGAGGATGCATATTGTGCTATTTAAAGCCACGTGTTCTAAACAGGGTTTAATTTGAGAATCACGTCAGGGTAATGCCCTTCTTTTACTCTCCACTTCCCGGAACGTATCACTCTTTCTCCGGATTATATTGGACAGGTGGAGGAACTGAAAAATTTACGGCGGAATCGAATTTATAACGTCATTCAATTTGAGCGCTCGCTGAATTTTTAATGCGGAAAATGTTACCTATCCCGTATGTTATTTCGACTCGACGCCCTATTGATGAAAATTTTTATGATGACATTTAATTTTAAGAGTAAGAAAGATGCCGTTTGTTGTTCAAACTGCAGTTAATCATTAGAAATGTGCCAAATTGTGCTTTTATAGATAAATATCGAATATTGAGAAGCTTTCTAGTATTTGGCGTAAAATGGAAAATATAGGACCATTTTAAAATGTGTGTGTAATAATTTTGATGTAGGTAGGTATAGAATGTACTTCTATGGCTAAATACAATAAACGGGTAATAGAAGAAGTGCTAAAATGATAATATTATTTTCTGAGTATTTAATTCAAAACATCCATTGGATTTTATGGAAATGAGAAAAGGAAATAAGATGGAGTTTGGGAAAAATTAATATTAACTTCGACTACTATAAAATGTTGTCTTCTATTGTCCACTACAATGTCTACAATACATAAAATAATAATATTTTCCTTCAGTTTACAACCTCACATTGACGCTAATGGTCGATTCATGTTGCTCTGACCGCCATTACTTTTTCTGTGGACAGGGCATTATGTAAACATAGAAATTAGGGTGAGATTGATTTACACCGCGTCTCCTGAGGACAGGTGGCCTCACGCTCGTCCGAATTTATGAAATGCGATTAAAGCGAGGTGGACAGTGACTTTAATTTTAGTCGAAAAGAAGAAAGCGTGCCAAACAAAGTTCTTGTTAAATTATGTGATAAATGTAATTTCTGCACGAATATTTGTCAGTACAAATGAATTACAAGCCCTCTGATCGTAATTCTTCTAACGGCCGCACTCAGAGTCACTTAACGGTTACTTAACCCTAGAAAGATAACCTTATTTCTACTTACGTTAAGAATAACCATGAGTAAAATTTACCCCAATGAAGAAAGTTAATGAAACACTTGGTAAATCAGTCAAATTTATATAACTACTAGCTTTTGCCCGCAGCTTCGCCCGCGGTAGAGATCGATTTTTTACAAATCCTACTTACTTACTTTTACTTAGTTAGACTTAGTTGCCTATGACTTAAGTAATTTACATGTATCATTTGATAGCGTGAAATGCAAATGAATTTACTAACGCCATCTATTAACAACATTCGGAACTAAATATCTAGCAACCAACAAAATATCGATCTTCCCATGGGGATGTTTTACCGCGGTAAAAAGTAGCCTACGTTACTCTCCACCCTCCTCACTATCTCCACACACAAAAACCATACCATATAACAGCTTCATTGCGACGTGAAAGACGGACAAACAAACAAACAAACACACTTTCACATTTTTAATATTAGTATGGATAAGGGTTCCGATTTTACTTCGGAACTCTAAAAAGCGGCTTCAATTCAACTTACTATATTTATGGTGCACCATGCTGATGAATGTATGAGGTCGAAGAAGATTAGTCCATTTTTTGGAGGCTACTGAACATATTGTGCTGCTTTATAATGGTCCACGTACCATAATTTATGGTTTACTAAATGCTGGTTGGAGATTTTTTTTATTCCAATTCCAATATCGTTTATTTTCGCAATCGCTCGTTTCCGAACACTCGCTGAAGTTTGTTTAATACGATATCTTTTACATCTGTCTTGTTTGGATTTGTAATCGAGGCCAGATATACGAATCCATTTTAACAAACATTACATGAAGAAGTGTAAGTGTCTGCGAAAAAATACAGATATAAATTGAAATAGAAAATGTAAAAGGGATTTGTTTGTACAGCACTTCCCATTACGAAGTCGGTGATCGGTCATATCAACATGAAGCAATATAGTTAGAGAACCATTCGTTGCCCGTGGGGCCGTGGACCAACGCCTTAAACCCTGGTTGGACTACGGACAAAAAACTCAAAATAGTACCACAAAAAAGTATCACATTGCTCGTAGATTAACTGGTCAAATCACGAAATAACAAATCAAATCACACTGACTCACAATATGTCATGTAGGTACTTTAATACTAAAATTTTTATTACAATATTTTTTTTGCCTTAAGCAGGCAAACGAGCAGACAGGTCACCTGATGGTAAGTGATCACCGTCGCCCATGGACATTAGCAACACCAGGGGCGTCACCAGTGCGTTGCCGGCCACGAAGAAAAGAAAAGATCCGCTTCTTGAAGGACCCCATGTCATAGCTTAGCGGGAACACCGATGCAGGAAGTTTGCTCCACAGTTTACACATCCGTGGCAGGAAATTACGTGAAAACCGAACCGTTGACGAACGCCAGGTATTTAGGTGGTGTTGATGGAACCTGGTATATGTACATATGTTTCAATCATTTCTTATACATACATGTCTTATAACTTTCCAATGGACAGTTGCTGATATCACTAGCGGCCCTTACAGGTTCACGCGGGAAGAGGGACCAACTTGAAAAGGCTGAAGCCTGAAACGTTTTGCTGCCGCGTGCCTACTAGGTCTCGAATCACCAGTTTCGAATCCGCGGGCTCACCTCTAATTTTCTAATTTATGGCCTTCCACAACTATTCCATGTACTTAACTAGTTAATAAATAGTAGTTAGAGTCATAGACCTTTGTAGAAGACGAGCGTTTATTTACCATCGCGTGGTTCGTGCGCGATTTTCATTGACCCATGCCGCCCATGCGTCAACAAAGTTTTTCACACTGTCTTTCCCGCGAAAATCGAAATAGAAAATAACTAGGTACTATTATTTCTTCTGTGATAGAACAATTAATTTGTTGTTCAGACATATACTGTACGTAACGTCTTTTTTAATGATGACGGAATAGAGAAATGCTACCTATCGTCTTCGATGTCTTGAATAAAGTTCCAGTTAGATGTCTCAAGTAAGTATATCGGGCATCGGGCAGGGCTAATGATGCCGCGAGGGCTCGGAATGCTATTTTAAAATCCAAATTTTCATTCACTCACGACTCACGATCGACTATACCGTGCGGTGTTTACTGATTTATATGCACAAAAGTAGATTCATAGCATAGAAATGTTTATAACCGCGCTCAGCGCTCCACTTTACGAAAATATACGTCTTGAAAATCGTCTGAAAAATGGGCTGCTGAAATCCGGTCTGCATGCCCCTTGCGGGCAGATGTTTGTAGATATTAAAGAAGAAAAATACATCGTTACGAAGGTATGTTTGGTATAGGTAATATGGTCTACTTTTTTCTTTATTACGTCTATGCAATTTTAAATACATTTTGCTATTTTCGTGCGTGAATAGCGTCTTGATTATGTTAGAGTAGAATTATTGTAACAATGTTACACTGTTTCATCTTCGCAGTTCGCGTTAACGAGTAAATTACGTACCTGCGCGACGGTTTTAAGCTGTTTATCTTTCTCATTGGACAGCGGGAAGCTTTGTTTTAATTTATATGAATTCACGCGCACTGTGGAATTCGGTGAATAAAATTAATTTATAAACTTATTTTATAGTTTTTCAGGCGAGACGGACGTCGCGTCGTGGTCGTCACGTTTTCAACGCTTCGATGGAAGTATGTACTTAAATGTTTAAATTTAAATGTATGGACAGCTCGGCATCCAGTAGGTAGGTATATGTAGTTGTTGTTCGCAATACTAGATAGACTGGATAATAAACACAATGACTAAGTGTTCAATAGGAAATAGGTACTGGAATTATTCTAATTTTATTCAAGGTGTACAGATATTTTTCTGTATTTGCTCATCCTTGTCTTTGTTTATGTTATATATTTTTAGGGTTCTTCAGTTTATTACACATATATCTACATATAAATAATGTAAAGTACCTATGTTATGTAATCTTAATATATATAAATTACGTGTCACGTTGTTTGTCCGCGATGGACTCTTAAACTACTTAACCGATTTTATTTAAATTTGCACACCGTGTGCAGTTTGATCCAACTTGAAAGATAGGATAGCTTACATCTCAATTTATAGACGCAATATTATTTTTTGCGCAAATTTTTTGACAGAACGAAGTCTGTCCGAGCAGCTAATAATACTTAAATTGTGCGGTTTATAATGTAGGTACCTATGTCTATATTGTTTATTAAAGATAATTTTAAAAAAATCAATTCGTTATGTGAGCCGTTTGTTCTAATGACTGAAAATTAATCATTTGATTTCGACTCAGTGGCGTAGCTACCGCCGTATCAGCCATATCAATTAAGTATACGGCGCCCCTATACGATGGCCCCCACTAACACTTCCAAAAAAAGCTCGCCAGCGGCCTATGACCGCTACAGTTGACACTCCTTTTATACCTACATATTTGACAGCTAACATCGAGGGGGCCCTACAACAAATATTGATGTGGGACCTCTTAGGGCTAGCTACGCCACTGCTTAGTCTTGTTTTCATGGCAAGCTGGGTAAGCCTATGTAGGAGCGATGACCATATTGGAGATGGCCAACACGTAAAAATTTGAAATCTTTTCGTGATTCTAATGCGGCTTTCTGTTGGTGATGAATACTTTACAATTTACAATGCAACACTCATTCTACGAATTGCCTGGAGTATATACCATTTTAGGGTTCCGAAGTAAAATCGGAAACAAGTACCTAATTTAGAAATTTTTCTATTTTCTGTTAAGTTGGGAGGTGGGCGGGGCTTATTAGTAAAATGCTTAAGTAATTAAGTAGGTTGTGAAGAATTGTATGAACTAAAGAGCTTTACTAAATTATTACGTTTTGATGCGATCTAAAATTATTCACTTAAAACGTTAAAATTTATTTATCTACTTACTAACTACTTCATACGTCTAAACCGGGCTTAACAGATAGATATTGCAACTCTCTGATCTACGCACTTATCTTTCTTTCATGGATACTTATTTATGTTTTCTTTCATTTAGTTAAAACTGGGTTTAGTCTTCAAAGATTGTTATAGTCACTGGCTTCGTCGGTTATCTCCACTGTTATCTACAAATCGTGGTTCGAACATAAATTATGTAAAGACATCAAGTGACTGACGTTGTGCGCCAGTAGATTTTAAAATGAAATTACCTCTAAAAGTACCTTCTGGCTACTGAATATTTACATATCGACGTAGAAAGCAATTTTGTCGTAGGTACCTACTTATCTCTAAAAATATTCGAATATGAGTTATGGGCAAAGTGATTATTAATCACTGATTAATAAGGGATCATTCATAATGCCCGGGAAATAGGAATAATGCATAAAACATAAATTTTCACCAACCACCTGATTCCACCAAAAATAATACCTACCGAAGTACCTACTTACAACCATATTTTTTATGTAACAATCCGAAAACGAGCTGACGATCACGTGGTGGTAAGTGGATACCGTGGCCCATGGACATCAGCAACACCGATGCGTTATTGTCGACCGAAAATAAGAGAGAGAAAGAAAGAAAGAACTGAATCCCAAGCCCCCAGGCCCTGCCGGAACACGACGAATCGTTTGGCGACTAACTCGAGTGAGCAAGAAGGCCAAACAAACTTCACAGAAACATTATAATACCATTTTTAATATTAATTACAATACATACGCCCCAACCTAGAGTTACTAACGGCTTAGTACAGAATTTGTATAGTGCTTTACTAAGGGGCGATTAAAGTAACTATTAGTGACTCTGAGTTGGGGCGTTAGTTGACAATATATCTAATACCACCAATATAGCTTACCACCAAGCCGGCCTTAAAAAGAGGTCACTTAAATCTCAAGTATATTTGAATTTTGTATGCAGTTCAAATGACTGTCTGAAGCAATGTTTGACCACATCCATAATTGATTGACCTTTTCTTTACTTTCTCAGCATCCTAAGACCCGCCATTCTGTCCGCAAGAAACAGATCGAAAGCGCATTAAAAATTCATATTTAAAAACACTGCAATTTCCTTCTTTGCTATTATTTATCCGCCTAATTTGCCAGATACTTCGATAACCCTTGAACGTCCACGGTCACCGTTTGAAACCCGGTCATCTGCCTCAAGAAGCGCCGAGTGACTTAGAGCTTACTAATGAGGCCGACAATAGAGTTACACGTCTCGTATCGGCAGATGAGATTGAGCAACAAACATAACTCGGACATTTTCATCTTAATACGTTAAGGTATATTGTAAGTACAATAATTAAACAATCATTATACAAAGATTTACAGCAAGTTCTTATCAATAAATTCACGACACAGATGTTATTGTAGGTGATAACTTTGACCTACCGTAGGATGACCGTAGGCGGCATCGCAAGAAATAAACATCATTAGATGATCTATATTTGATAAAGATGATATTGTATAATTGTGCTATTTTGACAAAGATGAACTAATAATTTCAAAATAGCACAATTATACATTTCCGGTAAAATATTTGGTAGTTAGGGTAGCCGGAAATTTATCGAATCTTAATGGATTCTAAAATGGGCAATGAAATCGACAATGAAGCTATACCTACTGGTTCTGACGAACTGACAATCCAATTAGTAGGTATCTAATCACGTCAGAAAATTCAGAAAGTATTCTTTCAAGCTATGGTCATTTAAACCATGCATGGTTTAAATGGCTATGTTCCTAAACCGATTCCATGTCTACCAGTGGCTTAGCTAACCCTAAGGAGGCCCCATATCAATATTTATTGTGGGGCCTCCTCAACGTCAGTTGTCAAATATAAAAGGAGTGCCAACTGTCAGTAGCAGTTGTAGGCCGCTGGCGAGCTTTTTTTGGGAGTGTTAGTGGGGGCCCCAACACGCTGGGGGCCCCGTATAATTGATACGGCTGATACGGCGGTAGCTACGCCCCTGATGTCTACCTATCTACTTTGTAAAGAGCAAGTTTGGCAATGATGTTTATTTCTTGCGATTTACCCGCCTACCTACATTTCTAAACAAAACCAATATGTAGGAACTCTGCGTTTGATCTCGGTTTGTTTCAGAATAATGTTTATTTTTTGTTTCTTTTACAATTTATGGCAGCACCAGCACTCCATTATTGTGCGCTGATTCATTGATCACCATTGATCATGATATTTTAAAGCTTGAAAATCAAACACCCATAATAGAGGCCCACATAATGCTATAACCTCGGTCGTTCAGGGGCTAATTCCTAAGACCAGGGATATTGGCTTGGACTTAAGATGGATGGAACCTACATTTCGTAACGAGCTACCAATGTTTATTTTGTTTAAATAATTATATTGACTTACCTTTGCCTTGTTGGATGTGTACCCAATATTCTGTCTTACCGCAAGTGGCACTTACAAAACAGCTGTTTAAATTTAACGTGATCGGCGTTATACGGGTTAATACATCAATAGAAGGCAATAATTTGGTCCATGTCTTGAGATTGAAATATCTGAGGCCTAAGAGGCTTTAAATAATAATATAGGCAATAATTACATTCATACAAGATTAACCCACGATTCTGTCGCTGGTGGCATGAACTACACATACACATAAAAAAGCGGAGTTTTTTTTATGGTAATATCCGGCAAACGAGCTGACGATCCACCTGATTGTAAATGGCTATCGTCGCCCATGGACATCAGCAACACCAAAGGCATCACTGATGCGTTGCCGGCCAAGAAAAAGAGAAGAAAAAGAAAGAAAGAACTGGCTCTCAAGCCCCTAGCCGGAACACGACGAGTCATTTGGCGGCTGACTCATGCTCAAGGGTGGTAGCTATCCAGGCGAACCTCATTTAACAATTAAAATCAATATTACCTTTTATATTACCAATATAATCCCTCGAGGGGCCCTAACCACCAGCGGGCCGGATTTAGTCTACCCTTACGACACCCATCCAGCGTGGGATTGGGGTTAGTATTCTAAGCCGCCCCAATACGGCTGAAATAGTTACATATTAATCTAGCGGTCTGTGTAATGTCGGTCGGTATGTAATCGAATCAAACTCAAAAGTCCTACCGACTGGTATGATAGAGCCGTCGGATGGTATAATCTCTTAGCAGCTCTAGCCTTTTTCCATACTGTTTTTATATTTTGTAAAAAAAATTGTAAGTACACAGTAGTGAAATTGCTATTAGGTACTATGCTAAACGTTTGACAATTTAGTTGTGAGAGATTCTCTAAAGCTGGCCAACCAAGATCAAGTTTATCTACTTCTCAAGTTTGCAGCGGGCTTCATGCGGCGTCCAGTAAACTTGACAGTGTATGGCTCCTCGTATCTATGTATGGAAGACCCATCATGCAAACTGGATGCAGCATCAAGTGCGCTGCAAACTTGACAAGTATACTGACCATATATAGCTTAAACCCTGAAACGACCTGACCACGACCATACCGTCCTATCGAAGACAGATCACATACCTACGTCCTGCATAGTTAAAAACTCAGATGCGCTTTTTAATGAATTGTTATAATAATATTAGCTCATATCTAAATAAAGTAATAATAAGCTCATATCTAAATAAAGTAATAATATTATCAAGTCTAAATGGTAGGTTTTACAGAGGAAGAATTCCTGTGAAATGTATGAAGTGAAGCAGCAACAGAGATAATATTTTTACGCTTACACACTCATAGCCCCCCCCCCCCCCCCCCCCGCAGTAGGTTTCTCTGTGACGAACCCAGGACCCCTCGTTTAGCAGACAGGGTCACCATTACCAACTAGGCTACAGGGTCGTCAAAAATATAGATAACTATATGCAATAAGAAATGAGATTTTAATGAGTTATTAAAAGAAAACGAAACAAAAAAAAATCATAAAAAATTATCAAAATTTATCTGACACAAAAGTAAAGATGAAAAAAGTCGCTTGCAGGTAATGTTACTGGTCTATTTATTTTACTTTTCAAATTAAAGTGGTATTGACAAGTTTAGTGTTTTAATATTACAGAATGCAATTAGTAGACTATTTGTATTGTGTATTACAGAAAATAAAGAAATTGTTTTTTATCTGTCTATATGAGATACAAATTACAAAGAATAAATTAACTAGACATATAAAAAGTTCTGTTATGTATTCCTATAGGCGAATGGTTGGAAAGGAAAATTCCTGTTTTGCTAATGACGTGACTGAAGCATAACATATAAAAATTTATAGAATTTACCATTTTAACACAAAGATCACTCGACACACAACACAATATTTAGTTACTTACAGCGCAAAAGGAACAATTCACAAACTCCCGGTCGCACCCCTGCGCGCACGCACGTTCGATGCCGTTAAAATTTTAATATAAAAATATCTATCGCATCCGATCATAAAAATATAAATATTTTAGGATCGACCGTTCGCGCAGCACTAAGCCTCGTCTGTCCATTGACGTATTCGTTTCGAACTAAATTCGGTGCAGCGCGTATTCCGCGATTCTGTAAACATCGGAGAGCAGCGGCGACCGCGGCCGGCGTACACTGAACTGCCTCCCGCTTCCAGCTTCTTCGTCCTCGCCTCGATCCCCAACCACAGCGGGAGGGCCGGGAGACCATGCTACACTGGTACCACCACCGACTTACATATTTACGCGTACAGTCCACGTGAACTCTATTCCCTCGCGATTGGAACTATTTTCGCAGCTACGAGGTGTTTGTCGTAAGTGTGTACGCAATAAGTTCTGTTTTGGGCACACCGTGAGTCAGCCGCGATGAGGAAATGCGTGCAAGTTATAATTTCGGAGCGGCCGACATTGTTTAATGGTTGAATCTAAGCCTTACGTGTTTCGTTCAGCAACCGCTGAATGGCTAAAACCATATGCCACCTCTAGTCCTACCGTGGGCGAAGCAGCCAAAATAATGAGTGAATGTTATGGAAAAAATGTTGAATTTACAATTGTTTACATTGACAGGGAAACCTGCTCTACGTTCGGTAGAGTTATTAATTTAGAAATACCGTCCCTAAAGGATTTTTGAATTCCTTCGTTGGGACTAGGGAATCGTTTCGGTATCAATAGGCATCAGTTATTTAGTATTTTCGAAAAATATTGTTTTTAACACGAGAATAACGGAATAGGAAAATTAAGAAATAAAAATTCAACTTCGACGTCTCAATTTTTAACTAAATAACATTTCTATCACACTTCGCGATACGTTGGACAACATTAACATTTCCTACTTATTCGAAAAGGACATCAAAAGTTTGTAAAACCTACCTACTTCCTGGGTTTCTGTGTTTAGTTAGAGAAATATCGTCAAAATAGAATTACAATCTCAGAAAATGCTAATTAATTTCAGTAGTGATTGGGAAAATTCAGATTCTCTTTAAAGCACCATCATTACAGTGCGTTGCTCACATACTGCTTTGTTATACGCGTGATCTTAATAAAATACATGATTCCCCATCAGGATATGGGATTTTTACACACTCCTCGGTAGTTTCTTGCCGCATTTCTTCCGGGGCAGGGATTTGTTGTAGCAATTAGCAATGATGACTTTGGAATTTAACACTTTTACACTTAACGCTTGCCATACACGAATTACACGATCAAGTTGACTTGTCAAGTTTGCAGTTTGACTTGATGCGGCATCTAGTTTGCATAAGATAGCTATACACCGTCAAGTTTACTGGATGCCGCATCAAGTCCGATGCAAAGTTAACCATGTAATTTGGCCACAGCGTAACTGAACTGACAGCGACATCTTGTGTATACAGTATTGTGTAACACCCATGTCCGAGTACAAGTGGCGTTCAGACCACACCAGATAATCACAGAGTACTTAATCACTACGTTTTACAGATAATGTTATAGTATTTATTGTTTCAAAACATTTTATAACGGCATCGCGACAGTGAGACTGCACCACTTGAATTATAAAGTCGTGGATATTTTTACCCAGTCGTTTAGTCGGCAGCAGGCCTACGAACTGAGAGGTCCCCAGTTTGATTTCCGGTTGAAGCAAACATTTACAGCAATATAATAAAACAACATTATTCTAACTAGACTTTATTGTATAAACCATGTTAAAATACCTTATAATAGCGATTTATTCATTCACTGAATGACCACGGCCAATTCATTACAATTCAGTTCACATGTCAGTCAAGTTTACATTTCCCACTATCTGTACATTATAAGCTGTAAAGGTTGTCTATAGTTCTATACGCCTCCTAACGCGATGAAAGCTGTTGTAATGTATGCATTGTAAATCTCACCCAAAGGTAATTCGGATTCGATTTTAATAATTCTTTAAATCAGTTCCACTTGTCAATAGTAATGTTAATTTATTTTGTAAAAGACAGTAAAATTAACAGATATAAAAAGTAATGCATTATTCATGCAAGCTGTGCAACTTCGATAAGGTAAACAACGCCATCTGTTATCTAATACTGAAAAGTCTCAATCTCATTTCCACAACAATTTAACACTGACCGAAGAAGACATAATATTACTTATTTATTACCATAAAACCTCCAATATATTTATACTAATGGTGGTCACTCACGGTCAGTCCATCGCGTCATTTTTGGAGCCACGCCAAATGACTTATATCAAAATGGCGCGATTTGACATACAGATTTTTTTATCACGCCATCAGTTTTTCACATTCACGATCAAATTTTGGCTGTATATCACGCGATTTGACGCGATGGACTGACCGTGAGTGACCACCATTATACAGATCAGTGGTTTCTCCGTAAACGAACTAAACGATTGACCGATTGTCATTTGGCGTTTCTCAGTGCTTCCACTGCGTCATTGAGTTCTAGACCTTCCATGATGTAGAGAAGATTTTCCACCGAAGCGTCTTCATCATCATCGAACCAGAGTTGAAGCATGTTCTTCGCTCTAGCTGGTTCCGAAGCGTTCTCGGTTTCGAAGAATTCTATCTCATCGGGTTTGTAGCCGAGTTTAGCCGCGAGTCTCTTCCAGTCGGCTAGCTTCTCGGCGAGCGCGTCTAGTTGGCTCGCCGAGATCATTGTTACCTTCGAACGCGCGCTTTTGTCGTCGTCTTCCCCTGCGTTGGTTGTGTCTGGCACCTGCGGGTAAATTTAAGGGGTGCTACACATATTAATTAACACAAGTATCTTATGAATAAATAAATAAATATTCGGGTCAAAATTCATCGAAACAGATACTTAAGTATTTGTATTGTGTAAAGTATTTGGATTTGTTTGACACTTGGCTTAAATCCCCATAAATTTTTCTATATTTTTGTACTAATCTATACTAATATTATAAAGAGGAATGATTTGATTGTTTGTTTACATTGAATAGACTCCGAAACTACTGAACCGATTTGAAAAATTCTTTCACTGTCGGGAAGCTACACTATACCCGGGTGACATAAAACGTAAAACTCCAATAATGTAACCCAAGGTGTAAAAAAAATAAGAAAACCGAAGCAAAGCGAGGGCGGTTACTCGTACTAAATAAGACAATTGAAACTGATTGGATTCAGGTTCAGAAGATGTAGATAGTATATAAAAATAATTTCAACTCGTTAGATGGGGTAAAATTCTTACGCTTTTACATACGTTTGTTCGCATCAACGCTCACATTTTAATTTCTTCGATTCAATTATACTACTCAAATTAAATACGTACCTGTTCAATGTCGGTAGAGTCGCCTTCCTTCATGAGGTCGGCTTCCATTTGCTCTTCTGAGATTTCTTCTTCAGCTGATTCCTGTAAAGTATTTTGCTATTTAACTAAGATAATGAAAAAATCTTGAAGCTGCACTGTGCTTACGTGCTTTGATGAAACGCTCGACATTAAAATATCTTAAATCGTTAGCAAATAATATGTAGGTATGTTTTTGTGATTGTCCATTAACACTTAATAGACATAATTATGATGGATTTTGCTTGAGTCAGCCGCCTAACGACTTATCCCGTCGACCCGTGAGGCGCAATGGTTACCATGCCGGATCGCCGCACCAAGGGTCCTGGGTTCGATTCCCAGCGAGGCGGAAATTTGAATTTTTGTTCTCGGTCTGGGTGTGAATGTCCTTGTCTTGTGTGTTGTCCATGGCGCCCACGACACAGGGAATCCTAGTGTGGGGCTATGAGTGTGAAGCGTTATTTATTTATTACCCTGTTCCGGTTATTGGCTTTAGAGCCAGTTCTTTCTTTCTTCTTCTCTCCATGACCGGCCACGCATTAATGATGTCTTTGGTGTCGCTGATGTCCATAGGCGATCATGACCACTTATCATTGATTCAAAGTGTATCTAGGGTTGCCAGATGGCACGACTGAAATACCTTGACAAAACTTCCAAAAAGTCGGGATTTGTCGGGACAACTGTTGAATCGAGTGAATTATCGGGACATTTTGTATTTTATTGGGACTTGTATTTTGTCGGGACTTGAAAAAAACTGGCAACCCTAAGTGTATCACTGTATTAAAAAACGTCATTTTTTTAATCTACCAGTATTTCGGAATTTGTTATGCAGGAGAACAAAAGCCGTAAAGAAACTCCTCAGCACATGTGTATCAGTAACATACCTGTTTGATCGGCTTGTCGTTGGAGTTGCCGCTGTCGTTGGTGTTGCTGGCCGCCGCGCTCGCCGCCACCTCGCGAGAGATGCGCTTTATCTGTGGCAAGCAAATATAATTGTATTAAGAATAACTAAGCAGCAATATATTATCATGTGCGGTTATATGTATAGCATTAACACCATCTATTCTCATTGTCAGTTCATAAGAATCATATTTGACCTACCATCAGGTGGGATTGTGGTCAAGCATGAATTTATTTTAAGGAAATATAAACGTGTGTGTGACCCTCTTACTTATAAGTACCTCTCGCTCGCACCCACGACCCGCGCTAGCAATCCAAAACAACTCCAGCGAATGCTGTGCGCCTAGTATTCACGCAATTCATCGTGTCGCTTTTTGGCTGTCCCATCGTAAAAATTTCACTCTCATATTTTTTTCCAACACCCCATAAGAAGTACACTTATAAATCTCACCATATCATCGAGGTAGTCCGGCAGCCGACCAATAGGATTATTGGTGTGCACGAAGAACTGCGGCGAGCGGCGCGCCAACAGCCGCAGCGCGCGCCAGCCCCAGCCGCCGCTGCGGGCCTTCGCCCCCGCCGCCTCCGCCCCGCCCGACAGCGGACCCACCATGTACGACTCTGATCCACATAACATATTGCTGTGATATGAGTTATGAAAAACCTTGTATTCTACCAAAATGTGAACAAAATACATCCAACTTGACCTGTCTCGAGACATTACAACAAATTGCACAACTTATTTACGTTGCGTTCCCTCCGATATAACTTTTACAACAACCTGTTATTATGACGACCAACATAATTGCTATATTTATTTATTTATTCACTCTTTATTGTAAACCTAAAAAAAACTAGATTACAATGGGCGGACTTAATGCCTGATATGGCATTCTCCACCAGGCATTCTAACACCTATATTATTGTATGTACACGTAGAAACCAGGTTAACAGTGCTGATCTACCATTGCAGTAGCACCAAGTTTCTATATTTTGTGCTTCAATAAAAAATACGATATTCCAAGAATGTAAGGCTGTTTAGGCTATCATGGCCTGTATTTAAAGTTACGAAAGAGGGTATTGAAGACGTCATACCAAGCGAGGGCATGAAGTCGCGCTCCTTGGTGCGGCACGCGGCGAGGTTGTCCGGACACAGGTTCCACAGCTTTGTCAACTCGTTACTGGAAATTACACAATATAATAATTAGAGTCCGACCGAAACTGGTTTTTCAGCCGAAACCGAAACCGAACCTTCGGCCTTAGGTCCAGTTTCGGCCAAAACCGAAACCGAAACTGAAACTTAGGCTGAGGCCAAACGAGCGTATTTTTGGTGCTGTGTGTCACGTGAAATGAGCCGGTTTCATACAAAAGCTCTAATTCAATTCTTTGGAATTTGTGTTTTACGCGATTTTACGATTTACGCTATTTTATGCGACGCCCAGCTCAAAAAATACGCTCGTTTGGCTACACCATTAGGGTATTTTTTTGATCTGCTCATTTGTGAACTCAACAGAAAAAATAAGGTTAAAAGAGCCGAATTTTTTAAATTTTACAAAGGTCATTTTTTGGTTCCGTAGCCAAATGGCAAAAAACGGAACCCTTATGGATTCGTCATGTCTGTCTGTCTGTCCGTCCATATGTCACAGCCACTTTTTTCCGAAACTATAAGAACTATACTGTTGAAACTTGGTGACTAGATGTATTCTGTGAACCCCATTAAGGGTATTAAGGGTATGGATTAAGGTTTTTTCTACCTGTAGCCGTTATTAATATCGAGCAAAAAACGGCTAAAAGCAAGCGCCAAAGCACCCTGTCAGATGTCTTCAGATTAATCTATATATCGCTCATTTGGAGCGACAGTGACACAAATGCAAATTAGTTAACTTTACACCAGAGCAGAATAAAGATTATTTCATACTTCAAAAAAAGATTCTGAAGCATTCTTACGGCTAATTATTATTTTCAAATTGTTTTATTATAGCTGGAACCTTTGTTTCATAAATAAACCCATTTTTTATTATTAAGTAGTCCAAAACCGGTCAAAAAAATTTTTTTTTCATTTAAATACTTACAATTGCGTCGTTGTTTCCCTCGACGAAGACAGTTTAAGAAATTAAGTCGTTTGATTCCTCAAATAAAATAACGTTTTTTTTTATTAATATTCTGTTTTTATTATATTAATACTAAAATTTAAAGATATCGATGACATAATTATGTGTTAATGCTATGCTGCATAGCTGTGTATGAATTTATGTATGACAATAACCAACACACAATAATAGCAATGTACCTCTCACATTATACTTAAGTTACATTTAAGAACTAATCAACATTTTGTAGACTAAGTACAGTCTTATCAGTTACTAATATGGCATGTTTAAATCAAAGTCATTTACTACAATTATCTTAATGTTAGATTGCCTTATTGCTTATACCCTCTAGGTACATGTCTGTACTTATACCTAATTAATTAAAGAAAACTTTTAACAGTTTCAGTCTTTTATCGTTATGAGTACATAAATGACTCTCAGTTAAAAAATAATCACGTAAATGAATAAAAAAAATACTTTTATAAAGAAAATCAATTAGTATAGCTACTACTAAACAATTAAAACAAGCTTTCGTAAAATCCAGAATAACATCTAGGAACAATATTTTTTTGTAGCAAAATACGCAAATCTTGCTTTTTTTGATCTGAAATTGCCAGCTTTGAATTATAAGCTGGCTCTAGGCAAATTTCTGTGATACTTAAATTAACGTCCGAGCGTGTTTACCTCACATTTTTTGTGGGTTTTGTGCTTACTTGTTGCCAATCATCTGCGTAAGAGTACTTTATAGAGTAAGTGTCAATACTTTTTACAAATCGAATAGCTTTTATTTCTGTTAATTTTATCGGATTACCTTTCAGATCTTTGTTAATATTTAACCCAATATCTTCAAACAGCTTTTTTAAATCATAAAAATCGTCATAATTTAGCTTGTGAACCACAAAAGCATTACCAGTTTTCTTGGCATTCCTTACGAGTTGCACGTACTGGTGAGGACTGTAGATAGGTCCAGACTTTTTTGCTCTTTTAATTGCCTTTTCAATCAGTGAGTGAGCGTTGTCGCCCTCATTCTGGGTGTGGCCCCGAATTAAAAATTTGTGCGTGATTGATGTAATTGGAAGAGTTTCAACTGCATAGTAATACATGCCAAGGAGAAACCTAAAAGAAAACATAATGATTTTAAAATTTGGTATAAACAATAACAATATTTAATAAAAATTTTGAGAACATCTTTATACAACTAATTTCAATCAGTCATTATTGTAAAACATATGTTTAACTTTTCGGGATAATATAGACTTAATTATCACTTAAGTCATAGCCATAACAATACAACAATATAAGTGTTCGGTGCAACAGCGACGTAATTGTGTTAAACGTCATTGTATCCTCAAAAGTGATATCTATTCCAAGTGAATCAAAACACGAACGACATAAAATACAAATGAGTCATTATTACTCCGAATTTTTGAAAAAAAAATATGACACATTTACCTTTGCGTCTGTGTAGCTCCCTGACACGTCCACTCTTCAGGGAGCACCCCGCACAAATGACTTATACGACGCCGTTGCTCCACACTCACGCGCAAAAACGGAATAATGCTACAAAGACTTTTTGCCCTCTATCGGACGGTTTTTGAACCTACAAATGTGGCGTTTTCACTGCCAACGCGGATGATTATGCATAGTATTTTGGCATTAATAAGTCATTTTCGCGTATTTTTGCAAATGTGTCACTGTCGCTCCAAATGAGCGATATATAAAATTGAAAAGCGACACACCGCTGATTAAACAAAAAATCTCAGAAACTGCCGAACCGATTGAGATGAAATTTGGCAAGGAGATAGGTTATGCTAAGGAGACGTCCACTAAGAACGGATTTTTGGAAATTCATCCCCTAAGGGGTACAAATAAGGGTTAGAAGACACTTTCATACAAACCAACTTTCTTAGTTTTAGATTTATAGATTTGAAAATTTTTATGTAGGTTTATAGTAATAAACAAAAGTTAACTTTAATATATTTTTTTGGAAAATCATCCCTTAAAGGGTTAATTTACTGAATTGAACTTAGTAGGCAACTTCATCATTTTTGAAGTTAAAAACATGAAAATTTATGTATAAGTTCAAGATAAGAAACGAAATTTAAAAGTCATGCGCTTTTTTGGAAAATCATCCCCTAAAGGGTTAATTAAGATGGCGAAAGTTAGTATGGCAACTTCGTCAGTTTTGAAGTAAGAAGGGTGATAATTTGTTTATAAGCTTATAGTTAGACACGAAAAATAACTGTATCACTGTTTTCTCGAAATTCATCCCCTAAAAATAGGGGTTGGTAGTCAACTACATACAAATCAACTTCGCCAATTTTAGAGTTATAAATGTGATTTTTTTTAATGTAAGTATATAGTAATAAACAAAAGTTAACTTTAACAATTTTTTTCGGAAAATCATCCCTTAAAGGGTTAATTTAGTGGATTTTATTTAGTATGCAACTTCGTCATTTTTAAAGTTAAAAACATTAAATTTTATATATAAGCTTACACAAAAAATAACTGTATCACTGTTTTCTCGAAATTCATCCCCTAAAAATAGAGGTTGGAAGCCATTTACGTATAAATCAACTTCGTCAGTTTTAGACTTATAAATATGAAATTTTTTATGTAAGTTTATAGTTGTGAACAAAAGTTAATTTTAACACGGTTTTTTGGAAAATCATCCCTTAAAGGGTTAATTTAGAGGATTTCATTCAGTACGCAACTTCGTCATTTTTAAAGTTAAAAACATGAAAAATATATTAGCTCCAGATTAGAAACAAAATTTGGAAGACATCCCCTAAAGGGTTAAATAAGAGTGTGCAAGTTAGTATGCCAACTTCGTCAGTTTTGTAGTAAGAAGGGTGAAATTTTGTATATGAGCTTATAGTTAGAGACACAACTGTTTTCTCGAAATTCATCCCCTAAAAATAGGGGTTGGTAAACTACATACAAATCAACTTCGCCAGTTTTAGAGTTATAAAATATATGAATTTTTTTATGTAAGTATTATAGTAATAAACAAAAGTTAACTTAGATTTTTTTTTTTTTTGGAAAATCATCCCTTAAAGAGTTAATTTAGGGGAATGAACTTAGTAAGCAACTTCGTCATTTTTTAAGTTAAAAATGGACAGGGAGCAGGAGAGGGAGAAGGAGCGGAAGAGGGAGATAGAGAGGGACAGGGAGCGGGACAGAAATCGGGAGAGGGCGCGGGTGCGGGCGGGAGAGGGACTGGGAGCGATAGAGGAAGAGGGAGAGGGATATGAAGTGGGAGAAGGACCTCGAGCGGGAAAGGGAGAGGGAGAGGGATATGTGGTGGGAGAAGGACCTCGAGCGGGAAAGGGAGAGGGAGTGGGACAGGAAGAGGGAGAGCGAGGGGAAGTGAGACAGGGAGCGGGAGAGAAAAAGGGACAGAGAGCGGGAGAGGAAGAGGGCAAGGGGAGAGAGGGAGATGGAGAGGGAGGGGGAGAGGGAAAAGAAGAAAAAATGTTAATGTTGTTTACTATTCCAAACCCGCTCCCGGAGGAATGATCTGTGATTGTATCGTAAGTTTCAGTATATAAATTCCTAAATATAAGTACTTCAATATAAATGAACCTGTTTTTAAATTTTCTTTTGTAAGGGATACTAAATAATATGATAAGCATAATTTCCGCGTGCGAAGCTGCGGGCAACAGCTAGTGAACAAATATAATAAACATTTTAAATCAATGACTTCACTTGAAATATCAGCGCCCACGGGTTAGCCACGAACTTAACCGAACGAAGCACGACAATTCACGAACACAGAGTTTCGGTTTGGCCGAAAGTTTCGGCCAAATTTTTCCGAAACCGAAACCGAAACTAGATTTTTTGGCCGAAACTGGCCGGAACCGAAACCGAACCTTCGGTCGGTCTCTAATAATAATATAGTTGATGGGGTAAAAGAGAACAAAACTATAACATCAGGACAACTCACAACGCTCTTATCAGTAACTCAGTGTTACAGATTCTGTAATAGAGTAAATGGGGCAATTGGTGCTTAATGGAGTAATTGGGGCATAATGTGACATACTAATTATAAATAAAATAAATATTATATGACATTAAATTTGCAGTAGTATTTTTATTTGTCTTAGCTGTCATATTTTGCCCCTACTTATTCTATTTCAGATAAGAGTGTTAAACTGCCAGATTTAATGTTTATTAAAATTTGACATGTACTCGCATTTATCTGAAGTACTTTACCTATATAATAACATTCAGTAGTGGGCCATTAATGGATTGAAAAGCCAAGCCTGCCATGATAACGATAAACGCTTGCACACTCATACCCACGCACTAGGATTCTGTCATGGATGACATGGATCAGACATCACTATAAGCCATAGCCCGAGTACAAATATATATCTGTCACATAAATATCTGCTTCAGCGAGCAGGACCCCTTGCATCGCAGGCAGAGTTGCCAACAGTTATTGTCTACGTTAAGAAAGAAAGAACTGCCACTTGGCCGAACATGTACATACTTCCCCAGGAAGAACTTGTTCTGTGCCTCGTATTCCTGTACAATGTCCCCGACGGGCCGCCTTCTCTTTCTAGTCTTTCTGCTCTCTTCGCTGTCCACTTGTATCGGTGGCTTGGGCTTTTGGAACTCTGAAATTACATCTTGTATTGAGGGGACTTTGAAAACTGTATATGCGGTTGTGTATTTGCCGACAATTTCCATAAAAAAAAACTACCTCAAGAATAATTCAATAGAAGCAGCGTGTAAAAGCACAGTATGTATTTATGTAATAGTTATCCTGTAACTTTACGTAAGTTTAACGAATAAACTGTTCATACAAAAAACCTAATGAATATTAAAACCGACTTCTTTTTGTTCAAATATCATAATGACATGGGGCCTTCCCTTTGTAAAAGTAATTATTTATGTATTATGCTAACAAACAATGTAAGGAGTTTGAATTTCACCAAAAATTTAAAGAAGCCAGGTATGCTCAGGCCCAATTCTGAGCAGGCTCCAATTTGTAAAGGGTCCACTTATACTTAAGTTTAATTCTTACCTAGTGTATATAAGTTGTGTTTAGGTAACCATAAGTGTATCTTTTGTAAATAAATGTATTTTCTTTCTTTCTTTCAATGATCATAAGACCCGCTTATTATCCCAACTGACCTGGACACCCTTCATTCTTCCAGTTGTTCCAATGCTCCTCCCGCTTCAGTATACACTTGACACAGTCGGCGAACGCGCGGCCGTCGGGCGGCGTCTCGCCCAACAGCCGGTAGATGAGGGCTGTGGTCTCCTTCACCCACTCTTGTTGCTCGGACTTTAGCTCTTGGGACTCACTGGGAAAAAATAAACACATAGGTTCTAACACTTTTTACCTATGTCACGGGTGGGACGGACGACGCATTTAACACATCACAATAACACCCATGACCCGAGTACAAATATTTATCTGACACATATCTGCCCCAGCCGGGCTTGCACTGGAGGAAAATAATGTTTAATGCTCAGTGCATTATGTTATATAACAACTTACTACATTCCTATAGCATCAGTTATTATCACTCTATTTATTCAAAGATATAATCTTCAAAATTGTGCAGTAGAAAGAATCAAAAACCAACAAATATAACTCACGTTTTAAATTTAACGCTAGATGTCAGATACTGGAACAGAATCAGGAATTGTATCAGCACACATCGCCTAAAGTTTGAGTCTGACAACTGCAGTTCTAGAAGCTTCTGGTTTGTGAGAAACTTAGCGAAGTAATGTTGCTCCTTGGTCCCAGTAGACTCCTCCATCACAACGTCAGTGTTAAGTGGTTTCAGTCTGTTCAGCTTAGACTTTTGTAGCTCAACAGCTTCTAGCTTATAAGATGAGAATGCTGAAAGGACACTGCCAGAGTGCTGAAACAAAAATGGTAAGGATGTGAGAAAGGTAAGCAGTACTGGCTGCCCAAGTGAAGGTAAACAAGATTGACACAAAATGTAAAAATTTTCTTAATAGTAAGTCTTATTCAAATTCAAGAGAAAGTGAGTAAGTGAGAAGAGTAAGGATGTGAGAAAGGTAAGCAGTGCTGGCTGCCCAAATAAAGGTGAACAATATTGACACAAAATGTAAAAAAAATCTCAATAGTAAGTCTTATTATTCAAGAACTTAAGACCTACAGGCAATTTTACACATTCCCTAGAACATTATTCCATTTCTTTTAGAGTTAGTGCAGCATTCTTTGTGATATTACAAATGAGGATTTAATGTCTAGCCGCTTACTCTGGATATATTCTATAAAAGCAGTTGGCTGTGAGGGTGTAGTAAAAGTTGAAATTTCACAACATTATTTAAGAACTAATTAAAACAGTATACAAATCAAAATTATATAATGAAGCTGTGTATCAAAAAGTATGATTTACCGCAACAAATGTTTTCCATTGTATTTTATTATAGCAAGAAGTGGGATTGCGGAAGAAGTCTTGCAAGCTCCAGAACCGGCAGTAGAGATTATAGTCGATGTTCAGTTTACTTTTCTGCTCATCGATCACCACTTCTTCATCCAAGGCATCCTTCAATGTACTGGAGTTGTCAACTCCAAACTCTGTCACATTTTCCAAATTAAATTCGGACACAATATTAAGACCCGACCTTTCAGAAAATGGGAAGAATTTTGCTAAAAATAATAAAATTCTACCACAGAAAACTGTGTTTTGAGAACGAGATAGTCTGCGCAAGAGATCGTTACACATTCTCAGTAGGTTGTTCTTGCAAGCGATGAAGAAGAGATCCTCCCTCCAAATATTAACACCGTTCTCGACATATGTGAACATTTTCTCACATTTGTTGAGAGTCAATGCATCAAATATGTCTCCCAGTAAAACTACAGGCATGGTGGGGGTCACCATGTGCCGTCTACATGATTCTATGCAAAAACAGATGAAGTTCTCGAGTGTATTCGGCTCCTCTGCCAGCAGGTCCAACAATTTGTCCCGATAAGCTTGATCCATTGCTGCCTTTCGATCTGTTTCATTTGTATTCTTAGAAAATGAATCGAGCAAATCGATGTTGTTGGTCGCAAACGCTTTAGAAAGCACATCCTGAAATACAATTATTTTATCATTAATCAGTATTTAAGAAAGTTATGTTACAATTTCAATAAACCGATATTTTACCTTGTATTTGGCTCGTAACTCCTCAAAACCCATTTTGTTAGTCATGTGAAAATAGTTATGAATTAACTATTAGTAGCAGTACGCTATCTTTAAGCTATTGTTCTTATTAAAAGGAATCAATTGTTTAATATTCTTTCTACTTTTCAATTCAAACCTCAAATGTTCAATCAAAGCAAAGCATCGCAATTCTCAACCGCAAAGCGCACAGTGTTGCCAACTTTATTTTAACAATCCCACTAAACATACCACCAGAAAAGGCAGAAAACCACTAAAAAAATATTTTATTAAGAAAAATAAAATGACGTGCAATAAGTGTATCAGACATCAGTTATACTTACATTAATAAATTATTTTGAATTAATTTAAATTTAACTAATTGTTAAAAATTATCGTCTTCAGAATAATCAGATTCATCTATCGTAGATTTCGAAGAATAAATTTCTTTAGTAACAATATTTTGTATTAAATTATTTATTTTGGTAATGTGTAATTATTGCAGCATTTGCTTTCACGAGATAAGCCAGCACGAACCGAGAGACTTGATGTTAGGAGCTCTAGCTTCATTCGGTTTCTCAGTTTTGTCTTTATTAAAATATGTATCGTGCTAAATAATCGCTCTACATGCATGTATTCTAATACAACAGCGTTAGAATGCGGTAAAACTAATAACGGTATGGCAAATGTGGCTACATCTTTAAATCTGTTTTCTCCAGTCATATTTTTGAAATTTGAAACGTCGTCCCAAAATTGTTTCGTATTTTTCCAACTCAGTAGATGTATTTGATGCCACTGTTCATCAACTTTCGCAATATCTTCTTGCTTTTATTAAAATGCAACATTAAGTCAGCAATCGGTTCTTTATTACGGGACAGCGAGTGTTCTGCGTTGATTTTTTTATACTTTTCATAAGTTTTAAGTTTTCGGGCAATCTGTTTTTTATTAGTTCATAAAGCAAATTTACAATGAACTGAATACACCTATTATGGATTATCTCTTTCGTCATTGCGTGGATGTCCTTCCCACTAAAAGGGGTGTCGAAACCACCAGATCTAGTGGAAATTCCACTAAGTTGGCAACACTGAAAGCGCAAACATCACAGAGTACTTATTGGCAATTTGGCTTATTTCATATTTGGCAAACATCGCCAGTGTTGCCAATGAAATTTTTTTGAAGGCCGTGTACATTAGATAAAAAAGCAGTGTTTATATGGGAAAAGATCAAGCGTGGGCCGTAGCAATGCAAGTCATCGGCAGTGAATTTGATGTCCACAACACATTGAATCACTTTTCATTAGCTTAAATTAACATCAACATTTGCCTAGTGGCGCTGTTTTATGGGTTTTAACATTCATAAAATGTTTCAAAACAAGTAAATAAAAAAAGACTCGAGAATTTTGGAAAAGCCGTAGAATTTGCTACGGTAATAAGGTTCCGGCCGTAGACCGTAGATTTTGTGATTTTTTGGCCCGAAAGCCGTAGAACACGGTAATTGCCGTAGCATTGGCAACACTGATTATATCGCAGATCGCAGAATGCAGATCAAGATCCAAGCCCATAGACGTAAAATACTACTAGACTATTATCCGTTCACAAATCTTATGCCGGTCACTCACATTCGCGCGAATACGCAAACCCGCAAGTGTGGGACGACCTTCGCGAATGATTATGCGAAGTTTTCGAGGCATTCGGGGTTTTCCAAGCTGTGTCGGTTTTTTGTCGCACATCAAAGCGCGCGAACCTCGAACCTTCGTGTAGTCTCCCACAAATTCGTGCTACCAGTTGCACACACGACTAAAAAGGTGATGTATCTCTTAATTTTTCGTGGTTCATGGCGTCTAATCGTACTACCATTTATTTTCTGTATTGAAAATGGATTTTAATGACAACAACTTAATAACAACAGCAAGATTGAACATTCGTGAACAAAGTGTAGGAGGAAGCGGAAATGGGCTTGTACAATCATATGCGAACCCATTTGCCTGACCGTCCTTCACATGTGTACAAACATTCGTAAAAATGTCAAACATTTGCGCACATGTGAGTGACCGGGGTTAGAGACTAAATTGACGTTTCATGGGTGACCAGTTTCGGGTGCAAATTAAATAGTGATGACCATAAACCGAAAAGTAAATCGGAAAAAATTTCACAGCTTTTATGGAAGGTCGACTATTTGTGTGATTATTGAAGAGTCCCTAAAACTAGTACAAAAACAAGTTAAAGCAACCATTATCATTCATATATCCATAATATATTTGCCCTTACTTACTAAAATAAGTTATTTTGCTTACAAGAATGAGTATTTGGTTATGGTTACATTCGGTATTCAGCTAATTTTATACAATTGGCCGAATACTAAATATCTCCCTAGATATGAGTGTCGCTACTAATATGTCACTATTCTTACGACATATTTACGATTCAAAAAACCGGAAAAGTAGATCGCACAAATTTAGCTGGTATCATTATTTCGAACTTTGACATTAGTGGTTGTCATTTTAGTACGCTATGCTCAGATACATATGCTCTTCCGTCTGCGGAAAAATCATCGAAAACATTTCATCGAATTACAATTCGCCGAACACAATACATCGAAAAAACATTTCGTCGAATAACAAAACGTAGAACAACCAAGTCATCGATTGACATTTGTTCGAATAGCATTATGTAGAACAACCATTTAATCGCATGACAATTAATCGAATTACATTTCGTCGAATGTCATTTAATCGAATGTCATTTCATCGAATGTCATTTCATCGAATATCATTTCAACGAATGTCATTTCATCGAATGTCATTTCATCGAATGTCATTTCATCGAATGGCAAATCATCGAATGGCGATTCATCAAATGGACTGCCATTCGACGAACTTTCATCGAATGGCAATTCATCGAATGACAATTCCTCGAATTGCAATTATTCTTGTTTAAAAGATTTAAAGATTTTATTATAAACAGAAACAATTTTATGCTTTTTATAACTTTTTTGTATTTCTTATTTTTTGATCAATAACAATTTAACATTTTTCTGTACATAAAAAATTTAGGTTTACTTGCTTCCTTGAATCACTTTTTTTCAAAACGTTTACGTTAGTGACAGAAACGAATCGCTGCAAAACCGACTCCACGTAGTTTTGTTTGCCCTACCCCTAGAGTGTAATGTAAACCCGCGTAGGCGCGGAGGGGTGAGGCAGCCCGCGAGCTAAGGAGCAGGTGATTTTAATGCTCGCCGCAGCAGCTGAGGCTGGCCGGCTCAGCCGGCCAGCAAGCCGAAGCTGCGGTGGTGAGCATTAAAAGCATCTGCGACGATAAGCTCGCGTGGGACCGCCGGAGCCCCGCAGCGCCGGAGCCGTGACAGAAACTGTGCTTGCTGCATGTTGCATGCTGCTTACGTCTTAGTGCTGCCTTTCAAGGATGTGTGACGTTTGAACGTTTGATAATTAAAAAATATTTATTAATGATCATCTGAAAATTATATCATTCGATTCGGCCAATTGTGATTCGATATATTGTCATTCGATATTTTGTCATTCGATATATTCTCATTCGATATATTGTCATTCGATTAACTGTCATTCGATGAAATGACATTCGACTAATTGTTTTCGATTAAATGTTAATTCGATTAATTGTGTTTTCGATTAAATGATCATTCGATTAATTGTAATTTCGATGAAATGTCGATTCGATTTATTGTAATTCGATGAAATGTGTTCGATGAAATGTAATTCGATGAAATGTTTTCGATAATTTTTCCGCAAATCTCCACTAGACGATCACAATGACCACGCTCACGACCGCGATTTTTCCGTTCCACTAGCTTGTGAGCGTTACAATCATACACCCAAGTGGAACGGGTATAGTGAGCGACGTGAGCGTTCAAGCCACAGAGTACTTACACGTTTTAGCCGTTGATACAAAATGTACCCTATGATATTGAGAATGATAAGTCTGAAACTTAGATTAGAGGTTTTATGTTATAATTTTTAAGCTATGAATAAACGTTAGGGGATAATTAATTAATAATTTTATTTTTAAACTAGCAAAAAAGTATATCTACAAACAAAACATTTTTTTTTTATGAAAAGACAAATTAATATAATAAAAAATTGCATATTAATTATGTTAATGATATTGACCGACGAGGAAAAATGTATATATGGCTATATGTATAGTGAATTAAACATTAAAATTATTTACATAATTTAACATATTTATATCAACTTGTGACCCCACGTCGAGCATCTGCTGGAGAAACTACTATAATCCACTAAAGTATCTCTTGTCGAATCGTATACAGTAATTTTTTCCATCACCATCCTTATCTTTTATAAAATTGCGCCAAATTTCTATTACCATCCATTTCTACCCAGTGTTGCCAGGTCTAAAAACTGGCGAGAGTAACTTCGTCGTATCTGGCAGCAATTCTGCAATTCGACCACTTTGACCCACCCCGTGAGGTGGGTTGTTTTGAGCGTGCCGTGAGCGAAATTAATGACGTCATCAATGACGTTTTCACCGCGACCACGACGACCGTGGTCGCCATGTGGAACGCGTTTTGATTGTTGTGAGCGATGTGAGCGTCTACTGGAACGCAGCCATATTTGTCTTGTCAAGATGACGCTGACAATGACATTTCATGTCATTTGCTACAAAGTTATTTGATAGATGTCAAAGTGGGGGTGGAACCCTGGCTGGTGCGTCTGCTGCCTGCTTTGGTTTCTGAATCGCTTCTGTTTCGATTTTGGTGGTTTGGTTTTACCAGAATGAAATAACTAAAATTCACAATTACGCTGTTTTCGTAGAACAGCAAATCATATATTTTTTGAGGTTTAAGTAATGATGTCGGAGTTTTACGACCCCTATCATCGCTGGGAGCCTTTGGCCGAATTCCATTTCATTTATGAGGAAGACGGTGAAGATGAAGAATACGGCGGAGATTATATTCATTGTTTATGTAGCAGAGCATTCATAAGGTTAGTAATATGAAACATCTGAAATTTATTACTTTTTAATACTACTAAGTAACTTTAGGGGTGGAGGGAAAATGATATTAAAAATATGTCAAACTTGTCAAACATGACCTACTTTTGCTAATAGGGTTTGAGATTCTCATGTTAGGATTCACAAATTGTGTCCAATATTATTACCTATGCTTATTTTCTTTTGACATGATAATTATACAACATTCACTTAGATTCTTAAGCAAAAAGAAGCCATAGTCACCAGTATTTTACCATTTGTTATCACTGAAACATAATACACTGCAAATTCTTTATAACGAAACTCAAGGGACCGAGCATTTTTTATCATTATATGGAGTGAAGAAAGAAACCTACCAAATTCACAATAATTTTTAATGTGAACAGTTTTAAAGTTGGTTTACGATTGATAATAAAATAGGTTTAATAGTGTGTTTGGTTCAAGACCATCACTTCCCAGGAAAAAGTGTAATGATGCACATGGTTAAGGCATTAAAAAATAACAAAAGCTAAAGGGGATATTAAATATTTACTGATAACAAATATTTAAATATTAATAGTAATAGAGAATGGCTGTATCACTATAAAGAGTTTATCAATATATGGATTTTAATGTAAACCAACCAAATTGTGTTCACTTCAACATTAAAGGGAAATTATTGTTATAAAGAATAATGTTATAAAGAGTTTACACTCTATGTAATTATTTTAGAGATGGTGTCAATACATACATTGTGGACAAAGAATATGGGAGTGAAAGCGACATTGATGTGCGACACAACTCTCAGTCTCAAGAATGTGATGAACATTCCCATGTGCATTTTTCAGTGGACACCTCTTATAAGGTTAAGTGTGAGGTAAAGGTTTATTGTTGAATATTACCCTTAAATTATTATTTTTGCTGTCTTTTAAAATTTTTGAATGTGGCTTATAAGATGTGCAAATAGTGAAACCCTGTATCATGTATAATCTAAATTTTACTAACAAAAAATAACCGACTTCAAAGTCTCAAAAACGACTTGTCAGTCAGATCTCGTTCAAATTTATGTGGGACCACATGACAAGCACCTGCTTTCGATTAAAAAAAGAATCATCGAAATCGGTTGGCGTGATATTGAGTTATTCGTCAATTTGTCGCGCACATCTTAACACAAATTTACGACTTATGTGGTTTTATCATGGATGCCATTGTCAGATCTCAATAAAATTTATATGGGACCACATGACAGCCATCAGCTTTCGATTAAAAAAAGAATCATCAAAATCGGTTCGCCCAGTCCAAAGTTCTGAGGTAACAAACATAAAAAAAAAAAAAAAAAATACAGTCAAATTGAGAACCTCCTCCTTTTTTTGAAGTCGGTTAAAAAGGCCTGTTAATCTCATAACATTAGTATTCCTACAGAAGGATTTGTTAATTTCAAAATGGTTTTAAACAGTTTCAAAGCTATAAGAGTCATAATGATAAATGAGATATGATTGTGTTAATAAATAATCTATATATATAAAACAAAAAAAATTTTTGTATGGATGTTCCTTATAGAGTTTGAAACCATCCAACCGATGCCCCAAACTGGTCTCATTTGAAAGGCAATAATGCTAAGATGGTTTGAGACCACTAAAACAATACGTTAAGCACATTTGGTCCATTCAGGGAGTCGATTTTAGACTTTTCCCACACAAAAATTTAAGTATAAAAAAATGTATTTCTTTTTTAGCGTTATAGCACACGCCACTAGTATCATAATAATTATGACTTAATTATACATAATCCCATTCTATTTAAGACTTGTGCAGGATTTTTATGATTACTGCTTATAGGCCTAGGGCTAAGAAACAATTGGCCCAGGGAATAAAAAAAAATATTTCCTTTGCAGAAGGATGAAGGAGCCAGTTGCTATTGCAGTGCATCTCACACGGACAATTATTGTTCCACCGATGAACACGACCCTGCACTAGTCCATGCAAAACCCTCCCATAATTTGCAACCGAGCGACAGTGGTGCAGATCTCACTTATCAAGACTGCCACTCAGATTACATAGAAAAGATGGACCATGATTATCAACCCTCACCAGATACTGATGAAAACTACCTCGCTGAGGACACATGGGATAAATTTTGGGCTGTCAATAGCGAAAGACTCATTTGGGCATCGTGGATTAAAAAATACAGTGAATACATCAACCCTGCATATCTGGGTGAAAACAATGATCTGATGATGGATGAAAACAATATACCCAAACCACATTCAGCCGAACAAATCTTTAATCTCCAAGCAGATTCTAGTCCGAAGGTAGACGAGGGTCGTGAAAGGAAGTTTTCTTATGACTCAAAAGTGAATCCTTATAAAAAATTAAACTCAGGTGTAAGGCGAAATGAAAAAGCAATTGAAATATCTGATAACAAGGATGATACTTGGGTACCAGTATCCCGAAGGCGATCTTGTTCTGAACACGAGAGAATACTGAGCCCAAAGACATTGGCTGGTACTGATTCAATGACTAATGTAACCAAAATTACAATCTCCAGCTATGACATCACATCAAGTCATGTGACGTCGGAATCATCGCCTACTGAGGACTACAGTGTATCTTCAACAACTTCTGAAGACCCAACTCATGACCAGACAAGAATTGCAAATATAGACGAAAGTATGGATTTAGTACCATCAGAGGAGGTAGACAGTGAACAATATTGGCAGTTTTTGTGGAAGAAGCATTTTGGTGAACAATATGCACTGCACTATGCAAGTTATATTGAATGTCATCAGACTAAGAACCAAGAACACAATACGCCTGTAGAATCAATTGTAGATAAGAGATTAGAAGAAAGACTGTTGGATATTGATTGCGAGAACAGTGAGGGCAACTCGCAGGAAGTATCATCGGTCATTGAAGTTCAGACGAAAGTTGAAGTCATAAATTTAAATGAAGCAGAAAAAGTGGATGTTGAAAATGAAGATGATAAAAATACGGAAGTAGATGCAGTCGAAACTTTAGAGGATGAAGCTGTCAAACCTGATATTCCAATTGTAGAAGAAAAGGCTAAAAGAACTAGAAAACGGGGTAAATCTAGGGGGCAAAATTCCCGCGTCATTAGTTCTGTAGGTCTTCTACTACAGACTTTGCTGAAGGAACAAAAAGAGGAAAATGATTCTACAGCAGTTATGGATAGTGGAGATAATAAAGCAAATGATACTGGCAACAATGAGAATACAGACTCAGGGGCTGTTGACAGTGTTGATGGAAATACAAATACTCAGAACTCGAATTCACACCAGTCAGTAGACCAAAGCAACCTGTCGGGCTACAGCTATGATGATGGAGATGATGAGCCTCCAGAAGAAAAATCGAGAACATTGAAAAGAAGGTACTGGAACTAATTTCTTTAGAGCTCTACTTATTTATAGTAGTAAAAAAACTATGCATTACCGCTTTATTATTATTATCCAGTGTAGCCATATTCTTTGACACTTGTAAAGCTAGTACTGTAAACCACAGATAATGTATTGGGATATTCAGCCTAAGTTCGTCCTGTGGTGCCAGTAGTTGCAAATTCTCATGCCATACTTTTAAGTTTATTTACTAACACTCGCAAATAGTAAATAGTCATTAAATTATATATTGCTTCCAGCCATGAAGAAGATGACGAAGATTTGGAGAGAGATGACACAGAATTAATTAAGTCAACATTTGAAATCATGGGCTTTCGTCTCGATGAGGAAAAAATGCCTAAAGGAAATCTATTATACAGAAAGCGGTTCCATAGACTGCGCCCGCCGCGGTACAAAAAGTTTGCAGCCAAAAAGACTTACTTTGATGATGATGGCAATCCCTTAAGCGATTATCAGGTATTGAAGAAACAATTCTGTTAAAAATTAGAAGATAGTTCGAGTTTTCTTACATGCTACACTATTTTTTTACACTGTATGTTAAATATATGTATCATTAAATCATTCATCTTTTATTACCTAAATTTAGCATATAAAAATCCTAATAGATACAATTGTTTCAGTGCCATGAATCCGAAGAAGATAAAGCAATGAAGACAGAAGATGATGAAGTCACAGACAATAAATCAAACAACGAAACAAACACACATACCATAGATAGCAAAACAGCAACCGTAGACAAAACGGAAGCCGATAATGACTTGGGGAATGACCAAGGATTAATTAAAGATCAGTCCAAGGAAACGGTTGGTACAGAAGCTTTTAAAGTACCCCTACCACCAGATATTGAGTCTTCGAGTGATGCTCAGGAGAATAAGGAAGAGATTTGTGACGGGTCTACTAAAAATACGGGTGAGTTTATTACACCATTTTTTGACCATACCTAGTCTCTCTAGAGTAGAGGGATCAGATATGTAGGATAGATGTTTTTGTTGGGGCATGACATGACCCATGGCCGTTGGGGACCCTAATTATGGGGGGAAATAAATAATGATGATGAACGTAATTTTTTTTTATTTAAGAATGTTGTATTTTATACGAAATTCAAAAATTATTTAATCGTGTTATTAGTACTACTAACTCCCGTTATTTTTGTTTCGAACACAATTTTGGGAAAATACTTCATTTTGGAGAGGAAGAAATGGCTAAAGTGACTCATCAGTTTTCACATTGCTTGTAAAGATTTGTACTCAAAATAAACGGTTTTGGAGTTTAACTCCTTATTTATCGATTTAATATTTAAACCCGTGCTATGAAATATGAGGAGTAAAATTATTTCTTGCCGTTACGTTATACGTTCTTTGTAATTCGTAACACATAATCTAGATGGCGTTGGATGGCTGATCAGTAACAACGCCATCTAATGATAATAATCTTGATACATCCTATTCTGATGATGTGAAACATCATCATCACAATGACGTTAAATTCCAGTCGTGCGTCGGAGCTGAGTAACACTTTTTTTTTAGAAACAAAACGCAGGCGGCGTCAGAAGCGCCACCCGCGGCACGACAGCGAGCTGCTAGACGACACTGAAATACCCGAAGACATCAGAAATGATCCCAAAATGATGAAATACTGGAAGAAACGACATTCACTCTTCCATAGGTATGTATTGTATTGTTTTTACAACTTTGCCTTTATTAAAGCCTTTTGTATTTTCCTGGTAATAAGAATTGATAATGGATTCTTAATAAATAAGAATTGGTGATAAGAAATCGAATTATCCTGATGTATAATGAAACATGTACAATGGTTCCTCCGATCCATTTTATAATTTTAAAATGCTGAAAGTAAATAATACCGTTTGTTTATTTTTCTGTCTTGAGACATTTTATTTATAAAAATGGACTATACACTATTGAACTATAATTGGCTATTTGACAGTTGTCACGGTAAAATATGAAATGTGTTAAATATGGTTGCATATTGGTTAACATTAATTAAACAATACATTTTTTGCATGAAAATAAATTCTAAATATTTTTATTTTTGAAAAATAGACTTGAGTTTTTTTACCTGTGGACACGAGAACCGAAACGCGGGCGGCCATGATTGAGCATGTTATGACGTCACACTTCCAAAAATATAGCGTTGTGTACTACTAACTACATCGATTATCGTGTGCAATTTACTGAGAAAATGAATAATATATGTATATTTTGATTTGTGCTTTTGAGAGGTTTTGTAAAATGGAGTCAGGCTATATAAAAGCTGATAGTGCAAATTTGCCTAAAGTTGATTCATTGATGGTCGCAAATTTCTTTGCGTGTAACCCTGACTTTTGCTCTGCCGAGTTTCGGAATGCAAAAACCTCCGTGTAAGTACTGAAATTAATAAAGTAAAATTGGCCAGAGTCTTGCTAAGGGGTCACAGGAGGATTTTTTCGAAGTTTTTCCTCAGCGCCCCCATAACGACACCCTAACTAATGATTATAAATTACTTAGAGGTTATGTTTATGAACAATATTAGGTTAGGTTTAATTTGTTTTTTTAGTAAATCAGAGGCTAAGTTGATTTCTTCTAAATACTTACATCAAAGTAGTCCTCATAAAAGAATATTGCTGATATAACAGATGTTAACTCTGGGTCTCGACGTGCTAATTGTAACCACTGTTTTCGACGTTGAAGGCATTTAGGAACGTGTATAAACAATTTGTTAGGAAATTTAATTGTAGTACTTCTACACATTTAGTGGGGGCAACTCAAGTCCCACTAACGTGCAGAGTGCGTAGCCAGTAGAAATTACAGAATATGGTTTACTGGTAGTAGAAGTAAAGTTTAGTTAAAAACGTAAGTTTGCTTTATTCATATAATGACACGAGAATTATGAAAAATTTTCAAACACACTGTGACAAGTAAAAAAACAATAGCCAAGTAGAAAAATAAACTTATAAAGAACAAAAAGATCTATATCAAAACTGAAGACTCTTTTCATTATAACAAATTTAATTGTAGTACTTCAACACATAGGCACTGCACATGTCTTGTAGCTTGTCATTTTCACAATTCCAGTGAAAAAGGTGTAAGTTTTTCACATAAAATATCTTCAGAGTTAGAGCTTAAACTGTTGTTATTTGAAATGTGACGTCACAGCCAGCAAGTGACAGATGGCAGACTATTTTCGCGCGAATTTCAAATTAATGGATTAAAAGTTATTTTTATTCCTACTAAATAACACTTTTTTGAAAAAATAAATATTGTAAGAGGTATAAAATAAACCTACGAAAATTTTAAAATATTTTTCCAAAAATTGTCTAATAGCCAATTACTAGCGTACTAGAACCGCAAAGAGCTCATAGCACAATCTCTATGATTTAGTCAGTCGCCAAACGACTCGTCGTGTTCCGGCTGGGGGCTTGAGAGCCAGTTCTTTCCTTCTTTCTTTTTCTTCTCTCTTTCTTGGCCGGCAACGCATCAGTGATGCCTTTGGTAATGCTGATGTCCATGGGCGACGATAGCCACTTACCATCAGGTGGATTGTCAGCTCGTTTGTCGGCTATTTAAAATAAAAATAAAAGAATAAAAATCTTTATTCAGTCTATCAGTTACATTTAAGTAATTCAGTTTATGAAGCAACCTAGTAAGCATAAAATAATAATAACTCTTCCTTTAACACTTAACACAAGCGTTACATAGTTATAATATACTGTAAAAACAAAAAATAAATTTCTAATGAAACAATGTACTAGTAACAGTAAGTAAAAATTAATACTTATGGAATGCGCCAATGTGTGTGTGTGTGTATGTGAGACAGAGAGAGAGAGAAGATACCTACAGGTGGTTTATGAGATTTTCAGTAGAAATGTAATTCAATGACTGAAGCCAATTTGTGACAGTTTTTTGAAGTGAAAACTTCTTTAGTATGGGGGTGACTTGAAATTTTATGAAACGAAACTGTCCAGTGGAGACTAGAAATGAGTGGAGACTGACTTGAGTTGAGTTGAGTGGAGTGGAGTGGAGTGGAGTGGATCGTCTCGAAATTTTACATTCGTCTCATTATCTTGAAAACAAAATTTTTGAAGGTTTCACTTCTACCACGTGTGAATTGCACACATTTTTTTTTTACATACACGTGTGGTCATGGTATAAATAACAAGATTTTGAAGAGGACAACAACTATTTCCATAAAAAAACCCCAGGTTCGACGAGGGCGTGCAGCTGGACGCGGAGAGCTGGTTCAGCGTGACGCCGGAGAGCGTGGCGCGGCACGCGGCCAGCAGGTGCGCGTGCGACGTGCTCGTGGACGGGTTCTGCGGCGCCGGCGGGAACACCATACAGTTCGCCAGGACATGCGGGAAAGGTAAACCCTCACCTTTGATCATTCAGGGTGTAGTAGTTGTTGTAATTACGTGCACACGTAATATTTGGATATAGTGATATGGTTGACTTGCATTAGCTCGTTATGACACCAGTAGCTAGGGTAACACGTCCTTTCTGGTCTACGGCTGTCTCGTGACTGACTCAGTGTTGCCCCACTACCCGTGTTCCCGAGATAACATGATTACTGCTATAACTATAATAGCAGTACAAACACTACACGGGGTTTTTTTGAATCGTAGAAATAAAGATTATTGCGTTATAAAATTCAATTCAATTCTTTACTTGCCGTTAAAAATTCAAGTAAGTTGCCATAAATTACTTTTTGAGGGGCCCCCTCCTTGTCACAGCTGGTCACATTTGTGAGACCTCCCCCGCCCAAGTGTGACGTCACATTATTATGAGATGTGACGTTACGAAATTTAAGACCCCCTCCCACCCCTTGTTACACTACATCAACCCCTCCCTCCACGTGTGACGTAATTTATGGATGGCCCCTAAATGATTGTACGGACATTCTTGAGTCGTAGATAATCTCCTCTGCTGCATTATTGCATAGCATATCCTTCTAACCAATGGACTATATTATTGTATTTAAATTTTTTTTTCTCTTAGATTTAATGCCAATACACTTCGATAGAAACATATCGTAAAGTATTTATTATCTGAGTGTTCATCACGTGACATTATTTTCTCTTACCAACACACTTCAAACAGTCAATGTCGTTCTACAACACAAACATGTATACCTCTAGGTATATATGTCTGTGTTCTACAACAACATACATCAATAGTTCTGTTACTGAACACCTCTTACCTTATCCATTTTCAAGCAGGCAATATCACTACAACAACATATTACATCGACAGTTCTGTTACTGAACACCTCTCACCGCACCCCACAGTGATAGCAATAGACATCGACCCGGCGAAGATAGCGCTGGCGCGGCATAACGCGGCCGTGTACGGAGTGGAAGAGCGCATTGAGTTCGTAGTGGGTGATTTCTTCGAGCTGGCGGCGACCCTCACGGCGGACACGGTGTTCCTCAGCCCGCCCTGGGGAGGGCCCCAGTATTCTAGTGTGAGTAATGTATACGCACGTACAAGTATAGAATACACGTACAATGCGTACACCTACACGTACGCGAACACCGTACCGTGTACGGCACGCATGAAAGAAATTGACAAAATAAAGACAACAAAATTGACAAAAACAAAAAAAAAATTGATGATGATGTTCCACATCATCAGAATAGGATTTACCAAGATTATTATTATCATTACACGACGTTGTTACTTGTTACTGATCAGTTATCCAACGCCATCTAGATTGTGTGTTACGAATTACAAAATTAAATTGACTAAATTGAATAAAATTGGTTTTACTCCCCATAACATCTCATACCGCGGGCTTCGTGACGGTAAATATGAAATCGATAGATAAGTAGTTAAACTCCAATTAAAATCACAAATTGTCATGAGCATATCGCAGTAACGTGTCATCTGTTTCCAGAACAAAGTGTACGACATCGAGACGATGTTGGAGCCGAAGCCGGCGTCGGAGCTGATGGCGGCGGCGCGGCGCGTGGCCCCGAGCGTGGCCATGTACCTGCCAAGAAACACACGCTCCGATCAGGTTAGTATGGAGTTATAGACGAGTTGCAGCCTAGTTGGTACCGACCCTGCCTGCGAAGCGAGGGGTCCCGGGTTCGATTCCCGGCCGAGGCAGATATTTGTGTGACAGATAAATATTTGTACTCGGGTCATGGGTGTTATTGTGATGTGTTGTATGTGTCGTCCATGCCACCTGCGACACAGGTTAAAACCTACTGCGGGGGTATGAATGTGTAAGCGTTTATAAAAAAATAGACCTTATTAGCTTTTCCCCGCAGCTTCGTCCGCAGTAGAGATCGATTTTGTACAAATCCCACGGGAACCCTGAATTTTTCCGGGATAAAAAGTATCCTATATTAACTTCTAATACCTCCAACAATATGTGTACAAAGTTTCATGATGATGTATACATGTAGAATGCCTTCGTTTTAATGTTAAAAACCTTATATACTAACTCCCTTATTCATAAAGAAAAGCAAAGTTATAGAAGGCTTGTAAAGCGTTTTGTTTCTTTCACTCTTACGCAATAACCGATAATTGTCCCACTGCTGGGCTCAGGATATCCTCTCACAATGTGAGGGGTATTAGGCCATAGTCTACCACGCTGGCCAAGTGCGGATTGGTAGACTTCACACACCTTTGAGAACTTTATGGAGAACTCTCCGGTGTGCAGGTTTCCTCACGATGTTTTCCTTCACCGAAGCAAGTTCTAATAACATAACTCACATAATATTTGAAAATTAGAGGTGCGTGCCAGGATTTGAACTTGGGCCCCTGCGTTCGGGAGACCAACGTTCTAACCGCTATGTTAAGAAATACGATAAAGATAAAACAGGTATAACAGTGCTATAGTTAAAATATAAGCGTTTCTGAATAAGGCCGTTAGTGTCTGAAATTCGTGACGGTATTTTATACAATAGAAACTTTATTCTGATAAATATATCGTGTTTAATGTGATCCCTTTTATTTCCAGATATTGTCAATAGCGCAAGAGGTGGGCGGGTCCGTGGAGATCGAACAGAGTTATTTGGACAAGAGATTTGTCGCTATCACCGCGTATTTTTACTGAACATCGTCGAATATTACCTACATCGCCATTTACCATCAGGTGGGATTGTATAACTACAATCAATTTTTGGCAAGCAATTAGTTTCAAGATTATTTTAAAAACGTGATAAAAATATGAAGTCCGACATAGTACGAGTTGAAATTCTTTATTTTGCTTCGTATTTTTGTGTTTTGACTGTCGTCGGATCGGAGTATAGTAGAATATAGATGTCCGTATTTCCCATACTAAAACATCTAATTAGAATAATCCGTGTCGTAATTCATAACAATACAACCTATTTTTTTTTCTTCGTGCGTGAGTAATTTTTTTTTATCATTCATTTTGGGTGCCTTAGTATGTACTTTGCAGTACCAGTATATTTTATATTAAATACTTTTTTTAATTATTAAAATCCCATTAGTACACGTTATTCGTGATAGACTGTACCACGCTCGGAGATAAGCGGACTTTACCATGTAGACATATGTAGCTCAAAATAGTGTATAATTAATTATACATTTCCGGCTCCAATTATACCTTTCTGCTAAGTAGGTTGCTAAAGGTTAAATTGCTATTGCAATTATTATATTGCGCTCATTCAATTTCGTGTACAACAAATAATATTGTATAATTTAATTTAATTATTTTGATTTGATTAAATTATTTTTTGAGTGGGTGAAATATTGTATGTATAATACATTAATTTTTAATTAAATAAAAGTATAAGTAAGTAATATTTCGGAGGCCAAGACTCACTTTGAGTCGCTGCTCCACTGGAGTGTAAGTACATAATTACTTATACATTATTTTGAGCTACTACCCTCATTTTAAAAATCAAAATGTGAAATTTTTCTCTTCAGTCTTGGGTACGGTACTTTAAGAGTTTCAAACTTACAGCTCCCTTGGTCAGCAACGCGTTGGTGACCACCTAGGGCTGCAAAAATGCCAGCATTTAAATATTATAATTTTTAGACAATATTATATTAATTTTTGAATTCATAATTTGTTAAGTAAAAAAAGTTTAGTTTTAAGGAAAATTTTCTTAAAAAGCTAGCTTATTTCTGTAAATTGTTTATTCACAATGAAAATTTTCTCACACGAATAATGGCAAATATTACTTTAAGTATGTTACTACTTGATACATGATCATAATGTGCACATTTTATGTTAAGTAATTACACTGCAAAAAACAAGTATTACTTCTAATTGTGTCATAAACACGAACAACTTATTTATGTTCTCAATATCTAATTATGCTTACTTTATGAAAAACATAATAGAAAGTGAGAGCTCAAGTAACTGTAAGGTAATAAACTCCTTTTAAATGTAGCGCACTAAGTATTTGTGAAATGTTATTCCACAGCTTAAAATCTATTGTAATTTAAAAAATACATGTAGGTCGTTTTTTTAGCTTTTTGGCTGTTGGTAACAGCTGTTGGTTTTCGCAGTAGTGCTATTCCAGTATTTTAATGTGGTATTTTATTATAAATGTGTGACGTATTAAATCGGTCGTATAAAGACATGTAATTTTTTAATTAACTTTCATAAAATTGGATACGGCAACACTCTTATATTATTATAGTAGGGTAACATGGGGGACAATTTGACAGATAAGACAAACAGTCATATAGGCTTCAAACTATAAATGGCCCACTACTGGGCACGGGTCTCTCCTCTTGAGGAGGCCTAGAGCATACGCCACCACGCTGCTCCAGTGCGGATTGGTGGAGGGGTTAGTGGCCAACCCGAGTGTCGGAAGTTTTCAAACCGCCCGAGGGCCTCTGACATGGCTTAACAACTGTTATCTTATGATGACAACCGGGACCGACGGTTTTACGTGCCCTCCGAAGCACGGAAAAACTCAAGATTTTCTTTTTGCCACTAGCGGTCACCCATCCAACTACCGACCGCGCCCGCTGTTGCTTAACTTTGTCGATCACATAGGATCGACACAAGCCGCCGGGCTATGAGCGCTTCAACAGTCATATAGACTCAAAATATTTATTTCAATTTCAATTCAAAATCATTTATTCATGTAGGTATCATTGATACACTTGTGCACGTCATTTTGTCATTTGCAATACATTTCTAAAATAATTTATTCCTTGTTGGTATAAATATGAACGTCAAATCTTTTAAATACACCATCGTTCCATTTAAACTTGTTATTATAGGAAAAGGTAGTCAGAAACATATTTTTATAATATCGTGTATAACACTAAGTTTTAACTAAACTATGTCTTGTCATGGTGTTCCCGACCTTACCCTATCTATACTAATATTATACATAAAGCTGAAGAGTTTGTTTGGTTGAACGCGCTAATCTCAGGAACTACTCTTTCGAATTGAAAAAATATTTTTGTGTTTGATAGTCCATTTACCGAGGAAGGCTATATTATAATATCATACATTTTAGTACTTAGTTTTTTACACAAACAAACGCGGGTGAAACCGCGGAATGCATTATAGATGAGTGTTGCCCTATCTGATTTTTAAAAATGCATTAAAATTTGATATGTTTTTATTCGACCTACTATGCTCTGTATTGTTCTTAACATTAAAGTGAGATAAAATATCATTATGATGTAGCAGTGTATTTTCATATAGCGCCTGTTTGAATTTAGATAAACGATTCAGTTATGTTATTTAAAAAGCTATGTTGTAACACGTTTGAAAATAGTATAGGTATAGAAAATCTCACTCCTTAACAATCTAAGTCTGCTGAATGTGAACTAAGACTAAATGTTTATGAATATTGTCTGTGGTACTTAGCTTCAACATGGTTTAGGATAAAATTTAAAATAGTAGGTATTTTATTTCCTAACTATATTTTGTAGTCATAAATATTCTATACTTGCCCTGATTCCTGAAACTAAAATTTATTTACAGAGGGTAAACTTTATAAAAGATTTTAATAGTTTTAAGGCGATTAATTATTAGTAGAACGACAGCAATAAATATACAATATCATCAAAGAATAATGGGACCATTTAATTTCCACCCTTACACCTGAACGAATATACAGAGGAATTGGGGTTAAATCTGTCAGCGATTCGGTTATACTGCTCGCTCTTATGTTAATCATGTAGAGTAAGCGAGATAGTAATACTATAATGGCTGCACATTTATAAAACATTTTTAGCAGAAAATAAATTAAAATGGAGTTACTAATTAGAATTTGATGTACCTTAAATAAAGTGTAGATAAACGTAAATAATGACAACGTTTTCTGTAACAGCTTGGGGGTAATCTATGAACATAGCAAACAATAATAAACGTGTCTACATTGACTGGAAAGTGGGATCTGTTCAAAATATGTTCGTCTCGCTCGCTCGCGATTGACTAAATCTAAGTAAGAGTTTGGAAAAATGACCGCAACTATATAGTGTTTTAATAGCCGGTCTAGTAGAATACAAAGACAAATTATAAAGTTTGTGTATAGCATTTATTTTTAGTTGCTTAAAGACGAAGCACATTTCCGCCATTTCTTTTGTATCTATTTCACGTTCCTATTGCCTTGAGTGTGTGCCTATTGTTATTTAGAGACATATTGATTTGATCATGTAAAATATAACTTCAATCAAGGATATGTTCACTGATATTCCTGAGCTGAAGTGGAGCCTGGAGGATTCCAGCATTTACCAAAGATCAATCTTTTAGTACTATTCGAAATTAAAACTTACAATTTTTAATGAAAAAGCCATGGGAATTGTGGTTTAAATCGCCTTTTTCTGTTTCCTGGGCATTTTGTTATGGCGGAATGGCTACGAAACTATCTCGTCTATAAACAGTCTTATAGCTGATAATTCACTGCATTTCTGCTTCAAGCACAAAATATAAAGAGGCTCTTAGATTGTGATAAAAATTATTCTGTAATACTGGCAAATAATTGCTATTTTATAAAAATTAAAATTAAACTATTTGATTCCTAAAGTGCATTAAACAAGTAGTGATTTCTGGTTAAATCATCAAATACCTATCTATACAGTGTTTTCTGATTAGAAGTAAAATTTTTGCACCTATAAAAAATAGTTATTTGAGTTACAAGTTTCAACTATTATGTTTTCAATTAATTGTACTCAAGTAACTTGACAACACAAATCATTAATTAACCACCTACCTAGTTGATTGATTGAATTAATAATTTGTTAGTGACTTATCATGAGTAGTATATTGCTGAAATCCCCAATACGTAAGGGATTATGTACTTTTTGGCCCTCAGTCCACCAGTGGGGATTTCAGGAATGAATTGATGTAATGTGTGACTTTTAAGTGTTGTGATCTCTGTACATATTTTTGTTGATGAAAATAAATAATTATCTTCAAAATAATCTATTTATTTTGAATTTTATCTAATGCAACAGGCTTGTGAATGGATTGATTCACATCCAAATGTTGATCAACAACAAAATGGTTATATTTTCATTGTTATTAACCATTTTATTTCAAAAGTTTATGTAATAATATGCCATCTGCATGGGTAAAGGTGTTATATAAATGAAGCACATAAATTAATGCAAATTTCCTTATAATTAACTGACAAATATTGTCACAATTAATCGATAAGCTTAACACTATGAAAACTATCAGAAATGAGAAAAAGACTGACTTTGAAATAAGTCACTTGATGAACATTCATTGATACACAGTTATCAACTGTTACACATTTGGATAAACAAGCAAACATTTAGTTTCAGTACTATTGGAAGTTACTCTTTATCTGTAATTATGAAGACCTATTAACAGGCTCATGGAATGGAATTAATGTAAGTTTAAAATTAAGTTCTTATCTAATTATAGCTATTCTCTCATTTCTCCCTCTTCATCTTCTTCCTCAGCCCCTCTAACATACAGAACATTATTGCATCTGATCAGAACTTCCCCGAGGTTACCTAGAAAATAAAAATATGTTAAATATCTAAATAGAACTACATAATCTAGCACCAAAAATATTTATAGATTGTAACTCCAATAAGAGCTTTTGCCTTTGTACCCAGTTTAATTACAATGGCACAGTGTTAGGATTCATAAACAACCTGGTTAGGCATTTAGTTAAAACAAAAATTTTAGCATTCCATTGGTGGTCTAAGGCCTTTGATCATTATTTTACTTACATAAATAACGCAGCAAAACCAATTTATACCTTACAGACTAACATACATATCAATATTATCATAGCAATGATCATTTACCATCATCTAGCTTGTATATACATAGCTGACATGAACAGATGAAAAAAGTATGAAACTTATAAAATTTATTATAAATGCTAAAATGGATCTATAGGTGGTGTTAATTTGGCAGACAATTCAAATATTTTACTAGTTCTATTTACCATACATTTACAGAGTGCTTTGGAATCACTGCTGCAGTGTTGATTTGCAAGTGACTAAAATCAAAATTAGGCTGATTTCAAAACTAAATGCGTGGTAAGGATATAAGATATTAAATTTGAATGCGAGTTGACCGCAAGTGTAGCTCAAAGTGGTATAAAACTCGGATCCAGTTCGGTTCAGTTTAGGATGAGGTGCGGCGGCCGCGGGTGTCTCGAAACTTAATAATATGAAATAGAGCAATTAATAAGCGTCACCGTAAAACGATTCACTGTGTACGCCACCAAGACGGTCCATAGGCCATACGCCCATACCGATCATACGCAATGTTCTAAAACCATACAACCAAAAACTAACCTGTACATGAACCATCCACTATTTCTTCGGTATTAGCTAATTGCAAATTCATGTAGCCATCTGTAGAAACCAGCAGTCCTTTGTATTCATGTCCCCATTTTAATTTAACTAGCACAGACTTTCCCGTTAAACTGTTCAGGAAAGGTTTAGGGTTAATTGGCATAGCCGCCGCCATTTTTGCGCTTTTCTGAAATCACCAAACATAACAAATATTTCTTCTTATAAAACTTAAGAACTATTAATATGTTTTACTATATATTCTCCTTACTTGTAGATTATTAGCTTAAAAGTTATCGCTACGATACGATACTCTGAGTGAGTGAGTAATACAAAAACAAGCCGGTTCGATTTTAATTTTTTTGGTTAGGTTCAAACTTCAATTCAGGCCACAGACTATATATACTACAATTTCTACGTATTACACCATAGATTAGGTATTACCATGGATATATTACTCTAACTGGATACATATTTTCGTAGTGGTACCTGAAAATCGAAGATGTCATAACCATTTTTGTATTGTGTCCATGTTATCTATAATCCCAGGATATATCATTCGATTGTGATTTTTTATAATGGTATAAAAACATCTAAGATGATTAATACTTATATTATAATATAGATGTACCGTAATTGGGTACCTTAATTTTAAATTTACTCATAATGAAATTTTTTGTGACAATTAAAGTATTAACACAATCGAATGATATATCCTGAGACTATAGATAACATGGATACAATACAAAACAATGCAATACAAAAATGGTCATTCCATTGTGACGTCATCCATCTTCGTATCTCTACGAAGAGAGTATTATATTAATTTATATCCATGAGCAAAACTCGTACTAAGCACACAGAGTACTTCGACCGGTTGCGGTCGCAGAGTACTTCTGAGTAACAAAATGTAAATGTACTCTGTGCTTGTAAGTTGTCAATGTTGTCATTGTCAACTTGTCACAGTTGTCACCTCACCTTAGTTGTCACTTGTGTCATGTTTTTATCTCCACAAATAAAATAAAATTTTAATTATAAGATGAAAGTTATTGCTGTGGTTTTAAAATGGTTTAATTAATGTGTTTGTCTCCCGTGGAGTTGGGCTGAAATATTTCCGGTGAATTCCTATTATTCTAATGCGGAAACCATTGTGAATAGTTAATTGAGAAAAGACTGAATGTGCTGAGCGTATTTTATTTCACTCTTTTTTATTTTAGGAAAGGATCTTTACGTAGTTTTATTGTGCTACACCTAATAACATGGCATCAATTAAGCATTGTTGTGTCCCTGGATGCATCAGTAGCGGAAGTATGTCATATTAAATCCTTAAAATATGTATAAATCGAAGTTAATACATTTCTTGTAAACAACACTTGTACATTAAACCAAAAGATCGTTTTTCTAATTTCAGGTATGCATACTGTGCTTCATGGGTTCCCAAATCCTGACAAGGACCGAGAAAGATTCAACACATGGCTCTACGCAATAGGTGGAGATATTTTGTCTGTGAATAATCTTCAAATATATAAGTACCGCCGTGTGTGTCGCAGGCACTTCGAGGACAAATATTTATGTCGTAGCGATAGGATCAGTTGCAATGCAGTGCCTACATTAAATATGTCAAGTATGTATATTTTTTCTTTCTCATGTTATTATTTCTTTTTAACAATATATCACATTTACATTGTGTATACATTAGGGGGCCCTTATAAAAGCTTATATGAAATTGTAAAATCCTCAAATATTGACATACAGAATAATGCTATCCATCTTAAAATAGGGCTTATTAAGTGGAGGGGTGTACTGCTATGTTACAAAAATAAATGAAGTCTGAAGTGTTCACTACACTTGTACAAAATACACCACTTGTACACCACAAGTGCTCCGAGTGCTCTGACAACATAAGGCAACACACCTCGCTAGGCTTTGGCAAAGCAGTAACCCAACAATAATTCCTTTCGTTTTTCTACAGTATACTCAGTATAATAAGCTTCTTGTTTTTAGCTTTTAGTTACTTTCTAATTTGTAATATTTTAATTACTCCAAGCCTCGATGTACCCAAAAAATTACATTATCAACTCAACTCAAATCTATCAAATCAACTCTTATCATGATTATGTTTGTTTTAGTATTTTCAATAAATCAACAGCAAGTTGGTGAACAGAAAACACAACAGGAAAATTTATCAACACATGATTTATCGACTCAAAGAGGTATTTTTTACATTTCAGCCCATTTTTAGTTTTAAATATAAATATTTAAACAACCATCTATCGTCATAAATTATGACTCATAATTATTGTTTATTTTAGAATCTTCACCAACTCTGCAGCTTTTTTGTGAAAAGGACACTCAACATATCTATCATCATAATATTTTTGTTTATTTTAGAATCTTCACCAACTCAACAGCCATTTTGTGAAGAGGATACACAACAGGAAGATTTATCATCATCATCATCATCGGAAATACCTAATAACAAAGGTATCTTTCCTATTTCACTAAAAAGTCAAACTAAATTTTATCAAAATTTTGTCAATAAATTGTTATTATTTGTTCCGTCTTGATATTCGGAATCCATATTGAGTTTAGCCTTCCGTTTTTCGTGTGTTCCGGCCCAGCGTTACCCTCTCTTCCGGTGGTGGCGCCTCCTGTGTTCGGTTCCGGTTTCCGGTTTCCGGTTACACGTTGCCCTACTGCACTTTTTACCTCGTGCAGTATTTTCTTGTCATTATAGCGTCGTTTTTCGTAGTGTTCAGACGTGTCTTAAGTTCATAAGCGATTATAAAGTGTTATAGTGCTTTATTTGTTCGCAAGAAGTGCCCTCTCTTTTGCGATGGAAATTAACGATAACGAGGTACTACAAGCTGGAAATAAAAGGCGAAATAGTCAGAGGATTGAATCATCGGATTCATCTTCGGATTCAAGTAGCGGGGAACAAAGCATGGTGAACGAATCTGACACTGGCACGCGTTCAAGTGGACAAAGACCAGCAAAGCGCGCACGACATGTAAGTGATTTAAAGATTGAATTCTTATCGCAACAAGTAGCTTTTCTAACTAATTTAATAACTGGCTCTCAAGCGAAAATTGCCGAAAATTCCCAGTCATCTTCAGAGGGAGTGCAAGTAACAAATAAGAATAGTAATATTCACAGTGATGGAATTACTTTATAACCCCTGCCTTCAACAAGTTCTGAAAATGCTTGTCTTAACATTTCGGGATACGCTACAATAGTTAAAGATCCGGTTTATCCCAAGTCGAGTGAGAAGCATTTAAAGAGGTTAGTAGAGCTACAACGTTTTCAGAGTGATGACTGGCATGGTATTCGATTTTCCGAAGCTCAAAAGAAATATTTAAGTACTCCAGGTTTCATAGAGCTTGGTATTAACGACGAGCTGAGACGATTTGAATCTCCATCAAACGAAGACTATCGTTTGTATCTGGTCGAGCGTTCTTTCGCGGCCATGACAAACGCAATGCTTATTCAAAAAGAGGAGTTGTGTAGAACCTTACAGAGTTTGGTTAACTGGTCAGGTGAGAAGGATACTAACCTAACACCATCCACATTATTTGGAAAAGTTGAGCAATTATTTAGTAAAGACTGCATTTATGAAGGTAAGCGATGACATATTACAAATAGCATGTGGTAGGAGAGCTGATTTTGTACGTTTACGGAGGGACTCCTTACTTAGACAAATCCCGGATGAATTTGTTAGTGCCGGCTTAGATAAAATACCCCCTAGTGCCGAGAATTTATTTGATAAAGAACTATTCAACAAGTATGTACAAAAAATTGGGGGGGCCGATAAATTATCCTTAAATCCAAGTTCGTCTAAGAACTCTAAGACAACCATGCTGCACTCTAATCAGGAAGCAGGTCGGCCGGGTACTAGTAGTGGTCACGTGGGAACCACAATGGCATTTAAACATCCAAGCCATCCGAAAGGAGACACCTTTCGATCCAATAATTCACGGAACAAAAACAAATCTAACCAATTTCAAAGCAGAAAAGGAAAGAAAACTAATACAAAGCCTAGACATCAATCAAAAGGTAAAGCTCCCCTCTCCTACTCTCCATCCAAGAATAAACATCGGCGAGCATGACTCGAGACACTTTCAGGGCGGTTGTCTGCGGCAATATCAACATATTTGGCGAAAGTTGGGAGCTCCACAAGAAATTTGCAAGATTTTAAATGGTATTCGCATTCCTTTTTTAATGAAGCCGCCTCTGATTTACCCAAATTCAACAGTAATTTCGAATTTTGCAACAAAAATATCACCTCAAATGTCAGAACAAATAAAAATCATGATAAAATGTCAAGTACTCGAAGAGGCGGAAACGTCTCCAAGCTACCTATCCAAATTTTTTCTCATACCAAAGCAGGACGGGTCTGTTCGGCCGATTTTCAATTTAAAACGCCTGAACAAGTTTGTGAAGAACAGGAAGTTTCAACTTTTCAGCCACTTTCGAGTTCCAAGCTTTCTGCAGAGCAAGGACTGGATGGTAAAATTAGACTTGAGCCAGGCCTACTTTCACTTGCCCATAGACCATCAGCATCGCAGGTTTCTCAGGGCAAGCTACAAGGGAAGACTCTATCAGATGACCTGTCTGCCCTTTGGCCTCTCTGCAGCACCAGGAATATTCGCTACAGTGACGAATTGGATAGCAGAATACTTACGAGCTCACCAGATTCGTTGTGTGGTATATCTCGACGACTTTTTACTGGCCAACCAATCTTACGATCAGCTGGAAAAACAGGTGAGTTTCGTGACCACTCTTATGCATCGCCTGGGTTGGATGGTCAACTACAACAAATCTGTCCTGGTTCCGACGCAACACTTAGAATTTCTAGGCGTTACCTGGGACACACGAGCCAATTCAAGGTCCCTGTCGGAACCAAAATGCCTAACGCTACGCAGGGCATTACAAAAACAGATCTCACGCGGCAGTTGGTCCCTCAGATAGGCCCAGTCCCTAATGGGGAGACTCAACTTTGCCTCGTTCGTGGTAAGCAGAGGCAAGCTACATTGTCGAACGATTCAATACTTCAGTCGACTTTTGCCAAAAGCTTCACCCCACAAACAATTCAAGATTCCGCAACCAGTGCTAGCCGAGATGAATTGGTGGGAGAAAACGGCATCCAGCGCACTACCACTACACAAGGAGCCGATTTCACATCTGCTTACAACCGATGCATCAGACATAGGGTGGGGAGCCCAGCTCGGACAGCTGACTCTAGCAGGGGACTGGACAGCTGCTCAACAGTCTTGGCATGTCAACTGCAAGGAACTGTATGCGGTTTCATGCAACGATCGAACGCGAACAGCAGCAGTTAAAAAATGCGCATATACTGTTACAGACCGACAACCGGACAGTAGTAGCATATATAAACAAGGAAGGCGGGACGAGATCCAAGAAACTTTTAAATCTAACCAAGCAACTCCTAGACTTACTGGACCGTCTAAACGCAAATTTATCGGCGCAGTACTTCCCAGGACGATACAATACCGATGTAGATGCCCTATCGCGCAAGAAGGTGAGTCCAGAATGGCACCTATTACCTCTAGCGACGAAAGTCATCTTTCAGATGTGGGGGACACCAGAGGTAGATCTATTTGCATCGAGGACAGCCCATGTGGTACAAAGGTATGTGTCGATAGATACAAAGGACGACGAAGCGCTCTTCCACAATGCTTTTCTGAATCCATGGAACTACAGCCTAGGGTGGTTGTTTCCACCACCAAACCTCATACCGCAAGTGTTGAATCACCTGAACTCATGTCGGGGGCAATACATTGTCATAGCCCCGAGATGGGACAAAGTGTTTTGGATGGCGGACCTACAGAGGCGGGCAATATTCAAACCGTACCAGATCAGAGACCTTCCGAATATGCTGATAGACACGAAGACGGGTCGTCCTCCACCCGAGGTGCAGAACATATTCTTGGAGGCATGGCTGATTCGCGCTGGGCAAACTTGATTAAAGATTGGTCAGAAGAAGAAAAAGCTTTACTCTTGCTTAGGAGGAAGTCTACCATTCGTACATACATCCCAGCATGGAACAAATGGAAAAAGTGGTGTTTATCTCATTCAGTGGATTTTCAAGGGCCTGATCCACCTACAGTAGCTCGGTATCTAGCTTATCTCCATAATAGTGAGGGTTTAGCTTACAGGACAATTCTGGTCCACAAATCGGTAATTTCTACTTTCACCAGAACTAATGACCAAGATGTGACATCAAATTTTCTGGTCAAGCAAATGCTACGAGCGATTTCTAATTCAAGGGTTAAAGAAACAAGATCCCCTATATGGAACCCCATAGATGTCATAAATTATTTAAGTTCTGATAACCCAGATCCAGATAATTTCTATCAAGTTTCAAAACGCTCTGCTATATTACTATTGCTCTCTTCAGGGCGACGAGTCCACGATCTTACTCTCCTACGAACCGGACCAGAAAATTTAATTGATGAAGGTGATTCTATTACAATGTGGCCAGCTTTTGGTTCTAAAACGGACTCTGCTACTCATAGACAGTCCGGTTGGAAAATCAAGGAGCACCCTGACCGAAACCTCAATATAGTGTACTGGATTCGCCAGTTACTAGCAACATCTCAGCAACGTCGCAGGGAAGGAAACTGGTCAGAGTTGTTTATTACAACCAGAGGTGAATGTAAACCTGCCACAAAGACGATTATTGGAGGATGGATTAAGGCTGCACTCCGGGAAGCTGGGATTGAAGCGTCTCCTGGATCGATTCGTTCTGCAGTGTCTTCACTCAATTGGCTAGAAAAGTTTCCAATCGATCAAATTCTAGCTACAGGTAACTGGAAACAAGAACATACATTCAGGCGGTTTTATCAAAGAAGAATAAGAGATTTAAATGAAACAGCATGTACTGATAATGTGTCTTTATATCAGTATTTTGAAGCAATGTGATATAATAAATTGCTATATAAAAATGTCACTCAAAAGCCAATAATATTCATCAACAGCATCAAATAAAGATGAATATTTTAATGGATTAATTTAATTTTTTTTACTTTTAACACATTATTTATTTATTTATTTATTTATTTAAGGCATACCAACTAAGTACATAACTTGAATTTTACAATGAAACAAATTTATAATCTAACCTGACTTATTATGCACTTAAATTAAAGGTTTGCACAACATTTTTGTATGACATTGTAATCAGAAGGCACGATACAAAATAACAATATAATACAATATAACTATACTGGAAATTAAAAGTTTGTAATAAAAAAGAGTGAGTAATTCAAATGGCTGTCATTGCCTTATGTAATTTTTTCTTAAATAGTCCTAATGATTCTGCAAAGATATCTATATCGCTGTTATGAAATATACTATTAAAATTTCGTTGTAACACACTAATTGGAGAGTTTAACACATATTTGGTTTTATTGGGATATATATAAAATGGCTTATAAATCCTGTAATATGTTGCCCTGGACAGTATTCTGGGTATGCTAATATTGATTCGGTTCAAGAGGAATGGGCAGTCAATTAATTGATTAAGGAGTTTGTACAGAAAAATACTACCTAAAGCCTGATTTCTTTTAAATAATGGAAGATAGTCGAAGTGGCGCAAGCGGTCATGATAGCTGTTAAATATGTGATGGTTACCAGTTTTAAATGATAGTCTTTTTATAAATATTTTTTGCACCTTTTCGATACGTTGAATATTATTTTGATAACTGGGATACCAAACAAGAGCGCCGTATTCAATGTGACTACGTACGAGTGCACTATACAGAGTCTTTAGAGCCAAAATATTTTTGAACTCTTTGGTGTTTCTAGTAATAAATCCTAACATTTTAAAGCTTTTTTTAATAACATAATTTATATGACCTGTGAACCGTAACTCTGAATCAACCAATACACCTAAGTCTCGTACTTCGTCCACTCTTTTTAGTTCATTACCAAATATATTATATTTAGAGTCGTATTTATTGCGTTTCCTTGAAAATTTGATATGCAAACATTTTTCGATGTTCAATTTCATAGAATTAATTACACACCATTTTGCAACATTGTCTATATCTCTCTGTAACAACTCCTCATCTGACTTATCTTGGACTACTCTAAATATTTTCAAGTCATCAGCGTATAGTTGGAATTCTGAATGTTTAATATAATGCTTGATATCATCTATAAACAGGTTAAATAAAATAGGGCCCAAAATAGATCCTTGTGGGACACCAGATAAGGGAGTAAAAGAATACGAACTGAAACCGTTTATCACTACCCGCATTTTACGGTTTTTTAAATAAGAGCTGAACCATAGCAATAGCGAACCATTTATATGAAATTGGTGTTTTAATTTGTAAAGAAGTATATCGTGGTCTACCAGATCAAACGCTTTGCTTAAGTCACTATAAATCACATCGACTTCCTTATTGGAACCCATATGTGACAGCAGTAGTTCAACAAAAGATAATAAATTAGTAGTTGTGGAACGCCTGGCAACAAAGCCATGTTGTTGCTCGCATAAAATTTGTTTGGTGTGCCAAGTAATATGAGGAGCAATGATTTGCTCAAATACTTTAGCCACGACTGGTAGAATACTGATGGGTCTATAATTCTCCACTAACTGTTTGTCACCAGTTTTCGGGATAGGTACAACAATAGCCTCTTTCCAAACCTCAGGAAATATTCCTTCTGTTAAGGATTTATTGAAAATAATTTGAAGAGGAATAGATAAAGGTTTAGCGCATTCCATAAAGAAAATGGGAGGAATGCTATCACTACCACAACCTTTTGATATATTCAATTTTTTCAGGCGACTCTCAATTTCAGTACTAGTAATTCGTATATTGTTTAAACATCTAGAATCATATGTTACAGTGTGTGGGTCATGATATTGTTGTTTGGAAAGGGGCAATTTATAAACTGACGAAAAATGACTACAGAAGAGATTTGCAATATTAACACCGTCCGACGCTATTTTGTTATGAAGTTTCATGCTTTGGGGTATATTACTTTTGTTTTTACGTTTACTTTTTATATATGACCAGAAATGCTTCGGATTTTTAATCACATTATTTTGAACATTTTTTATATATATAGAATAAGACTTATTTATTAAAGAATTACATCTCGCTTTTAACAAATTATATTCATATTCGTCTAATTTATTGTTAAATTTCTTCATTCGTATTCTATGTTTTTCTTTTTCTTTTAATAATTTTATAGTGTTGCTGCTGTACCATATAGGATACTTATTTTTAGTCGATAGTTTTTTAGGTATTACTTCCTGAATTATTTTATTTATAATGCTATAGAAAATTTCTGTATTTTTATTAAGGGTAAACGAGGGATCTAATTCTTTGTTCCAGTCCACGTCACTTAATTTTTCTCTGATCTTATTGTAGTCAGCCTTGTGATATTGTAGTACAATTTTTTTATTATATCGAAGTGAGATTAGTTTTCCTAGCTTAAGATCAATTTGGATTGGTGGGTGGTATTCATCAACTTTGCTTATTACGTCCGTTGCATTAGTTACAGTGATGGGATAAGAAATATTTGTGTGCGATAATCGCAGGGGCGATCCTTCGATATATGTAAGCGGACTGTATGAATGTATGTATGTATGTATGAAGCAGTAGGTTGGTAGTATGTCCAATCCAATACCAAAATCAGTAAGAAAGAACCCACCAACCTTAACATCCAATGTCGCAGGATTGCGCTGCGCACGACTGCTTCTTTGTTTCACGGCACGGCCGGAGGACAGCACCATAAACGTTATGGTCTTCTTAAGATGGAAACTCCACGAACGTCGTGAATTCAACCGATCTTTTTTAACGGAGTTGACGCAACTCGCGATATTTTTCCTTTGACATTAAGTGTCAATTTTGGAAGGGTTTTACTTTTTCTTTCACACCGACCAGTGATAAAGGATTGAACATACCCCCCACCGAAATCAGTGTGATGATTTCCTAATAGTGTCGGTGTGTGAAGAATGAGTGTTAACAATTTGTGTTAATGAATATTTACGAAATAATTCAAAATAAAATAAAGAAACTTGTTAGTGTTAAGTAAAAAAGTTGAGTGTATGTGCCTAATCTAAGTCCTAACCTAATAACCTAATTTTATATTTAGTTTGCATATGGCAATGGGCAGATTTTATTTACTGGTCTTTTATAAACCCCAGTTTGCGTGCGTACAGTAACTACACGTACAATGTTATCAAAACCAGGGTGAACCTCTTCTATTCTGCCAAGAGGCCACTGCAAAGGTTTGGTTAAGTTAGATTTAAGAAGCACTAAATCACCCTTCTTAACATTTGGAATTGAGGTGAACCACTTTTCTCTTTGCTGTAAAGTGTGCAAATAATCATTTGACCATCGCTTCCAAAATGATTGTGATGCCTTCTGAATACATTGCCAACGTGACAATCGATTCATCTGTACATCTTCAAAATTATACTCCGGAACAGTTAATAGATTCTGTCCAATTAAAAAATGACCCGCAGTCAGAACTTCAAATTCATTAGGATTATTTGAAAGGGAGCATAATGGTCGCGAATTCATAATCGCCTCAATTTTACAAAATAAAGTACTCAACTCCTCAAAAGTCAAGGACCTATCACCTACTACACGGTAGAGATGATGTTTGGCTGATTTTATACCTGCCTCCCACAGACCACCCATGGAAGCTGCATTAGGCGGGTTCGTGCGCCATTCGACGCCTCGCGAGGATAATCCAGAAAGGATTTCATCAGAATTTGATGTAGAATTAAAATAATTAGTAACGTTTTTTAAATGTTTAGCTGCCGCAATAAAGTTTTTTCCACAATCAGAATATAAGCAACTACAGAGACCGCGGCGTGCCACAAAACGATCAAATGTGGCCAGAAAACATTCGCAAGATAAATCTGAGAGCACTTCTAGGTGCACTGCTTTTGTAGAGAAACATACAAATAAACACAAATATGCCTTAGTAACCTTTGCATTTCGCCGCATACCTTCTTTTATAAAGAATGGACCACCAATATCGCAACCAACATGGTCAAACACCTTGTTGGCCTTAAGCCTAGTTGCAGGTAACGTACCCATCATAGGCTGTGTGGAGTATGGATGAAATTTAAAACAAGCCCGACATTTCGACAAAACTGAACGAATTACACTACGAGCGTTTATTATCCAGTATTTATTATTCAAAATGCCTTGCAAGGTGCGCGGTCCTACATGCATGTACAATTTATGAAAATAATCAATTATTAAATTAGTTATGTGGCACTTCTTGGGTAATAGTGCCGGATGTTTTATATTATATGGTAAATCCGACTGTTGTATTCGACCCCCCACCCTGAGGAAATTATCAGGGTCTATAAAGGGAGATAGTTTGCGAAGGGATGATACATGAGTTCCCTTTGCTAGCATTTGCATTTCAGAATAAAAATAATTATTTTGAATGACTTTTATAATTAAATCTTGTCCCTGCTTTAACTCGCAAGACTTTAGTGAACCAAATGTTCGATCAGATTTTTTACATTTTAAATTATTTACAAAACGAAGACACCACGCTGTTACGCGCTCGAGTTTACTGAACGATGAAATTTTATTAAAGGAATGTTCAAGATCATTGAAGTTATTTAAATTGTAAGAATTAAAGGTAAATGTGTCTACGTTAGTTTTAAGTTCTGGAATAATATCATTTTCTTTTAAAATTAATGTACTTCTTGGCCAACTACGCGGATCTCCAGCAAGCCATGCAGGGCCACTAAACCATTCGTCCGCTACTGCTAAAAGTTGTTCAGGCAGCGCGCCTCGCGAACAGAGGTCGGCTGCATTGTTCTCACTGTTTACATGAAACCAGCAATTGGGCGGAATCACGTCAACAATCTCACTAACACGGTTAGCCACGAATACTTTTAGCTTGTAAGGCGGAGTCTGTAGCCACGACAAAACTACGCTCGAGTCGCTAAAGGCAACTATTGGTAAATAAAAATCTTTAACGTTTTGTACGACAAAACGAACTAGCTTCGATAACAGCACGGCTGCCATAAGTTCAAGCCTAGGGATAGACATTAACGGCTTCAATGGAGCAACTCTAGATTTGCTCGTCAATAGTTTGACTTTGACGTTCCCATCCTTGTCAGTACTACGAAAATATATGCAAGCTGCGTAACCCAGTGATGACGCATCACAGAAACCGATTAATTGCACGTTTACAAACGAATTCACTAGAAGATGTCGCTCAATGCGAAGTTGTGAAAGGATCGGTAATTGACCGATAAATTTATCCCATTTTTGTAATAATTCATATGGTAAACGGTCATTCCAGCCGAGGTTCAGTTTCCAAAGATCCTGCATGATACATTTGGCAACGAAAGTACACGGTGAAATAAAACCAACCGGATCGTAAATACTAGCAAGCAGCTTAAGTACTGAACGTTTCGTTCCGTCGTTATCTTTTAAATTATAATTAAATGAGAAGAAGTCGCATGAGGGCAACCATGTTAATCCTAGGACTTTTAAGGATGATGATAAAGTATCATCTTGAAAATTTATTTGCGTTATTTGTTCTGATTTCATACGTGTCAGTAGCTCGGGACAGTTGCTAGCCCACTTACGCAATTCAAACCCGCCCTTTTTCAGAAGACTCATTAAGCCGTCTTGTAAGGTACAAGCTTTGTCTACAGATTGGCATGACCACAAAAAGTCTTCGACGTAGACACCCTCTTCTAGAACTCGCGAAGCCTTACAGTCTGACCGTTCGTCTTGGGCAAGTTGAAGCAGCGTGCGAATGGCCGTGTAAGGCGCGCTACGCAGTCCGTAAGTGACCGTTTTCAACTCGTAAACTTGTACTGGGTCTGACGGTGTATCACGCCATAATATGTGTTGATAACACCTATCAGCGGGGTCGATGAGCACGGCTCGATACATCTTTGACACGTCCGCCGTAAAACATACGTCGTAGAGACGAAAGTTAATAATAATTTTTAAAATATTTGGAAGTAATTTACGGCCGGTCAAAAGGTTGTCATTTAGTGACACCCCAGTACTAGTTTTCTGTGATCCATCAAAGACCACACGCAACGGTGTTGTGGAGCTAGAAGGCCGTAACACACAGTGATGTGGTATAAAATATTTAGACGGCTCCGTACCACGATATAGCTCCATATGCCCCAGTGACTCGTACTCCTTCAGAAAATCAGAATAAGCCTTCCGGAACTCGGGTGAGTGCGCAAGTCGGCGCTCGACATGCGTGAGTCTCCTAAAGGCTATGTCATACGAATTACCTAACGGTTCGTGATTTGGCTTTAATAAAATAGGTGAAACATATCGGCCACTCTCGTCACGATAATGTTTCTCAATATATAGTTTTTCAGCGACTTCATCATCGGGATTTAAAGGAACATCGCACGGCGAGGATTCTATTTCCCAAAATCGCTTAAGAGTATCATTTAAATGATCATCAGTGGTGTACGACACCAACGTTGTAGACGCTACAACGTTCACTTCCGTGACGTCATTAGTCGACGGTGTAACTAATTTACCTGTTATAATATACCCAAATATGCTGTCCAGCACGGCTGGCATATTGGGACCCATAATAATTTTCTTCCCACTATAAATATGGGGAAAAACGTCACCGCCTAAAATTAAATCAATTGGCGATTGCTTATAGAAATGAGGATCAGCTAAAAATAAATTATCATACTGTTTTATTATATGCTCAGGAATTTTAATGGTAGGTAGATCTGAAGTTACTTTCTGAAGAATAACAGCATCAATATTAAAAGCAGGTTTATCAGTGTGACGCGGCCTTAAGCTACATGACGTCATGCCGTAGTTCTTAACTAAACCATCAGCTAATCCGCAAATGCTAAACGGACATTTACGTTGAGATAAACCTAAACGTTGTAAGCATGCAGCGGAAATAAAATTGGATTGTGCACCGGAATCAATTAATACGCGACATGGTTGATAGACGTTAAAGTTGTCTAAAATATAAACAATCGCGGTACCCAACAAAACCGTACTGTAACTGTTATTATTATCAGTTGAAGGGCCTCCCGACTGGGCGGGCGCGCTTACAGGAATCGATGCATTACCGGAGTCATAAGAGGAAGCGAGAAACGTTTTCGTTACGTCCTGATGCAATAATAAGTTATGTGGTCGCTCACAAATAATGCATTTAAATTCACTCCTGCACTGTTCAACAGTATGATTAGGTTTAAGACAATTATGACATAACTTCAACTCATCAGCACGGCTGATTCGTAGCGAAGCACTCAATTTACGAAATTGAGCACAGCGATATATCATATGATTGTCTCCGCAATGCAAACAAGATAAATTATTTTTTGAGTTTGATGACGATGCATGCGCGTAGTTTTTCTGTGCACTGTTTCTAGTTCGCGCCGTAAACCTACTTACATCTGGTTGACGTTTATTCTGTACAACGTTTTGGTTGCTTGTACTAGCACCATATGAACTAGAATGATCCAACACTTTTATTTGATTAGTGACAAAAGTAATCAATTCAGAGAATTTTGGTATCGACTTCTGATTGATACTTTGTTCAAATGACCTACGAGTGTATGGATCCAAGGCGCGTAATGCTATATGACACAGAATGTAACTATTCAAATCTTCAATATTAAGAGATTGTATAGCTTTGTATGAGTTATCAAAGTTTTCTATGAAATTATTTAACTGAAAAGATGATTCCTTCGCAATAGGTGTAAAGTTTAACATTTTATCTAAATAATTCCCAACTAACATACGGTTATCTTGATACCTGTCGAGTAAAGCTTGCCAAACTATGTCGTAATTATTAGAAGATATCGGAATACTTTTGACTATGTTCAAAGCGGAACCTTTGATACATGAGAGTAAATAGTGAAATTTATCTATATTAGGTATCTGAGGCTGATTATGAACCAACGAACAGAATGTCTCATAAAAAGTATTAAAATTTTCAATATTTCCATCGAAACAAAACAACTCCAATTTTGGAAGACGTGGTCTAGATTCGATGCACGACTGTGTTTTTTCAGTTTTAACGTTCGCTAGTAATTTTGAAGAAATCAATTTTATACGGTAATACAACTCATCAAAACTATTCAATTCCTGACTTTGAAATATGGTTTTCATACCAGCTTGTAACTGACATTTATAAATTTCTAAAATGCATAATTCGAAAGATGAACGTAGCTCATCTATATCCGTGACACGCAAAAGAAACATTTCACGAATATTGCTGTCAGTTACATTTAATGACATGTCAGATAATATTTGTAATTGTTCAAAAATTCTTTGCTTTTTGTTGATTAAAACGTTTAATTCAACATCAGCTATGCACTCCTCGTACACTTCCTGAACCTTCTGACCCTTTTTAGCCATTGCAACGTGCAAACTAAATATATTATGTCAAATAAAATAAATGAATAAAGAATTGCCAACTCTATGTTCGGCTCGAAGGCCACAAAAAATTGTGCGATAATCGCAGGGGCGATCCTTCGATATATGTAAGCGGACTGTATGAATGTATGTATGTATGTATGAAGCAGTAGGTTGGTAGTATGTCCAATCCAATACCAAAATCAGTAAGAAAGAACCCACCAACCTTAACATCCAATGTCGCAGGATTGCGCTGCGCACGACTGCTTCTTTGTTTCACGGCACGGCCGGAGGACAGCACCATAAACGTTATGGTCTTCTTAAGATGGAAACTCCACGAACGTCGTGAATTCAACCGATCTTTTTTAACGGAGTTGACGCAACTCGCGATATTTTTCCTTTGACATTAAGTGTCAATTTTGGAAGGGTTTTACTTTTTCTTTCACACCGACCAGTGATAAAGGATTGAACAATTTGAAAAGACCAGATCCAAAATTTTATGTGTTTTATTTTTGATATTGTTATATTGCTTGAGGCAGGCACACGCGGTAAAATCAGTTAGAATCGTACAAATATTAGAACCAGAAATTACAGGATCCAAGTGTGTATCAAACGAAGATTGAATCCATTCTATCTGACCTAAATTAAAATCCCCAACAATCAGGACGTTATCCATGCTGTCAATAGTGTTTTCTAATTTAGTTGTAAAATGTGAGATGCACTCGATACTTACTGGGGGTGGTAGGTAAAGGGCACATATATGAATTTTGGTGCTGTTGTATTGATTTTGAGACTCGATGGTGACCCATAGGTCTTCACAGGAACTTTCGAGGTTAGTATTACGAGAAGCAGTTAAAGATTTAGAAATGGCTATGAGAACTCCTCCTCCATCTTTACCCTTATTAAAAGTGTTTGACTGCCTATCCCTCCTAAAGATCTGATATCTGTCGTCTAGAATTTCAGCTGTACATATACTGTCATTAAGCCAGGTTTCAGTGAATATAATTACTTGGTAGTTACACGAAAGAGCGTTTTTATAGACATCTTGCAGTTTAGTACGGATTCCTCTTATATTTTGATAATATATGCTGAGAAGATTAGACATAAGCTATAAGAACTAAATACACTGAAATAAACAATAATATTAATATTAAATAGTACAATACAAGCACAAGTTAAGAAAAAAAATATATATAACTAGTTTAATAACTTTTGAAGGGCTTCTTTGTGGGTTATGACCAGCGCCGGTGATGATTCATCTTTACGAACAAAAATTTTCCCATTACGTATCCATACAAATTTATATTGTTTCTCTTTTGCTCTGATTCTTGTAGCCGCATGCAAACTCTTGTTAGATGGTGTAAGATGTTCACTAACATATACTGGTGACTCTAAATCGCCATAACCTAAAAGCTTTGTGTTGAGCTTTTGTTTTGGATTGGCTTTGTTGTAAGTTAAGACTGCAGCCAAGAGGTTATCTCTTTTCAATTTACTGGGAAGCCTGCATATAACGGTTCTCGGCATTTTTGACGTAGAATTGAACTTTTGAACTCTATTGCAGGATAGTATATCATTTTCTGTCAAGGGATGGGAAACGACGTTACACAGCTGGATAACCGTTTTTACGAGATTTTCATTTTTGTGCTCTGGCAAACAGTGAATTTCAAGGTTATTTTGACGAGCATCTTGTTCCATTTGAGCCAGTCGTGTTTCGAGGCCATAAACTTTGTTTTTTAAGGTGACATTTTCAGTTTCTATCTGTTTTATGTGCTCAGTGCAGTATGTGATGTCTGAGATTGCGTTATCAAACTGCTTACTCATATGAGCGATAGATTCTTGCAACTCCTGCATTTCCCTTCTAATCCTCGTGAACTCTTCGTCAAAAACATCCCGAATTGCGGCTCTAAGCTCGCTTCGCATGATAGATGAAATTTCCGAGCGTAGTACAAAGTCTTGATTTGTTCTTGATGTTTCACCGGTTGGAGCAGGTGGCTGAGGGCGTCTAATTGTTATGTTTTGGGAATCACTATTAGTATTATCAACTGAACAGGAAGTCATTTTAACAGGTGTTGAATCCTCCTTACGTTGGGCTGTGGGCATTCGCACAGTACAATCCGGACAGTTCCAACTCTTCAGTTCCTTAACGTGCTCTGTGTTCAAATTAACACATAGTAAGTGGAAATTTTTGTTACAAATTTGTTGCGAGCACGAAATTTTTTCAGTGGATTTTAAAATTTTTTTTCTGCAACATTGACATGTGTTCATTTTCGTAGTAAAATAATATAAAAAAAGTAAAATAAAAACGAAGTAGAAAAAAAAAAAAAAAAAAAAAAAAAATAGGAACTGGTTGCCCGGAATCGATCTTGAGTTCAAAGTTACGCTGCAATGTTAACCGCTCTGCGTGCCGCTGCGCCAAACTACTCATTCGCTGTACATCGAATCTTAGATAGTGTTTGTTCAGTAATGATGTAAGGCGCAAGTAGTATATTGTGCAAAGAACAGTTGAAGTTTTATCAGCACTAGTCACTACCCTCACTATAAAAATGTTAGCAGAGTTTTATACACATTATTTTGCTTTGTTTGCTTAATTTATTGTCCAAATTAGTGCAAAAACTTATACAAAACTTAGAGAAAAGTTCAGTCCATACACTAAACTAGTTCACTTATCGAACATTTATCTCTTTACTACTAATTCAGAATTATTTATACGGACACTAATAAAACGCGACTGATTACAACGATGACGGATGACAGGATTGACACTAATAAAACGCGACTGATTACAACGATGACGGATGACAGGATTGTATAGCATCATAATTTTTAGTACCAGGAGAAATCAAACACATCACTCAATATGGATTCCGAATATCGAGACGGAACAAATAATAGAGAGTTTTACCTACCAATAAAACTTACCTATTATTTTTCCTGAGATATTCGGAATCCAGATAATTCCTACCTGGTACTTACGCGTATAATGACAAGAAAATACTGCACGAGGTAAAAAGTGCAATAGGGCAACGTGTAACCGGAAACCGGAAACCGGAACCGAACACAGGAGGCGCCACCACCGGAAGAGAGGGTAACGCTGGGCCGGAACACACGAAAAACGGAAGGCTAAACTCAATATGGATTCCGAATATCTCAGGAAAAATAATAGGTAAGTTTTATTGGTAGGTAAAACTCTCTATTATAATTGTTTGTTTTAGAATCTTCACCAACTCAACAGCCATTTTGTGAAGAGGATGCACAACAGAAAGATTTGTCATCATCATCATCTGAAACACCTGTTCAAAAAGACAACTTTTATATTTCAAGAGGTATTTTTTTATTTTCGTCCTTTATAAGTGTAAATATAAGACTTACATGGAGACAAGTGTAAAACTAGTTTTTCATTGCAATATAGTGTTTGAGTATTAAACATGGTCTGAGGGTGCGTCTAGATCTAACGAATGCGCCGCGTACGCACGCAGCTCCTGCGCCACTCGCGTACAGAACGTATGGCGCATTCGCCAGATCTGGACACACCCTTACAAATCTCTCTCTGCCTTTGTATTATTGAGGTATGTTCATCAACTATTTGAATAACCTCCCTGCGTCAAAATAATGTAAATCTATTTATTCATTACTAATAGTAGTCACCTTTGAATGTCTTATGTCCCAACTCAGAGTCACTGATGGTTAATTAAATCGCTCCTTAGTAAAGAATTTGTGAGGCGATTTCAATATAAAATATTTTTTTCTGTTGCTTCCAGATCCCGTAATAATGGCGATAATAAAAGGATATAAAGAAAAAGAAAAGGAGTGCAAAAAACTTAAAACTCAATTGAGGATAATGAGGAAACGTGAACTAAATTATATATCACGTATTTCAGCACTAGAAACAGCTTTAAAGCTGGATCTCAGCAAAGAAAAAGTTTCCAAGTCATGTACCTATTGACATTTGTTTTGCAATTTCCGTGCGTTAGCAAGCTACACAAATTATCAGCAATTGCCGGAAAACGTGTTCTGTGTTTGGCGGGAAATATAAAAGAACACTGGCTGATACACATAGTTGGAAGCTTTAATTGGAAGTTGGAACCAAACATGCCTGTCACTGAACGACCAAATCACCTGGAAACTTGCAAATAGAACGAAAAGAAACACAGAAGTTGTCAACAATAGCAGATGTGCACCTTTACAGACTTGTGCATTTGACAAAATCACTAGAAATATAGCTGTGAGAGAAAAAAGAAGGAAAAGAATAGTGTAATAAAGTTTTTTTCTAGACGAGAGGAAATTAGTTTCGAGTAATATTCTACTCAAGGATCTGAAATACATTATAATGAAATATATTTTAAGGATAATAATAAAGAAAAGAAGTGGATTTATATAGAAATGCTTTCAAAATCAGGTTGGTAAAAGTATGCATATTATTCCTGTGTCCGCGACTTCGTTCAGGTGGGAGCATTTCCCGCGTAAATCGCGATCCCCTGAGAACCCAATCACCTGGCGGTATGAAATATACTTAACGACCTATTCTCGTATCTACTAAATATACACAAAAAATTTCATAATAATTGGTTTAGCCGTTTCAGAGTATGACCAGAAACACCGTGGCATGAGATTTTTATATTTCAGATTGTGTGATAATAGTTGAAGAAATATTATAAGTAGGCTAAAGTTAATGTTATTTATTGAATAATCTAAATTTTACTAACAAAAAATAACCGACTTCAAAGTCTCAAAAACTACTTGTCAGATCTCATTCAAATTTATGTGGGACCACATGACAAGCACCTGCTTTCGATTAAAAAAAGAATCATCGAAATCGGTTGGCGTGATATTGAGTTATTCGTCAATTTGTCGCGCACATCTTAACACAAATTTACGACTTATGTGGTTTTGTCGTGGATGCCATTGTCAGATCTCAATAAAATTTATATAGGACCACATGACAGCCACCAGCTTTCGATTAAAAAAAGAATCATCAAAATCGGTTCGCCCAGTCCAAAGTTCTGAGGTAACAAACATAAAAAAAAAATACAGTCGAATTGAGAACCTCCTCCTTTTTTTGAAGTCGGTTAAAAAGTAGTACTAAGACGCCCCCAAACTACTTGTTGTTCCAGCAGGGGGATGAAAAGTCATTTCTTTGCTTCTTCTTCACTTGGCCGGCAATGCTTCAGTGATGTCTTTGTGGGTGTGACCAATGTCCATGGTCCATGCTAGTTTGTTGGTTAAGCACATTAAAAAACTATAAAACCTTCTTATGTGTATGTGTCAACCACTGCTCTTGTCCTTGTACAGAAACAGCTTTATACACATTTTGGAAGTATACTAGCTTTGATGATAATATATCATTCATTTTGTCTTATATCTTGTTTTTAATTTCAGATATCTCCACAAGCTGACGTTTCTCCTGAAGAGTGCTGGCAGATAAATCTAATGACTCTGGTTTTACTCATACTGACCAAATCCGAGAAGTTTCATAGCAACTCGTGAATTGATGTGAAATGATAGGAGCTTATAATGTAAAATATAAAGACGTTTTGCATACAACATAATTTACTGACGAAATACATAATAAAATAATAATTATTGTATGTAACATAGACAAGTATTACTCTGTGAAATGTCCATAGATGAACAATCATAATAATTATATATAAATTACGTGTCACGTTGTTTGTCCGCGATGGACTCCTAAACTACCTACTTAACCGACTAATCAATTAATCGACGTACGTCAAGCCTGTTCACGGCACTTTTGCATCGTGCATCGTGCATGGCCTTGGCGGAACGTACAGCAAGATGGACCATGTATAAAGCGTCTTACTCTACTTCAGCCTGTTTATTGTCGTATGCGTATCCAATTTCATAGTATAACAAATATAAAGATATTTTTGACGTGATAACGTCTCTTAAAACGATGAGCGCCGGGCGAATCTATAAAAAAATGTAGCGTTCCGCGAGCGAGAGAGCGGCAAAAGCGAGAGAGAGGCACTGTCGGCTACGATCGGTGTATCGTAGCCGATGCCGTAGCCCGTAGGCGAGCCGTAGGCGATCGTAGTTGAGTGGACGTTGTCACGTTAAACTACCGTCCGTAAACCGACTTTACAGACAACCATTTTTCTTAAACATGTTTTATGATATATTCTCCTTTTAGATTAATAGCTTTAAACTTAACGCTACTCTGAGTGAGTAATACAAAAACAAGCCGGTTCGATTTTAATTTTTTTGGTTAGGTTCAGTCACAGAGTACTTTGTTATGGTTCACACAGAGTCGACGGATCAGTCAGTGGGGGTCACATCACAGAGTAATTAATCACTACGTTAGGGGGGCTTAGAAAAGGGAACGAAGTTGAAACTTCCCTTTCTCAAAATTTCGCGCCATCTTTCATGCAAATCCTAAACTAATTTACTGATTGTTACATAAAATAAAAATGTGTACAGTGAAACCTTCAAAAATTTTGTTTTCAAGATAATGAGACGAATGTAAAATTTCGGGAAGATGATACATGTAGGTTTCACTAATCTAATTCGCTCCGCTCCGCTCCGCTCCCCTACCCCTCACTCCCCTACCGTACCCCTGTACAATGCTTCCTATCTCACTTTAGAATTTATGTGTTTGTCTCTTTTTACTGGACAGTTTCGTTTCATAAAATTTCAAGTCACCCCCGTACTAAAGAAGTTTTCACTTCAAAATCCTGCTAAAGTCGGCGCACGAAGCAGGAAGAAATTCATACATTGACTTGTTAGTACGTGTCTCTACTCTCTGTCACTCCCGCGTAAATATAATGCGTCTCGCTCGCATAGAACGGCGGCCATTGCACTATGCGAGCGAGCACGCATTATATTTACGCGGGAGTGACAGAGACACGTACTAACAAGTCAATGTACGAATTTCGTCCTGCTTCGTGCGCCGACATTAGATGGAGCGCTTTTATACCTTGTTCACAAATCTAACACCTCGTTTACATTCAGCTCATTTGAGCAGGAAAGTAGGTAGGGAAGTGGGCAGGACGAGTATGTGAACACGATACTTCTCATGCTCCTACCACTGCTACTCGCGCTGCCCGGCGCTGCCCAAAAGAGCGGTTTTTTGTGCGGAAGTCAAAGGACGGGCAGCGCGAGCGACAGTGCGTGTTCACATTCAGCTCCGTCGCTCACTTTTTGCCGAGCTCTTGAACGAAGTGAATGTGCGTGTCGTCTTGTTTTTTTTTACGAGAGCCGCAAATATGCCTCTTGTTAGAGCAATGAACAAATAATTAATTTTCTACAATTGCTAGAAGCGAAAAAAAAAAACGTAAGTGTATAAAAAGTAAGTATATAAATGCACATAAAAGTCAGTTATCTAGGTAGGTAGATAATTACAGAGTTCTATTACGATGGACAGATATCATTCACCTTTTTTTTATGGAAATAGCTGGCAAACGAGCTGATGATCCACCTGATGTTAAGTGGCTATCGTCGCCCATGGACATCAGCAACACCAAAGGCATCACTGATGCGTTGCCGGCCAAGAAAGAGAGAAGAAAAAGTCGTTTGGCGGCTGACTCATGCTCAAGGGTCGTAGCTATCAAGGCGAACCCCATGGAGAAATAATAAAAGCATAATGGTATTAATTAACAATCAAAATCAATAATACCAATACAATCTCTCGAAGGGCCCTACCGCCATCGCCAGCGGGCCAAATTTAGTCGCCTTTTACGACACCAATCCGGCGTGGGATTGGGGTTAGTATTCTAAGCCGCCCCAATACAGCTGAAACCATCTTCTACGGCGACATTTTTTTTTTTTTTTACTTGAAATCTTTTTAAACAGCGCGGATGCAGTAATTATTTCGACGTCTGCCATTGCCGAAAGTCGAAAGCGAAGTGAGTGGTAGGGCAGTATGTAAACACTACACTTCTCTCGATCCTGCCACGGCAGTATTAAGGGAATTATTGCCGACAGCGCGAGGAGCAGCGGTAGGGGATGAATGTAAACGAAGCATTAGAGACTCTACTAATGTCAAAGTTCGAAATAATAATGATACCAGCTTTTGTGCGATCTACTTTTCCAGTTTTTTGAATCGTAAACTATGTCGTAAGAATAGTGACATATTAGTAGCGACTCTCATATCTACCTATTTTAGTATTTGGCTAAATAGTATAAAATTAACTGTATACCGAATGTAACCATAGCCAAATACTCGTTTTTGTAAGCAAAATAACTTATAAATTTAGTAAGAAAGGGCAAATATATTATGGATATATGAATGATAATGGTTGCTTAAACTTGTTTTTATACTAGTTTTAGGGACTCAATCAATAATCACACAAATAGTCGACCTTCCTTAAAAGCTGTGAAAATTTTTCCGATTTACTTGTCGGTTTATGGTCATGACTATTTAATTTGCACCCGAAACTGGTCACCCATGAAACGTCAATTTAGTCTCTAAGATTTGTGAACGGATTATAATAAAAAAATTAACATTGCTAACTTCGGTGGAAATCTACAAAATGGTAGTTTAAAATCTACCAATTTATATTAAATGTTGCATTGCATCTAAAACAAGCATACAAAAATTTTAGAATATTTTTGCTTTTAAAATATATTATTACATGAAAGTAAATCCACTAAATATGAGTTAAGCCGACTTTTGACTATAGGATGTAATATATATTACATCTTGAGATATATATTACATCCCGCGGTTGCCGTTCACACTGTAAGATATATATTAAACAGTACTGTACCGTTATTCGACCTAATTATGAGAGTGGCATCCGGTTCCGTACGTACTAGTCACTTACATCCGGTCCGCCCGCGCCATCTATACCTCACTTTTCGTGATTTTCTACTTCCGCTTCCGTTGATTTGCGACACCAGCGCCATCTCAGGCAGGTTTAGCTATGGATAAACTTTTCACGTCATTGGCTGTTCTGTTCCCGCCAGAGGCGGTCACAAGCTCGCTCAACCCTGAGCACTGGGCCGACTCGCTGTTGCTAGTCGTACTTACAGTTACGTTCTACTTACATTATTTGCTTTAATTAGTAAGTGTTTTTAACGGGGCTCCCGTTCGGTGTTTAATATTTCAAAGGTAAGTAATAAATTATTTCCTTTTAAAAGTGATTCAAATTATACAACAATTTTTGTTTCTAAATCCATGCATTTTCCATAGAAATATCGTTATTTCTGAAAACAAACAAATATAACAAGGTAATGAAACATTATAGTTGTTTTAAAGATTTTGAACGTCTTAATGGACGTTCGGTGTCCATTTCGACGTTTCTCTAAGTTTCAGGGATGGATGAAACCAGTCCGCCTGCACGTGCTTCGTGTGCTGACGTCATCAAGGAGCGAGATTACCCGGCCAAACAAGCATCGGCTAAGAAAAGGAAGCTCTATAGCTTCTCGAGCTCGGAGTCTACACGCAGCTCCGCTTCAACAAGCAAGTACAAGCGCTAACGCTCTCATTGTGATCGTAAGTTAATTAACTTATTTACGCTATCGGTTCATTTCAAAATACAATGACTTGTAGCCAGGGATCATTCGACTGACCTAGTGCTTCAATTGATGAATTAAACCCTGAAATAAGTATTAAACGGTACGAAGTGGATGTAAGGTCGGTAACAATGGACAACCGATGAAGACTGCGTGGTCAAGCAGCCGGATTTGAGCCTGAACATGTACACTAGAGTGATGGAACCTACAATTACATATGCATTGAAAGATGTGCTCCAATAATTTAAAAAGTTTACAATACTTTGACCGAACTGATTGAAGCAGCGTCCGTAATTCTGAGGTGCAGAAGCAGTACCTGCACTCACCTGGGTTTACCAAGTTCAATGTTAACGATGAAATGAAAGTGTTATGGTAATTTCAAGTTCATTACCAACATGGAGAACGTTTTAAGCCGAATTTAGGCCCTGCTAAAACAACGTGAAACTCTTCAAAGGGAATAAACAATAGGTATCTTGATTGTCTCTATAATTGATTATCTCGTCTGTTTGGGCAAAACTACACTCGTTACATTTTACTCGATTTTATATTGTAATGCCTGTTGAAAGTGTATAAAATGGATTAATCCATTATACCTACATAATATGTATTCAATCTGGCATAAGACTAAGTTATATGTAACGAGTAACATAAAATTGTGATAACTGCTGTGAATACAAGTATTAAATAAATACACTTTTAATAGGTATTGGATTGATCCATTTTATACATATATATGAGGGTAATGTTGGCACATACCTGAGCCAAAACATTCTACGCAGTTATAGCATAGTATTATTATACTAATCAGACGAGAGGGTCAATATTGACGCAAAAAAAAAAAAAAAAAAAGCGATACTTTTTTTTTTTTTTTTTTTCGCAAGGTGAATACTTAAAGGTGGCTAATGATACAGTACAGTTAGTTTCTGGTCACCAAAGTCAAAGACCCCTACCATAAAAGCGCACTTGGAAAATCACCGCGAAGTCTTGATTAACACTATTTCACCCAGAGCATTTCATCGCATAGAGCGGGAGGCGTAAGCAAGGTCTTTTGTAAACCTGTCAAGGATCGAAACTCTGCGCCGCAGAACGATCCGGGGACTTTCTCGAAGAAGCTCAATCAGCAACCCTTCGGTCGACCAAACGTCCAAGTTGAGAGCGGCCCACAGCTACGACAACACTAGGATCTCGTTCGAGCACGAGATGTTAAGTAGACAGGAGGTCGGGGACAGCCCGCCTCACAGAAAGCCGCAAGAGCACCCTCTCCCACATCCCTCCGGGATAAGAGAGATCGTGTTGAAAAGAGGTATTGACTCACCGAGTTAACCTTTTCGCGCCTGTCAGCTTCGCTTATATCATCACCACTGGGAGTCGATGGGGGCACCGCCCTACATCTTTAAGAGTACAAGAGGTTACTGAATCCCGTTCATGGCGAAACGATCACTGCATTGGTCTGAGTTATTAGATAAGACGCTAGAACAAGGTGTACTCAAGGTAAAATCCTCCCCCAGCTTCATAATGATTATCAACCGTATTATTGCAGGCCAAAAGCGATGTGATTCCTCAGGGGTAATTAAAATTAATAAACGTTATGTACCTTATACGAATATTGGACCTTCTATAGCCCTTCCGGAGCTTACTTTCTTGTAGCGAAAGCCCACAGACGCTTCCTGCAATTTATTCACTCAAAAATACTACTGGAGCCTGGCAAGTCACCCTTCGGGCTCAGCTCGGCTCCGAAAGCCTATGCCCGCCTGTCAAGCTGGATCGGGCAATACCCGACTAGTCAAGGTGTTCGGATACTCATCTGTCTGGACGACTTCCTCTTGGTAAGTTAAAACCCAACCTTAATAGGTGAATATGCAGAGCCTATAATGTCTACTCTGGATAATAAACTCGGGGAAGTCTTTCCTCACACCGCAAATCACCCTGGAATTCCCAGGCGTAAAATACCTCTGGAACATTCTAAAGTGTTCACCAGATATACTTACCACTAGAATAGAAGACCAGTCATCGTGCTAGCGAGATTATTGAACCTGCATAAGATCATCGGTATGATGAACTTCACGAGCTTCGTGATTTCGAGAGGTCACCTTCATTATCAATCACACTAAGCAAATCGGTACAACCTATCCCTTATCAGCACAGATGCAGATCCAAGTTGGTGGCCAGAGAACTGCAGACGGAGTGCTATAAGCAACGCGGAGGGACTTGCACTGCAACCACAAAGAAACGATTGCAATGTTAAACATTTTACGAGATCACGGTCAGCTGCATTTACAAGTGACAACCGCACTTGGTTCCTGGTGTCTTACCTCCGGTAAGAAGGAGATACGAAACCGGTTGCCCTAACCGCTCTCATTGCAGAAGCACTTTGATTTTTGGATATTTGATATTGGATTTGGATATTGGGCCTATTTGACATCTGATATATATATCTATATATATATATATCATTCATCATACCCCAGGTGAGTAAAACTGTCATTCCAATCGTTTGGCACACAAGAAAGCTCCGCCGGAGTAGCACCTGCTACCTTGTGCAACAAATTTTTTGTTCATCTATACTTCCAATATAATGGGTCACACCGAACACTATGTATATTTGAATTGTGTTGTGCATGTCGTATCAAAAGATTACAATTTCGTTCGAACGGGCTCGGCGGTGTCCCATGATCCTGTAATAAAATAGCGATATGGTATTTCCCGCAACATGTGTTTCCACCACCACACCTGACCCCGCGGGTTTTAGCTCACATGAACTCTCCCAAAACAACGGAGATGATGCTTGAGGGCTGGGTATGTAATGGAGTGGAATTGGTACCTAACAAATTAATTTTCCCAACACAAACCATTATTTAACTTAGGGTGGCGTAAATCGACTTTGAACACCTATCGTCATCCTGAAAAATATGGATTGCTTATGCGAAGGAGAACAAGATCAACATGTATGATCCAGAAGGTTCCGATCCTGACAAGTAATGCATGTCCTGTATCAGAAAACTGGTTTATCATATAATATCATATTCTTTTCCTTTAATAAACAGTTGCTGTTGACCCTAGCGGCCTTTACAGCTTCACGTCGACAGGATAGTACCTAAGCATCATATTGGTCGGCATAGCTGTTGTAATTAACCACCTTCACAAACTGGGTTCTCACAAGTGCTTGTAAGGACTTGTAAGTCCGCAGGGATACTGCTTTGACAAAACCCAAAATGACTAAGCTGCCCGTTTGGAGTAATAATAATAATAATATTGCTTATTTGCGATAAAATTGGTACAGATATGTTGTATCTTATTAATTAATCCTCAATTTTCAGTACATTATCTTAAATCGTTATCTACGTAACAAGGGCCCCGATAGGATCAACCTATACAATTCTGGTAAGTGTACTACCACAATTTTGCTCTTATGTTCGGGATGGTGCATACGTACACGATTTAACTTCAATTATAAGTATTTCTCCTGAACGCTACATTATAGGTGTACTGTTTGTATCGAAGACTGATACTGACCCTCGACAACAGTCGGCATGAAAATTAATGGCTTACACCAGCAATTATTTATTTAATTAGCATTTTATTAGCTTAAGTATTACTGTCCTGTTTACTCGGTTAAACGAATGATCTGCTTACAGGTAAAGAAAGACCTAGCTAAATCCCATATTTAGCTATTTTTAGCCTTGACCGGTGAACCGAGAGAGGCTAGCCGTGCCGTTATAGGGGGCTGAGTAAAGGAGCTCCTACATGAAGCTGGCGTAGCTACTGCAGGAAGCCTTTGATAGTATAGGGGTCAGTATCCCCGATTACAATGGAGAACACCGGGGTTCGATTCTACGAGCTTGAGAGTTCAAGAGCCACGTTACATTAGTTGTAGCGTATAAAAACTGGGTTGTACAGCTTTTTGACATATTACAAAGGCATACGACTAACACTTAAGATATATTAGTGTCGCGTCATCTTGGATACCCAGACCGCCCCAGTTCTCTCAGTCCTCGAAAGTTGTACATTATGAATATTGGGTCTGAACCACCTTATGGGACTACGATATTATTATTCAAGAAAACAGATTTCTTTAAGTAATCACTTGATCATCTATTGGTCATTCACAGTCCTGTGAATATTTGTGTTCGAAATATAATTACAATTCTTTCTAACAAATAATACATAATATACTTCTGTTATTATGAGTTTAAAATTATGATATAATGAATACTATTATTATAGATCTTTTGTTTTGCAGTTACAAACATTTACCATTCTCATACCTTATTACGAAATTAATCACATTGGCTTGTTCCAGCGCCACCAGGCGATAATAGACACGTCTCTCATAATTAGGTCGAATAACGGTACAGTACTGTTTAATACTTACGTTTTACCTGAAATTAAAACGTTTATTAAACATACTTACCTTATTCGACCTAAGCTTTTAAAAGCTGCCTGGTGTTATAGAGACGCAATGACGTGAAAAGTTTATCCATAGCTAAACCTGCCTGAGATGGCGCTGGTGTCGCAAATCAACGGAAGCGGAAGTAGAAAATCACGAAAAGTGAGGTATAGATGGCGCGGGCGGACCGGATGTAAGTGACTAGTACGTACGGAACCGGATGCCACTCTCATAATTAGGTCGAATAAGGTAAGTATGTTTAATAAACGTTTTAATTTCAGGTAAAACGTAAGTATTTTGGAACAGTTCAGCTTCTGTCACCACTGTGTCATCACGTTTTTTAGCGAAACGTTATAACGTTCAAATACTTATGTCAGTTGACACGTCTGCACACGAACGTCATCATTCAAACTGAGGGCGAGGCAGGGGGAGGCGCGGTGTCCGGGGACGTGAGGTAAAATATAGACCTCAATATCGCTCAAAAAAATATTTATAGTTTGGGATGTAATATATATTATAGCACAGTGTGAAAGGTCTCGTACAAAATGTATGACGAGCGATAAAATATTATATCTCAAGATGTAATATATAATACATTATATCCCATAGTCAAAAGCCGGCTTTAAAGATAGATTTAAATTAAAAGCGAATAGTTTGCAAACTTAAGAGTTAAGTGGCAAGTGTGGCAACATTTACATGTCAAATTAATCAAAATTTTCTTTTCCTCACGCAGTGTTGCCAATGCTACGGCAATTACCGTGTTCTACGGCTTTCGGGCCAAAAAAATCACAAAATCTACGGTCTACGGCCCGAACCCGTAGCAAATTCTACGGCTTTTCGCAAATTCTCGAGTCTTTTTTTATTTACTTGTTTTGAAACATTTTACGAATGTTAAAACCCATAAAACAGCGCCACTAGGCAAATGTGGATGTTAATGTAAGGTAGTGAAAAGTGATTCCTTACATCAAATTCACTGCCGATGACCTTTTTTTTAGGTCGAGCGCTTGGCAACACTGTCCCACGTCATGTTTAGGGTTCGAAGTATCGGCCTCTGGTATCGATACCGAGTACTCGTACGGTATCGAGGGTAAGGTATCGATACTACTCAGTATCGAGCCCCGAAGTATCGATACTACTCGGTATTGAGTACTTGCGAGGATCACATTGGGAGCTAAAAAAAAAACATAAGGTCATCGGCAGGAAATTTCATATCACTTTCTTGAGAAATTAAACCCCAATGACCTTTTTTTTTTTGTCCGAGCCCTGAACATAATACTAGCACTGGACTCGGCCCACAGTAAGTTGCATGGTTTTGCATTGCCAACACTGAAAAGTACTCAGTATTTATAAAAGTACTCGATACCGACCTTTCATATGAGTACTTGCGAGTGAGTACCAGGCAAGAGTATCGAGTACTCAGTATCGGGTATCGCGAACAAAAGTATCGATACCTACTCAGTATCGAAAGTATCGTTCGAACCCTAGTCATGTTTCCAATTCTAAATAAATTACTAATTTCTTTCGCATATAAGAACGACGTAGGTAGTGAATGTACTCTGGGCTCAAAAGTTTTCGGTTAATCGGACATTTCGTTTGGACTTCTTAATTTGAGTGAATTCGTTGCGTATACCTTGTACCTTGCTATTTTATTGATTGACCCCACCGACCTCGCTGTTAACCCTGGACTCGCTGATAGCTGCCTATACCGATTTACCGATGGACCTTGCTATTGACTTTGGACTTCGACATTATCTGCTTCTCCGTTTGACTTTGACCCTGCTGCTCTTCATCTGACTACGATTTCCTAACGACTTGGATACTGTTGCAAGTATATTAATTGCTGTCGACATGCAGAGGAGATGCTATTTTAGGTGTAAGGTTGCCGGTAAGTACATAATTATTAATTTCTTCGTACCTTTTCTAAAACTGCGTTTGCAAAGATAACAGCAATGCGACGCCGCGGCGCCGGCCAGTGAGCTCACTTGTCATAAGATTTTTGTGTGTAGATTTTTGTGTGTCCTGAAGTGCTTTTCATCCACTACAGGTTCAGAATATTTTAGTATTTAAATAGAAATCTGCTTATTTTAATTCAACATAAACAATGTAGGTACTTTTTTTTTGTTTTGATCGGAAAATACATATTTTCTTGATAATTTTATGGTTAAATTGGATATACAAAGTTACAAAGGAGAACCTCTAGCTAAAGCTACATTAGCTACGAGTAATAATAAACAATAATAACAAGTCTGCACTTTGGATTAAAATAAATACTTACACAGAATAAAAATATCCTCTTTTATATGATATTCTGGTATGAAAAGCACAATAATCCCTTTCCAAATCAAATTCATTTCATTACAAAATGCTAGAATTATTGTGTAGTTTGGTTTTGTGATTTGATTTGATTTATAATTAAAACAACAAAATTTTTACAGAACATAATAATATGACTCTTATTATAACAAAATTACAAGTATTTTTAATGGATATAATTTGTAAAGCATAGTATATTGAATATTGAGTAGGTATGTTTTTTATGGATCGAAGGAAGCAAACGAGCATAAAGCGGCTACAGGTGTCTTCTGCGGCTCATAGACAACTGTGGCCAACTTCGATTTGGCTTGTAAGATAGGATAGTACTTTTACTACAATATCCATACTAATATTATAAATGTGAAAGTGTGTTTGTTTGTTTGTCCGTCTTTCACGTCGCAACGAAGCTGTTATATGGTATGGTTTTTGTGTGTGGGTATAGTGAGGAGGGTGGAGAGTAATGTAGGCTACTTTTTACCGCGGTAGAACATCCCCATGGGGAGATCGATATTTTGTTACTTGCTAAATATTTAGTTCCGGATGTTGTTAGTAAAATTCATTTGCATTTCACGCTATCAAATGATACATGTAAATTACTTAAGTCATGGGCAACTAAGTCTAACTAAGTAAAAGTAAGTAAGTAGGATTTGTAAAAAATCGATTTCTACCGCGGGCAAAAGCTAGTATATCATAGGATAGGACTTTTACTACAATATATATTATCATCTACCTATAATTGGACCTTCTCTTCATCTGTCACTTTTAGAATAAACCAGTTTGGCATATTAAATTCTAATAAGTGCATTACATTATTGTGCGATACATAGGTTTCATGGTTTATTTTTCAGGACCACTGTATTCATTTCCATCTCCGAAATATCCTAATGAGGACAGATTTAATAAGTGGAAATCAGTGCTAGGTGAAGATATTCTACACTTTGATGACTATTACATACATCGAAATATGCATCTCTGTGGTAGACATTTCGAACCAAGATATCAAGTTCGGGGCAACAGACTGACAGGGAACAGTTTCCCAACTTTAAATTTGTGTAAGTTTTTTAAATCTTATATTTATAAATAAATAACAAACTATATTTAACAACACCCTTAAAGCCTTAGCTCAGTCAGTCCTGAGCTACTGTATACCTGTCTGTTGTGGTGCTGCAAAAACTTATATAATTACCTTTGCGAAAAGCTGGTAAATTAAAAAATGACGTGCATAAGTGTATCAGTGATACCTACATGAATAAAAGATTATTTCATTTCATTTCATTACTCTAGAAAGAGCGCAATCTTTATCTTGAATTCTTATGTGGCAGGTGATCTCCCTTTCTCCCTTTGGCAAAGCAGCAACCCAACAATAATTCCTTTCGCTTTTTCACAGTATACTCAGTATAATAAGCTTTTTGTTTTTAATTTTTAGCTTTTAGTTACTTTCTTATTTGTAATTTTTTAATTACTCCAAGCCTCGATGTACTCAAAAAATTACATTATCAACTCAAATCTATCAAATCAACTCTTATCATGATTATGTTTGTTTTAGTATCTTCAATAAATCAGCAGCAAGTTTGTGAACAGAAAACACAACAGGAAAATTTATCAACACATGATTTATCGACTCAAAGAGGTATTTTTTTATTTCAGTCCATTTTTTGTTTTAAATATATATATTTAAATAAATTAACAACCATCTATCATCATAATATTCTTTATTTTAGAATCTTCACCAACTCCGCAGCCTTTTTGTGAAAAGGACACTCAATATAAAGATTTGTCATCATCATTTGAAATACCTATTAAAAAAGGTATCTTTTAGGTGCTCCACCCACTGCGCCGCTCACCGCGACGGGGCGCGGGATGGCAGATTTTACCATTGTATGCAAGTATCTCAATTTATATAGAAATCGCACCTAACACAACACACTGCCGACGCGGACACGCGCGGGAAGGCGCCCCGCGCGCGTTTTCTGCCAATCTGCGCGGGAGCGCGGGGCGTGCCACGGGATATGACAGATCGCGCGGTGAACATAATATATGAGTTTATGACGTCGTAATCTGCATCACCGCGCGGGGAGCAGATTACACCGCTAAGTAAGGCAGATCTGCGCCTCCGTCGCCACGCGCGTTATCCGTCGCTCCGCGCACCGCGGCGGGACGCGTCTTCAGTGGGTGGAGCGCCTTATATATCAGTTCATACTAAATTTAAATTAATTGAAATTTTGACAAACATCTATCATCCTAATATTTTTGTTTATTTTAGAATCTTCACCAACTCAACAGCCATTTTGTGAAGAGGATACACAACAGCAAGATTTCTCATCATCATCATCTGAAATACCTACTAAAAAAGGTATCTTTCCTATTTCACTAAAAACTTAAATGACATTTTATCGAAATTTTGTCAATAAATTGTTATTGTTATTGTAATTGTTTGTTTTAGAATCTTCACTAATTCAGCAGCCATTTTGTGAACAGGATACACGACAGGGAGATTCATCATCATCTGAAACACCTGTTCAAAAAGACAACTTTTATATTTCAAGAGGTACCTATTTTTTTTATTTTCGTCCTTTATAAGTGTAAATATAAGACTTACATGGATACAAGTGTAAAACTAGTTTTTCATCACATTATTTGAATAAAGTGTTTGAGTATTAAACATGCTCTTAAGTCCGGTTTACATGTATTAAGTAGTTAAGTAGATAACTAAATTTTAAGTAAATTAACATGTGTAAACAGACAATTTAGTAACTTTTTAGTTAAAATTTAGTTATCTACTTAATTACTTAATACTTGTAAGTGCTTGTTCACGCTGAACTCGCGGGCGCGGTCGCGAAATATCAAACATATGACGTACTATGAAAGTGTTCAGATCAAAACGCGCGCGCGGTTATGTAGCGTTTACCGCGACCGCGCCCGCGAGTTCAGTGTGAACAAGCACTAAACCGAACATTAGGGTGCGTCCAGATCTAACGAATGCGCCGCGTACGCACGCAGCTCCTGCGCCCCATTCACGTACAAAACGTATGGCGCATTCGCCAGATCTGGACGCACCCTTACAAATCTCTCTGCTCAAGTATTATTGAGGTATGTTCATCAACTATTTGAATAATCACCCTGCGTCAAAATAATGTAAATCTATTTATTCATTACTAATACTCGTAGTAGTCACCTTTGAATGTCATAGTATTTCAATATATTGTTTTCTGTTGCTTTCAGACCCCGTAATAATGGAGATAATAAAAGGATACAAAGGAAAAGAAAAGGAGTGCAAAAAACTTAAAACTCAATTGAGGATAATGAGGAAACGTGAATTAAGTTACATATCACGTATTTCAGCACTAGAAATAGCTTTAAAGTTGGCTCTCAGCAGAGAAAAGGTTGTCAGGTCATGTACCTAGGTGACATTTTTTTGCAATTTCCGTGCGTTAGCAAGATGCCGGAAAACGTGTTCGGTGGGAAATATCAAAAGAACACAATTTTATTATTCGCTTGGCTGATACACATAGTTGGAAGCTTTAATTGGAAGTTGGAACCAAACATGCCTGTCACTGGACGACCAAATCACCTGGAAAATTGCAAATAGAACGAAAAGAAACACAGAAGTTGTCAACAATGGTGGATGTGCACCTTTACAGACTTGTGCATTTGACAAAATCACTAGAAATATGGCTGTGAGAGAAAAAAGAAGGAAAAGAATAGTGTGATAAAGTTTTTTTCTAGATGAGAAGGAACTAGTTTCGAGTAATATTCTACTCAAGGATTTGAAATACATAGATTTTAAGGATAATAATAAAGAAAAGCAGTGGATTTATATTGAAATGCTTTCAAAATCAGGTTGGTAAAATTACGTCTTTGTGGGTGTGACCAATGTCCATGGTTCATGCTAGTTTGTCGGTTATGCAGATTAAAAAATTGTAAATCCTTATGTGTATGTGTCAACCACTGCTCTTGTCCTTGTACAGAAACAGCTTTATACACATTTTGGAGGTATACTAGCTTTGATGATAATATATCATTCATTTTGTCTTATATCTTGTTTTTAATTTCAGATATCTCCACAAGCTGACGATTCACCTGAAGAGTGCTGGCAGATAAATCCAATGACTGGTTTTACTCATACTGACGAAATCCGAGAAGTTTCATAGCAACTCTGAAATGATGTGAAATGATAGGAGCTTATAATGTAAAATAAAAAAAAACGTTTTGCATACAACATAATTTACTGACGAAATACATAATAAAATTATTATTGTATGTAACATAGACAAGTATTACTCTTTGAAATGTCCATAGATAAACAATAAAAAATAAATTTCAATTCACTGGAATGTCAGTGTCACAGTATCCACTATGCCTTTTTATATTGTGCGTCGGATAAATAATATGAATGCATTATAATTTTAATACTAAAAATAAATTTAATAGTAGGGCAACACAATTAGGCAGGTAATAGAGTAGGGTAAAATCAAATCACTTTGTCGATAAGACAAAAAATAATATTGAAAATCAGTTACAGTGTCACCAACTTATCTGTGAATTGGAGGAGGGCGCTGTCGGACGCATTGGACCAATCATTCGACGCAATTCGAGAGGTAGTAAATGATAAATGTCTGAGCACAAAGAACTTATGAATGAACGGGCATTAGTTCCAATTTTCGCCATTACACAGATATCTTGGTGGCAATGTACGTTTTGCCCCGTCTAGTAAGGCGGACAATAAATAGGATGAAGTAAAGTACTTACTTCAACCTATTTATTGTCGTATCCAATTTCATAGTTTATTAAAAAATGACATTTCTTTACATTAGAGCCCGTACACAAAACTGCGATTCGACGCGATGCGAATTCGCAACGCAAAAAGTTGCGACACGAATTGCTGCGATGCGATTTCGTGCGGCAAGGCGTGTCCCTTCCACGATAAGGTGACCATTCCTTTGACGACCGTTGAAAACTAGGTCGTGATATGGATCGTAAAAAGAAGTGTGCACTTTTGTTATTGCTTAGGAGATACATGCAAAAGATACAAAGAAGATTTTGGGTTCATCCATTTATTACTATTATGAACGCCGAAGGGAACTATTTTCATCGAAAATATGAATTTGTTATTAAAAGATTTGATTTTTAAATGAAGAATCTTAGAAGAAAAAGAAAAAACGTTTCATTTTAACGTAACAAAAAAGATTTCGTATTTTCAAAGTGATCTCAAACTTTATTTGATGTGTGTACGTCTTGCCAACACGCTGTCTCAGAGCCGACTTAAAAGTGTTGTCAACAAGTATGACGTAACATCGCAGGAATGCGCGATGCGAATCAATTCGCAAGTTCTTGCGACGCGACGTGCGAGCTCGCAGGTATTTGCGATGCGACGTCGCATCGCAGTTTTGCGTACAAGCCCTTAATCCGAACTATACAATTCCTAACATTCTAACAACTTCAATATAAGGGAATGTTCACACCGACCGACGCGAAGATACTTGAAGAGGCCAGCTGCTTCAAGATGTAACGTTTGATGACGTGTTTGGAAGTTTTCGATTTTGACGTGATAACGTCTATTAAAACGATGAACGCCGGGCGCATGCACGAAAAACCATGACTCATTGTCCCGTTCCGCGCGAGCGAGTGCGCGGAACAAGCGATAGAGAGGCACGATCGGTTACGATCGGCCGAAGCGCTCAATTTTATCTATAAAAGTATGCAATCATTTCATCAATGTTTTGTCATGACGTTGTCACGTTAAACTACCGTCCGTAAACCGACTTTACAGACATTTTTTTGTGAATTATTAAGCAGTCCCTAGGGTCTAAACTTATTTCCATTAAATATACTGCGCGTTACTTCGCGTGTCGGTGTGAATTAATCCTTGTATTATTACTATTTCCATATTCATTAAGACACTGATTACACTCAATTCGTAAAAATAAATAGTACTGATATAACAAAAAAGGTTAATTTACTAATTCGGACACAAAAAAAATATATTAAATTAAAATAATTAAAAAAAAACAAGATAGAAAGTTGTTACAAATATGATTTATAAATATAAAATTGCTTAATAACTTACTAACATTTGAAATTCTATCAAGCAACATGAACCATTCGATAAAACACTAGCATTGTGTGAATTTATTCTTAATAAGCTTTATTTAACGACGAGTAACCGCCCTCACTTTGCTTCGGTTTTCTTATTTTTTTACACCTTGGGTTACATATTGGAGTTTTATTAAGGATCCCTAATTTTTTTCAAAATATAATATAGCCTATGTCACCCTAGGATAGTGTAGCTTCCCAACAATGAAAGAATTTTTCAAATCGGTTCCGTAGTTTCGGAGCCTATTCAATGCAAACAATCAAATCATTCCTCTTTATAATATTAGTATATAGATCACCGATATCATAATAAAATTCTGCTGTATATACAAATATATTATACATACGTTTCACTTCAAAGTAAACATTTATAATCTCACTTGCCTTCAGCGTTGCTGCTTCGACTGGCGTCTTTAAAAAGCGTGTCCAAGGCGACCTGCTGCGCCCTAGACAGCTTCGCCCCCTTCATGTCGATCACCTTATGGAACTCCACCACCGTCCCCTCAGGTAGCAACTGAACGAACTGGCTCACAAACCCTTCCAAATTGCCTTCTAGTGGCGCCATTACTAGCTTGAGAATCATCTCCGCTTTAGTCATCAGCCTAATCACTATTTTTGTGTATGTAGCGGGGGCCGCGCGTTTCACTTGGGACCCGATAGATGGCAGCTCTAGTAGCGCAGTTTTCAACATGTGAGTGTCTAGTAATAGCTGCTCTGCGCCCGCTGTGGACAACGGCTTGCACTTATACACGTTCTGAATAAGCTTCGGTATAAACGAGCTCGCGAATCGAATGCAGAATTGAGTGAAGTATTTCCTAGACGATGCGAGATGGTCTCGTAGAGTAGGCACTGAGTTGTTGAGATGCATGACGATTTGCGTGACGTAGGAGCTCTGGTCTCCCACTGTGTCGACATGAAGCCAGGGGATTCTTGTCATGGCTTGGAGCGCCGGCTCGCACGCCGACTCCAAATCATGGACTAATAATCTGATGCAGTCGTCAATGGTCTTGTGGAAGAGGTCCTGTTCTGGTGTCAGGTCAATCTTGTCCGCTAGTCCCGGGGCCACCTTTTCTTTCAACTTCTGTTCTAGATGTACCGTCGTCTCCAGGCAGTACTCAGCGGTCGTGATCACACTCGTTATCTTCGCTATCTCTTGCTTTGTGTACCTGGGTTGAGGGTTTTATTGAGTAATGGAAGTTTCATGATAAAAAAATACTATGTAATAATGAAATAAAAATATAGGTTAAAAGTAATAAATTACCGAAAATATTTTGGAAATTCATTAGTAAATGACTGAGATAAAGATGATTAAAGTTTACGATCTCCGAGTAGATTGTGAGATCATTGATTCGAGATGTCTCTCGCATTAATCTTGCTTTTGATAGTGAATCGAATACAAAAATTATAAACTTCTCCATTGCCTCGAGCACTCGATAGTGTAGGTACTTCCATATAACGTCTATCATTCTTTTCTGTCTACCCTCACAACATTCATATACCCACCTAGCAGTACCAGCATCATCTCTCAACAGTGTATGCAGGTTGGAGACGAGGTGCGTGAGGGGCGCGCCCCCGCCCGGCGCCCCCGCGCCCCCCCGCGGCAGCGCCCCCTGCAACACGCCGCTCGCGTACTCGCGCAGGTATTTCTGGAATACTCCTGCTAGTTCTGCGGGTAGATTGAGATTTGGGTGATTAAGTGTTAATAGACTATCGGTTTGTGTTAAAATGATCAAGTGAAAGCTCTTTAGGCGCAGTCAGTAGTTGGGTTTTTAGTCTTGAGCAGAGAAACAACACCAGACCGACTTAACAGATTAAAAGTAAAGCAGGGTAGAATGTCTTTGTACATAGTATGAGAATTTCATGACAAAGTTAAAAAAGATTAATATCTATGAAACTACTGATCTTAGATTAAATTGTGCTATTCTAATGCGTAAGCTCCTGTATCACCTACGTTCTTCAGTCATCGGACAACCTGTAGTGTCTTTGGTACTTGAAAACTATATTCAAAAACTGCACTATCGACACTGTGTTACGAAACAGCAGCGCCATCTATTCCACCCTAAAGTTCAGTTTAGACGTATTAAGTAGTTGACTAAATTTAAGTGAATAATTTTTAGTGTGCGTCCGTCCACACGTAATAATTTAGTAAAGCTCTTTAGTTAATACAATTCTACTTAATTACTTTTTTACTAAATTTTAACTAAAAAGTGCCTGTCCAAACGAGTTAAGTGATAAGCCCCGCCCACCTACTTAACAGAAAATAGAAAAATTTCTAAATTACTTGTCTACTTGATTACTAAACTACTAAATTGTCAGTTTACACGTATTAATTTACTTGAAACTTAGTTAACTACTATACGTGTAAACCGAACATAAGCAGTTACCTAGCATGGGCTCTCCAGTAGTGAGTCGCGCGCACTGCGCCAGACACTTCTTGTAGAAGAGGAACAGGTCGGCGCAGCTCGCGATGACCGCGCCGCTGCCGCTGCCCGCCCCGGGCTCCGCCCCTCCACCCCCGCCCCCGCCGCCCCCACCGCCCGCAGACACCGCGCGTGCGTCCTGGGACACTATATGCGTACAGCGACATCTCTTGGCGGGTTTGAGTCAGAATAGTTTGTCGGATAAATGAAGACATGTCTTTTAAAATACTGTTAAAATTTGATAGGACAAAACATTCATAGAGTAAAGTGGAGCATGAGTCAGCCGCCAAACGACTCGTCGTGTTCCGGCTGGGGGCTTGAGAGCCAGTTCTTTCTTTCTTTTTCTTCTCTCTTTCTTGGCCGGCAACGCATCAGTGATGCTGATGTCTATGGACGAAGATGGCCACTTACCATCAGGTGGATCGTCAGCTCCTTTAGCCGGCAAAGGCAATGTCCATAAAAAGTGGGATGCAGTATGTACTATGTACATAGTCATGTTATATGATATTTGCAATAATATTTGTATTTGTCTTATCTGTCGTGTTTTGTCCCGACTTACCCTATTACAGATAAAAGTGTTGCCCTATCGAATTTTAACAGTTTATCAAAATTTGACATGTCTTTACATTTTTCCCACAAACTATGGTAGAATAAGTAAGCGGCCATGAGTAAAATATTTTTTTTGTAAGTTTATACAATCACTTTTCGAAAGTTAAAGTATTCTATGAGGGTCAGGCCAAGCCGACTCAATACGGCTAAAACACATGATTGCCTTTCTTATTAACTCAGTAGAATAGTACAGTACGGCCGCTGTATCTCGGCGCGTCTGAACATAGGCTTTGCGAACTTTAGCGCATGTAAGACAGAGATGGCAACACGAACGTGCTAACGTATGACTGAGACATAATACACCGCGTATCGAGTATTGCCGAATTATGTTACTGCGCAGGCTTCTGCGTGAAGTTTAGACGCGCCAAGATACAGCGGCCGAACTGTAACAAGGCGTGATAGGCTATTACTAAATTAATGCGTTTTACCACCCATGACTACATCACCACTAACCATCAGGTGGGATAGTAGTCAAGCATTAAATAGGGATGTTGACTAATTTTAGGATTCAATTTGATTTAATAGATAGAGCCTTAAGATTCACGAAAAAAATATTATGAAAATAATAATCTTCAATTTAAAAACAAAAATTGATAAATAAAAATCATTTTCAAATTTCCCGCCAAAAACGTCACGTAACGTCACTAGCCGATATTCAATACTATCTGTCGACTGAAGTTAGTTGCACTTCCATATAAAATAGGAACAATGACGTCATAAGCTCTAAATGGCGTTTGAGGTCACGTGACAGTGAGTATAAAAAAAAAACAACGGTATTATGGTACAGAACAGAACAGTGTATTCACCTGCACGAACCTGTCCATGAGCGCCCGCAGGTTGGTGTCGAGGCTGTGGATGTACAGCGACAGGTGCGGCTCGAAGCACCCGCCGATCAGCCCCGCCCACGGGGACCCGCCCCCCGCACTCACCGGGGTCACCGCCCCGCCCTGTCACGTCACGATAGATACACACAATTATAACCTATGGAGTATAGAGCTAAGGAGGCTCTCCTTAGCAGCATCTCAGTTATGAAAAAGTGTCCGTAAAAACGCGTCCAATAAGCGTGCCGGTAGCCTAGGATAAATTTTATTGGTCTCAGCAAACTTCACCGTCTACAACAGCTATGTTCATATCGTAGTTTTTCCGACGCCAGCGCTATTGTGGTAGATACACATATGAGATGGCTCTCTTTACCTCTACCCTCCATAGTATAACCGTACATGCGCTCGAACGCTATGTGTACAGTGAGCAACTGTTAGGTATACAGGGCATTCTTTCGCAATTTATTCTCTATGACAAAGCACCGTTCCGAAATGATTGTAGATTGAAACAAATAAGTTCTTAAATTCATTGAAAAAATACCCACATGATTAATAAAATTATGTTTCAATTTAGATGATACAAAAACGTTGCGTAATAATACTAATATTACACTACAGAATGTTTGTGCTATCAGTCAATCACACCTTGACTATGTACGAAATAAAATAATTATTTAAGACTTACATCTTGATTATCATCATCGAATAGAATTTCCTTGTCGGGCGTGTTATCGGCCGAGTCCGGGGTTTCCGCGCCGAGCTCCGTGCCTGCAACGCGTTACAGTTACTTTAAATGTCGCTGGCAAATGATGAAAAGCAAGATTTGATCGAGTGAGATCAATTTGACAGCTGTTAATAAAATACTAAATAGCCGTGTCATCAATAGTGTAAAAAATTGGGAGCTTGAGAGCCAGTTCTTTCTTTCTTCCTTTCTTTTTCTTCTCTTTTTCTTGGCCGGCAACGCGTCTGTGATGCCTTTGGTGTTGCTGATGTCCATGGGCGACGACAGCTATTTACCATCAGGTGGATCGTCAGTTCGTGCTATTTCCATAAAAAAGTCAAATGGTCACTAAGCTTGGCTAGTGCATGTTGGTGACCGCAGCAGATGTTATTATAATCCACAGGGAGAGGCTGCTGACAGTACTGACGTCTCCTGGAATATCCTATTAGCTGCCTTTTACGACATCCCAGGGAGAAATGGGAGTGATGCTATTCCGCGAAGTGCACCCGGCACCAAACGGGGAAGAGCACAGCGCTAGTAAAGATATGCATCGTTCAGTGTACCGGTGTCGAGTTGTCGACTATAGGCACAGATTATCCCCAATAGATACTGCATAATGTAAAAGGGGGTATTCCCGTGAGGCGGGAATGAGAGGTAAATAAAAGAGGTTGTCAAGGTTAAAGTCCAATAACATTTATTTTTAAACACAGGATTTAAAGAATCCCCACAATAATATAGAAAAGAGTGGGCCGCTGGCTTGTTTGGCTGGTCGTATTATACGTAACCCTGTTTGGTTCAGTGATGTCCGTTCTAACGGACACCGCCGATGGTTATACAATTTTACCCGGAGTGGGTCCACACTAAGTCCAGAACTTAAAAGTAAAGCTCGCACGAATTTGACCCCTTGTAGGTGAAGTTCGAGCGGTGTTATCAAACTAATGAAAATCTTAAATCTAAAGGAAAGCTCGCACGAATTTGACCCGTCGTGGATGAAGTTCGAGCGGTGTTATTAAACTAATAAAATTCTTAATCTAAATGAAAGCTCGCACGAATTTGACCCCTTGTAGGTGAAGTTCGAGCGGGGTTTATTAACCTAATGAAGTTCTTAATCTAAAAGAAAGTTTGTTAACTTAAGGCTAAACCGTTGCCGTCAGGGAACTTAGAAGTCAGGGGCCGTAGTTAAGGAAGGGTGAGGCCCATACCGACCCAACCGTGAACCCCCCAGATGAGTAATAGGATGGGGAGACACCCCACTCCACAATATAACGGAATAACAGGAACAATAATACAAAATAACGGAATATAAAACGGAAAATAAGGCCTAAGCCGCTCCCGTGGGTGATGGAGGTCGGAAGTACCACACTCCACAACAAAAAAAGAATTTAAGGAAAGTAAGGCTGCCGTTCACGTCGGTGATGGAGGTCGGCCCGCCGAAGCCCCACACCACGGCGCCAGCTCCAAGCGCCTCAGCACCCGCAGACACTCTCTCTCCGGCACGCACCCCACTGGAGAGGGGTCCCCTCCGAAGCTACACTCACTCTCGGAACGGCTCTCCTCAAAACAGAACCTCCTCTCGGAACAGCTCCCTCCAAAACAGCTCCCTCCAAAACAGCTCACTCCAAAACAGCTCACTCCAAAACAGAACTCCCTCTCCGTAACACCTCCTATCAGTACAGAAAGCGACGTCTTACACAACAGTTTATACAGTCCTCGCGGCTACTACGGAACCATGGATATAGTTAATTAATTATTACAATGTCTAGCCATTAATTAATTGACTTAGTAGAACAACGGTCACTCGGCTAGACACATTTAGTTGCCTCACCGACCCTTATAGATCCAACACTATGGCTCACCGCCTTTATTAAAAGAATTTAAAATAATTAAAATAATAATATCAAGCCTTATGGGCTTGAATAATTCAGCGTACAACAGAATACAAGGATGGTACTATTCACTATGAAAGCACATGGTTCACTCGCTACATTCTTTTAAGTAAATTATATTAACTAAGAAACGCCCCGTTAAATATTTAATTAATTCCCCTCGCAGAAGAAAATGAGTTCTACGATACCTGTTTAGGGAGGTGTCGAAGCTTGTAGAAATGCAGACAGCCACAGAACAGACAGGACAGGGGGCGCCGGCCAGACGCAGCCCTACATACAAGAATTATAATTATTACGGAATCACGGAATTTCTCAACACCGGCTCAGCCGCAAAACAGAAAGGTTCACTTACCGAAGTACTTTTAATAAACCGCCTCGCGGAACAGATCAGACACGCCACACCACACCACGTGGTGCAGACCCAGGTACCCAGACACCACACACAGCCAGCAAAGAACCAGGAACACCAGAACACTCAACACACAGAAAACACCAGAGCCCACTTGGACCGGTGCGTCACCACACGACTCAGAACAGCACAGACAGACAGTAGGGATCCTCTCGGGACCAAGAAGGACGCCGCGCTCATCACCACGCTTTTATACTGCTACACTTGCCACTCAAATCCACCAATCACAACAACTCCCAGCCGCGGGACATGGGCTTCCGGGTTCTAGAAGCTTCGAGAACGAGGAGACAATAACCACAACAATACTCCTTATAGCAATCGGAGTGAGGTTCACTCTTCTATCGTCTATTCGGAAACGTCATCACACGACTCCGGCGCCAAATTACAAAGTTGTACAATTCAGGTGTTCCCTACTCAAAAAACTATTCCTTCCCCATAACCAGACACAAAAACCCACGATGACTTAAATCTCACAGACATCCCTCCAAATTTATTTATTATAAACTCCCACAAACTAACCAATTTCGAAAACTGAATTCAACAAGGTTGCAAACTAATTCATAAACCTGCACTCACACCTTGACTTCTCCCCTTTCAGAGGGCTGATCCATACAATATTTTGAATTTAAATGTCCAAACTCCCGTTGGCCAGTTAGTCCCAGGACCTCTGGACTACTCTAACCTGCCCAATAAAAAAAACAATATACACGCTCAATCAATTTCCCAATATAGCAGACCCCGAAATTTGGAAGAAATTCTACGCTGTCAACCCCGACTGAAAAACCATCAATTACAGACACGGACCACTACCATAGACTATGTCGCCTCCGGCTATGGTCCAACCATAGACTCAAATTCAAGGCAGTGGAATGATTTAATATTTTATCCTATAAACAAGTCCTGAACCTCCTTAAAGAAATTACAAATTCAGAAGTCCCATCCAACGAAAAACAAACACTCGCCACAAATTGACAGAGACAAGCGGCTGAACAGACCACAGACTACAGAACCAAGCTACTGACGCGGCGATTTTGAAATCACTCAAATGGCGACCGAGGATTGGTCCACCCGTCTGACAGCGACCTTGGCCACTACCACAGCCTAGCCGTCAAACTGCCACCCGTCAAAACCACTCAATCACCAATTGTCACTGTCAAGTATTAACGTCACCCTCGCCCGGCTTGTCAATACTTGTAAACAACTCATATTGAATTTTATGAAAGCAATAAATTTAAGTTATTTAAACGGAGATAATTAAGAAATTAAGCTATTTAAGGTGTAATTGGGACCGAGACAGTTCAATTGTACGGAAGTTAATCCAATTCTCGCTAAATGATATACCAAAGGAATGTTAATCAAGGTAAGATCTCAGGTGATTCACTACAAGACAGAAAAAAAGTGTTACAGTACCCCCATCACCACCAGAATTTCACGAGGGAAACGAGAGAAATTCACGCTGGCCCTCCAGCGTTTTCCACCTAGCTCAGAACCTACAGACTGCAAGACACAATTCCTATAACTAAGACTACTTATAACCCCTTGTCGAGCCGTAGGCAGTGAACCAGCTTCACCAACGCTAACACACTGAGGAGGCCTTCGACAAACAGGTAACCTACAACTAAAACACGATGAACCTAAACAATTATTCCTAGATGCAAGACGTCGCCTCGACTCCGCAGCAACGGCTCTCTTACTATTAACCCTAACACTATCCGACGATGAACTACTCCTACGCACAACCGCCTTAACACTCCTCCGCTCTATGCTAAGAGCATCAGATGGGCGTGCACAAGAGACTGCAGACACAATAGCCTCCACGGGTTTCCTCAACCCCGTAGAAACTCCGGGCTTCACCAGGCGCAGAACCTCAGGCGCGACCTGGAAAGCCTTCCAGAAATTTAAGCCGAAAAGTAACGGAGTAGACAGACCCGGTACTACATAAAATTTAACCACTCGCATAACACCTTTTACAACCACAGGCAAAAACATATAGCCCGCAACAGGGGAAGCAGACCCAGTCGCAGTAATAATAGAATTTATACTATCGGGGTTTTGTATCTCACAAAACTCCGTGAATTTCCTAATAGCAGAACCACCTATAATAGAGATTTCCGATCCGGAATCCAACAGACCAGAACAAGCCGTACCACAAATATCAGCTTCTAAATAAGGACGAGCATCTCCAGAATCCTCCGACTGGACATGAGTGTCACTCACTTCCACACCAGACCTAGAATTAAAGAAATTATGTATGTAATTGCACCAATCGCGCCACTCCTCGGCAGAGGTACGCTCACCACGGCGCTCCACACGTAGCACAGCAACAGATTTACCAGCAGGAGCAGGCCTACCAGCAGCAACAGACCTACTAGCAGCAACACACTTAGGGCATGTGGCAGCATTCACGCCCTTCTCACCACACCTAAAACAGACCAGACTACGCGGCGCAGCACATTCACTAAGCGTGTGACCTTTCACACGACACCGCACGCAGAACTTTTCCGCCTTGGCGACCGCCTCACAGCGTGGACGTGCCGTCTTGCCATTATAAGACAGGTCAGGGGCCACGGCATTTGGCAAATTTCTCGGGGGCTCCCGGAAGCAATCCGCCATCTGCCGCGCCGCCTCCAGCTGCCGACCATGCCTCTTCAGGTCCGCCCACGTCTGTATGTCCGCATTAGCCAAGGGGATTGAGTACGATGGCCTAATATTAAATCTCACTATGTTTAATTTTTCAGCATCATCCAAAGGCTTACGCAACCTAGAGAAATAGTTACGCATAATAGACAAATACGCAGAGAGAGACTCGTCGGGGCCTTGAGTCCTCGAACGGATCTCCAGAAGTAATCTATGGTCGTAATTAAATGGTAAAAATTCTTCCAGCAACGCAGTCTTTAATTCCTCCCAGCTCTCCACCTCATCACAGATACCACGATACCAGTACAAAGCCTCCCCAATAAATAACTCCGCTGCCGAATTATACAATTTCTCCTTCGAGATGTTCCGGGACCTACACAACTCATCTATCCGCACGATGAACTCCTGCACGCTATCCTTGCCACTAAATTTAAGGTTCAGCGACGAGACAGAGGAACCGCGCTCGCAGGTTACTACCGGAACCATCCCACCAGATTCCCTCTCAGCAGGCGTAGAAGACCCATCCCCGACAGGCTTAAAATCAAAACTGCTAGTAAAGGTGAACGTCATACGGTCAACCCTATTTATTAAAACGAGTAGAAGTCTATCTAATCGGTCCTTAAGAGCCCGCGTCGTCTCAGTATCCGCCACAACACGACTTAAGCGATGAAAGAGGTGGTTACATAAAGCCTGAATCCTATTTACTCGTTTGAGTGGGAGGGGTTTCTGGTCAAGAAGCTCCTCCAACTCAGTGACTTTATTTGAAATTAATTTTAACTCCGCTTCTACGTCCCCCTCAAACTCATTAACTTCATCGCTTGGAAACTCCTTAGCTAAACGTGACACCTGTGCCCGCAAGCGTTCCACCGTGGTCTCAGGTACCGCACCCCGGACCGTTACCTCATAAATTAATTCCTCCTTGTTAAGTAAGTTAAATTTAATAGGACGTTCCTCAGACATCGTGAATAGTTAAGATTTAAATTTAAATGATATAAATGATAATTCAGGAATTCAAGTTCAAACAGAATTGTATTAGTAGTCAGAACTTAGGTGTAATGGTTAGTACAGTAATACACAGATCGCAGTACCTTTCAACATTAAAGTAAAAGTTTTATCAATATCGACACAGCCAATACGTTACAGAATGAAAGTCCAGTAGCAGGTGAAGCCTCCACTGAACCCTCAATGCCCCACTACAGTAGTACACAAACAGTATTCAGATTCAGTCTTAAGTACACAAAAAAAATTTTATAAGTCACGACCAGCCAATCCGTCACTGAGCGAAAGACCAGAGGCGGGCAGGAACCTGCACAAACCAGCGAAAGCTCCGCGTTGGGCGCCGATGTAAAAGGGGGTATTCCCGTGAGGCGGGAATGAGAGGTAAATAAAAGAGGTTGTCAAGGTTAAAGTCCAATAACATTTATTTTTAAACACAGGATTTAAAGAATCCCCACAATAATATAGAAAAGAGTGGGCCGCTGGCTTGTTTGGCTGGTCGTATTATACGTAACCCTGTTTGGTTCAGTGATGTCCGTTCTAACGGACACCGCCGATGGTTATACAATTTTACCCGGAGTGGGTCCACACTAAGTCCAGAACTTAAAAGTAAAGCTCGCACGAATTTGACCCCTTGTAGGTGAAGTTCGAGCGGTGTTATCAAACTAATGAAAATCTTAAATCTAAAGGAAAGCTCGCACGAATTTGACCCGTCGTGGATGAAGTTCGAGCGGTGTTATTAAACTAATAAAATTCTTAATCTAAATGAAAGCTCGCACGAATTTGACCCCTTGTAGGTGAAGTTCGAGCGGGGTTTATTAACCTAATGAAGTTCTTAATCTAAAAGAAAGTTTGTTAACTTAAGGCTAAACCGTTGCCGTCAGGGAACTTAGAAGTCAGGGGCCGTAGTTAAGGAAGGGTGAGGCCCATACCGACCCAACCGTGAACCCCCAGATGAGTAATAGGATGGGGAGACACCCCACTCCACAATATAACGGAATAACAGGAACAATAATACAAAATAACGGAATATAAAACGGAAAATAAGGCCTAAGCCGCTCCCGTGGGTGATGGAGGTCGGAAGTACCACACTCCACAACAAAAAAAGAATTTAAGGAAAGTAAGGCTGCCGTTCACGTCGGTGATGGAGGTCGGCCCGCCGAAGCCCCACACCACGGCGCCAGCTCCAAGCGCCTCAGCACCCGCAGACACTCTCTCTCCGGCACGCACCCCACTGGAGAGGGGTCCCCTCCGAAGCTACACTCACTCTCGGAACGGCTCTCCTCAAAACAGAACCTCCTCTCGGAACAGCTCCCTCCAAAACAGCTCCCTCCAAAACAGCTCACTCCAAAACAGCTCACTCCAAAACAGAACTCCCTCTCCGTAACACCTCCTATCAGTACAGAAAGCCACGTCTTACACAACAGTTTATACAGTCCTCGCGGCTACTACGGAACCATGGATATAGTTAATTAATTATTACAATGTCTAGCCATTAATTAATTGACTTAGTAGAACAACGGTCACTCGGCTAGACACATTTAGTTGCCTCACCGACCCTTATAGATCCAACACTATGGCTCACCGCCTTTATTAAAAGAATTTAAAATAATTAAAATAATAATATCAAGCCTTATGGGCTTGAATAATTCAGCGTACAACAGAATACAAGGATGGTACTATTCACTATGAAAGCACATGGTTCACTCGCTACATTCTTTTAAGTAAATTATATTAACTAAGAAACGCCCCGTTAAATATTTAATTAATTCCCCTCGCAGAAGAAAATGAGTTCTACGATACCTGTTTAGGGAGGTGTCGAAGCTTGTAGAAATGCAGACAGCCACAGAACAGACAGGACAGGGGGCGCCGGCCAGACGCAGCCCTACATACAAGAATTATAATTATTACGGAATCACGGAATTTCTCAACACCGGCTCAGCCGCAAAACAGAAAGGTTCACTTACCGAAGTACTTTTAATAAACCGCCTCGCGGAACAGATCAGACACGCCACACCACACCACGTGGTGCAGACCCAGGTACCCAGACACCACACACAGCCAGCAAAGAACCAGGAACACCAGAACACTCAACACACAGAAAACACCAGAGCCCACTTGGACCGGTGCGTCACCACACGACTCAGAACAGCACAGACAGACAGTAGGGATCCTCTCGGGACCAAGAAGGACGCCGCGCTCATCACCACGCTTTTATACTGCTACACTTGCCACTCAAATCCACCAATCACAACAACTCCCAGCCGCGGGACATGGGCTTCCGGGTTCTAGAAGCTTCGAGAACGAGGAGACAATAACCACAACAATACTCCTTATAGCAATCGGAGTGAGGTTCACTCTTCTATCGTCTATTCGGAAACGTCATCACACGACTCCGGCGCCAAATTACAAAGTTGTACAATTCAGGTGTTCCCTACTCAAAAAACTATTCCTTCCCCATAACCAGACACAAAAACCCACGATGACTTAAATCTCACAGACATCCCTCCAAATTTATTTATTATAAACTCCCACAAACTAACCAATTTCGAAAACTGAATTCAACAAGGTTGCAAACTAATTCATAAACCTGCACTCACACCTTGACTTCTCCCCTTTCAGAGGGCTGATCCATACAATATTTTGAATTTAAATATCCAAACTCCCGTTGGCCAGTTAGTCCCAGGACCTCTGGACTACTCTAACCTGCCCAATAAAAAAAACAATATACACGCTCAATCAATTTCCCAATATAGCAGACCCCGAAATTTGGAAGAAATTCTACGCTGTCAACCCCGACTGAAAAACCATCAATTACAGACACGGACCACTACCATAGACTATGTCGCCTCCGGCTATGGTCCAACCATAGACTCAAATTCAAGGCAGTGGAATGATTTAATATTTTATCCTATAAACAAGTCCTGAACCTCCTTAAAGAAATTACAAATTCAGAAGTCCCATCCAACGAAAAACAAACACTCGCCACAAATTGACAGAGACAAGCGGCTGAACAGACCACAGACTACAGAACCAAGCTACTGACGCGGCGATTTTGAAATCACTCAAATGGCGACCGAGGATTGGTCCACCCGTCTGACAGCGACCTTGGCCACTACCACAGCCTAGCCGTCAAACTGCCACCCGTCAAAACCACTCAATCACCAATTGTCACTGTCAAGTATTAACGTCACCCTCGCCCGGCTTGTCAATACTTGTAAACAACTCATATTGAATTTTATGAAAGCAATAAATTTAAGTTATTTAAACGGAGATAATTAAGAAATTAAGCTATTTAAGGTGTAATTGGGACCGAGACAGTTCAATTGTACGGAAGTTAATCCAATTCTCGCTAAATGATATACCAAAGGAATGTTAATCAAGGTAAGATCTCAGGTGATTCACTACAAGACAGAAAAAAAGTGTTACAATAAGTGAAATATTCTTTGAGTTTGAACTCACAAAATTTGGCGGAAGGCGCGGCTTGCGGGGGACGAAAAAATGCGCTGTGATTGGCTGTTTCTAATTCATATTTGGACTTGACGGATTGGTCGACACTAATGTCGTGAACATGCAAATGCTACGTGTTGGCGCGCGTCAGTTGCCTTGTATGCGGTATCTATTGGGGGTAATCTGTGACTATAGGTGTAGTGTGTAGGTAGGGTGGGTGTAAGGTGGGTGTAGGGTGGGTGTAGGCTGGTACTGACTACTGACCGACGAACCGCTTGTGCAGCAGCAGCTCGAAGGCGGCCGTCTTCTGGATGGCGTACAGCAGCAGCTTGACGTCCAGCTCGCCGCGCCGCGCCGCCAGCAGCTCGCCCAGCATCGCGCGCGTCCTCTACACACACACACACACACACACACACACACATAAATATACAGAGTGAATTTTTCAAGTGGGCGTGAATGGCTAATGGTAAATCTGAAACTACATAATATGAGGAATAACGAAAAGTGCTCAAAGGATTGATAGCAGTGATAGCCTAGCGGTAGAACGTTGGTCTCCCGAACGAAGGGGCCCGAGTTCAAATCCTGGCACGCACCTCTAACTTTCAAATATTATGTGCGTATTAGAAGTTAATTATCACTTGCTTCGGTGAAGGAAAACATCGTGAGGAAACCTGCACACCGGAGAGCTCTCCATAAAAGTTCTCGAAGGTGTGTGAAGTCTACCAATCCGCACTTGGCCAGCGTGGTAGACTATGGCCTGACCCTCACATTCTGAGAGGAGACCCCGAGCCCAGCAGTGGGACAGTTATGGGTTGTTGCTTTGCTTTTTGCTCAAAGGATTCTCGGCCCCGATTTTGATGAAATCTAAAACTGCATTATTAGATTTTTTAAAAATTCAATATTCCTAACCAGGAATCTTTTTGAAAAAAAACACGTCCTGTATTACACCATTCGATAGTGTTGCTAACAATAATCAAATTTTGGGAAGTAATGATATACGGCAAACTTAGGGGAGCAAATTTTTGCAAAATGCTTTCAAATGCTTTCGCTTTTATTTAGCTTACTCTGTTTCCACGTACGCCCAACAGATGTCGCTAGTGGTAGGTTGCAGTTACCTTACAGAAGTGGTGCGCAATCCGCTCGCTGAGCCGCCAGGCGGGCGGGAACACGCTGGCCAGTGACTCCTCGAACGCCAGCAGGTGCCGCTTGAGCCACGCGTACCGCCGCTCCACGTGCGCCAGCCACGCGCACTCCTGCTCCGGGGAGAACAGGTGCTCGTATTCCTGGTCGGGGAAGGTTAACTGTGACTGACTGAGAGACAGAGCTTGAACTGCTGAGATGTAGGTAGCGCTGAACATTGATAATGTTGAAAATTCCTTTCTTCAAAAATAATCCGGTTGAAGATAAATCGTTTCTTAAAAAATAATCCAGTTAAAGATAAACTGATAGGTACGGCCGACGTATCTTGGCACGTCTGAATTTCACGCAGTGCTCGGTACGCGGAGTATTGTCTCAGTCACACGTTAGCACGTTCGTGTCGCTATCTCTGTCTTACATACTTACTTTTTTAAGGAAATAGCCGACAAACGAGCTGACAATCTACTATACATGATGGTAGGTAGCTGTAGTCGCCTATGGACACCAAAGACATGCCGCATGATCGATTCAGGCCAAGACAGAAGAAAAAGAATGAACAAGCTGTCAAGCCGAAGTGCCTGCTAGTATTTTTTCAGGCAAACTCTTCCCCCCTCCCCCCCACTTTCTTGAGAAAAAGGCTAGATACTACATTCCCACCGACCTGCAGCTGCGTGGCGACGAACCAGTCGAGCAGGTCCCGCTTGAGCTGCGGCTCGAGCGCGTCCACCACGCCGCACGCCTCGGCCAGCGTGCGCTGCGACACGCCGCTCTTGTTGGTCGGCCCTGCACACACACACGCGTAAATGTGACTGACTGACGCCCCAACTCAGAGTCACTAACGGTTATTTTAATCGCTCCTAATAGTACAGAATTTGTATGGTGAACTTTACTAAGGAGCGATTAAAGCAACCGTTAGTGACTCTGAGTTGGGGCGTACCTATGTCAGTCACATTTACGCAAGTTCACCATACAAATTTTGTAATAAGGAGCGATTTAAGTAACCGTTAGTGACTCTGAGTTGGGGCGTAAGTCACATAGGGGACATAAAAAGATCATTTTATGATAGTGTAAGATAAAGAACATTGGGAATCAACGCGACAGCGCGTTAAGCAGGATGGCCGTTTTATAATATAAGCAAAGCAACAACCCATAACTGTCCTACTGCTGGGCTCGGGGTCTCCTCTCAGAATGTGAGGTTTTAATATACATGAAGCATATTGTTTTCTGAACAAAAAAAATTGTGGCAAGTCTTTTATAGATATCTTCTTGAGAGTGACTATGTTGTCGAGTTGTTGTTGTTGTTGAGTTGTCGGTGGTGTGTCTCGGCTAGACTGCGCCAACGTACGTACTGATTCTATTACAAAACCGACACTAAATACTAGCAATGAGAAATTATATGGTCTGCAAATCATCTTAATCCCCAACATAATTATATGCAACCATGTGGACAAGTTTCAGCAAAATCACTAAAATCTTTATTTTTGTGACCAGTGTAACCTGAGCTTAGCTTACCAGTGAAAGCTTCCTTGAAGTCAGCCAGGATCTGAGTGGCCAGCTGCTGTCGGATGGCCAGCACCTCATCCCGCAGCGCGCTCAGCTCACCGATGTCGCGGTAACACTCCAAGTGTTGCAACACCTGAATACACAGCACTATCAATATCACCGATATGTATAGGGTGTTTCTTTACTGGACGATCGATCAACAACACCTACGACACCACTTTAAAGTGGTGCTGCCATAATCTGCAGCAAGAAACCTATTTTGTTACTGTTGAATTGAGGGAAAGGATGATTTTACAGGTAACTAACTAACCTAACCGCTTAAGGTATGATATAATATAGTTCAATCCAATAACTAATAAGGCTACAACACATTAAAAGTACACCAACCTCCATAATAGCCTGCAGCGGCAACACAAGCTCCTTATATCTCCGTTTGGTAGCGAGCCCGCGCAGCGCCGCGACGCCCCCCACCAGCATGTGGAGGTGGTTGAGCGCAGTGATCGCGCTCGTCAGGTTCCACTTGGCGCAGTCCAGTTGCTTGATCTCCAGCGTGATCTCGCGGACCATTGACTCGCTGCGTTCTGCCTTCTTGTTTATATCTGCTACCTGGTATGAATTACCGACTTCAAAGAAATAATCTATAATATTTGACATGTTATATATTTGTAATATTAGACAAGTTGCCTCAATCTCTCATGAATCCCATCATCAGAAGTGAATTTTGAGAATATGGGACCAATCTGTCTTTCATGCACCTTTTCGGCTGTTTACAAAAAAAAAACTATGTACCAGTACATGTACCAAGTGAGCTTCTTGACGACATGTTCATAATTATTTCTGTAGCAGCCGATTTGATCAAGCAGCCGTAATGGTAAAACGTGACAAGACATTGTTGCATTTTCGTTACTTTCTCAACAACAATTCCTTTCAAAGTTGCAATACTCCACTTATAAACAATACCGATACACTGGTAGTTAAAAAAAATTAGGTGCATAAGTGTATCAGTGATACCTAAATGAATAAAAGCGTTTGAATTTTGAATTTTTTTGAATTATAAAGACCTGCAACGCAAGCTCCGAGATGCACCGTCGAGCATCCATGAGTGCGTCATGTCCGGCCAGTCTCTGTGCATGTTGCGCGCGAACCAGCCGTCTGATGTCATGCTGCACGCCCGCCAGCTGGTACTCGCAGCGCGCCGCCGCACTCTCCACGCCCGATAGCGACTGCTCCGTCGGAAACAGCCGGTTTATGTAGGCTACTGCGTCGAACTGCAGGGAAAAAGAATTTTAAAATTAACAATGAAATATGATTTTAAGAAGTACCGAAAAAGAATATGTAAGTCAATGGGACAGAACTGCGAAGAAATGCATTTGAATGCAAATGATAGTAAAAGATTTTCTTAAGAACACAAAAAGTAGATTATGTAGACCACTATGTCAAACTGGATAGAGATATTTTTTGTCATGTATCGACAAAATTCATAGTCTAAGTTCATTGTTCTGCATTCCGCTTTCTTTGTAACATTTGCAACTCTATAGCGCCGCATAGACAGCAGACAGTTGGACCGCACCGGTCAGAGTGAATCTTTTCATTTTATTCCCAGATTTACAAAGAATGTGGAATGCAGAATGAAGAACTCAGAACGGCTGAACTCTTTCTGTCTGCGGAGGTTTTAATACTTGACAATTATCCCATCTAATAGTAAGTCTAAGATGGTAATTTTCACTCATTGTCAGTAAAAGTCTAATGACTTTTCTTAACGATTCCAACATAACAGATAGGTAGACAGAGATGCTCAGGCATTTACATTACACACAGGTAAGTCATTTCACTCATATACTATATGCATAATGAGCGATGAGGTAATATAACAGGTGTTTTAAAAACAACGTTAATGTTAATTTTGTTAAAAAAATGTTAATGTTGTTAAAAAAAAAATCTAGTATACTGTATTGTGAAACACATTTGTTCATTAAAATGCTTGCTGGTCTGAAATGAATTGCAAAAATGTGCTACAAGAAGGTATGTTACAGTTATGTGTAACTAAATTTTTAATCAATTTCAAACTTTGTAATAAGTTCATACTACTGATGTTGGATGTTGAATTTTTTTAAATCAATCTAGTGCTTGACTATGAACCTACCAGATGGTTAGTGGAATGAAGTCATGGATGGTAGTTAATGAAAGCCTATTCATTCTTGACTTGCAGAATTATAATAACCACATTATAATTGAAAGGGGAACACCAACGCAGGCAGTTCATTCCAGTTCTTTGGGGTACAGATAATAAGAGATGAAGCAAAGCGCGTAGAGGAGCGGTGACGAACAAGGGATGGATACGCACCGTGAGTCGGGATGTTCGTGGTAGAAAGGGGATTGTAGAATTATTATTTTTTTACATGAAATAAGTTAGTGCTTGACAACAATCACACCTGATGGTAAGTAATTCATATAATTCCTATGCTCACTCTCCAAAATGTATCCTTTAGAATACCAAGATGCGGCTGTGCTCGAAGTTTTGGAGGTAGGTCTCGACCAATTTAGGTCACCAATAAGCCTCTATTTATGCATAATTGTATGGTAATATACTGAACGGTAAGCTACATCAAAAACTAGCATTGGCTGGATTTGGTCTAAACTACGAATTGTGCTCATACTGCTTATGATGCCTATGGGCTTACAATCTAGGGATTAAATGTATTAAAAATTAACAAATCCTATATACATCATCACTGTCGAACTGCTCCGTTCCACCCATTAACTCATCGATTCTGCTCATTACGGACGCCGGCAAGTTAAGCTGCACGTCGGGTCCATTGTCCTTATCGTCCATGATGTCGGTAGAATCCATTTTTACATTAATAATAAAATAATTACTAGATAAATTCTGGATTTCTTTCCACCAACAAAATCAACATTGTCAACAAAATCCAGTCCACAAACTTTGACAATATCAAAGGTGTGACATTCCCTACGTTCCAGTAGACGATCACAACGACCACGCTCACGACCGCGATTTTGCCGTTCCACTAGCTTGTGAGCGTTACAATTAGGGATGAGGCGTATATACTGGTACAGGTATAAAAACTAGCGATGCGCGCAGCGCGACTCTGAATGATTCCAGTCGAATTATTCGACTTAGTAAATCATTCGACTCATTCGAATAATCTATAAAAATTAGTAACTAATGACTTGAGTCGACACAGAGTACTAATAGTAGGTAACCTTTCATTCGACTCGGAACTTTGTTAGCGGCTAGCGAACGGCGAACTCGGCCGTCCTAACGAAGAGTGCATTATGTCGAGTTTTTAGGCAAATTGACTTTAGACCATATTTGTAATTACATAAGGTCTTAAATCAAATACCCAAAAACTCGTCGTGAAAAAGTGAGCGTCGAATGCGTGAGCGACTCGACTCTTAAGAGCGGCTATTACTGCTATTAGATTAGTTACTAATTTAGCAGTCGACTAGTCGTCAGCGTCGAATGCGCGAGCGACTCAACTCTTAGAGCGGCTATTAGATTAGTTACTAATTTAGCAGTCGACTAGTCGTCATTCGAATACGAACGTTAGTATATTACTAATATTCAAGTCGAATACGTACATTAGTAGTCGTAGATTATTCGAATAGTGAGATCATTCGCAGTCGCGCACCTTTAATAAAAACCCAGTATGAACTTGACAGTACGCAGACCGGGTATATACCCGGCATACCCGGTCCGTACCCGATAGGTATGGTCGCCGGTCGGCACTCAGCAGTCTCGGTACCGCAAGATACCGGTCAACAGGTATGATGTATGTCTTTGTCTTCTCACTCACTATACAGGCGCTATAGTCAGAAAGAGACAAATATATCAGTTGCTTTTGTTTAGATTATTTTGCACGAACGAATGAAATGAATGAAACTACGCAAAATATAGAACAAAAATTTCATAGAGTAGCTTTGTTGCTTTTTATATATATATTTAAGTATGTTTAGTTTGAATTTGATTTTAGTATAAAATATATTTATTCTAAATTTCCTCGAGACCCAATATGTTGTTCAGCATGGAGTAGTAGGTATTATTGCTACATCGCGAGGGCAAGAATATTTTATACCGAAAGCAACCCACGTTGTATGCTCGGAACATTTTAAAGAAGATGACATGTACATAACTGGCAAAGGCATAAGAATAAAAAATACAGCTGTGCCAACATTGCAAGTAAATACCACTTGGTTTATACCTTACTCTTCACCTTATTTTTGTATGTAACAATAATTGATAAAAAAAATCACCTTTATGATATGGGCGAAAAGAAAAAAATAGATGTTTCATACATTTTATCGAGTATTGTAGATTTATATAATACAAGGAATACCCGATTAGATATCAGGGTTATAATTTTACATCACGGTTATAATTTTACAGTTAACCGATGATGCCAATAGAGCGACTATCAACATGCAATATATGTAGTAAAATAACTGACCTATCAAATGAAACTGAATGAAAAGATTTAAAAAATCAAAACGTCAAATAATAAATTAAATTTATTTCAAGGAAATTGAAAAAATCTTAATATATATAAATTACGTGTCACGTTGTTAGTCTGCGATGGATTGCTAAACTACTTAACCGATTTTAATCAAATTTGCACACCGTATGCAGTTTGATCCAACTTGAAAGATAGGATAGCTTAAGTATCAAAATAAAAATAAAAACTTTTGACAGAAAGCAGTCCGGGCAGCTAGTAATGTATATAATGTCCCTACATCTACCTGGCGATGTTTAATATATGAAGCGGGCGAGGGTCCATATATGACTTCTATTTATCTCTCTCTCTCTCTCTTATAGTTGTCTCTTCTTCATTACTGTTTTTCGTTTCATAAAATGAAATTAATCATAACGTTCCGAAAAAAGTTCACTTTGAAAATGTACAATTTATGTGTAATAAAAATAAATAAAAATAATGTACTATTTTAAATAAAGACTACTGTATTACTTTTATTATCGCGTTTTATTTCACTAGGAGCTGCATAATGGTGTGTAGTGTAGTCGAAGCTCCATAAGGTGTTTATTTGTTGCAATCGAAATTGAACCGTGATGTTATGAATTTAGTGTTTAAATTACCTTAATAAAATACGACTAAAGTAATATGAATGTACTTTACGTCAATAAAGATAGGGGTGATTTTAGAATGGATGAAAATATTTTAGGTTGGAAAATATTTATTATTTTGAATTGTTTTATTTTCAAAAATTTTTTGGTCAGTTCGTTTGTGACTGCGGATGAAGCATTTGACCCTTGAATATTTGGTGCGTTTTAATTGTTTAGGTATCTTTCGTTTTCTATCGATTTTACATTGCACTATAAACTTTCCACGGATAGATGACGATTTATAAATTAATTAATATTAACAATACATTTATTACTCATACCTTACGCCATCAAACATACTAAAATCTAGACAAAAATAAAAAAATGTATATAGATTTTATTGGAAACATACATAAAAAAACTTGAGAGGTGTCAAGGGACACCCGGATGGAACGAAATTCCTTGCAGTCAGTACTAGGATAGCAAAAACATGCAAGCGAGTGTGCCAAAACAAATTTCTCACACTCGCTTGCATGTTTTTGCCAACCTTTCTCACGAAATTTAATACCTGAGATTTGTTTTGGCATACTCGCTTGCATGTTTTTGCTATCCTAGTACTCTGGCTTGCTTTCTATGTAAAAAACTACGACGGCAAAAAGTGTCGTTACAACTTTTCGTTACCAAATTTTCCGCCTAGCCCCCTTTCGCAACGCACGATAAGGAACTTCGTTCCAATATAAAATACCCAATGACCTGAGCGAGAATGGATGCGAAATTTGCGAACCCGCGACCTCTGGGCTGTGACCTGTGTGAACGTGCACACTGTGCACTTATTAAATATACCCGCGTACCTACCCGTTACCTTATCAACTGAACCAACCAGTCGTCATCTATGAAATACCTATAGGTATTTTGATACCGGGTTTTAGTACTGGGTATATGGCGATACCCGTACCTGTGAGGCCGGGTATTGAATATTGCAGGTATGTCTCATGCCTAGTTACAATCATACACCCAAGTGGAACGGTATAGTGAGCGACGCGGACGTGAGCGTTCAAGCCACAGAGTATTTACACGTTTTAGCCGATGATACAAAATGTACTCTATGATGTTGAGAATAAGACAAGTCTGAAACTTAGATTAGAGGTTATGTTATAATTTTTAAGCTTTAAATAAACGTTACATAATTAATTATCAATTTTATTTTTACACTAGCAAAAAAGTAAATCTACAAACAAAATTTTTTTTTATGAAAAGACAAATTAATATAATAAAAAATTGCATAATAATTATGTTAATCATATTGACCGACGAGGAAAAATGTATACATGGCTATATGTATAGTGAATTAAACATTAAAAATATTAAAATTATTTACATAATTTAACATATTTCTATCAACTTGTGACCCCACGTCGAGCATCTGTTGGAGAAACTACTAGTTCCACTAAAGTATTTCTTGTCGAATCGTATAAAGTTATTTTTTCCATCACCATCCTTAACTTTTATAAAATTGCGCCAAATTTCTATCACCATCCATTTCTACCCAGTGTCGCCAAGTCTAAAAACTGGCGAGAGTAACTTCGTCGTATCTGGCAACACTGCAATTCGACCACTTCGACCCACCCCGTGAGGTGGGTTGTTTTGAGCGTGCCGTGAGCGAAATTAATGACGTCATCAATGACGTATTCGCCGCGACCATGACGACCGTGGTCGCCATGTGGAACACGTTTTGATCGTTGTGAGCGATGTGAGCTACTACTGGAACGCAGCCATTGACTGTTGACATTTGACACTATTGACAGCTATCGGTCGCCTGTCGTCACCATGGATATATTACTCTATCTGGATCACTGACTTTGTAGAGGTACCTGAAGTCCGATGACGTCATATATTCCGATATGACAACCGTAGCATTCAACCAATCAGCGTTGGAGCGTCAGATCATTTCTTAGTAAGTGTGGACAACCTACAATTATGAAGAGACCTACAATTAAGAAGAAATTGATTTGATTTAATTTAATTTTTATGTGTTGATTTTTGTGTTAATTAATTATTTACATTATGCACTAACATTAGTTTATAAGTTTATCTCCTACTAACACAGAATATGGATGTATTTCCGAAATAAAATGATTATTATTATTATTATTAATGCGGCCTGTGATTGGTCGAATAGTCATTCTGTTGTGACGTCATTCGTCTTCAAGAACCTCTACGAAGTTGCATAAAGTTAGAGTAATATATCCATGGTTTGATGCTCTGTATATAGTCTGTCGTTGTAGATATTTCTTGACGTAATCTGTGGTAATTAGTTAAAACGTAGTGATTAAGTACTCTGTGTTAGTTATGTTTTTTTTTTCGTGTTTCTGTGATGAGGTTGTTTGTTTGAATTGTTTGGTAATTTATAGGGCTCCAGAAAAGCCAGCATCAGAGAAAGTGAAAGACATAAATTAGTTCTGAGATACATTTTATATTACTAATCACTTGGGCCAGTTCTACGCTAGCAAAGTGCGATACAATTACAATGGCTACTTTGGACGACAAAATTCTTGGAGAGAAACTACAGAACTACTGCAGTAGCAGCGAAGACGAAGGCGGTTCCGACGATGAAGATAGCCGTAGTGGCGATGAGGAAGGCAACTCGTTCAAAGCAACGCCAGCCACTGCTGAGCCACCGCCGATCAACAGTTGGTCTGGTTCAGCTAGCAACACAGGTCCGAAAGGTGTGCTCGAAGACTGGAGAAGATTCAAGCAACTCGAGGCTGAAAATCGCGCTGAAATGGAGAAGGAGCGTATTGCGTTGGCGAAAAAACTTACCATGTCAGTTAAGACGCAGCAAGAGGAAGAGAGAGCTAAAGAAACAGAGGAATTAGAAGACGAACTCAGTGAATTGATGGACGAAGGTTTTTTGATGAAGTATCAGCAACAGAGGATGCAAGAGTTGATGGCGCAGCTACAGAAGACTCCGAAGTTCGGTAAGGTGGTAACTCTTGAGACTAAAGATGATTTTTTAAACGCTATTGATAAGGAAGATCCAAAGGTGACTGTTATTATCCATATCTATAGCAGAAATGTTAGTGCATGTGATGCCATGGATGGATGCTTTCATGTGTTGGCTACAGAATATCCAATGATTAAGTTTTGCCGCATAGCAGCAGATGTTGCGGGGCTCAGCAGTCATTTCCGCATAGATGGTGTACCTGCCTTGTTGGTTTATAAAGGGGGTCAGATCATCGGCAATTTTGTCCAGTTGGCCACTGAGCTTGGCAATGATTTTTATGCAACTGATGTGGAGAGGTTTTTAATTGAGTATGGTATGTTGCCAGAAAATTAATGTTAGTTTCATAAGGTATAGTCTACAATTAGATGTACGTGTATCGTTTGCTGTATGTGTGTGTTTATACAATAGATTAAGTTATGACATCACAGCAAACTGTGTAAACAGCAATAGATATGAAATTGTTTTAAAAGATGTTTAGCTGATCTTAATTGGACGTAGTTTCTGAAAAACGTTCCAATCCACATTCATGTTGAAATTGAATTAATACTAAGTAAGGAAGTAAGTATACTAAGTAAGGAAGTATTATTAAGTATTAATACTTAAGTAATACACTTAAGTATTAATTCAATTTCAACATGAGTGTGGATTGGAACTTATTATCCATATATTTTATTGAAATCGATGATGGAAAACAAACACGTAGTAACCCGCAAAGATCAAATTGTTAATCAGAGCCGATAAACATTTTGATTTCTCGAAAAAAAAAACATTACTTCTCTACTAAAACAGAGAAAAATTCATAACTTCTCTACTAAATAGAGAATTTATAATTTATTTTCGAGAGATCATAAAGTTTTTCGGCTCTGATGAACAATTTGATAGTTGCGGTTTACTATGTGTTTGCTTTCTAGGGTCGAAATGCAAGCTGATGTGTGTTGGTAAATTGGGTGAAATTTATTTTTATAATTACTTGTTTAAACTTTCTCACAGTTATAATTACTCCTTTAGAAAATTTTCATAAATCTTTTCTTTCCACTCTCCCAGTGAAGGAACCCTGGTATTTTTATAAACATGGTACAATGCTGTATTTATTATTATTATTGATATTATACAATTTGAATTCATGTTTTGTAAAACCAAATATTTTGAACAAAATAGTTCTGGTAGAATTTCACATAGTATGATGTGATTCTAAGAATTTTATTATTAAAAATTTATTACACATGCATTTTAACATAATTTATAAGTAAGTTACTAATAATTTTGTTAAGGAATATTGTATGCTTTAAAATTAGGTATCAAATAATAAAGTTTTGAAAATCTACTTTGAAAATCTAATTGAGTTAATTGAGATGAAATAAATAGTTATTCCAATTAGGTAATAGTTAAGAGCAATCCAATGCAAAATAATTACCTATTATGTAAAGTAGTTATACATATCTTTCCTAGTTCTAATTCAACACAGGTGTTGTATTGAATAATGAATTTTTAAAATACATATATTTATTTTAGACATATTATGACCTAGTTACAATATTACTATAATAATTGCATCTTTAGGATTAAAGCATGAGTTTTGATGGAGCACTGGTTCCTTTTTCCACAATCTACACTCATATAATTCTACAATCTAGTTAGGTTTAGGTTGATTCTATGATTTAAAGTTTAAGATTTATTCTATAATTTCGTTATAACGATAGCATGGAGAGGCAACCTATACTTTTATAGTTGGTTTCTGTAACTTATCTATTCCTTACTGTCGATGAGGTAAAGCCGATTGCTGTAGGTAAATGCTGTATCTGCATTTTTGCCTATTATTTAATTTAAAGATACTCATTTCTATCATATTCTGTTTAGTTGTACAATTCTTTTTCTGTTCTGGCGTCTAGTATGCTATTAGCAGTATTAGTAATTGCGTAATTAGTATCAATAGTATAGTAGGTACTTATCTCAAATGAAGTTTAATCCATCATTAAGTACTTAGTTAACTAATAAACTTATTCTCAAGTTAAATTTTAAGCCCAGTGTATTATTTTAAGATATTTATTTAATACAACTGAACACACCCAATGTTTGGTTTATAGTTCAGTAATTCAAACATCTCATCAGAATCTGGTCACTTCACCTACTGAAATTAGAACTATATAGAGATTTTATAGGAAAGTTTTGTAACTGTTTAAATGGTTCTCGTATGTGACCTCGTTTGTTGTAAAAGTATTTTCGTCGATGGTATTTCGTCTTCGTCTACATCACGATGGATGCGCCAAAATACATCTCGATCGTGATATTTACCTAACATTGGCTACCTAACTTTGGGATCTTTTCACTTATGATGTCCTAATTAGCATTTATTGATGAATAATGAAGTGTTCTGTAGGAATCCGCCTACTGGTGCTTATGTAATTTATCCTGCATTTTATTTAATTAAAATTAATTTGTATCTAATTTAAGGAGATTAATAAATTATTTTTGTGTTTGCACCATAAAAATATTGTTTTATTTTATAACCTATTGTAATATTGAGAAATAAGAATAATGGGTACTTTTCAATTATTTATTATAAGAGATTGGCTTTAAAAATAACATTACATTACAATCTTATTCTAAGTGCTTATGTATGTAAAGTTAAGTAATAACATTGCTTATTTACGAAGAAACCAAATAGTAATATTTATGTAAATAGTTAGCTTCCAAATTGTTGAGAAAATATTTCAAAAATGTAGGTATATCAAAATGTTAGTTTTGTACACAACCCTTAAAATTATGTACTCTATTGAAAAATGGGACACTTTTGAGTGTCTTTCAGAATTTAAATAAACGTAACATTGTTTCATACTACTTAAGAGATTATTACTTATTATCTAATAATTTACCTTTAAATATACTTACTCTACTCACATAGCAATACAAATTTTTATCAATGAAACAATTTTTAAATTCGAGACACATATTTCATCTCGTATTCATTACCAATGATAAAATTATCAATACGACTTAAATGACAGACAGGAAGCTTAATTCTTATTTTATGATGATCGCGGCACTTCCTAGCGGAGGCCTATTTCAGCTCTTAGATGTTTTAGAAGTACCCATCATACACAGAACTTATTACGTCAGCATCTTTGACATATGGATCACTATCACTGTCACAAACAGTTTTCATGCTCAAATTTGTTCGAGCACTCGTTTTAGGATCTTTAATCGCTACAACAGTTCAATGGTTGTAGACTTGTTATAGCGCATGCGTTTAGGTTTAACGGCTTCAACATCGTCATCCTCTTCAATGATTTCCATGTCACTGTCGCTGTCTTGTGTGGTGGAGGGCCCGGGTTTAGGTTCAGACCCATTGGCACCGTTAGCTGACTTCTCGGCTTCCTTCGGTCCCGGCATAGGCACATCCGTGTCAGTAACCAAACGCCACGATTTCTCTTCATCCTGATGCTGCAATATCACCCTCACCTCGTAGTTCTGGAGGAAGTCATCGACGATCAAGGCACAGCTGTCAGTTATGCCTATTTGCTCCAATGTCTTGTCGTTGTTGTGGTCAGTTTCTCCAGGCTCCGAGGACAGCACGACTAGGCCTTTGCCCTCGACGGTTGCGTCGGGAGCCTGCATGTTGAGACCCTCCTTGAGAGCGCCGGTCAGGTCCTTGAGTGTCAACTGCTTCAAGTTGCAGGCGAGCCCAACCTCAGGTTTGGGGGTGCATACATAACACTTCGGATTCGGTGCGGTGAGTGCTGGGAGAAAAAATATGTTATAAAAATATAAAAAATTAAATAATTAAAATATAAATAAATCTTTATCCTGTAACTCAGTTGGTTTGGTAATGACCCTGCTTGACAGACAAGGACTCCTTGGCTAAATTTGAAATTGACTTACAATGTACAAGAATACTGTAACTTTTTTGTCTCTTACAACTCCCTGGTTAGGATTGGATTGGGGACAGATATTAATCTAATACTCTGTACTAGTTAATTAATAAATACATCTAAAATTTCCCAGTAAGTTTTAACACTCACTTTTCTCGGGCACGAACAACTGTCCCCGATGGTTGACCTTAGGCCGCAGGTACACACTGGTAGCGCTCTGTATCTCCCCACGGAGCACCGTCTGGGCCCGCAGCACCGCCAGCCCCGCTACGATGGCGTTCGCTGTCGCTATAGCCGGGATTATGTTGCCCGCCATCGCTGGAATAATATGTTTCATTTTTAAAACAAAGCAGTTTCAGTATCGACACACCAAGGAGACGCTAAAAATGCGTGACGTTTTGTGTATTGACTTCTTTTTACAAATTATACACAAATGCTTGCTTAAAATACTAGTTTATTTTTCCTCCTAAGTGTCAGAATGAATATTATTCATCCTAAAAAATATTACGCCAATACCATTTTAACGAATCATCAAACAAGTTACTCAAATAGTTAATCAAACCCTCACATTTGATCTCGAAACGTGACTTGCGCGCAATACCAAAGATGTGTGACCGTAAGTTCGCGCACGCGGTGACAAAGTCCATAGCGCTCTTGTCGTCCTTGTCCCACACCAAGTGGTCTCCATCAGGCCTTTTCGCCAGTTCCTCTTGTAAGGCCTTGCAGCTCGCTGAGAACATCTGAAACACGAGGCAACTTAATATGGTTAAAACACACACTTCCTTCATACAATAGTCCCTATTTGGGATGCAATTTCCACACAATGTGTTTATTTCTTTGCGCCAATGTCAAGGTAAAGCCATAAAGGTTGCGATGAGCCATCAGCAACTCCATTCAAAACAAATGACGGCTTGTTTTAATTGTAATTCAGTGAAGTGACTTTGAGGGTAGTTTCTATTAGGAGTTCTTTCGTTCTTCCTCTCTTTTACTTAAAGCTATCATCTCCAACTATTGTTAGATTGCATTTGTTAATCAATTTCGGAGGCAAAAAAGAGGCACTCAAGTCACATAAGTATTCTAGCACTTAGATTGACACTCAACCCTTTACAAATTCACACCATAACAGAATGGCAGTACTCACTTGACTAATAAATTTGCCCCAATCATTTGAACTAACCTGCACACATTCCTGCACAGACCAAACTCGTTGATCAGGCAATCCAGTATGTTGTGTTGTTTCCTCAGCGTTGGGCAACTCGTCCCAATCCAATGGCACAGGCTGCCTACGTCGCTTCCACAGATTCTCCATGGTGAGCAGGTAACGAATATCATCACCGAATAACTTCGAGAACAACTTCTTTGGGTCATAATTTGTTTCTGCAGCCCAAGCCCTGGTACTTTTTCTCTGTACATTGCCGGCATCTGTTCCCTCTGATGTCAGAGCAGTGGCTCCGGCGTCCCCTGCTGCCTCTGGGTCAGCAGTATCAGGACTGACATCCTGGTCAGGGTCCAGTTCTCCAAATAGCTGATTAAAGAGATGTTTTGCCCAGACGATGCAGTGAATGGGCTCGGATGGAGTGTTACGAATTGTGCAGCCTGGGAATGTCTTCTGGCGAGCTTTTGGTTGGCATTCATAGCACTGAGAGAGGCCCTTTTTGATCAGTTCTACCTGTTAAAGTATTGTTGTATTAATATACAATTAATTCACTTGCATTTACTTCTGTTACATTTCTAATTTCCACTAGCAAACCACAATTAGGATTGGCATCTTTGATTCCATGATTTGATATGATAATAATATGTGTGATGCAAGTAAAGATGAATTCAACATACTAAACATGTCTGAATGTTTCTCACCTGTCCTGCGTAACCTGCAGTGCCAGTCTCGACGAGGGGAACATTGGCGGCCAGACACATCCTGTTCACATGATTCCTGGCTGCGAGGTTATCCAACGCATTCATCACCACATTGAACTGCTTGAAGTAATTCACTCCGTAATCATTACTGAAATTAACATTTCATTGAATTAGTTAAGTATAAGCTGTTGATGTATTTTTATTGCTTTTCAATTAAACTTTTATTGTTTTATGTGAGATGTGAAATTTATTCTCATACAGATTTAGACTCATTCTGGATTTCCTAAATTCAAAAGCAAGTAATTTAGATCTTAATCTTAATATATATAAATTACGTGTCACGTTGTTTGTCCACGATGGACTCCCTAAACTACTTAACTGATTTTAATCAAATTTGCACACCATGTGCAGTTTGATCCAACTTGAAGCTTACATCTCAAAATAAAAAAAAACTTTTAACAGAACGAGGTCTGTCCGGGCAGCTAGTCTTAATATATATAAATTACGTGTCACGTTGTTTGTCCGCGATGGACTCCTAAACTACTGAACCGATTTTAATCAAATTTGCACACCGTGTGCAGTTTGATCCAACTTGAAAGATAGGATAGCTTACATCTAAAAAAAATAAACTTTTGACAGAACGAAGTCTGTCCGGGCAGCTAGTAATATATATAAATTATGTGTCACGTTGTTTGTCCATGATGGACTCCTAAACTATTTAACCGATATTAATCAAATTTGCGCACCGTGTGCATTTTGATCCAACTTAAAAGATAGGATAGCTTACAATGTTCCTTATGGCACACGGAAGCTTTTAATAAAAAAAAACTTTTGTCAGTACGAAGTCTGTCCGGGCAGCTAGTATTATCAATTTACTACCTGATAACACTGTCGTGGTGGGCTATGATATTCACGTTGGGGTTAAAGCTCAATGCACTTTCCTTTGCCACCTGGGCCTTAGACTTCCCCACATGCTCCTTGTGGAACAAAAACTGTCGATTTAGATTGCTTACGTCAATAGTGTCAAGGTCGATCTGAAATATAACGATACATTTAAAAATTAGGCACCTTTAACGATAACTTAAATTAATAAATCATACAAACAAAACATACGATTTCAATGTACGGAAAGCCGGTCAAAACGAGATTTTTCAGGATCTCACAACCTATACCACCGGCGCCTACCACTAATATCTTTGAATTGGCAATTGCCTCAGACAATTTCTCATCAAATACGCCGGCCACTCGTGCAACCATTTTGTTTTCAGTTATATTATTTCCTTCTTAAGCAAAAACCAATATGAACGATTTTAATGAACAAGACAAAAATCACTGAATGTCTTGTCTGCAATGTCGCATCGCGTTGCTTTATGTCAAAACTCAAAATAAATTGGCGTCAGCCGCGTCATGTAGCACAGATTATAAACTATAACGGGACTATAGACTATTAATTCAGCTCGTGAGTTTGTCGATTACTAAACCCACACAGACAGTCTATTATAATATAATGTTATTAACAAGGTTTTAAATCCTTATTATATGACAAGAACCAAAATTGTTTTTTATCCAAGAATATTATTGAATAAACTTGGTTTTATCTTATATGACTACTGTGTCCTGTAGCCTATGTAGGATGTACCAAGAATTTGATTTAAACAACTAGAAGGCAAGCTACGAAGAGGTACCTGAAGAAGGATCACGTGACATTGGATGAAAAATTTCGACCAATCTTAGGCCTGACTGGGCTTGATTGACGTACTTGTAATAGTCTCGTAGTGTATCGGTGTATAACTTCGACCAATGATTTGGCGTAAATATTCATCCAATGTCATGTGATCTGTCTGGAAGACAGCTGGGTGAATTAACTCAGGTGATTAAAAGCGACGGCACCTTCAGATATCTGTTCAAAGATGGTCATCCAGTTGTTTATATAAAGTTATTGGCATGTATGTACCTACGTAAGGGGTTCCATGGTTCCATAGATTTTTCAGCTTAAAGCAAAACTTGTTACGAGCCGCGGTGCACTTTGCTGGATGACAGACAAGGTTATGGCGAATAGGAGGACATGGGTCCTGTACTCCTGTACTACACAGTTCAATGGTATGACTGGTACCATTTACTCATACCTGGTGGTGAGCATTGAACGGATTGAACCTCCCTTAACAGCGACCACTTTTCCTACGTTCGCGTTTCCAGCATGGCATGGCTTTGGCTTTTGTGATCTTGTACCATTTAGCTAAATCTCCGGCAAGTTTTGATTGTGGTGGTGTCATGGTGAGGGACTCTACGATATAATACTCATATTTTTGAAGTGATAACTTCTTTAGTACGGGGGTGACTTGAAATTTTATGAAACGAAACTGTCCAGTGGAGACTAGAAATGAATGGAGACTGACTTGAAATTTTATGAAACGAAACTGTCCAATGGAGACTAGAAATGAGTGGAGACTAGAGTTGAGCGGAGCGGAGTGAAGTAGTTTAGTGAAACCTACATTTATCATCTTCCCGAAATTTTACATTCGTCTCATTATCTTGAAAACAAAAATTTTGAAGGTTTCACTTCTACCTCGTGTGAATTGCACACATTTTAATTTTTTATTTTTATTTTGTCTGAACTTAAATTGTTCACTTTTATTTTTCACAACGTGCTTTTACGGTTTTTTAGTGTCATTGATTCTTTATGGATGGTAAAATTTCGCCCACCGCTCCAATACAATACCTTTATTCAATTTTTAAATCATGCTAGTGTTCGATGCCATGGCATTTTATGGAATAATCTCTTTGGTTCAATGTAATATCGTAAAATGATCATTAAAACGTCGCCCTAGGTCAGCACGTCCATAGAAAACTGTTAACACGATAAAATAGTTTGTAAAAATGGTTGCCATTAAAATTGCTTTTAACTTTACGATGCTTGACGACATTCAAAACATTTTATAATACACCACAAATCACAATAATGTTTTTAAGCACTGAGTAGGCATACTTACGAGCAGACGCTATGCACATTAAAAGTATTGTTTATTTATTTAATTTAACTTAATAATAGACTTTACGGCATATCACCATTTTGCATACGATAATGCATACGATAAACAAAATAAGCCATGCCATTCGTTGTGGAAACAATCAAAAAAGGAATCTCATCAACTCCCTGAATAACTATTTTATTTAGACCCACGGCTGCATAACAAATTTCAGATAATCGAGATCAAATTACGTTTGGTAATCATTTTGTCCGCAATTTTGCTCATGTTTGTTTAAACAGCTTACATAATAATTATGCAAAATGTATTAACTAGATTGTATTACAAATTACAAATGTAATTTCAGATTTTTATTTATCTTTAATTAAAAAAGAAAATTCACCGGTGGCTTATTATTTGGTAACGTAAAGCGATGCGACATTGACTATGAATTTTAAAAAGTCCTGAAATATAAAAGTAAGGCAATACGTAAAATAAATTAAATTCATAATATCAGAAAATGTTACAGTTTGATAAATTGAGAACCTTCATGATTATGCTGATGTTTGGTGATCCTGACTCTACGTATTAGGTATAATGAATATGTTATGTACATGACATGCTTGCGAAGCCTCGGCAAACCATCGCAAGTTGGCCGTTTGACTTGGCTTGCGTTGGGTTTCCGACTTGTGACGAATTAAATATGTGTCGCAAGTGTCGCAACCACCTGCAGCAAGGCTTGCCGAGGCTTCGCAAGCCTTGCTGCAGCTTTAGATACATGCTTAAGAACCTCATAGCTCCTTCTTTCCAGCTTTCGAAAAAAGGCGCTCGCAAATCAATATGAAACACGAACTATGGGTATTGTTTTTTTTAAATCAATCAGTCAATCATTAAAATAAATTAATAAATTTTATTAGGTCTATTTAAATATTGTCATTGTCATTCATTAATTAACTAATCGTGTCATAGCTTTGTTGCCGGTCATAGAGGTACTTTATATCATTCATATCTCTCATTATTCTCTATTTAATTATCCAGTTCAAAACTGAAACACTGAACTGGTTCATTGAGTTCGTGATTTAAATTGGATCTTGTTGAACAAATTGGGTCCATGGGCATGCTTCTCGCCCTGGCACCGGTGTGTTCACCTGAGACCCCGGTGTGTCACGGTTGACTGCCGAGGAGGTTTTAGTGGGTAGAAATCCCACATAACTTGCAATCTGGGGGTTCAAGTATCTTTGGAAGATTTCCATCTCGAAAATTATTAAAAAAAAAAACAAAAACCCCACTGTGTAAAATAAACTAAAAAGAAAAAACAAGCCCAGTAGTTTAGAATGTTGTTAAAAGTAATACTGAATAACTATGGTGTATAGAAGGATTAATAGTCGGGACCCATTCTTCAACTAATCAAGTCTTGTTTGGTTTTTTCAAGCAGTTCTGTAGAATTTAAATGGGTTGAATTGTCGGCTATAGATTAATAAAAAAATATAGCAATGATAGCCTCTAAAATAAACGACAAGTGAGCGGTTTCAATGATTATAATTTCCGATATCAATTACATGATCATGGAGCTCCATTTAAGCATCAATAACTCGTAATGAGCTGGCGTTTTTGCTATTTATTGGGTATTTCGTTGTACGTTAATAAATTGGGCTAGTTTATCTTTGATGGCACCAGCATCATTAATTTACGATGATATTTACTGATAATATTGTATCAGCGATGCAATTAAGGGGACTTAAAATGTGTTCGCTCATATTATTGTATATTTTTCGGCTGTGGGACACGATGCCAATTTTACTACTGTTCAAATCATTGACATGATTATTTTCAAATAAATAAAAAATTGACGTCAATCACAAAACACATCAATCAAATCAAAACAAGAAAAAGACAGAAATGTTTATATCTATTCATATTTAAAAACCTATTTGGCGTAATTTGTAAATTTTAGTGACCATTAAAGGATGAAAAATACCATACTATGTAAATACTAAATAGCAGCTTAGCATAAAGTCATTGTAAAGAACCTTTAAACCAAGATGCCTCCCAAAGGGAAAGGCAAAGGCAAGGAGCCGCCCCCACCAGTTAAGGGGGCGACAGGGCCGCCCCCTAAGCCAAAGAAACCTCCACCACCGCCAGCATGCTTTGGTCCCGAAGACTTGGCAAAGTTCAAGGAAATGTTCAAGGCACACGACGAGGAAAACATTGATAAGGTGAGTTGTCTCTAATGTGTATTGGATTGGCTCGAAGATTATGATCGATTTGGATTTGGTTTGAAAAAAGTGATGATCACTTTTTTCTGTTAAGAAATGCAAGGCAAAGGTTCCATAATTTATCTTCTCTAAACAGACAATACGATTAAATATAATTACTAATTAGATTATAGCACGTCGAGTTAAAAGTGAACTATTTATATAAACGTAGAACGTTTGACTTTAAATGTAAATAAATATTATTTTTGTTGTGTGTTTAATTATAACTCCTTTCCTACTTATTGTGCAGGTGAAGTTAGAAGCTATTCCGTTGATGCTTAGGAAGCTTGGATTCAATCCAAAAGGCCACGAAATAAAGCAACTATTCACTCAATTTCTAGAAGATGAATATGTTGACACAGTAGAATACCATGAGTGGTTATTCATGATAGAAGCGAAAATGAATTGGGGAGATGACTTTGAGCTAGCTGTGACCAAAGCATTTGCAGCATTAGGTCACGATGATGAAGAAACTGGGATAACGGACTTAGAATTATTAAGAGAAGAACTTTTTAACTGGGGTGAACCTCTCACTGAAATAGAATTTGTTGATTGGATAAGATTGGCCACCAAAGACAAAACCTACAACCCAGAAGACGGTACATTTAACTACGTGAAGTTTATAGAGAATATGAATAATAAGGATGAAAAGTATATAAAGGAACCTATAAACTTCTTTAAATTAGATCAGAAGACTTTGGCGGCGATGGCTATGAAGAAGGCTCAAGAAGAAAGAGAAGAACAGGAAAAGAAAGAAGCTGAGCGGCGGGCAAGAGAGGAGGCTAGAAGGCAGAAAATGATTGCTGATGGTTTACTGCCGCCTGACTAATTATATTATTATTGGTCACATGACAATGATTTCGATTATTTGCTTATTCGATTATTTCATTCTCTCAACGTGTTAAAATGTGTCAATGTGTTTGTATATTGTTAAAAAATAACGCACAACTACAATCACTTCTTAGTCTTCTTACTTAATGAACCATAAAACTTTAGATTAAATATTAAAACTGTTTCCTTTGAGCATTCATGCAATTTATCAATAAAGCTGGCCAAGAAACTAGATTACCAAGTCTTAATTGAACCGTTTTAATAAAGACGTTTTTATCTTCTTAAGGCGTCTCTCGAGATGTTAATCTTTTATACATATTCATGTAGCGATGAAGGCAGGTTTGTATAATTTATATCTCACTAAGAAATGGGACGAAGTTAATGGGAATATTTTTCGCATCACGTCTAATTTACGCAGGGAATATGGTCCGGAGTTTAATTACGTACAGAAATGACATCTGTCGTATATTTTTATGTAGCATTTTCTAATATCAGCGCTCATACACAGTGGGAGCGGAAGAGATAGCGGGTGCGAGGCTTTTCAGTGATAAATAAAATTTAACTTTATTGGGTAGGTCGGTACTTGCGGCGTCTTTTTTAACAATTAGATATAAGTACATACTGTTTGGTTATAACGTAACGTAATACTAAGCAAAAACCATTGAAAAGCTTCATCCCATAACAGTAAACAATAAAATAACTTTTAAAAGTAGCCTGTATTGTACCTTTTTAAAATCTGCATTAAGCAGAGAAGTTTTTAAAATACCGGGGCATACTTGCCCAGTACATTTTTTTTCAACCACCTCGCATCAAAGTTGTATCGAAGAAAATCAAAAACAAAAATATCCAAAGTAGACGCTATTTTCTCAGCGTTTCCTATTAATTTTAACAACAACATACTGATAATTATAAAACAACTATCTGAGAGCTCTAGGAAAAAAAGTTATCAAAATATCTGCTCATTTGTGGACTCAACAGGAGAAAGTAGGATAAAGGAGCCGAGTTTACTAAATTTAATAAAATGGTCAATATCTCGAAAACGGTGGCACTTTTACTAAGGTAATTTTTGACATGATAGGTCAACCTTCAAGCTATCTGCCACCTTCGGTTGATCCACTACTTACAGGACAACCTGTATATTAAGATAAGAAAATTATGTGTTCTTATTTATTTTTGAAAACGATATGAAGCGATGTAGTAGGTAGGTAGTTTATACAAATATTGGAATAGCGAAACTGAATACATTTCGCTCACAGACAGCGCAAAATAGATACAGGCAGTCCTCGACTTACGTCGTTTCGATTTACGTCGTTTCAAGTTACGTCGAACAATGTTTTGACACTATTCCTCAAACATACGTCATTTGTTTCGATTTCCGGCATAGGAAAAATAACTAGCAATTTCATAAGTGCTTCAATAATTATTTTAAGAACTTACTTTTGATAATAAAGTATGTACCTACATCCTTTGTTATAAATGCAGTTTTTTTTTAATTTCGAGTCCGTGTGGATCCTAACCCTTGAGTTTTACATGTAAACATATGAAAAAATATGTCTCGACTTACGTCGTTTCGATTTACGTCGCGTATTTCGAGAACCTAACATGTCGTAAGTACGAGGACTGCTTGTACTTACACATTTTGTGCTATACGGCTCACATACATCCGCTTCCGCTGCCACTGTGTTGAGACACAATACGGTAAAAGAGCAAACGGTGTACAGAACAACTTATTCATTTTGGTACCGTTAAAAAGAAATTGTTTCGCTTTTCTGTTGAGTTTTTTTTTTATAGTTTGTATGCCACGAGTGTAAAGATATATTAATCTTGGTGTACAGGGAGGTGGTGTACAAGTACATAAAAATAAAACTAAATAAGGTTTTGAGAGTTCCTTAAAACTACTCTCAAAACTACTTAAAAGGGTTCTTCGGGATAAGGAGTTCTTAAAACAAATTACGAAGTTTCAAAATGGTTTTAATATAATGTTTTAGAACTTATAAGTACACTATTTAGTTTACTATGAGCAAATCTAACAAAAAAAAATTTTTGTGACGAATACTAATTTACCAACAGTCCCAAATTAAAGAGACCCATTTAGAATATTGTTTTATAATAGAATACGATTCTTGACAAAAATAAATTATTGTGAAGTGTCGTATGCAACAGAAATCAACTAATTACGTCCAGAGGTTTAATGAAGTTTAAAATTAAATTTTTAAAGTTACTACAGTATCTAAATCTAATTAATGTAAAAACAATGCTAACCAACCCCCTTACACTTGCATGTGAACACTACGGGAAAGAAGGTGCGATTCTTATTCTATACCAATATTAAAATAGATAAAAAAGTTAGGTATAAGTCGTATCTGTACGTTAAATATTCTTTGAAAATTTTTATGTAGGTACGAGTTTGTTATGTACCGATACCGCAAATCCAATAATACCGATACTGAGGCTTCAACATCGTTCTGGTATAATTGACTCCCTGTCTGTCTGTTATGGCAACACATGGAAGTCTCTGAGGATATGGCGGTATTTATTTTTAATCTTACTTTATTTACATACTCACATAAAATTCTAATGTGGTTAAATGTTTGTTGCAACTTGTTAAATAATGGACGGAAGAGGCTATGACGATAGGTTTCTCCTGAAGAGATAGGGTAAATACGGGTAAATTCGGTTATTCGAATAATACAGATTCGAAATAGGACAAATTCGCATACCTATTGGCCGGGAATCCTCTTTCTAAACTCAATTGTCAATGGTTTAACAGTGCTTCGAATAATGATGACATGTCAAAAAAATTAATAGCTAGGTATAGAGCCAGTTGCTTACGTGGCAGTGTACGTGTTATTCGACCAGCAGGCAACAACGTATAATAGGGATGTTGACACTATCAGTAAATTAAAATAAAGGAGAATGCCCATTTTGTATGGAGAAATGTACTGACATTAATATTTTTGTGTCCTGATAAAAATACCTTTATTTGAATAAGTTATCTAAATACATTACACAACCCAACTTTAGTCAATTTTAATCGTAGGAGTTATGAGATTTTCAAAAAAAATATTTAGTATTTAGGTTATAGTAGACACAGTAATATGGACTCTATGCAGGCGCATTAAGTCGTATATGTTTAAGTTTAAAATTCATTTGACAGTCCCCAAACGCCATCTAACTTTTAATGTAATAATTATCAAATTCATTTGACAGTCCACTAACACCATCTAGTTTGTTGTATCATAGTCATAATCGAATCAACGCAACCTATTGGCCCGAAGGATCTTAAAAGATCCCTGATTGGCTCCAATTCCAATATAAATGGCCGAATGCTTTTGTGTTGTAAAACGGAAGTAAAGTTACTTATTAATTTAAGAAAATAAAGCCCAAAAAGATTTTTTTAGGAAATACGGTAAAATATTTAAAATATTTTAACTTAATTTTTAGTACAAAAGTCATTGTGACACAATTATTTTTTTTGAGAGTACTGGCTATGGGCATTCGCCTTTATGTTTAAAGTATCAAGGACAACATTTAAAACCCTAAAATATTATTCTTTTGTCGAAATCAATCACAACAAATTAAATATAATTATTTTAAAATGTTAACAATAGTACTCACTATCACGTGACCTCAAACGCCATTTAGAGCTTATGATGTCATTGTTCCTATTTTTTGGAAGTGCAACTAACTTCAGTCGACAGATAGTATTGAATATCGGCTAGTGACGTCACGTGACGTTTTTGGCGGGAAATTTGAAAATGATTTTTATTTATCAATTTTTGTTTTTAAATTGAAGATTATTATTTTTATAATATTTTTTTCGTGAATCTTAAGGTTCTATCTATTAAATCAAATTGAATCCTAAAATTAGTCAACATCCCTATTATTGATGCCCTTGATGTTACTGAAGATGATGGAGGATAGAGTAAAAAGAAGACCATCTTATATGAGGGGAAAGTTGAAAAAGTGTCCGGCTGTTTACTGAAAATAGAGGTTCCAAAAATGGCCATTTCAGAATGGCGCTAGTGTGTGAAAAATAGATATAATATGAACATGGCTGTTGTAGACGGAGTGAAGTTTGCTGAGTTATGCCACCCGTAAGGAATGGCGCTATTCTTCTAAGTCGCTGCACTCTTGACAGAGTGGTCGTGGTCATTTGATATTTGTGGCACGCCTCACAACTCGCCGCCATTCTTCACGAATCGCTGCTCTTCGTGTGCATTCGTGGACGGGGGCGTCCACAGCAGCTTTAATCTGGTCTGTCCAGCGCATCGGTGATCTGCCACGTGGTCTTGTGCCATAGTATAGAATGGCGCTATAGTGTCTGATAAATAGATATGCGGACATAGCTGTTGTAGACCGCACCGCAGCGCCACCCGTAATTGGACACGTTTTTACGGACACTTTTCATACACCGAAATGGCCCTCCTTCTGCCTTCTATGCTCCATGCTGATATGATGAGATGCATACTTTTATTTGTATTTAGATAAATAAACGCTAACACACTCATACCCCGCAGTAGGTATTACCTGTGTCGCGGGTGGCATGGGCAACACATATAACATCACAATCATACCCATGACCCGAGTACAAATATTTACCTGTCACATAAATATCTACCCCGGCCGGGAATCGAACCCAGGACCCCTCGCTTCGCAGGCAGGCCGTCGCTATCAACTAAGGGTCGTCGTTAAAATATTATATTAGGATCTCCCGGGAAGTAAGTACCTAAATGCTACCATTTTGTAAAGATGTGTCTTTATTATGATCATAGTAATTTTTTCTACGTGCAAAGTCGGGATGGTCAGCTTAGGTTAAACAAATGATTTGGGTCGGCAGAGACAAATTTGCCATTTCATCCTTCCAAGATTGGAACAGACGTAATAAGGGCATCATTTGCATCATTCATAAACCAGAGCTGAGTTGGTATGTAACTAGCTTAACATATAATTTAGAATAATTTCAGCGTCGAAATTGATATGGTGTGTTTTGCGCGTAATATTTTACGTAATCCGTGGTATATTTCGGTAATTGCACACTGGATGCCGCGTCAAGTTAAACCACAAAAATAATAAACAAATAAAAATAAATAACTCACACTCATACTACGCTACACTACATACGCCCCACACTAGGATTCCCTGTGTCGTGGGTGCCATGGACAACACGCAACATAGACAAGGAAATTCACATCCAGACCGAGAACGGAGGGCTATTCAGTTTTGTAACTTGACAGCGGAGTTTCAAAATTGACGTTCGAGTTCTAGGATCACTTCACTTCGCAAGTGCGTACTAGATGATTAGATAATGACATGTCAATATGATGCATGTTCGCTTTTGTTTTGTAACTTGACAGCGGAATACACGATGAGTTTCTAAATTGAAGTTAGAGTTTGAGACTCCTTCACCTCGCAAGTGCGTACCAGATGATTAGAGAATCACATATCAAGATCTCGGAATCAAACTTCAATTTTGAAACTCATCGCGGATTCCGCTGTCAAGTTACAAAACTGAATAGCCTTGCTGGAATTCAAACTCATCATTCAAATTTCCGCCTCGCTGGGAATCGAACCCAGGATCCTTGGCGCGGCGATCCGGCATGGCAAATTGGCAACCATCGCGCCACGCAGGTGGTCTAATTAGGCTTGCAAGATTTGACTCACACAAATAAGTAGGTATGCTAAATAAAGCGTTTAACACGTTGGCTGCGTTACGGCAAGTATTTTGCCGTATCTGACTTTCCGCCAGTGCGGCAGCTTGTTGTCCTAGTTTTGCCCACGGTGCGGGGGTGATCTAACTATGTTCCTTTACGTGTAGATAAGAGACAGTGATAATTTCGATATTGTAGCTTTTAATATAATAATATTATGCACTAATACAATACGGCAAAATAGTTGCCGTAACGCACAGTAGTCTAAATATTTTTATTCAGTGCGGTACGGCAACTATCTTGCCGTACCCCCCCAACCCCGCGCCTCACTGCATGCGTCCGCGCGGCATCTTAGTTTGCGTTAGTGCTGGCCGTACGTAAAGCACTCGATAATTTTTATGCGGAAAACTATGCAGTAGCAATCTACAAAGATTAAAAATCTATAATCTAAAAAGTTTAAAATAAAAAATATATACGTGTCGAATTGAGAACTTCCTCCTTTTTTTTCGTCGGTTAAAAAGCAGGCATTACAGGCAGTCTTACAAGTATTGCCAATTATATAAATATTTTATATTAATTATGTTGACTAATTAAGAAGTTAAGTTTTGTTGATTAATACACTGTCAAATTTTAATGTTATGTCTTCAATAAAGAATATCTTAAAGTATCGATTGTCATTTTAAAAGTAAACCCCCCATCCCTAGCATTTTTTCACTTCTATGCTATACGGCAAATATATTGCCGTAAATGACTTATTTTGAAAAATCCCTGTATCTTTTAAAATATCGAACAGAACCCCAGACTGCCGCAGCTAGGTATACACAAGGATGTAGCCTATCGACTCGTTAAAAAAAACAATTGGTATGGGGCGTTTCCACGTCTGTATGGACTTTGAAAGTCAGGTGCTGGTACGGCAAAATAGAGGTCGTAACGCATATCAGGAAATATAGATACGGGCAGTATTTGTCTCGTACCGCACTAGCAGAAGGCTTAGATCTAATGCTGCCGCAGCGAACGTGTTAATAAAAGATTTAAAATGTATTTCTACATAATACTCAAAGTCACAAGCTGACTGTTGAAAGCCGTTGTGTGGGAGAGCCGCTTATCGTGTATTTCCTCAGTCGGTTATACAATTTACACAATGGAATTTGCTTCAATGCACTTTCTGTCTGCCAGTGTTACCCACGTGTGTCTTGAAGCGAAGGAAATGAGTTTGTGTAGGCAATTTAATCTAGTTTTCTAAAGAAACGTTCTTGTATTTTCTTCTTTCTTTTCTTTTTACTCGCCTAATATTCTACGTATTATTGTCTGAACTACGCTATACGTACTTTAGTTTATTATCAGTGGGTTTATATTATAAATATCATGTTTATTCCAGTAACAACAGGACTAGACTAGTAACAAACGTAACAATATTTTAATTTCGTAGCAGTTGAGTAGTAGACTATTATGTCTTCTGTGGTAGTAGTAAGTAGGTAGTATAAATATCATGCATACATTAATTATACTGTTGTCACGGACCTAAAAAAAAGACAGACGTAATCTCAAGAACAAATTCAGTGAAGCACCCATCGGAATTCCAACTCTCTATTCGTACAAGTAAACACCCACACATTGACACAATCGGTCGTCATTCCGGCGCCGCCCGGACCGCTCTCGAGTCATACGGACAACGGGAGTTGATAAAGAATAATAAAAAGGCCTTTGTGTGCTGTTAAAAGTTGCAAGAACAATAGTAATTCAGTTAAAAAACATAAAGGGATCACCTTTCACAAGTAAGCTTGTAATTTAATCACTGATTTCTTTTATTATTCCTTAAGTTATTAACAAAACAAATCAGAAAATTTTGTAACCACAAAATCAGCCAGTGTTGCCAACAATATTGCTTAAGTAAATACCCAGAATGTGTGGAAAAATTATAGTATGTATAATGCTCGAGTTTCTTACTTTAGTTTAAAAGTATATATTTTTGGGGTTCCGTACTAAATAACAAGGAACCCTTACCTATATGTTTGCCATGTCTGTCCGTCTGTCCGTGGTATTGCTTACAAACTAACAATATTAGAAAGCTGAAATTTGATATCGATCAATGTAAGTATGTAATATGTATATTAATTACGTTAAGATAATGGTAGAACAAAATTGGAGAAATTTTAGGTTCCTCCCCTATAAGTGAAATGGGTAAATCAGTGTATTTAATCTGTCGTCAATTATAAAATTAATTAATCTCATCAAATATAATAATTTGCATTTATTGAATGTGGATTTGACTTTTTTATACAAAATTCTAATTTCATAGACGTTTTGAGAGTTCATAAGAGTAGCTGAAAGATAAATAAATGTATATTCATATTGTGGTAACCCCAAAATTACGCACACGTAGTAAGCGGTCGGCCATTTCTATGCTTCACTCTCGATTACACAAGGTTACGTCCGTCTTTTTTTTTCCGTGACTGTTGTTAACTAAACTTTTAAAAGTCGTTAAAAATCTGATGATATTCACACGGAAGGACAGACATATTTCCAATAACATTCATATTAATTAATATTATGTTTAGATTATGAAAAACCTACATTTATATAAAAATATTCTAATAATATATAACGTATTTCGTTCTGGATTCGACCTTGTTACGATTTTATTATTAGTATACACTATAGACATAGCAAAAAGGTTTTTTGTATCGTGAAGATATTTGCGTTTAATCCACTTTCAGCCCCGGCAAAATCCGTAATTAATTTTTTTTTTATTTTATATTTTGTACAGGCAAAAAGAAAATAAGTTGAACAAGTTATTACGTATATTTAACAAATAGTAAATCGATGTGCCCCAAAATGATTTCATTTGAAAGTGGTTTGAGACCACTAAAACAATGCATTAGGTACATTCATTCTTTAGCATAGTAGCACACAGAGAGGATGTCCACTAGTTTTTTACTAAAATTGTTAGCTTGAATTGAAACTGTTTTCATAAAAATTGTTGAAGAGAAATTAATACATTGACGTCTGGCAGTGACGAGAATAATCTTCATTCATGAAAGTTACGTACCTACCTGAATCAGGTTATTAATAATCAAATTAAAAATACTAAGAATTATATTATGAACAATGTCATAAATCTGATAATTTTATTGTACATAGAAAAGCTTTTTTTCGAATGATCAGTTGCTGTTGGCCATATTGGCCCTTCACACGCGGACTGTCCGCAAAAAATTAACATTTTATCATAAACTGAGAGAAATGAAATAAAAATTAACCTAGAATGTTGATCTTTTTTATAATTAAGAACTTGTAGAGCAAAAAAGGAAAAAATACAGCAGAATTTACAGAAAATCTTACAAAATGAATTAAAAGGGTAATTAATAATGGTACGAGGAAATTAAGTAAGTAATTTATAATTATAAGCTTATTTATTATAATTAAATAATAAATACACGCCCCGACTCAGGGTCACTAACGGTTACTTAAATCGCTCCTTAGCACAGCATTTTTAAGGTGATTTTTTTATTAAGGAACGATTTACCTAAGTAGGTAACCGTTAGTCACTCTAGAGTTGGGACGTTAGATAACAAAAGTTTCACAGAACAGTTAACAGTTTTCATTATATTGTTTCAAAATAGAACGGCAATCTATTGTTAATCTCTCTCTTCAGTAGTTTTGGCCGCTTGTGGCTTTTTAATCAGTTTCAAGATGTTGTTCAGTTTCAAGATGTTGTTCAGCTATTATATTATAGTAACTTTACCTACATAGTATCGATGAAGAGGCTTTACAATACAATCGGTATTACCATTATTACACATCTATAAATATATTCATAATCATTCAGATATTATGTTCAGAACAGACTTGATATTAATTTAATTGAACTGAAGCACTGATAGTCCAGCGGTTTAAACATTGGTTCGACGAAATGGAGCATGAGTTTGAATCCTGTAAGTATCCTCTCCAGTATTTTAACTAACACCTTTCTTATAAAAATGACAATGGAATGTTTTTCAGTCGCAGTGTAATATAATAATATATTCCTAATAATTATTCTGCCCGCTGCTTTACCAGCGTAGACCCTGAATTAATAAATCATCCTACGGAGTTGAAATTTCACAAATTGATTTGGTTCCAATGTATTTTTATGATAATGTTGACCTGATAAATAGACCTACGCCTTTGGCCTGATTAACGGCTAACAGTACACAAACACAAAAATTTTAAAGCTTACTTTAAAAATTAATTTTAAGATATTAATTTATTAATTTCACTAACTCTGTTACGTCAAAACTAATTTTTGAACTCGGTACCTCAGATTTCAATCCAATTAACGGTTCAGGAGACCTCGGTAAACTACCATATACCATATATCAAAATAACTTAATAATTATACTACATTTTAGTAGGCTTAATTCCCCCGTCGCGTTGCCTCAATGTGGAAATACGTATAACATTAACCACAACGATGCGTATATTCCCTACTGTTTAAAGTTACTTCGAGTATTATGTACAACTGTAAAGCGTGTGTGCATTAAGAATTTATGTATGTTTAAGTAAGATCCTGAAATTTCTAAAGCAAAGAAACATTGTGGAAGCAGGAAGGTTACAAGGAATTGCTTGAATAAGAATTTATTGCGACAATTCCGTCCCAGATAGATACTGCAAAGATTTCGAGAACTAAACCTATGTCAATTGTCAGACACGTCTGGGAACGTGCACAGAATATCAGTATTGATGTCAGTTGATATATGTAGATACTATACTTGCATGAATAAATCGAAGTTTCTTTTGTGGTCTTCTATTTTTATGCCTCTCATTTGCATCAAAAAAAATTCCAGTACATCTTGTCTTGTTAGTTTAATTGTTTGATTTAAAAGAGGATAGGAGATGTAGTAATTGTAGTACTGACGTGCACAAGACGTATAAGTTTATAGTATTCAGATACATTACAGTTGACTTGCATTAGCTCGTTACGACACCAGTAGCTAGGGTAACACGTCCACTCTCGTCTACGACTCTCACGTGACTGTCTGGACAGGGTTTTTAACATCTATTAAGTGTGCGATTTCAGTATACTTATTACTTAAGGGTATATAAGATATGTCCTGAGAATTTTTGAAGGCAGGTGAAAGTACTAGCAGTCGTAGGTAACCCTTGTTTTATTTAAGTTATTTATTTATTTATTTAACCTATATTGACCACAATCTGGGGGCACGGCAGTGCCCCCGCCAAGTCGAGCAAAAAAGCGGCACGGCCGTACCATCCTTTTCTCGAAGCAATTCAGGCCATTTTCGACCCCCTATAACTTCGTTGTGGATAAAGCTAGAAACCTGAATTTTGTAACCAAACAGGCATTGTATAAAGACAGTATATTTCAAATTTCATTCAATTTGAACCAGTAGTTTAAGAAATATAACTAGTCAAAGTTTCTTAATTTCGTCACTCACTGACTGACCGATCATCAAAACTCTAAGGCACTTATAGCAGACATAGAAGCTTCAAATTTGGAACACAATTAGTGTTTAGTGTATAGATCAAGGAAAAACTAAAATATTTTGCAATTTCGCTCCAGTTTTCTAGATACATAAACTGCATAAATAACTTTGTAATCCTATATAAAGGTATAGGATTACAAAGTTACATTTGCAGTTAATGAATCACTGTACCTGTATAACAAAGTTACATTTGCAGTGAATGAATCAGTGTACATTACTACATGTATATAATATAATGGAATAATAGGTGTAGATAGGTACCTAGATATAATCCTATATTCAAAGGTAACTTGTAAAAGGAAAAAAAGTAGGACTATCTACAAAAAGAAATGAGATGCCATCAAAAACATAACTTGTAAAAAAACCCAAGTCTCGCAACTCAGTTCTACCGTAAAAAGTTGTGAGATCCATGTAATACCAAGTCGGTTAATTTATTCAGTTCCTACTTAAGGTTCCTTCTGTCTTAAGTTATTACGTAATTAGCTAACCTAACAAGTAACAACATCTTATAGTAACCATATCAATATTAAAAATCTTTTGTTTTAAATAAATAGATTGACTTGGCAATCGCACTAAACAAATATAATATGTAGGTAGATATTATGGTGGCCACTCACGGTCAGTCCATCGCGTCAAATGGCGTGATATACAGCCAAAATTTGATCGTGAATGTGAAAAACTGATGGCGTGATATAAAAAATTTGTATGTCCAATCGCGCCATTTTGACATATGTCATTTGGCGTGGCTCCAAAAATGACGCGATGGAATGACCGTGAGTGACCACCATTACTTGTGAGATACATTGTGTTTTCATGCGATGGTCAAGTCGATCTATTTATTTAAAACAAAAATTTTTTAATATTGATATGGTCACTATAAGATGTTGTTACTTGTTAGGTTAGCTAATTACGTAATAACTTAAGACAGAAGGAACCTTAAGTAGGAACTGAATAAATTAACCGACTTGGTATTACATGGATCTCACAACTTTTTACGGTAGAACTGAGTTGCGAGACTTGGGTTTTTTTACAAGTTATGTTTTTGATGGCATAAAATATCACGGTACAAGTGGCGAGCTTAATGCTTAACGCATTCTACTTATACCAGCTAACCATTGGCCAAAATAGAAATGGGCGAAAGGCGGTTGGGAACGTAGGTTACTTATATTACCTACATATTTCCATGATAAGAAATATACCTACAGTTCACCCCGTACATATTATTAAAACTAGCGCTTTGTCCGCAGCGTTCGTTCAGGATTTTTAGCCTGAAAGTGTAACAAACATTCTTACAAACTCGTATTTAAAGGTAATTTTAGCAGGATTTTACGTTCTCGAATATAATATTCCTTGCACTAAAAATATATCAGCTAAGATCAGCAAGGCTATTCTGTTTTGTAACTCGACAGTGGAATCCGCGATGAGTGTCAAAATTCCTTGCCAAAATTGACACTCATGGCGGATTCCGCTGTCGAGTTACAAAACAGAATAGCCTTGCTGAACCAGTTTGGATTAATGTACGATTGCTGAGTTCGTTTTAAATAGTCAACAACCCTAGAGTAGTAAAAACATGCAGTTTAATTCCCAGAGGATACAATGAGAGACGATGTGCAGTTAAATACAAATTGACATACGCTTGGCCTCCATCCAAATGCTTCATGGATGTCGTTTGAATTACTGATGACCTTATTTCGGGCACCTACTGTAGATTCCATGCACTCCAATAATTAATTCCTTAATTCCTAAAACATATACTATAACTGCTTTCCTGATGCTGAATTTAATAACTACACTCCATATTGGATTTACTTACTATGTAAAATGACTATAAATAACTTGCAATTTGGAAGCGCACATAACCCTAAGTTATCGACCAAGTGAAGCAACAGCGAACGCGCGCAGTAGTTAGATGGGTGACCTGGGTAGCAAAAATACTTGAGCGCTTTTGTGCTTCGGAGGGCACGTGAAGCCATCGGTCACGTATGTTATAACAGTCTAAAACCATGTCGGAGGACTTCGGGTGGCATGAAACCCCTTTAGGTTGGCCACTAACCCCTTCAACAATCCGCATTGGAGTCGTGTGGAGTATGCTCTACGCCTAGAAGAAACCTCTTAAGAGAAAAGGCTGTAATTTGAATATGGAAATACAAATGCTGAAGTTCAATTTTTTACTGAATATAAGGCGTCATTTCTGGTAAATTTTATGGCGTTGACGAGCAGAAATTCATCATTTTATTAGGCTGCCCTCAGTTCAAATATACGCCGCGCCGTTATGAAGAGAGAGTCGTAAAGATGTAATAAGTTACCTAATCATTATGTATTCGAAATTTCACATGATTAAATTTTGTCTCATGAAAAATGACGACGACAAGATGAGTTTAAACCTATGGAAGATCCTCGTTACGTAAAAGCGTATTTTACATGAGTAAATATATAAAAGAAGTAAAATACCTGTCCTGGGCTTTAAGTTCTAACCAACATTTAAGAAACATTCGCGTTCTGTTACCAGATAACTGAAATTGTCATGGTCACATGGTATTCAGATATTGTCCTAATTTTATTTGTATCTAAAGAAAATACAACATGCGTGTCATACTGCTGCTGATGATTAATCGTCTCAGGTTTATCTATCTATCAAATTCCAACGCTGTTCGTGGACGGCGGCAGGTTTGCTTGTAGTATGCGATTGTTTCGTAATAAAAAGTATAGTCTCTTTAATAATAATAATATTTTATGTTACAATTTGAAATTTACTCTAAACTAGCTGCCTGGACAGACTTCGTTCTGTCAAGTTTTTTTTTTATTTTGAGATGTAAGCTATCCTATCTTTCAAGATAGATCAAATTGCACACGGTGCGCAAAGATTAAAATCGGTTAAGTAGTTTAGGAGTCCATCGCGGACAAACAACGTGACACGTAATTTATATGTATTAAGATAAGTCGTAATTATTAAAAATACAATTGAGTATACTCGTATACACGGGTTACAGAGCTAATATCGTAAGTAATCTCGTTCACCTAACCGGATTACACGGGGTCACCAGGGAAGTAATTTTAAATGAATTTTCCGACGGATAACCAAATAGCTGTAGCGGGAAATTTCAGGCATCAACAGGAAAATATCGGTTAATCTGAAATGCTGATGTAACCTTTTAAACTTAAGACTTTGCTAACACGGAAAATGGGAAATTGCCTTTATTTTTGCTTTAAGTGAAGCACTTTGCTTTGAACCTTTTATTAAACGTGTTCAAGAAGGTGGAGGTTTTATAAATGAACGGTAGTTTTTCCGTGTAACCCTCGCTCCGCTTCAATAAACCGATACCTCGGTATTTCACAGCACACCCACACGAAATGATTTAATTTCATCTGTCATGTTTGCTGACATGTATCGTTTTAGGATACCGTTTATTGTTATGTTGGCAAGATATCCTATGAATAAAATAAACACCGACATAAAGAAGTACTTCTGAAAAAGATTCATTTCATGAAAAATATATTCTAAATTGTAAAAGCATTGTTTCATCCATCAATTAATCAAGAATGTTAGCATAGTAGATAAAGTTTTTTGTCCCCAAACTTACACAACTTCGCAAAGAATACCAAACTGGAACCCTTATTTAAAAAAAGGTCCAAAAGAAAAATAAAAAGTGCTTGATTACTTATATTATTACAACTCGTTCAATGATAACTGGTTATTAAAGATGAACTGATTTTCAAAATTTAGAACATCTACTAATGCAGGGTTTTTAAAACTGGGGTCTTTGGATTGCGAAGGGGCCCGTGGTACATAAACTGGGAGTCTATGAAGATGTTAAAGACATAATTCTCACAAATTAACGTAGTTTATCTTAAACATTAATTTACATATTTTTCTGAGGCAATGAATAAATAATAATTGCCTACCCTAGACTTAAGTTTGTAAGTCCGTGGTCCGTGTAAATGAAAAAGTTAAGAAAGCTGGTAGGTACCTACTAACTAAACGAACATAAAATTTTGGGAATCATTCTTTGGGATCGATTGCAATAAAATTATCCCGATAATATTATTTTTCAAATAACTTCTTTATACAGATACATATCGATAGTTTACAGTTTTATTCCAAGAATGTAATAGTTATGTAAATTGCATTAAAATTGTTCGTTACAAACATGGGTAGATAATATCCAGTTATGACTTATGGAGTTTACAAATGTAACAATCACGTTCTGTATCATTAGTGAAACAATAGAAGACATGAGTGGATGAAGGGGATATGATACAATATTTAAATGTGGAGAAAACGGACGTCAAAGTTTTGTTACTTATTATTGAGATAAATATTTTTTCTTGTTATTTATTTACTAACTATATATATCAAACTGTAGTAATTATACACATCTACTATTATGGAGTGGAAAAATAAAATAAAAGTTTAAGAATATGTATTTATTAAAAAAAATATGTACATAACTCCTTCATTCAGCGTTTAAATAAAAAGAAGTTGCATACTTAAATTAAAGATGAATGGGTTAACTGTAAGTTAACGACGACTTCTGCACCTGGCAACATATAACATCAGGACACTGAGGACCGACGATAAGGTAAAAGAGCTGGAAGAAGAGATAGACAAGTTAAACTGGAGTATTGTGGGTTTATTTGAAGTACGAAGACAGGGGGAGGACACGATGATACTCAAATCCGGAAACTTGTTCTATCACCGGGAGGGCGAACACCTGTCCCAAGGTGGTGTCGGGTTTCTCGTTCACAAGTCCCTCGTCAGCAACATTGTGCAAGTTGGTAGCGTGTCGGCCAGGGTAGCGTACCTTACACTCAGAATTCAAACGGTATTCGTTGAAGGTGGTACAGCAGGTATATGCGCCGACTTCGACACATCCTGACGATGAGGTTGAAGTTATGTATGAGGACATAAGCAGAGCCATACATACCTCTAAAGCTCACTTCAATGTTGTGATGGGGAACTTCAACGCGAGATTGGGCACGCAAAGCGGCGCCGAGATGAAAGTGGGTCCCTACGGAATTGGACAACAGAATCACCGAGGACACTTGCTGGCCAACTTTTTGGTGAAGGAAGATCTCTTCATGATGAACTCGTTCTTCAGAAAGAAGCCACAACGCAAGTGGACTTGGATAAGTCCTGATGGTTCCACGAAAAGCGAGATAGACTTAATTCTGGCAGACAAACGGCACATATTTGATGATGTCTCTGTGATCAGCAGGTTCAAAACCGGAAGCGATTACCGTCTTGTAAGAGGCACATTAAATATCGACCTGAAGCTGGAACGGTCACGCCTGATGAAGTCGACGCTTCGTCCAACATCCGTCCAAATCTAGGGATCTGAAAACTTTCAACTTGAGCTGCAAAACCGTTTTGCGTGCCTAGAATCGTGCACGACAGTGAACGAGTTTAACACCAGGATGGCAACAACTGTCCACGAGGTAGGGTCGAAGTATTTCAAGTCCCACCCAAGTAGTAGATCTCAGGTTCTCTCAGAACAAACTCTCGATCTTATGAAGGATCGACGAGAACTATGTGTGCAGTCTCCAACCTCTATGAGGGAATTCCGACGGCTCAATGAACAGATCTCCAAGTGCACAGTCTCACAAAGCAAATCGTGTAAAAAACACAATTGAGCGAAACCAGGGCTCCAAAATGTTCGCCAGGGATCTGTCTATTGGGCAAAGTCAGCTTACGAGGTTGAAGACCGAGTCCGGCACCATGGTTTCATCGAAACCGGAAGTTCTGAGAGAAACTACTACGGACGGTTGTATGCCTCCTCTCAAGCTCCACCTCCTCGCGAAGAAAGCGACAAGCGAGCTAAATTGTCCCGACACTACACAGAAGATATCCCAGACGTCAGCCTGTATGAGATTAGAGAGGCTCTCAAACAGCTTAAAAACAACAAGGCACCGGGAGATGACGGAATCACAACCGAGCTATTAAGAGCTGGAGGTAAACCCCCTCTAGTGGCGCTCCAAAAACTGTTCGATTCTGTCACTAAGCGGAAACGACGTGGCATCAATATCAATGGCGAATACGTCACACACCTCACACCCGTCACACCCATACCGGTTGTCGTTGATGGCGCTGCTCTCGAAGTTGCAGACGAATACATTTACCTGGGACAAGTGATCCAGATGGGTAAGTCCAACTTCGAGAAAGAAGTCACTCGTAGAATCAAACTCTGATGGGCTGCGTTCGAGAAACTGCGTCATATCTTGTCGTCCAAAACACTACCTCAGTGCCTGAAGTCGAAGGTGTTCGAGCAGTGTGTGTTGCCAGCGATGACATACGGATTCGAGACATGGTGCCCTAATCCACGCTCAGAGTAGCGCAGCAGCCCATGGAGAGGGCTATTTTGCTCGCTATTTCTTTACGTGATCGCATTAGAAATGAGGAGATCCGTAGGCGAACAAAGGTAACCGACATAGCTCAAAGAATTAGCCGGCTGAAGTGGCAATGGGCTGGCCACATAGTTCGAAGGACCGATAACCCTTGGGGAAGAAAGTTACTTTTGTCTAAGATTTCGAGGTAGGGATTGACGTACTTTAGGAAATCATAATTTAAAGTTGAAGGTTTTATAGCAGCGTCCACAAGTCTTTTAGCTCTTGAAATTATTGTAATAAAAAAATCAAAAACACTAGTTTTAATCAAATAAACAATAAACAAAACACTCGTGACATGCGTACGCGACCCATGATCCAGCACAATTGAACACGACGCGAAATGAAAGAAAGAGATAAGTACATCACATAACACCTTCATCCAGAACAACGCAACGCACCCGCGCGTTTCCTTGCACTTATCTCGTTCATCCGCGCAAGAAAGACATAGATTTAAATAATTTTAAATTAAAGAACATGGCTAAGTGCCCATGTCACTTTCATTCAGTGTGATTATCATTTTATGTTGGTACATAACTCCTTCATCACTTGCTATTTCTAAAACTAAGCCTAAATGGCATTGTTTGAAGGTTTAATATGGTTTATAGGCACATAACACCTTCATCTAATGCAAAAAATGGTTTTTGAATAAAATGTTACATATCCCCTTCATCCACTCATGTCTTCAATAAAACACAGGGGTTTATTGCGAAACAAATCTTGTCGCTAAACAATAACGCTCATAAATCGTATAAGAAATCCTAGAAAATCCACCTGTGTTTTTGCAGTATTTTAGGGTTACGCAGTTTCAATTTATTTATGTACCTAATACTTACGTAGCGAGGCTGAACCCTTGCTATTCTATCCTACTAATATTATAAATGTGTTTAGGAGGATGTTTGATACTCTGTCACGGAAAAATCTTTGGCACGCAAGGAGAACATGATCTGGAATAACGTTTAAGGTACTAAATCTATACCTACTAATACTAGCTGCCCGGACAGACTTGGGTCTGTCAAAAGTTTTATTTTTATTTTGAGACTAGCTGTTGCCCGCAGCTTCGCATACGAAAATTATGTTTTACCTTATTTGTACCTCTTGCAGAAGGAAATTTAAAAAACGGTGAATTTATGTTGAAGTACTTATATTTAGTAATTTATATACTGAAACCCGCGATAAAATCACAAAGGATTCTTCCAGGAGAGGGTTTTGAAAAATAAGCAATACTCACATTAATTTGTATTTTTTTTCTTTTTTTTGCAAAATTTTTAAAAACTGAAAAATATATATTCCATAAATTTAAGCAAGGAACATTTGCTGCAAATTTGAAGCAAATCGGTTGATGTTTTAAAAATATTCCATACAAACTTTCATCCCGTTTCCCGGGGAAACCTTTTAATTTTCCGGGATAAAAAGTATCCTAAAATATGACCCGGAGTATTATTAACAACTTTACTAATTTTCATCGAAATCCGTTCAACGGTTTTCATGTGATGCCCGGACAGACAAACAGACAGACAGACAGACAGACAATAATTCTAAAAAAAATGTTTTTGTGCTCTAACACGTTATTGAAGTGCCCCCTAATCAAAATTTTTAAAAAATATTCAATGTACAGAAAATTTGCCCTTTGAGTTTTATTATAGTATAGATGTAAGCTATGTGAGATGTGTGCAAATATGATTGAAATCGGTTCAATAGTTTAGGAGTCCATCGCGGACAAACAACGTGACACGTAATTTATATACCTACACTAGCTGCCTGGACAGACTTCGTTCTGTCAATTTTTTTTGAGATTTAAGCTATCCTATCTTTCAAGTTGGATCAAACTGCACACGGTGTGCAAATTTGATTAAAATCGGTTAAGTAGTTTAGGAGTCCATCGCGGACAAACAACGTGACACGTAATTTATATATATTAAGATTAATATTATAAAGCTGAAGAGTTTGTTTGTTTGGTTGAACGCGCTAATCTCAGGAACTACTGGTTCAAACTGGAAAATTCTTTTTGTGTTTGTTAGTCAATTTTTCAAGGAAGGTTATAGGCTATATAACATCATATTTTAGTAGTTAGTTTTTTCCACAAATTAATGCGGGTGAAATCGCGGGGCACAGCTAGTATTGTATACCTACATAGCATGAGTAGTAAATATAAAGTACATTAAACTTTGTTATCGATACATAGAGAGAGTGATTGGTCTCTATATTTGTCTTGGTTGTTTCTGCCTGTGCTCGGTCTAAAAAAATTTACTATAGGTACAGGTTTAGATATTACTATTGTAAAATTGTAAAAATCATAACAAATCTATACATACAAATAAATAAAATTGGAGTGTCTGTTTGTAATATTAGACTAACCGCTTTTTACTAAGTGCATTTGGATGTATGTAATATACGGTACAGATACCAAAACAACATTTTTCACAATTTTTGTCTGTCTGTCTGTTTGTTCCGATACGAAGTTCGCCGGGTCAGCTAGAATGTAATAAGGATATACTTTTTACCTTTTTGTTTTTCGAAGATGTAATAAAAAATATTGAAATAAAATTGATAAAGCTTCGAATATATTTTTATAGCCCTTGTTTTGATTCAGTTATGAAAGTTCAACAATCCTGTTGAGTATCGCCCTAGGGAAAAAGCTTTATGTTTTCTCATATCGCTTTGTAGATTGTGGTTTTAACGGTTGATAAGTTTAAGTTTACGATTGATAACCGTGCTGATACATGGTTCTTGGAATTGCAGTATACCAACATGCGAATATAGTGAAAATGGTTATGTAGCAATTTTCCCATGGTATACATGGATCTGTGGATCTTCCCCATGACGAATTACTGGACGAACGAGCAATTATAAGGAACCTAGTGTCAGGTTCCTTATAATTGTCGAAGTCTGTATTTCAAGAGTACTCTGTTCAAGACTTCAATACTTGATCATCAACAAAGGAATATACGGAGCCTAAACAACATCTAGTTATCGGTAAGGGCACGGACCCAACATTTTTTAATTCCCAACCCTACACGACCACGTGGAGCGAAGTAATAAATAAGAAAGGAACCCGTATTTTTGTACCATTTCGCAAACAGATTGTTCTGGCGTTTGAAATTTCCTTTGTGTATGGTTTAAGCGATGAGTAAATACTTTATGACTTGTACTTATTACGATTAAACGCGTCTTGGCTTTCTTTTTTATTTTCGTTTCGTGTCGGGAAGGATCTACTACAAAAGATATCCGACCTCTGGATTCAAGTTATAGGACTCTAAGCACTTAAACCTCTTGAAAGCTTTGAGGCGTTTGTGGAGACGCACTGGAAAATAGCGATTAAACTCCCTAAACAGGTATTAAGAGGGTTTATACTTTATAGTTTTCTTTTACTAAATGTAAATTGAATTTTTACAAATATTACTGTCTTATTATTAATATTACGCCCCAGCTCAGAGTCACTTAGGGTTACTTAATCGCTCCATGGTACATAATTTGTGTGGTGATTCTTAACTAAGGAGCGATTTACGTAATCGTTAGTGACTCTGAGTTTAAATAAAAAAATTAACAAGGAGAACAGGTGCACACACTTTTCCTCATATTTTTCCTCTGATCAAGCCGAATTTTGACTATTAGGAGACCACTCGTATTTAAGTTACTGCAATCGCTTACAAAATCCTTATTTACACGAGTTGATCCATTCAATACACCTAAAGAGTGTCTACGAACTTTCATACGTGATCACAATTCAGATTTAAACAATAAAACAATTTAAATGTCAAAGAATTTAAATGTGTCCCATTGAAGGAGTGAAACTTCACCGGAATAATTTAATAATAAATAAATAAAATATTTAAAAAGAATGGCAACGTATTTATATTAAATATTAATTTAAAATATTTCCACGCGATATATCGTCTACGTCACGCCTCGGTAACGGTTTTTCGTGACAGAAAAATCCTGAGACCCGTCTTTAAACAAGTTTTACTTCAAAAAACAAAAAGCCATTCTTCCGTCGCTTGTAATCTCGTGTCGCTGAAATAAACGGGTTAGAAAATTTGAATAGTGAGTGTCGTCTGTCGATGCAAAAAGGTTTATCGTGTCGCCCCGTGCTCGCTCGGAGTCGTTTTAAAACGCTGAGCAATGTCTGTGTATACAACGTACGATAACTACGAATTTATAGACATTTTATTTAAAAGCATGAACACGCAGTTGTTTTTATAGTAGTTCTTTAAAGTATTTGTAAAGTTTACTACCCCTTCGAATGTACTACTTTAACTACATAATACTTTCTGTACCTAGACCTTTTATCGTCCTTGCCGAATAAGGGCTTGGGACTCTTGGGTTTGATCCCCGGCCAGTGTAAAATAAATATTTATGTGACAGTTATTTTTTCTTGCTTAAAATACGCTTTCTTGTATTAAAATACGTAATAGGGTGTAATTTTGGAATTTGCAATTTCAGCACAATTTTGCTATTAAATATTCTGGAAGGATGGTGTATACTATAGGTACTAGCTGTTTTATATTTACAAATCTTCATGTCCCGCCCATCATAACGAGCAGGGTATAAAAATGTTATGAATAATAAAACCGATCAAATGAGAATCGGACTCGTATGGATGCCGATTCCGTATTGTAAACCTTCCCAGCTTTATTTTCCCGTTCCCAATAAGATTTTTTGTAAGTATATATGTTATAGATCTCATTACATGTATGTAATATATCGTGTATTGACCAGTTCGTCACTCAGGAATAGTTTTATTGTTAATTGTAGAAGAAAGATAAATTTGTAAAAGAGTTTTTTTTTATAAATTATAAGTAAATGCTTGACTACACATAATGGATGACGAAGCGAAGCGCGTCATCCGTACAGGAGGGATGTTGACGACAAAGGGGATGTTCAACGGTGGAAAGGGGATAGGGGAATTAAATCGTGTAATCCCTTGTTATTTAAATAAAGTAAAAATCGATTGCAGTTATTCGCTTATCTTAAAGATAATTTTTCAAAATTACTTCATTAATTTCAAATAAGTTTGTTTATTTTTCGATTATAAGAACTTTTATTTCAACTCGAAATCTAGGTCAAACTAATGATCTTGCTTAGATAAGTCTATATTTAGCTCAGTATAATTTTAATCTGGTTAAGTAGATTAATCTCTTTTAGAGATTATTTCGTAAAACGAGATTCTCTTTGAGCAATTACGGGTTACTGTTCAAAGAGGCGAGTCGGGGTACAATTTATTGTAAAATTATTCTTACAAAGTGAATTTGCAGCTAGACGATACCGCCTTTAATCTGCTTAAATTACATTCACCATCCTAGAACTTCAAATGATAAAATCGCACTTGAATATATTGCTCACCTAGTAATATAATGGCACATCTGCAAAAAATGCGAAATTGAGTTTATATGGTATACGTCTTTAAAAGTGCATAATCTACATAGTGGTAAATATGTATTAATGCCTATACTAGTAACCAAACCCAAACAATCTGTAAAAAACGTAAAAAGAACCCATAAATTAATTTTAAACATTTTTATATATTTTTTTAAATCCGTTTCTGTAAAATATAACAAACGTAGATGTGCCGTTGTATTACTGGGTGAGCAATTATGTATCTAGTTGCGGCTAAACATATTTATTATTAAAAAATAATATTCACATAATTATGATATTCTATTACGGCTTCCAAATTTTACATTTCACAAGTGTGTATATGTATACTTTGTTTGTATGTATTTTTGTTTAAAAATATGATTGCCTTCCATTTCCAAGTCACGAGCTTACAACAAATGATGTATCTTCAAATCTTCTTGAAACCACACTGAATATTTCAGCAACCTTAAGAAAAATCGAAACCTTTCAAACCATCACGCCGCAACCTGATATAATATTATACATAATATTATTACATTACAATGTACACCATGTTGACTCCTGATAATTTCCAAACCATTATAAATTCTTCTCTGTCTATTAAAAACCAAGTAGTTTGCAAACTACTTATGATGATTAATTAATGTTCATTTCATTAAGTGTGATGATTGAGCAACTACAAGTAGATATTATTGTGTTTCATTCCATTTCTTCGAAATAATGAGAGACTCATACCTTCAAATTGCAACAGTACCTATTGATTTAACAACAAAACATTATTTCTATTATCGTCATAATAATAAAAATAATTAATTGATATTTCAATAGTAAATAACCATTAAGCCGATTAAACCTAGAGAATTATTTGCGTTCTAAATTATACAAAGTTCTCATATCATATGGTAATTCTCTTAGGATGTTAAATGTTTAATAATGTATTCTATTAAGCTTCTTACATTCCCGTTGTAATGATTATGTTGGTATGTGTAATGTATTAAGTAAATACAAGTATAATACGAGTCCCATAGGCAGGCTCTTTACCAGTAAGAGGCCCTGTGTATAGTAGGATTATGGCTCTACTGTGATAATGTGTGTGATAGTGTCGTAAAAGGCGACTAAATTCGGCCCGCTGGTGGTAGGGCCCCTCAAGGGATTATATTGTTAATTAATACCATTATTACTATTATTATTTCTCCGTAGGGTTCGCCTGGATAGCTACCGCCCTTGAGCACAAGTCAGCCGCCAAACGACTTGTCGTGTTGCGGCTGGGGGCTTGAGAGCCAGTTCTTTCTTTTTTTTTCTTCTCTCTTTCTTGGCCGGCAACGCATTAGTGATGTCTTCGGTGTTGCTGATGTCCATGGGCGACAATAATCACTTACCATCAGGTGGATCGTCAGATCGTTTGCCGGCTATTTACATAAAAAAATCTTGGCGTGTTTAAAAATATTAATCACCATTATTTACAATAAATACTTTAATATGTTTTTTATCGGCAATCACACACATAAATTTATAATTGTTCAAAATGTCGATGTTTCGCATTGGGCGTCCAACTTATAACATTTTTTAAATATTTTTAGGACAAAATAATTAACTTGGTGTAAAAATTATTGCGATCGATTCAGTGACTGATTCTGAACAAACCACTTTCAGGTTTCGTATATACTAAGAATAATGCTGTATAATATTTGATACTTAATTTTGATTATGCTGAAATCGAAACCTTGTCATATTATTTATTCTAATAATTTTCGCTCTATGGTCGAAATTAAACCAAAAATATTATGGTAATATACAGTTAGTTAATTAGTTAAGTAATTACAGTATAGAATGTTTGATTCAGTTAGTAAATGTATTTGTAACATACAAAATATTGAAAATCCCATATTCGAATTGATGAATTATTATTTCCTAAAAAGTGATACAAACCACTTAATAGATATCGTTCATGGAATCGTAGAGCATAAGACAAAATAGTTGTGGAAAAGTTAAAACTTTTAAATTTAACTAAGCTATCTATGATGATTGCTGATTTATATGAATGTCCCAATGGACGTTGAACAATGTCCCAACAGACAGCAGCAGAAAGTTCGATGAGGGAGAGTTAGTGAGACAGACAATGAGTGGGAGTTAGTGAGAGCGTAACTTTTTGGGAATTTCATAGGAGTAGCCTTGGCCAGAATAAATAATTATTATATCTGTAATTTAATGCTACTATTAGGTACCCGAGAAGATAAGTTTTTTTCTACATTAAGTACAAACCACTTAATAGATAATGGTTCATGGAATCGTAGAAAATAAGATAAAATAGTTGTGGAAAAGTTAAAACTTTGACATGTAATTTACGCATTATAGTTTTGTCGGTGAAATATTGATAGCGTCGAGTGTATTGGCGATAAATCCTGATTCGTCATTGCGTCAGGAACGAAAACAGATTGGCTGTCACACGCGGTGAGCTCCCGCTGATAGATAGGAATATGCAAACTTTATGTACCTAAGCGGCAAACTGAACTGCAGTCACTGTATTATTGGAACAAAGTTCAGGCTTGCGGCAGGAGTGAAATGGGAGAATCTATCTATGGCGGAATTGTGAAGTAATATAATGTAAGCTAGGAAATGTTTGTTAAGAAAAACTTTATTATAATTTCTTTATTGAGGCTACTTTACTGTTTTTTAATATTTAATGTGTCTATTGTGAAGGAACTTCGTTCGAACGAGGTGGCTCACGTGACACCTCTTTTTCCCTTTCCACGGGAAGGGGAAGTTTTAAGCGTTGTGGATTGACTTATAAATCTTATATTGACATGGTTGCTACTTAACTAGTGTTGCTATGTTAACGGTAGTTTTGAATTTCTGGAAAGCTTGGACAATACGTACATACGTACAGTCTCTCGCCTTATTCATGTAGCTCTCACCTAGCATTCCATCTGCTGTTAAATTACAATGCGTGAGCTGGCGGGTATATTTGAATTAATTTCAGCGAGCTTAGGTAATTTCGGAGTTATCGGTTGCTATAACGTCACCTTATAAATTGGCGTCGTTAAGACGGTATTGCACGGCGTTGATCTCAAATTTTATATATTATGTATATACTTACACATATATTATATGGGAATATGATTAATAAATTTTATATACGGGAATATGGATTATGGAATTATTCAATGCGATATCTATTGCTGCTTTATATGAATGTCTATTTAGCAGCAGAAAGTTTGGTGAGTGAGAGTTAGTGAGACTAAGAATGAGTGGGAACTAGTGGGAGCGGAACTTTTTGGGATTTTCATGGGAGGAGCCTCGGTCAGAATAAATCTTAATCTTAATATATATATAAATTACGTGTCACGTTGTTTGTCCGCGATGGACTCCTAAACTACTGAACCGATTTTAATCAAATTTGCTCACCGTGTGCAGTTTGATCCAACTTGAAAGATAGGGTAGCTTACATCTCTAAATAAAAAAAAAAACTTGACAGAACGAAGTCTGTCCGGGCAGCTAGTATATGTATATAAATTACGTGTCACGTTGTTTGTCCGCGATGGACTCCTAAACTACTTAACCGAACTTAATCATATTTGCACACCGTGTGCAGTTTGATCCAACTTGAAAGATAGGATAGCTTACATCTCAAAATAAAAAAAAATTGACAGAACGAAGTCTGTCCGGGCAGCTAGTAACTATATAATTTAATGCCACTATTAGGTACCCGAGAAAATAAGTATTTTTCTACGCTAATATTTAATTTCCATAAATTAACAAAAACCATGTCCATTTTTGTTGACAAGTGCCCTTCCATTTGGAATGATCGATCACATCCGTTAGACACGCGTAGTCGCGTATATTCTGTATCCCAGGTGAGTGTACGCTCCGTGACAAATGATTTATGTCTACGTTTTATTTGTACATATCAACTGACGATGATTAATCAATGTGAATGGAATTTGCATATAAATTATAAGAACAATCTACCAGAGCTATATTCAATTAGAGGTGTCTTGTAAAAAGTAACAAAAAAAAGGGTGCGTGTACTTTTGTGCGCGCGTGAGAAGTTATACTTCTTTGGCATATTAATTAAATATTTAACCACCTCCCCTCCCCCTCCCCATCCCTCTACCCTCCCGCTCCCCTCCCCTCCCCCTCCCCTCAAGAAAAAAAGACAAGGTACCAAGAAAAAGTAAATCTAACAATCATATTTAAGGAGTTTCTTCAATTAATCATGAATTCCATCCTCATAACTTCAAGTCTCATCAACAGAAAATAAATATAGGACCAATCTGGAAATAGGTAGGCTTTCAGAAAAAAAATCGGCGGGGTTTTGAGGTAACAAAATAAATAATAAAAGTAAATGAAACGGAAGCCTACTAATAAAATAAAGTCCGTAATTAAGTAGACCAACACTAGGTCTATTTCGTGTACTAGTAGAAATGTAGAATTCAAAGAAATAATTGTTGTCAAGCTTTTGTTATAATAATTCCATCAGGTATCGAGTAAGAAACGCTAAATTGTCTATTACTTTTCCAGAAAGTAACTTTCATATCGAATTTATCGATTGGCGAGCGGTTCTTGGAATACGAGATGAACTAGTGTGCTCACTGCTCAACCTACTGGAACGAAATTACAGAAATACAAAAAAAAAGGGTTCCTCACAAATGGCTTAATATTGAATTTGAAGTGTATGTTACGAACTAAATTCGGAAAATATTTTAGGTTGAACATCGTACTCTTAAGTGCTCTGAAGTGCTGAAGTACGGTACTTAAGTGTGAGTACAGTAAAATTAATACAGCAGGAACTCTTATAAAATAGACCAATTCGTCTAGCAACGTGCAAGAGAATTTGTAGAATCGACTGTGTATAACCGAAATCGCGTATTATGAAATGAAGACAGAAAGCACTTGTTAATCTGCCATGAAGACCATCTCAATAAAGAGGGTGTTAGACTTGATAACGCCTAAAGTAGAGGCATGATGGCTTAGAATACTGACCCTAATGGTCCCAATCCCATGCCGAATCCCATGCCAAATACTTGCCCGCTTGGTGGTAAGCTACGTTCAAGGATCACAATTATAAGTCAATAATATTATTACTGGTCTATTATCTTTTAGTGAAGTCTGCCTGGTTTTACGGAAATACCCTCTTATGCCAGCCGTCGAACGACTAACCTATCGTCTTGCTGTCGCGCGACACATTTCCTGTTCTAGATGTCCATGGACGACGAAAGCCACTTATCATAAAACAGCTCGTCTGCTGTCGACAACTAACATACAAAAACAATATCATACCACATTGCATTCTATTTTTAACCGACTTCAAAAAAGGAGGAGGTTCTCAATTCGACTGTATTTTTTTTTTTTTTTTATGTTTGTCACCTCAGAACTTTGGACTGGGCGAACCGATTTTGATGATTCTTTTTTTAATCGAAAGCTGGTGGCTGTCATGTGGTCCCACATAAATTTTATTGAGATCTAACAACGGCATCCATGAGAAAACTACATAAGTCGTAAATTTGTGTTAAGATGTGCGCGACAAATTGACGAATAACTCAATATCACGCCAACCGATTTCGATGATTCTTTTTTTAATCGAAAGCAAGCGCTTGTCATGTGGTCTCACATAAATTTGAACGAGATCTGACAACTATGTAGTTTTTGAGACTTTGAAGTCGGTTATTTTTTGTTAGTAAAATTTAGATTATTAAACCTAAACTTATTCGTTTGAAAGGCACGGTTACAGTTTATTTATTTAGAGCCATCTACTGAAGTTGTTGTGAAGTGTAGTAGTCCACCGCCTACCAAGTACCATCAGAAGGAAGTGACGGAATTGTAGTCAAAAATTAAGCACAAGAATTTTTTTTTTTTCAGTTTAACTTGTTGCACTTTATGAAAAGTTTAAACGGAAAGCTAATGGAGCCGAGTAAAATAGTATGTACACACAGTAATTAATCTTTTACCATTGCCTACACTGTTAGCCTGGAATAGCGATCGATAGTCGTAGCGTAGATAGATTAAATACCTTCAAATATTTTAATACACAAATCTTGTTTTTTTTTATGTAAACAGTAGACAAACGAGCAACCTGATGGCAAGATTTGTGCTAAACATCTTAGAAAGACGACGGTAGATGTATACTAAGCTGATGTTTATACAGCACTTTGTAATACTTTTGTTTCACAGAACAAATGTAAGTCGTAAGACCCGTGTTAGACAAATTACAGCATCTGCACGCTCTACGCCACTATTTCTTCTTTATCTTAAACCACATATTTCTAAGTTTATCTGTATACAGCATAAACAACCATAAACTAAATCTAACCAGAAATAGATCGCAATAAAACGGTTCACAATTGCCTAAGAAGAGAGTATTTATTGACGCGCGAAAAAAGGGTAATGATCACTTTATTACATTCCAATATTTCTTTGGATAGCGAACTGAATAAATATTTTGGAACGTCAACGAGAATAGCTGTTGCTTGGTTTTATTTCAAGGGAAATTTGGTTCGTAAATCTAATTTCCTTTCTGTTTTAATGGCTAACAGTTGGTTTGGAGTGGAGCTCGGATAGGCAATTGCGTGACAAATAAATGTTTGTTCCCCGTTGTGGTTCTTTGTTGTGTCTTTAATTGTTTGTGATAACTGGGTTATCGGTGTGAAAGTTGGCGCTTATTGTTTGTTTGATTGTTTGCGGGGGGCAGAAAATGAGCATCGTTATCACCCAGTTTCATCTTACTTATGTATGCTTTTGTATGAAGCTAAGTTTCTTTACAGATTCCATTGGCTTGATTGTGGCGTCAACGACAAAAATCTATAACATTTGTTTAAGAATCTTCCCTTCACTATTTATTATTCTCGCGAATGTGAATTGCGATGTGAATGTACTATTAATTTGTTCGATAATCAACTCTGTAGAATATCCGCCCTCGACACGGATAATAATTCCATTACAGTTTATTGTCTATTGCATCAGCCGAAATCTTTATTTCTTAGAGAAATCTGAAGAGCCGATAAAAAGGAGAAGCTATCTATCAAATATTTTACGATTTATGATCATTACCGCTTGCTACTTGTGGTGTAGCTACTGAAGATTTTCCTCAATTTGTCCTCATTCGCACAGTGGAATGATAAATTGTGTTCGATTCTTTCCACCTCTCTCAGCCAACTTCAGGCTTGTCCGATTCGGTACGTATAGCGTTCGATATCTAAAAATATCCATCCTTTTATTCTTGACTGAAAATGACCTTAATGAAATATCAGCTTTTGAATCCTGATTACGCAAATTTTGGAAAATTAGTACCGTTCAATGTAGGTTCGTATTTCCGAAAGAGTTCAAAAAGAAATAATCTTATTACCCTGAAACCTACAACATAAATGCGACATTTCAATTGCATTACAATTCTTATTCAAAGAAGTTTCTTTTTGTCATCTGATGGCATTCTGCAGAGAAATTTCCACGCGCTATTCACTTTTCAGATCGGTGATTCCGATAAGAAATCCTAAAGCAGATTTTCGGTGCCGTCGACTTTATTCACCTGAGTTAATTCAACCAGGTGTCTTAAGTCTACTTTTAGTGTACTTTATTCACCTATGCACCCAGGTGATTTAAATCTACTGATCAAGGTGAATTCGTTTCATGTGCCATATGTGTTCGTGTTTTAAATATCTTTAAAATAGTCTTTGAGAATTTGGATAATTTTCTTTTCCATATTAAGTATTTCTTAGTTTAAATTAACTAGTTATGTTAAACGAGAAACCTCGATCGTATAAGTTCGTAATATTTTTCATTTAATCTGCTTGAATTATTGGGAACCCCAACTTGGGGCAACAAACGAGAAATCTCGATTGTATGTACCTATTAGTTTGTTAATATATTTTATTTAATCTGCTTGATTATTGGGGGCCTTAACTTGGGGCAGCAAACAGCATCATGAACATAATTTTCAATCACCGTAACAACTAACAGTAAACGAACTCTAAGAAGACATTCTAAGGGAAGAAAATGAGTTTGAGTAATATAGAGTTATTGAAAACAAAATAAACGTTATGTTGGCGGCATTCTTCGGTAACAATACATTAATATAGTACCTGTACATACGTAATATATACTGTTTAACATGTACATACTCTGTATTACATACATACCTGTAATAAAGTAGGTGCATTATAACAGTACATTAATATGGTACCATACATATTTGCGTGTGTTGTCTTTGATATTCATAGAATAGTTATATCTAAACATTATTTGCTTTAAATTCAGTAGTTTTGGTTGCAAATATCAAACGTGTATGCAGTTCAAACATTTGTATGTTTCTATTTGAATTCAATGCAAACATTATTAAACTTCTATGAAGATAAATATTCATGAATATTATGATAAATATAATTTATATACGATACATTAGCAATTATATTCATAAACATTAAGGAAAATGATAGCATTACAGTACGAGTAATGTAGATAATTATTTGGTGACGTTACCGTAACGTTACCGAACCATTGCAGCGTAAATTTTCATTGTTTTACGTATAATAGAGAAATTATTTTGAATAATATCCGACTTGGGTCGATGAAAGCGTCCTGCGGGTCCAATAAGAGCGGTGGAGCGTTCAAGACATTTTCCATTATCTAGTCAGCCTTCTATCGACCGCCATGCTTAACGCTAGACTGTTATGCCCCGTTTAGATGCGCGCGCGAGCCACGAGACGATCCGCGAGCCGCGCGTATAAATGAGCGGTTACATTCTACAAGCCGATAAACGCTTCGATTGTTTTACATAATTATCATAAAGGCTTGTACGTAATAAGTTGCACGTTTAAAGTAACTAAAGACAAGAAATAACGGCGTACAAAATACATTATTGCGAGTAAGTAGGTACCTTCAGCATAGTTAAATGTGTGAAGTCGATTACATTTAGTAATACAAGTGAAGTCGATTACAATTAGTACGTAGTTAGATTACTTTGGTATTAGGTATAGTGAAGAAATAAAAGTAGTTATATTTACGACAATTAGAAGGAAATCTCAGAATAAACAAAAGCGATAACTTTAAGTAAACTGAACAGCATAACAAAGTATTCTTGAATTTTATTCAATGAAAGACATAATGGAAATGTCGTACAAACGACTGGAAAAAATCGGAAAATTGTAAGGAGAATATTTAATTATATTAGCGGTTCTTTTTGTAGATTGTTATTAAATAACTCTTACGCCTTGGGGAGAAGTGAAGGAAAATGTGCGGAAAATTCATTTCCCATTTCGGGTGCTTCAGATTATTAAAAAAATATATAAAAATATTATTGACGGTTGGATGTTTATTATTTTTTTCTTTTAAGGCTAACATTTTATTAGCGTTATTAATTAACGTTATTGTTTTGTTCTTTTATTATGCACTGTGTGTGTGAAATTTTGATGGGTGCATCGTGGACTCCATCACCACTTACCATCAGGTGGGATTGTTGTCAAGCATTAACTTATTTTATGTAAAAAATAATAATACAATAGGGTACCAGAGGCCGCTCCTCACTATCTAGTTAGCCCCTCGCTTAGAATAAATTATATCTAGTGTTGTAATAGTATATTACGATATGATTCGTTGTGGCCTATTATTGCACGGGTGTTGCCAGGGGATCTAAACGCCGTGCAATAATAAGTAATCTTGCACAATGTACAAAAGGGCTGGGTTTACACATGGAAAAGTATCACTTTTAAGTAGGGGATAAGGTCAGTGTGATATAAAATTAAATTATTTAGGCGGACAAGTAATACAAAAAAATGTCACAGATAAAAATGTAAAGAAGTTTTTGCAATGTTTTAATTTATTTTTATTGCTCACTCGTATGCTATTTCAAAAGAGAATAATTATTATGATGTTATTATACCTACCTATTATTTTGATTCCTATGTTTTTACTAGGTATTTACCCACTCTTTTAAGACTACTTAAACCGTAAAATAACTTTAATTAGGTAATATATGCGCATACGAAAGAGTGTAGCTTTTCTATTCTAAATTATATCTACTTACACATGTATATCAGTCACAGTAAGCCTAACTTAATTTTGTCAGGAAAGGTTTCCGATTAGGGCCATGTGAAAGTAGACACGTTTTGGAGACATTTTATGTGAAATTGAAAAAGTTCCGAACGAATCACACGCATCTACATAAAAATCACATCAATTCTGCGATCGTTTCACGCGCCCAACTAAATCTTTTCCATTTTCTTTGCCAAGAAAAATTAGAGCTTTGGAAATTGTGGGCTTAAAAGTAAAAGTACTTATAATTTCTTATGACATTTCTTTTAATCAACTTTTAACTGCTTCAGCTTGGCTTGAGTTTGTTTCAATTTTCACAATGGTAAGAGCCTTGTTTACTTCGCAAAGGGTGAGTGTAGTGATAAATATGACCATTCATTTTAGCCAAATCTAAACTTATTGACCAATCCAAACCATAACCTTGAGGACTGGTGACTATAACTTCGAACATCTGACGATAAAAATTGAGTTTTCTTTATTTATTTCTCATTAAAATATAACCAAGTTTATACTTTTGATATACTGTGGGAGACTGGTGCTTAAGCTATTGGCCTGTATTCCAGGACACCATGCTTACATAGATCGTCACAAAAAACACCCATTGCAGCCGAAGTTATTTAATTCGGTTGATCGCACGATTAAAATTAACTCTGAGTCGGTCGCGGCGCGCGTCGCGTGTCGAGCTATCAGCGGATTTGATATTCTTTGTATTAGGTAGTTAATTCTATAAAAAGAAAATTATGTTCCTAAGTATTTTTTGAAGTGAAAACTTCTTTAGTACGGGGGTGACTTGAAATTTTATGAAACGAAACTGTCCAGTAAAAAGAGACAAACACATAAATTCTAAAGTGAGATAGGAAGCATTGTACATTGCATAGGAGTGAGGGGTAGGGGAGCGGAGCGGGGCGGAGCGGGCGGAGCAAGGCGGAGCGGAGCGGAGCGGAGCGGAGCGGAGCGGAGCGGAGCGGAGCGGAGTGAAGTAGATTAGTGAAACCTACATTTATCATCTTCCCGAAATTTTACATTCGTCTCATTATCTTAAAAACAAAAATTTTGAAGGTTTCACTTCTACCACATGTGAATTGCACACATTTTAATTTTTGTTAGTTAGTAAATAAAAAAATTCAGGCAAGCCAGACAAACAGAAAAGCCAGAATTTGTATAGCTTGAAGGGCAGACGAAAAAGCATACGAGCCACCTGACGGTAAGTGGTAGGTAAGCGACGCCTATTTTATCAATATCATAAATTATTATGCAAAATGTCAACTCAATGTGTTCAGCGATTTACTTGTAATCAAAGTCAGTTTGACGCCTTATCTTAGCTTTCTAACATTAATTCAGAATTGTCTGATTACAAATTTTATAACACCTACATAATAAAGTTAACAGGAACAAACCCCTCTGAAAAGATTGAAGTTCATTTCATAAACGTAAAATTGTAACAACAAAGAGTATTTCCTTGTTAATTAATTATTCCTTCTCAAGTTGGTAGGTACTTGTAACTTTTCAACATTTTGATAAAACAATAATTATGAAGCAAAAGTAAAGAATTATTATCCTTGAAATAATATTATAAGCGTAACATAGATTCTTTGAATTAGTGGAGAGGACTGACTGTTTACGGCAGAGCCTTTTGTAGACATCTGGCACATAAAAGGGTAATTTTAAAGTCATAGGATAAAAGTCACTTTATAATGATATAAATATGAAAACCGCCGCCAGCCGTTCTCTTAGACTCAAATTTTTAATATTATAATAAAACCACTTGTCAGTACGCTCGCGTGGTTTTTAATTTATTCCTAGATGGAATAATAATTCGTTAAAGTGGGGAAATTTCGCCTCAGTTAATAAAGAGCGTGAGGGCTCTCATTTCAGTTTGTTTGAATAAAAGAAAAGTAGGAGATAATATATTTTATTGGAGTGAGTGAATTCTACTGTGAAATGTTTTTAGGCTTTTCAATTTCAATGTCGAAGAGCAAGAAATAAGGTGGTTTTCGTTTTATGGCCTTCAATGCGGTGGTGATGCCTTTGAATTTTGATGTCCTGTGGACCAAACAAAAATAAGGAAAAGTTTCTCGACCAAATTTGATTTAAGTGTTGCTGATTAACGCCCCAACTCATAGTCACTAACGGTTACTTAAATCGTTCCTTAGTAGAGAATCACAATGCAAATTATGTACTATGGAGCGATTTAAGTAAGCGTTAGAGACTCTGAGTTGGGGCGTAAGTGTTACAAAGTCACAGTTTTATAGTTTCTGTGACTACGATTAAGTAATGTATATCTGTAGGACGCCTCCGCCTATTTCTGTCGTCTGTAAGGCAATCGAGAAGTTTCATGATGTTGAAAATACACGGTCGGAAACGGAACGGTGTAGGTTCCAGTAGCTCGATCACGAATATTTGCGAGAAAGTATTCGTTTGGTTAACGTAAGCAATTTGTATGGCATTTTTTCAAAAGCGCCCCTATCGTGCGTAAATGGTACTAAAATGCCATACAAATTGTTACGCTAACCATACCGTACCATATCTCGCAAATATTCGTGATCGAGCTACCGATTATACTTATTATACAAGAGGCGACTATCTGTCCCCCCGAGGACCAACGCATAGGATAAATAGTAATAGACTACTGGGCCACCCACAAAAATCCAGGGTCATATGAACCACCTGGTGACGTATATAGGACGATATAAGAGCATAAAATAATAAGATTCAGCACTATGCCGGCACTTGTAAGCTGTCCAACTGAGTGCTGGTGAGAATTCAAAAGTGCAAGTAGGGTGAGTAAATTTTGGTCATATATTTCTGTACGCCATTTTTAACCATCGATAGGGCCATGAAAAATAATAAGAAAGCGCGCAGTGCCGTACAAAAAAGGTGGTCCACAAAGTCGGTAAATGATTTTGAATTCGTGACAATTTCGAGGGTAAATTTGGTCATTTGATACAGTACGGCATCAGTTTCATACTGTTGCAATACAGCTTCTAATCCATTATTCCGCAACGCCGTACAAAAAATTGTGCGACAAGGGAAAGAAATCGAGGGTTGCAACCCCCTCTTTTTCAGTGGTCCGGGGGGTCATTTGAAAAAGTACGGCTTTGGTTCCAATACATTTTCTAGGACTCAAAAGTACTATTAAAAATAATGCCGTCAAAAAATGATAGTCCATTTGAATGTATAATTAATAATTATCTTAATTTCATGGTATACTTGATTTATAAAGCTGTAAGGTCATTTGACCCTGTACGGCAACTTTTTTTTAACATGACATTGTAAAATACAATTGTTATATAGTATTGCCGTACAAAAGAAACTGTCCTAAAAAAAAATATAGAGAGATACAAAAACTGAAATTTTTGAAATTATTGCAAAAGTTTAAATATTCATAGATTAATGAAATATAGCAATTTTCTACCTTTTTCCCTTGTTTTAAATAGTATTGAGATAAATAAATTAGGAAAAAATTATGCCGTACATTTTAATGCAGACCATATCTTTTAGGCTGATGAAAATGACGCTACCATTTTATGGTCCAGTCATCTTAGTAAAAATTTGGTAAGAATTGCGGAAATTGAGATACCCAGCTGAATTTTTGTATAAACTTGTATTTTGGCATTCTAAAAGTTGTCTCAAAACCTGCATATGATAGGGTGACCGCGTCTATTAAAAATTTGAGGACAAAGGCCCTATCGATGGTTAAAAATGCCGTACAGAAATATATGACCAAAATTTACTCACCCTACTTGCACTTTTGAATTCTCACCAGCACTCAGTTGGACAGCTTACAAGTGATGGCATAGTGCTGAATCTTATTATTTTATGCTCTTATATCGTCCTATATACGTCACCAGGTGGTTCATATGACCCTGGATATTTGTGGGTGGGCCAGTAGTCTATAACGTTTATTAATATATTTGACGATCCTGTAGCCTAGTTGGTAGCGAGCCTGCCTGCGAAGCGAAGGTCCCGAGTTTGATTCCCGGCCGGGGCAGATAAATGTGACAGATAAATATTTGGGTGTGATTGTGATGTGTTATGTGTGTCGTCCATGCCACCCTCGACACAGGTAATAACCAAGGATACCCCCCATACGAGTGTGTTAGCGTTTATTTATTCACTAACAAAACTGACCTACACTAGTACTAACTTTCACAGTGTTGTTAACGAATAATAACTATCTGATATTGTTATTAACACCGAATATTATCAGGAATTCAGGACCTACTAACCGACTAGGACTGCAGTTCCTCCTGTAGTATTATTCACACTTTACAGTGGTATTATTCAAGGTTTGTCACAGATGCATCGACATCTCGCCTGTTTTTCATGATCTTCTTTTGCCTGTTTGTCCGTCATTAACATAAAAAAAATCTACACGCGATTGACGGGCGCACTGAAAAATCAGAGGACGTAGAATACCTGCTACTTGCAACGCCGTATTCTGAGTGCGACCCTTTTCCGGCATGTTGGTAGCTGCAAATCCGAACCCAATGGAAAATTGTTGTACAAATAGTAGTTAAATATTATATGACCAAATTTTTAAACATTGTTGCAATGCCTATTAGTAAATATACCACCAAATTATTAAACACTAGCTATTACCCGCGGCTTCGCCCGCGTGTTCAAAGGGAAGTAACAATGAGTTGTTTAACATGCATGACTCTTTCCTAGATATAATAACATAATCTATACTAATATTATAAATGCGAAAGTGTGTTTGTTTGTTTGTTTGTTTGTTTGTCCGTCTTTCACGTCGTAACGGAGGGATGTTAAGGTAAGATTTTTTGTGTGGAGATAATTAGGAGGCTGGAGAGTAACGTAGGCTTCTTTTTACCGCAGTAAAACAACTCATTCCCATGGAAAGATCCATTATGATGCGTATCCTTACTATACATACTAATATTATAAATTCGAAAGTGTGTTTGTTTGTTTGACCGTCTTTCACGTCGTAACGGAGAGATTTTATGGTAAGATTTTTTGTGTGGAGATAGGTAGGAGGCTGGAGAGTAACGTAGGCTACTTTTACCGCAGTAAAACAACTCATTCCCATGGAAAGATCCATTATGATGCGTATTTGCCCATACTTCTATACTTCCATATCCATCCATACTATCCATACTTCCAAACTTCCATACTTAATTTGATTTTGGATCTGTTACTTATTTATGAATTATTATTATTAATTATTATGTTATTATATCTAGGAAAGAGTCATGCATGTTAAACAACACATTGTTACTTCCCGTTGAACACGGTGGCGAAGCCGCGGGTAATAGCTTGTTATTAATTATTATGTTATTATATCTAGGAAAGAGTCATGCATGTTAAACAACTCATTGTTACTTCCCTTTGAACACGGTGGCGAAGCCGCGGGTAATAGCTTGTTATTAATTATTATGTTATTATATCTAGGAAAGAGTCATGCATGTTAAACAACTCATTGTTACTTCCCTTTGAACTCGCGGGCGAAGCCGCGGGTAATAGCTAGTGGAAGTATAGAAGTATGGACAAATACGCATCATAATGGATCTTTCCATGGTAATGAGTTGTTTTACTGCGGTAAAAAGTAGCCTACGTTACTCTCCAGCCTCCTACCTATCTCCACACAAAAAATCTTACCATAACATCGCTCCGTTACGACGTGAAAGACGGACAAACAAACAAACAAACAAACAAACAAACACACTTTCACATTTATAATATTAGTATGGATAGTATGGATTATTATTAATTATTATGTTATTATATCTAGGAAAGAGTCATGCATGTTAAACAACACATTGTTACTTCCCGTTGAACACGGTGGCGAAGTCGCGGGTAATAGCTTGTTATTAATTATTATGTTATTATATCTAGGAAAGAGTCATGCATGTTAAACAACTCATTGTTACTTCCCTTTGAACACGGTGGCGAAGCCGCGGGTAATAGCTTGTTATTAATTATTATGTTATTATATCTAGGAAAGAGTCATGCATGTTAAACAACTCATTGTTACTTCCCTTTGAACTCGCGGGCGAAGCCGCGGGTAATAGCTAGTGGAAGTATAGAAGTATGGACAAATACGCATCATAATGGATCTTTCCATGGTAATGAGTTGTTTTGCTGCGGTAAAAAGTAGCCTACGTTACTCTCCAGCCTCCTACCTATCTCCACACAAAAAATCTTACCATAACATCGCTCCGTTACGACGTGAAAGACGGACAAACAAACAAACAAACAAACAAACAAACAAACACACTTTCACATTTATAATATTAGTATGGATATGGATATGGATTTTTTGTGTGGAGATAGGTAGGAGGCTGGAGAGTAACGTAGGCTACTTTTACCGCAGTAAAACAACTCATTCCCATGGAAAGATCCATTATAATGCGTATTTGCCCATACTTCTATACTTCCATATCCATCCATACTATCCATACTTCCAAACTTCCATACTTAATTTGATTTTGGATCTGTTACTTATTTATGAATTATTATTATTAATTATTATGTTATTATATCTAGGAAAGAGTCATGCATGTTAAACAACACATTGTTACTTCCCGTTGAACACGGTGGCGAAGCCGCGGGTAATAGCTTGTTATTAATTATTATGTTATTATATCTAGGAAAGAGTCATGCATGTTAAACAACTCATTGTTACTTCCCTTTGAACACGGTGGCGAAGCCGCGGGTAATAGCTTGTTATTAATTATTATGTTATTATATCTAGGAAAGAGTCATGCATGTTAAACAACTCATTGTTACTTCCCTTTGAACTCGCGGGCGAAGCCGCGGGTAATAGCTAGTGGAAGTATAGAAGTATGGACAAATACGCATCATAATGGATCTTTCCATGGTAATGAGTTGTTTTACTGCGGTAAAAAGTAGCCTACGTTACTCTCCAGCCTCCTACCTATCTCCACACAAAAAATCTTACCATAACATCGCTCCGTTACGACGTGAAAGACGGACAAACAAACAAACAAACAAACAAACAAACACACTTTCACATTTATAATATTAGTATGGATTGTTGCAATGCCTATGTCGGAATAAATGTTTCTTTCTTTTTTCTCTTTCTTTCGTTTTTTCTTTATTTGATTCTTTTCTTTTTTCTTTATTTCCATGGGCAGCAGGGGATGGTGGCACTGCAAGCTTGTTTACTATATAGGTACCTATCACATAAATAATTCTTGACATAATTCAAGTAACTCAATAAACACTGTGGTTAATTATATGATTTGTGAGTGATTTTGATATGTGATGAGGAACAAGCGAGTGTCTTCGCCGACGTAATATTACGAGGCCGGTAACAATTTTTGATGGCCACTAACATTACAATAAAGACGATGTTCTCTTTAAAGAATAAAGGGACTTTAATAAAGTTCTTAGCGCGTGTGCGATCGTAAACTTTAAATGTCTTGGCCTTTATCTACCAGCAGTTTATTGTGTCTTGAGGGTGTTTCACATGAATAGCTTGTTGTAAAAACATTTTTGGTATGTAATCTTACGTCAATTTACAAACCAGATCCATAAACCTACTGATAGCGATACCGAGACCAAGCTTCGGTAAAAAGTAAAAACATGTGAGTAAGTACAAAGTACAAACAGAAACAGGCAGACGAACTACCTCATAGCATGGATGGTATGGATAGGTAACACCGAAGGAATCACCGTTCGTTTTCGGCCAAAAAAGAAGCGGGAATCCCATAGCTATACCTATTTCTATTTTTTTTATATTTTTTAATAATTACATTTATAAACTCCACTGCTCGTCATAGCTTTATCAGCAATGCTATAATATATTTTTTTAAATATGAACTTTCTTCATCTCAAATTATTTTATCATGGTCAATGAACAACAATTACAATGAATGTCCTTTAGAATAAAGATGATTGCTGAGATATAACTTGCATTTAAACATGCAGCATTAAAACATTTTTATTGGCCGAATGCAAGAACTAATCTAGTTGTGTTTAAACATTGCAGTTATTCAGGATCGCCCTTTGCAATAATATTAGGTACCTACGCGTGTGACCGCGACTTTAACGGTAACAAAGTATTATGGCTCCCACAAAATTGTGCTTGGTGTGCGGTACCAAAAGGACTGTGAATGGAATCAAACTTCCCATAATTATATTCGATATTTTGATACCTTTAAGCTTATTATAGTTATGGGATGGGATACATCATACGTAAGTAAGAACGTAAGATCATAAAATACGTAATAATAATAAATTATCGTGGACTATTTAGGTACATTTAATTGTAGGTTAAAAAATGCTAAAGATCTTTTTTGGTCGACTACCAATTGCGCTTTTTACAAGCTTTTATTTAACTTGCAATGTACGTACATACCTATGTAGGTTTTTGGAACGAAGTGCCTTATCGCGCGTTGCGAAAGGGGGCTAGGCAGAAAATTTGGTAACGACACTTTTTGCCGGTAACGACACTTTTTGCCGTCGTAGTTTTTTTTACATAGAAAGCAAGCCAGAGTACTAGGATAGCAAAAACATGCAAGCGAGTGTGCCAAAACAAATCTAAGGTATTAAATTTATTATTTTTATTATTATTTTTTGGTTCTTATATTTCGTGAGTGTGCCAGAACAAATCTAAGGTATTAAATTTCATGAGAAAGATTTATTTTAGCACACTTGCTGCATGTTTTTGCTATCCTAGTACTGACTGCAAGGACCTTCGTTCCATCCGGGTGGCCCTTGACACCTCTCAAGTTTTTTTATGTTTACATATTATGTTTTTCCGGGTGGAATCTTGCAACTGAATTTTAAATCAGTTATCCTAAAACCGATTGAGCTGAAATTTGGTATAAGTTACACGCTTATTTTGGATGACAATGCGTGCTTACGTCCCAACTCAGAGTCACTAACGGTTACTTAAATCGTTCCTTAGTAAAGAATCACCATACAAATTCTGTACTATGGAGCGATTTAAGTAATCGTTAATGACTCTGAGTTGGGGCGTTAGATAACTAAGCGTCAACATAGGTGACGTCATTCTAATTCCAATGTGGCGGATCATCCAAAATGGCGGTCTAGTTATATTTTCTGCATTACCACAGTATGGGTATCAAATGAAAGGGCTTGCTGAGGAGAACACGAAAAGTAACTTAAAATAAAAAATAAATGAATGTTATAAAAAACTTTTAAAAACAAGCTTTTTTTTAATTACCCTAAAAATAGAAAATAAACTTTAAATTTAATCAAACCAATCGATTTAGTGTATTTAGTAGGTACATGTATTACACAATTTATTGAATGATATAAAAACTTGTCGCGAGATTTCCGTATTTTATAGGAAATATTTTCTTTCATAGAATTACTTATGTAATAAGTATGTCAAGCTAGACTAGTTTTTAGTTTTTACACAGGTAAATCTCGCTACAAACTTTTAATATGTACCAAAACCATTGGTTTGATTTAATTTAAAGTTTATTTTCTTCTTTTTAGGGCAATTAAATAAAGGTTTGTTCTTAAAAAGTTTTTTTACCATTAATATCTATCCTAAAATGATAATTTAGTATCCCGACCCAGAGTGGCATCAAGTAATAACTTGATAGAGCTGATTCGCTGCAAATATCTTTAATGTATTCAAATAATTTATTAGTGATTTAGTTCGAAAGTACGAAAATAAATCTTTTAATGGAAGACAATTATTGCGTAATCTGATAAATACTTACTTATAGATTATGCCCTTAGTCTCCTCTCGCGTTTGTCATCTTAATGCAGTATAAATGATTATAGGTAGAAGTAATGTGTTACATTATTAATAACTTTGAACGTTCATGATAATTTGTTTTGAACGCTCGTTAAAGTTTAGAAGCATATATGTATTTATGTGTATGTAATTATGTTTTGTTTTATTACGATTGAGCTAATTGGGCATCATTTCTTGAAAGGTGAAGCTATATATCCAGTAAGTAATTCATTAAATAATTCTATAGCCTTATTATTTCGAAGTCGATTATTTTTTGGTATTTTTTAAATTATGTATTGCACTCTCCCGCAATACAGCAGCCACACAATTATGTGTGTTGAGGTTGCTAATACTCTCATAATATGAGCTTTTATCTATTAGATAGTATTTTTGTGAACTAAGAGAAAGAGACATAGACAGTGTCATTAAGTTTTAAACTAATTTTGAACCATAAAAGTAATCGACCATAGAAATAAGTCCCTTAACACCTTAAGTCGCGAAAAGATCCCTTCTTTTATTAAAGTCATCGCCAACTTCATCATTTATCTTCTTAAACTAATATCATAAAGCCAATACCTATTGAGAGCTCATCTGTTATCGATCATGTTATCCTAGAATACGTTCTGACAGTCATCGACCTTATCACTAGCTCATTTCACTCTCCTGTTCAGTGCTATAAAAATCAAAATCAAAATATTTTATTCATGTAGGTATCACTGATACACTTATGCACGTCATCATTTTTTTATCTACCAGCTTTTCGGAAGGGTGCTTTGTCATGGAGGAGAAGTAAAGCCGTAAAGAAACTCCTCAGCACATCTTTTTAAAAAATATTACAAAAGAGAAAATATTACAAAAATATTTACTAATCTGAGCGGAACTGGTTGCAGAACTGGTCATTTCCATGCATCTTTGCAATATTGTTGTTGATTTCACTTATTAAAGGCTATTCATGTGAGTAAATACGCATGTCTGTTCAAGCAGAAAAAAGAAAGGAAAGGGAAAAGACGAAAAGGAAGAAAAAAGGAACATTCTTTATTTAAAAATGCTTTAGGTATAGTAAAATAAATAACAGTGCGATAAAATAGTTGAGCTTTACAAGATTCTAGGTAGTTTTTTTATTAAGAACGATTATGAAATCCAATAAAGGCTTTGATCTAGATGTGAGAGAGAGATTAAAAAGAAACCTCAACTGGCATTCACAAGCTTTTAAACCCATTCATAACAAACTCAAACTCATTTTTTTTATTTCGTCATAGGAACAAACGGCTCACTTAACAAAACTCAAAAGTTACTAAATTTTAATTACATAATGTGTGACTCGATCAATACTAGTCCATTGATTCTAGGATGGATCAAAAGTAACACCCTAAAGTTATGATGGTTTTAGTTTTTATCATTCTAACTCGCTTTCCATACACGTATCATTTGTATAGGTATCTGTATTTCATCTGTTATGACAAACGACAATACGTCTTCATATTCCTATTGTTCCCAAACAAAGTTTTCAGCATGCATCGTACAGGATATCAACTAAAATTGGATCTGTCAAACGCAAGTCAATGTAGCAGAAATATTTTGTTTCGTTTCTTTTCAAAATACAAAACTGTCGAAGAAAGTCGATGGTTGTGGGAAATTGGTAGATATGTTACCGGATATCTGTATAATGCAGGTATTCAGCACAATCCCTAGGCAATGTGTATAATACCTGAGTCGTTTTGGCAATGTATTAAATTATATTAATATTATTCACCATTCATACTTTACCTAGGTAAAGTATACGTTTCCCATCTACTGTACAGAATACCTGCAGGTCCACCGGCAATGAATAAAATTAATAGATTTGGGTATGTGTAGTCAACTTGGATGGAGGTTGGAATTAAGAATTTACTTATAAACACACTCAAAACAAATTGTTATATTTTTTTATACATTTTAAATTAATGCTCGACCGAAATCCCACTTGATGGTAAGGGGAGATGCAGTCTAATGGCTCCTACACACTATGCCGCCATCATCCCGCGCGGTATGAAGCCATGGCGACATATTTTGCGGATATCTTGCCGGCGGCATGTGCCGCAGAAATCGGCTCAGTGCCGGATACCAACATCAGTCTTGTAGAACACATGGTGATGATGATACATGTGCATGTTGTGTTTGTTTAACTCACTATACTTTAATAAAATGAATATTTTTCAAAGTTTCGATTAGGGAGCACTATATTGATAAAACTGAAAGGGACGGTTTTCTGTACATTTAATATTATTTTTAAATTTCGAATAGGGGGCACTTAAACAACCAGTTAGAACTCAAAAATATTTTTTTAAATTATTATTTGTAACTATGTCTGTTTGTCTCTCCGGGCATCGATGTAGGTAATTGGGTAGGTATATTAATTACATCATGTTATATTATATAACAAAACTTTATATCCCGAGAAATATAAATTCAAATTCAAATTTATTCATCAAGAATATGTTTACATATTATGTACAGGGTGTTGGGTAATACAATTTTATAGTATATTGACTAAACTAAATGATCGTCAGCTGCCTAAACTAGGCGTAAGCCTGTAATATAGGCAACTGAACTCTCCCAAGAGGTATCAGTTTACTATAATACGTATACTTTGGTACAAGGTAAGTACATAAAACAATAAAGGCCCTTGGAAACATTTTAATTACCAGCAATGCTTCTTTTTAGTTATTGAATGACAATTATTCCTTTTTCGTGCCAGGAACGAACTGATATTAGGCTTGTGGCTTTTTTATGCGGCAAAGCCAACGGCATAGTGTGTAAGAGCTATAAGATTCACTCTTTTGCTTGAAGACCAGATGAGTACTTAAATGACAAAGACGCATGGAAATGACCAACTCTACAACCAGTTCTGTTCAAGTTAGTGATATTTTTTTGTAATAAAATATATACCAATGTATTTTTATTTTCAAAATTTTTAAAAGATTTGCTAAGGAGTTTCTCGACGGCCTCCATCCTCCTCCACGATAAAAATCCTTTCCGAAAACCTGGTAGATTAAAAAATGTGTCAGTGATACCTATATGAAAAAAATATTTTGAATTTTGACTCTCTCCACGTCATTGGCGGGTGGGTGTAGTGTTTGCGCAACTTTGCAAGAATTCCATGTATCGTTGCAGCAGCTTTAGCCTTTGGTTCAATGCACCGCCAAAAGTTGGGGTTTTTACCTTAACTCATAACAACTGAAGGCGATCGGTATATTCTTAATGTACGTTGTGTGTACGTTATGAAAAGTAGGGCTCGGGTGAGCGGGCTCCTGGTACGTGCGGTTAATATACCTACACGTATCTTAGAATTCTACAAGATTGGCTGTGCCCCACTCGGTTACAGCCCAAATTGTGAGATTTATACGTTCCACTACCACTCTGCTATCGTCTGCGTACCTATAGATAACAGGCATGAGCAGGTCATTACTATGTATCAAGAAGAAATCCCAAACCTAGCCGATAAGGCCAGAGGATATGTCGGAGCTGGAAGCTTGCTTAAATGTAAGAATGCCAAAGTTTGGGTTTGGCAGCCAAAATCCTTTGTGGCAAGTAAACTTTTACTGCCTGCCCTCACGTCTCGCCCCTCTCCCACTTGCTTGTTTTTGTCTTTTACACACATTACCAACTACATGCTACTAGCATGGAGTATTGTATAGAATCCCTGGGCGAAGTATGAAATAAATAATATTCAAAACGTTACCTGAACGTTTTAGATATTCTATACATTGCTAGGTATTGTATAGAATGCTGAATTATACAGATATCCGGTAACAGATATATAGAAACGTATCTAGTCTGCGTATCTAGTCAATAAACCGGGTTTAGTAATAAATTGAAGATTTTGCGGTAATAACACTAATAAATAAAAATATATATAAAAACCCTACTGCGTAAAAAAACTGAACAGAAAAGAACAAGACCAGTAGTTAGTTTACAATGTTGTTAAAAGTAATACTGAACAACTACGAGATTAACAGTCGGGACCCATTCTTCAATCAATCATATATTGTTTGTTTATATTTTTTATTTGTTTTTATTTTACACTTTATAATTAGGTTTCATTGAATTAGGATTATAAGACGGTAAAAGTTCTCAAGCTGAAATCGATCAAGCCGTTTAGTTACATGCACTTGAAAAACATAACCCTCTTTCTGGCGCAGTCGGGTAAAAAAGGTTGGTTTTGTTTTGTGCGGTAATCGCAGGGGCGATCCTTCGATGTATGTAATGTGGACTGTATAAATGTATGTATGTATGTATGAAGCAGTAGGTTGGTAGTATGTCCAATCCAATACCAAAATCAGTAAGAAAGAACCCACCAACCTTAACATCCAATGTCGCAGGATTGCGCTGCGCACGACTGCTTCTTTCTTTCACGGCACGGCCGGAGGACAGCACCATAAACGTTATGGTCTTCTGATGATGGAAACTCCACGAACGTCGTGAATTCTACCGATCTTCTTAACGGAGTTGACGCAACTCGCGATATTTTTCCTTTGACATTAAGTGTCAATTTTGGAAGGGTTTTACTTTTTCTTTCACACCGACCAGTGTTAAAGGATTGAACATACCCCCCACCGAAATCAGTGTGATGATTTCCTAATAGTGTCGGTGTGTGAAGAATGAGTGTGTTAATAATTTGTGTTAATGAATATTTACGAAATAATTCAAAATAAAATAAAGAAACTTGTTAGTGTTAAGTAAAAATTTGAGTGTATGAGCCTAATCAAAGTCCTAACCTAATAACCTAATTTTATATTTAGTTTGCATATGGCAATGGGCAGATTTTATTTACTGGTCTTTTATAAACCCCAGTTTGCGTGCGTACAGTAACTACACGTACAATGTTATCAAAACCAGGGTGAACCTCTTCTATTCTGCCAAGAGGCCACTGCAAAGGTTTGGTTAAGTTAGATTTAAGAAGCACTAAATCACCCTTCTTAACATTTGGAATTGAGGTGAACCACTTTTCTCTTTGCTGTAAAGTGTGCAAATAATCATTTGACCATCGCTTCCAAAATGATTGTGATGCCTTTTGAATACATTGCCAACGTGACAATCGATTCATCTGAACATCTTCAAAATTATATTCCGGAACAGTTAATAAATTCTGTCCAATTAAAAAATGACCCGCAGTCAGAACTTCAAATTCATTAGGATTATTTGAAAGGGAGCATAATGGTCGCGAGTTCATAATTGCCTCAATTTTACAAAATAAGGTACTTAACTCCTCAAAAGTCAAGGACCTATCACCTACTACACGGTAGAGATGATGTTTGGCGGATTTTATGCCTGCCTCCCACAGACCACCCATGGAAGCTGCATTAGGCGGGTTCGTACGCCATTCGACGCCTCGCGACGATAATCCAGAAAGAATTTCATCAGAATTAGACGTAGAATTAAAATAATTAGTAACGTTTTTTAAATGTTTAGCTGCTGCAATAAAGTTTTTTCCACAATCGGAATATAAGCAACTACAGAGACCGCGGCGTGCCACAAAACGATCAAATGTGGCCAGAAAACATTCGCAAGATAAATCTGAGAGCACTTCTAGGTGCACTGCTTTTGTAGAGAAACATACAAATAAACACATATATGCCTTAGTAACCTTTGCATTTCGCCGCATACCTTCTTTTATAAAGAATGGACCACCAATATCGCAACCAACATGGTCAAACACCTTGTTGGCCTTAAGCCTAGTTGCAGGTAACGTACCCATCATAGGCTGTGTGGAGTATGGACGAAATTTAAAACAAGACCGACATTTCGACAAAACTGAACGAATTACACTACGAGCGTTTATTATCCAGTATTTATTATTCAAAATGCCTTGCAAGGTGCGCGGTCCTACATGCATGTATAATTTATGAAAATAATCAATTATTAAATTTGTTATGTGGCACTTCTTAGGTAATAGTGCCGGATGTTTTATATTATATGGTAAATCCGACTGTTGTATTCGACCCCCCACCCTGAGGAAATTATCAGGGTCTATAAAGGGAGATAGTTTGCGAAGGGATGATACATGAGTTCCCTTTGCTAGCATTTGTATTTCAGAATAAAAATAATTATTTTGAATGACTTTTATAGTTAAATCATGTCCCTGCTTTAACTCACAAGACTTTAGTGAACCAAATGTTCGATCAGATTTTTTACATTTTAAATTATTTATAAAACGAAGACACCACGCTGTTACGCGCTCGAGTTTACTGAACGATGAAATTTTATTAAAGGAATATTCGAGATCATTAAAGTTATTTAAATTATAAGAATTAAAGGTAAATGTGTCTACGTTAGTTTTAAGTTCTGGAATGATATCATTTTCTTTTAAAATTAACGTACTTCTTGGCCAACAATGCGGATCTCCAGCAAGCCATGCAGGGCCACTAAACCATTCGTCCGCTACTGCTAAAAGTTGTTCAGGCAGCGCGCCTCGAGAACAGAGGTCGGCTGCATTGTTCTCACTGTTTACATGAAACCAGCAATTGGGCGGAATCACATCAACAATCTCGCTAACACGGTTAGCCACGAACACTTTTAGCTTGTATGGCGGAGTCTGTAGCCACGACAAAACTACACTCGAGTCGCTAAAGGCAACTATTGGTAAATTAAAATCTTTAACGTTTTGTACGACAAAACGAACTAGCTTCGATAACAGCACGGCTGCCATAAGTTCAAGCCTAGGGATAGACATTAACGGCTTCAATGGAGCAACTCTAGATTTGCTCGTCAATAGTTTGACTTTGACGTTCCCATCCTTGTCAGTACTACGAAGATATATGCAAGCTGCGTAACCCAGTGATGACGCATCACAGAAACCGATTAATTGCACGTTTACAAACGAATTCACTAGAAGGTGTCGCTCAATGCGAAGTTGTGAAAGGATCGGTAATTGACCGATAAATTTATCCCATTTTTGTAATAATTCGTATGGTAAACGGTCATTCCAGCCGAGGCTCAGTTTCCAAAGATCCTGCATGATACATTTGGCAACGAAAGTACACGGCGAAATAAAACCAACCGGATCGTAAATACTAGCCAGCAGCTTAAGTACTGAACGTTTCGTTCCGTCATTATCTTTTAAATTATAATTAAATGAAAAGAAGTCGCATGACGGCAACCATGTCAATCCTAGGACTTTTAAGGATGATGATAAAGTATCATCTTGAAAATTTATTTGCGTTATTTGTTCTGATTTCATTCGTGTCAGTAGCTCGGGACAGTTGCTAGCCCACTTACGTAATTCAAACCCGCCTTTTTTCAGAAGACTCATTAAACCGTCTTGTAAGGTACAAGCTTCGTCTACAGATTGCCATGACCACAAAAAGTCATCAACGTAGACACCCTCCTCTAGAACTCGGGAAGCCTTACAGTCTGACCGTTCGTCTTGGGCAAGTTGAAGCAACGTGCGAATAGCCGTGTAAGGCGCGCTACGCAGTCCGTAAGTGACCGTTTTCAGCTCGTAAACTTGTACTGGGTCTGACGGTGCATCACGCCATAATATGTGTTGATAACACCTATCAGCGGGGTCGATGAGCACGGCTCGATACATTTTTGACACGTCCGCCGTAAAACACACGTCGTAGAGACGAAAGTTAATAATAATTTTTAAAATATTTGGAAGTAATTTACGGCCGGTCAAAAGGTTGTCATTTAGTGACACCCCAGTACTAGTTTTCTGTGATCCATCAAAGACCACACGCAACGGTGTTGTGGAGCTAGAAGGCCGTAACACACAGTGATGTGGTATAAAATATTTAGACGGCTCCGTACCACGATATAGCTCCATATGTCCCAGTGACTCGTACTCCTTCAGAAAATCAGAATAAGCCTTCTGGAACTCGGGTGAGCGCGCAAGTCGGCGCTCGACATGCGTGAGTCTCCTAAAGGCTGTGTCAAACGAATTACCTAACGGTTCGTGATTTGGCTTTAGTAAAATAGGTGAAACATATCGGCCACTTTCGTCACGATAATGTTTCTCAATATATAATTTTTCAGCGACTTCATCATCGGGATTTAAAGGAATATCGCACGGCGAGGATTCTATTTCCCAAAATCGCTTAAGAGTATCATTTAAATGATCATCAGTGGTGTACGACACCAACGTTGTAGACGCTACAACGTTCACTTCCGTGACGTCACAAGTCGACGGGGTAATTAGTTTACCTGTGATAATATACCCAAATATGCTATCCAGCACGGCTGGCATATTGGGACCCATAATAATTTTCTTCCCACTGTAAATATGGGGAAAAACGTCACCGCCTAAAATTAAATCAATTGGCGATTGCTTATAGAAATGAGGATCAGCTAAAAATAAATTATCATACTGTTTTATTATATGCTCAGGAATTTTAATGGAAGGTAGATCTGAAGTTACTTTCTGAAGAATAACAGCATCAATATTAAAAGCAGGTTTATCAGTGTGACGCGGCCTTAAGCTACATGACGTCATGCCGTAGTTCTTAACTAAACCATCAGCTAAACCGCAAATGCTAAATGGACATTTACGTTGAGATAAACCTAAACGTTGTAAGCATGCAGCGGAAATAAAATTGGATTGTGCACCGGAATCAATTAATACACGACATGGTTGATAGACGTTAAAGTTATCTAAAATATAAACAATCGCGGTACCCAACAACACCGTACTGTAACTATTATTATCAGTTGAAGGGCCTCCCGACTGGGCGGGCGCACTTGCAGGAATCGATGCATTACCGGAGTCATAAGAGGAAGCGAGAAACGTTTTCGTTACGTCCTGATGCAATAATAGATTATGTGGTCGCTCACAAATAATGCATTTAAATTCACTCCTGCACTGTTCAACAGTGTGATTAGGTTTAAGACAATTATGACATAACTTCAACTCATCAGCACGGCTGATTCGTAGCGAAGCACTCAATTTACGAAATTGAGCACAGCGATATATCATGTGATTGTCTCCGCAATGCAAACAAGATAAATTATTTTTTGAGTTTGATGACGATGCATGCGCGTAGTTTTTCTGTGCACTGTTTCTAGTTCGCGCCGTAAACCTACTTACATCTGGTTGACGTTTATTCTGTACAACGTTTTGGTTGCTTGTACTAGCACCATAAGAACTAGAATGATCCAACACTTTTATTTGATTAGTAACATAAGAAATCAATTCAGAGAATTTTGGTATCGACTTCTGATTGATACTTTGTTCAAATGATCTACGAGTGTATGGATCCAAGGCGCGTAATGCTATATGACACAGAATGTAACTATTCAAATCTTCAATATCAAGAGATTGTATAGCTTTGTATGAGTTATCAAAGGTTTCCAAGAAATTATTCAACTGAAAGGATGATTCCTTCGCAATAGGTGTAAAGTTTAACATTTTATCTAAATAATTCCCAAATAACATTCGGTTATCTTGATACCTGTCGAGTAAAGCTTGCCAAACTATATCGTAATTATTAGCAGATATCGGAATACTTTTGACTATGTTCAAAGCGGAACCTTTGATACATGAGAGTAAATAGTGAAATTTATCTATATTAGGTATCTGAGGCTGATTATGAACCAACGAACAGAATGTCTCGTAAAAAGTATTAAAATTCTCAATATTTCCATCGAAACAAAACAACTCCAATTTTGGAAGACGTGGCCTAGATTCGATGCACGACTGTGTTTTTTCAGTTTTAACGTTCGCTAGTAATTTTGAAGAAATCAATTTTATACGGAAATACAACTCATCAAAACTATTCAATTCCTGACTTTGAAATATGGTTTTCATACCAGCTTGTAACTGACATTTATAAATTTCAAAAATGCATAATTCGAAAGATGAACGTAGTTCATCTATATCCGTGACACGCAATAGAAACATTTCACGAACATTGCTGTCACTTACATTTAATGACATGTCAGATATTATTTGTAATTGTTCAAAAATTCTTTGCTTTTTGTTGATTAAAACGTTTAATTCAACATCACCTATGCACTCCTCGTACACTTCCTGAACCTTCTGACCCTTTTTAGCCATTGCAACGTGCAAACTAAATATATTATGTCACATAAAATAAATGAATAAAGAATTGCCTACTCTATGTTCGGCTCGAAGGCCACAAAAAATTGTGCGGTAATCGCAGGGGCGATCCTTCGATGTATGTAATGTGGACTGTATAAATGTATGTATGTATGTATGAAGCAGTAGGTTGGTAGTATGTCCAATCCAATACCAAAATCAGTAAGAAAGAACCCACCAACCTTAACATCCAATGTCGCAGGATTGCGCTGCGCACGACTGCTTCTTTCTTTCACGGCACGGCCGGAGGACAGCACCATAAACGTTATGGTCTTCTGATGATGGAAACTCCACGAACGTCGTGAATTCTACCGATCTTCTTAACGGAGTTGACGCAACTCGCGATATTTTTCCTTTGACATTAAGTGTCAATTTTGGAAGGGTTTTACTTTTTCTTTCACACCGACCAGTGTTAAAGGATTGAACATGTTTTTAAAATCACAAACAATATAGTACCTAATACAGACACAGAACTAGAGAAGACATAATAGTACCCCCCTCCCTATTGGTACCGTGTACAGAAGAGTCACTCCGCAAAATCATTCTTGCTACGACACAATAAAGGGTAAATTAATATAATCGCACAGCGCTAATCGTCAACAGACGTTGTCATCTAGACGTTCCCTCTCTTTCTAATCATAACTGTTATCCTGTCTGACAACGTCAGGATTTTCTTTTTTTGTGATGACATGTGTGATAGATTACGAATGCATGACACGGCCAGCGCAGAGCACCAGCGCGTGGCAGCCCTTCTGAAATTGTCCCGACACGTCGAACATCATACCAAAAGTGCGCAGTGCGCCAGCCCTGATACAGTGAGTTTTTTGCTGACACTGACATGATAATCTCGTAATGATCTCGTAACAGAATGAATTGTAAGTATGATCTGTGTAATCATAAATCTCTTCACCATACTCAAATTAAAAAGGCAGTCTCTATTTCAAAAATAATGCTATTATTTACTGACTTTTTAATACTAGATGATCAGGAAGCAAAATTATTACTTTAAGATTATTTTTGTATGATAAAGTAGAAAAAAAAGATATTTTACTTACATTTGTTTCTCTTTTTTTGTTGAATATTCATTATTATACAGTATAAGATACAGAACTAACAATACAAGTATGTTGAGAGCGTGGGTTATTTTACACATAAGTATTATATTGGGGGCCACACAATAGGTTAATAAGCAAGATAAGGTGGATGATACAGCAGATATTTTGATAAATCGGCCGGCTGCTACTCGAGCAGGCAGCCATAATAATCTCTGCTCGATGATTTATACCCTGCAGCCACTTTTATTTCTTTCTTCGTCTCAAGAAAAACGTCCAAATGAGACTATCAACCTGGAGTGTGAGGATCAAAAACAATTGAATTGGACAAAACGTGACCACTTGCTATCTTCATGTAATGTTTTTTTTGTACACAAAGAAACTGCATATTTCTTTAAGAAAGTACCAGTAGCCCTGTGAGTAGGAGATAGTTATTGGATGGTAGACAGAATAGGTAGTGTACAGTTAAATAGTTACTAAAAACTAAACTAGAAATACGTACTTTATTACATTCACATAACTTATATAATAATTATCATAATAAATATTTTATAACCTATAAACAAATAATACAACATAAATATTACACTTACAATCTTTGAGCCTGTAGCGACCCCATGGGCGTAGCCAGGTTTTAGTTTCGGGGGGGGGGGGGGGGGGGGTTCAAAATACAACGACTAAAAGTACATAAAATAACGCTAAAGAAAATTGAGACTTTATTTTTTCTCACGACGTATGTAGTGCCATCTATTATTAGTTTAGTCAAAAAGTTCAAAAACGTGTTTAATAGAAATAAATAAAGCTCCTAAAAATATGTGCGATAGCTCATTCAATTCGGAATGACGTCTAGAAAAATGTTTTTAAGGGTTTATTAGCACATAAAAATTTCAGTCCTTAACTTTTCGGGGGGGGGGTTTGAACCCCCGAAACCCCCATTTCACAACCCCTGGCTACGCCCATGAGCGACCCTACATTTGTATTATATTTTTGTAAATAAGCAACCTTATTTTGTTACCATGGCATTTATAAATAACATCATTTTCATTCATTCATCTTTTTCACGTCTTTCTATTGTAATTTTATTAAACTCTCTAATCGTGTTCGGAGTTGTATTTATTTCCACACGCATTCCACAAGCCAATGTGTTTCAAATGCATATAACTAATATATGAAATATTTCCACTCCTCCATGAAAACTTTAAGTGCATCTTTCATTTTTCTCCGTCCGCGTAATCGCAAAAAGGCCTAAACATTTTTACTTCACCTATTAATATAAAAATAATGTATTTATTATGTGTTATAGATGAACAAAAGACGGGAATGGTTAACATTTTCCGTCCCGTGCGTCGAGTCGGAGCCATCCGTAGCCCGCGCGTAGCGGACGGACGCACGCTTCGTCGACGGCGACGCGACGGTCACACATAAAAGAAAAGAATCACGTGTTTACGACAATCTGTCTACAGTTCGCTGCTGTTAACATTTTATTATTTTTTACAACATTTAATTTAGGTAGCGCTCATAGTCCGGCGCACGGCGGCTTGTGTCGATTCATAAGTAATCGACAAAAATAAGCTACAGCGGCCGCGGTCGGTAGTTGGAGGGGAGTCCGCTAGTGGCAAAAAATGCGTTTCCGTGCTTTTCAGGGCACGTAAAGCCATCGGTTAGTAAAATAACAGTCGTTAAGCGATGTCGGAGGCACTCAGGCGTCATGAAAACTTCCGACTCGACCCTCGGGTTGGCCACTAACCCCTCCACCAATCCGCACTGGAGCAGCGTGGTGGAGTATGCTCTAGGCCTCCTCAAGAGGAAACCCGTGCTCAGTACTGGGCCGTTAATGGGTAGAAGCCACAGCCACACCTAATTTGTAACATGGAAGGTAATTATGAAAAATATGGTAGAGTTTTGGATTCGAACCAAGCTCACCCGTAATCTAGTATTCGAGCTACAATTTATTTACGAAATACCGTTAAATTACACTAAGGAAGAAAATACATTTTGTTAACTTGTTATAATGTATAAAGTATAGATATAAATAGTAAGTATAAATAATTATTAAAATCAGAAAAACAGAGAAACACAGATTAAGTTCCATTATCATTAAAATTTGGTAAGTTAGTTTAAATATTTCAAAGTTCACTTACTCGAAGTTTTATTAAATTAACGAACTTTAAGCACAGAATAAATAATTACACTTAAAAAGTAGGTACTTTAAGTTTGATTCAAATCACGACATAAAGGCAGCGGCTCACATCCATTGCACTGCGGAGGGATGTACACGACGCAGCTCTCCTCACCGATGCAGACATGGTCTTTGCACACTTCCAGAGCTTCCAGACATGATCTGTAAGCTGTGGAGGGTTTAAAGTTATCAGTACCAGTTTAAAGTGTCAATTTTCGGGATGGAAGAATAACAATTGTAAAACTTTGGGAGGTTGTATGGATGTTTTGTTACAATTTTACGCAATAACTACTGAACGGATTTTCATGACATTCAGGTAGATAATGATATAGAATAATTGGACATAGAGTATTTATTATCCCGGAAAACCCGGACAAACTGTAACAAAATAATAAATTTATCAGCAGATACCTATTCGGTTTTCCTGTTAAAGTGTTAACGCTCAAACTCAGAGTCACTAACGGTTACTTAAATCGCTCCTTAGTAAAGAATCACCATACAAATTCTGTACTAAGAAGCGATTTAAGTAACCGTTAGTGACTCTGAGTCGGGGCGTAAGGAAATAAGTTAGAAACGGGCATTAATCATCACAACAACGTGATATACAAAGTTAATTGAAGTACCTATCACTACATACATAGTATAAAACAAATATTGTAATTCACGAGGAGAAGGAGGTTTTCACTTAAGATAAGGCCTGTGAGTAAGGCCTTCTGTCCACATCGACGCAAGTCATACGCACGTCAATTGTAGCTTGCTTGCGTCTTGCGTGATAAAAGTACGAATAGTGCCAGCCCCAGCATTACAGTGTGGTGTGAGTGAGAGAGACAGACGAGTGCAAGTGTCCTTACTGTCGATGCATTCCCCGTTAAAACAACACCCGCCGCAACACTGCTCGTGGTCAGCACACTGGACAAACAAACAAACAAACAAATAAAGTGCTATACTATATCAGCTTATTTATTTATTATTACATTTAGGATGAGTTCGACCAAATATTGCCCGTTCATCTTGTGCATATTATAATATGATGACGTTCGTCATGTTCATAAATGATGATGATTCTTAATATTATACACAATTGTGAAAGGGAGGGAAGTGCTACTCATATTTAAAAGTATAAATTAATCAATATGTAATATGTACATTTGTATATTATTTATGTATTTATTAGTTAAATTATTTTCGGATGTAATGCTAACTGAATAACAATAGATTTCTGCAAAGTAGGCCTAACGCCTGATACTATCTAATATTAACGGTGTTATCAACATTTAAAATGAAAAAGGTCCTGAAAACGTCGTGCTATTAAAAGGACGTAAGTGCCTACTCTGAAAAAGATTGATCTACAAACAACCTCGTAATTTTCCTTAAAAATGGAAATGATTGCTAGCAATTTTCTCATTAATACGCGACGCGCGAACCCAGCGTTATGAACAGCTACTTTGCATAATATTTTCAATTGTAAGAGGATTTTGCATTTTAAAAAGAATCACACGCTCTTGTCAACACTGTCTTTAGGACCAAAGGGCTTGCTTTAGGGCTATTTGTACGTAATCTTTCATTTCTCTACACAAATATCACATATTTTCAAGAACAATTTACAATAAAAACATTTCTTGCTTGTTGAGGGCTTAAAATAAAATCATTATGAATATATCCCATATCCGTATATCCCACCACACACATTTTCATGTCAAATGTTGATAAGGCAAGACCATATGCCTCTCCATCAAAAAGTTATCAAATCTCATGTAGAGCCAAGCTTCTATCTACACGCCTTAACTCTACAAACCCTAACTTCACTAAATCTACACCTTAGTCAAAATATGAGGCTTGCTTGTTTCGCTTCCGTCATATGGGCCGTGGGCGTAAGGTGAAAAAAAATATTTATTTTATTCTTTATTTATTTAGAATATTTAAACTTTATTGAACCAAAAAAATGGTACAATTGGCGGACTTGGAAGTGGCGAATGCTAAGTAGCATTCTCTAACAGTCAACCTTCAGGATGTGCAGATAATGGTTGAAGACCATAACCATAACCATGTTATGGTTAGATAGACCACCATGTTATGGTCAGATAACCATAGAAAACAATCATATAAATATTTATAGTAATAACGAATAGGTATGGGAGGGGAATTAATGACGAACAGAGTCAATGATACATATCACTAGAGAGAATACAACTGAAAAGTGAAACTAGTTAAATACAGTAATACTTACATTAAAAACATAAAGATAGAAAGGGAAACAGTTAATAAAATTCTTTCTTGGCCTGCAATGCCTAGTCGATCAATGGCTCGTTTTTACGTTTTTCAGCTTAACGTAAAACAATTTTCACTGCATACCTATCTTATTTTTATTATTAACGCAATGTATTAGTCACGAAAGGCATGCCATGTGTAAGTTATGTCTCAGACTGTAGGTATGTAAGTACATAGCGTGCAGATTAAAAGTCAAGCTCTTAAATCATTTTTTCTGACACTATCAACACAGAGCATGAATCTCGGCTTAGGACGTTCTCAAGGGCTGTTAAATTAGATAAAGGAGTACCTAGAACATAGCTTTTTTTTCTTTATTTAAGTTACCTTTTCAGGTCTTTTTGTTTCTACTTTAATTTCATTTACTATAGGCGAATAAAATGGCAATTTAAAAATGTCATCGTAATAAATAGTAGCAGAAGTAGTATTCGAAAAAAAACTAAATTAATAATAATAAGCAAGTAAGTAAAATGGATAAACTTCTTCATTAAGTGTTAATAAGAATATTATATCAATGAGGTTTCATATTTTACCACTAGTAGGTGAGTTTTAGAAAATACAATGGAGTATAGAGGTAATGTAGGGAAACTCATGGAGAGTTGAAAAGGTATCCAGCGGCTTACCGTATGCTTACATACCAGTAGTAGGTAAGTTTAATGGAAGCATACACGATCAAGTGTACTTGTCAAGTTTGCAGTTTGACTTAACTTTGCAGTTTGATTTGACGCGGCATCCAGTGTGCATGAGACAGCTTCATGACCAAATAACTATACCGTGGATATACACGATCAAGTAGGTATACTAGATGCCGCGTCAAGTCAGCTGCAAACTTGACAAGTATACTTGGTCGTGTATGGCATCTATTAGAAAATACAATGGAGTATAGAGGGGGAGAGTTAAAAGTGTATCTAGTGTTAAGCAGTAAACAAATGGCAATATGGTGAATGCACACTTGCACAGTGTATGATTATAGCATGGAGTATAGAGGTAAGGAGGAACAACTGCTTAAATGGCAATACACTCGTATTCCTGTGCGCCACAGGGAAATTATAGCAGTTGTTGACAGATTGAAGTAAGACAGTGACAGTCCTGTATACTCATTAAACTATACACAAAACTTCAACTGTTTACGTAGTCCAATTTCTCATGTTTCCTACCTTTTATTTAAGAGTTTGGAGAGTTTGGACATTTTTCACAACAGAGTATAATACCTCTATACTCTATGGAAAATACAACGACTAATCATAGAACAGAAACAATACAGAGTATAAATTAAAAAAAAAACATTACCCGTTTCCCGCCAACTTTACAGTCCTGCGCGCGCGCATATAAAACAATACACGTGCACAATAACGCAAGCTTGATATCCATTTTAAATTAGAACCTTATTATTCTAACTAAAATAAACTACTGATCAGCGGTGATGATACTATGCATGTCTGAATGGTGACTAATGTGAGATGATATTCAGGTGCTTGTATTGTAAATATGTGAATGTATGAACTAGCGGCGCACGCGCTGGCCTCGGTATTGTGACCGAGTTAGTTCAACTGCAGTATGTACGAGTAAGTGATAGGCAATAAATTTGTAACGGTGATTATGTCCTTACAAAAGAACGTTTTTCAATTTTATAGACCTTTGTGTTTGATTACATTTGTTTCCCAGTAGGTACCTACGTATAATATGCGCACGATTGTTTGCAAACGTAGGTACTTTAGCCGTCTTGGGGCGGCTTAGAATAATAACCCGAATCCCACACCGGATGGGTGGCGTAAGAGGCGACTAAATCCGACCCGCTGGTGTTAGGGCCCCTCGAGGGATTATATTGGTAATATTGATTTAAATTGTTAATTAATACAATACCAATATTACTATTATTATTTTCTCCATGGGGTTTGCCTGGATAGCTACCACCCTTGAGCATGAGTCAGCCGCCAAATGACTCGTCGTGTTTCGGCTGGGGGCTTGAGCCTTGAGAGCCAGTTCCGTCTTTCTTTTTCTTCTCTCTTTCTTGGCCGGCAACGCATCAGTGATGCCTTTGGTGTTGCTGATGTCTATGGGAGACGATAGCCACTTACCCAGGTGGATAGTCAGCTCGTTTGCCGGCTATTTACGTATATCTGTCACATAAATATCTGCCCAGGTCGAGAATCGAACCCAGGACCCCGCTTTGCAGGCAGGGTCGCTACCAACTAGGCTACAGGGTCTCCAAAAACAGACATAGAATAAATGCGGATGAATGCCTGACAAAAATAAATAACAATGTTTTGTGCGGGTAATATTTGCTAACAAAAAGATTATGTTTTCCAAGGAAATTCATGGCGAGTTTCATAGCATAAACATGGATTTGAGAACTAACATCTGTCTCATAAAGTCTGTGCGTTTGAGGATCAAAGCGGAATCCTTTTATTAGTTAATTTGTCTAAATTGTTATGACATGTACGAGTACAGTCATCTAAAGAGTTAAGTCTGCAGGGCATGATACAAAAATGTTCCGTATTGTTTAGTATACCTGACGCCCTTGTAGCCTAGTTGGTAGCGACCGTCTGCGAAGCGAGCGGTCCCGGGTTCGATTCTCCGCCGTGGCAGATATTTATGTGACAGATAAATATTTGTACTCGGGTCATGGGTGTGATTGTGATGTGTTATACGTGTCGTCCATGCCACTCGCGACATAGGTAGGTAATAACGTACTGCGGGGGTATGAGTGTGTTAGCGTTTATTATTATTATTATAGCAAACTGCAGACTTACTTGAAACGCAACATATATCTACATATATTAAACTCAATTACATCCAAGAGAATTATGTCAAAAATTTATGAAACAGTCAGACGACTGCATCATTTGCCAGCTAAATGAGTCATTAAATTTTAACGAGTTTGGTGTTAATTTCATAACGAATTTCGCATTTCATAATTTGGTAAATATTGGGTAATAGTCGCTTGGTCCATTAATTAAACAGCCCTGGGAATTTTATCGCGATAACTTTAATTTTGGTACCTGTGTCGCGCAAACGATCCGGTGAAAATTGCATTATTTTTCAATGTTTATCGTGTTTATTCGATTCTGCTGCAATTTGCGTCAAGAACCGTGAAACGTAAATTGATATTATTGGCTTATTTCTTTTTAGTTATTGAGAGACTTATTAAGTTTTGTTATTTTTTTGACTGATATAAATGGAAAAGTTTGTTATCCATATCGAAAATTTTATATTTAAAATTACATTAGTGGAAGACACTTTTCAGTTGATTATTATGAGTTTTTTTTTAAATAATCTGTTACTAATTCTTAGACCATGGCAACTATCTAACTTACGCCCTAACTCAGAGTCACTAACGGTTACTTAAATCACTCCTTAGTACAGAATTTGTATGGTGATTCTTTACTAAGGAGCGATTAAAGTAAGCGTTAGTGACTCTGAATTTTAAGTAGGTAGTCAATTTCAGTGATAGTATTGTCATGTTTGCGTATTTACGCAATATTTTTGGATAGATAAAAGTATACGGGTACCACTATTCGGTGATACTCGAGGTCATTGAACACAGAATAGATAAAACTAAGGTCATTGTATTGGTAAGTAGAAAAATACACAAATATACTTAACGTTATTTTATTTATTTTTTGCCGTTTTTTAAGACTATAGACTTCTTATAAGTTTTCCTGTAATATTTAAGGAAAGAACTATTCTCTGCATTTGTTTCAAAATTCTAGCTTTAGTAGTTTCGGAGATAAGAGGAGAATGGTTTTGGGCTTTAATTTTCATTCTTTCTTGAATAATTTTAAAACTATCCATTGTAGAAATATAAAAAAAATATATTTGAAATCCTTACAATAAGTCCTTTCATTTGACATACCACACGATACGGTTTGCAAAACAGTTGTTGTTTAATTTTGATATCGTTAAAAATTTTTTTTTTCAAAATTCAGTTGTTTACTTTATACCTTCGTCTTTGAGTCACAAAAAAGTATATGAGTACCAAATTTCAACTCATTCGGTCCAGTAGTTTCGGAGTAAATTGGCTGTGAATGGCGCTCGCCCAGACGCACGAGTGATCCTATAAGGATTCCGTTTTTGGTTTTTTCGTACGGAACCCTAAAAACTAACTATTACGGACTCAGTGTTACCTGTTGAACATCGACGAGACTATGATGCCAGGTCTTCCTGTTGGAAGTCTTCGTAGGTCTCCGCGTTATTATTACGAAAAAGCGCATTGCCAGCGGCATGGCCGTGTTTTCCGGAGTAATAAGTTCCCTGTAGGATCCAAGTGGTGGTTTACCTGTGTCCTAAATGTCATGTAAACCCGTTCAGTAGTTTTTGGGTGAAGGAGTAACAGACATCCTCTCAAACTTTTCCATCCATCCATCCAGGAACTATTAGGTAGGTATGTATATTGTATTATTTTTAATACAATATGTTCCGTGAAGCCTGCCTGACTTGCTACCGCTCCTAAACTTCTTTTGTTTTGTTCCGGTTGGGGGCTTGAGAGCCAGTTGTTATTTTCTTTATTTCTTGTCCGGAAACGTATCGTTGATGACTTAGATATACCTACCTGACACCAAGGGGGCCAATTTTTTTTGTAATTTCTTACAAGTTACGACACAGGTTTACCGTCATGGGATTTCGATTGGAATAGAAAACTATATTAGGCCGCCCAATAAGGCCAAAACCAATTGAAATCGCTTGAATCGAGTACTCAGTTTTGAGCGCTCCCATACGTCATACTAGGAATCAAATAAGCAACTGCTTGATACAACCGTGAAATACTGAAGCGAAAGATCCGTTCCACCATACGGCAATATGTGTATGTACATACAGCTATCTGTTCCAAATAGCCGTTTAATTGCACGCCTACCCATTTAGTAAACAACGCCATTCAACTACACGTTTCATTTCAACGCAAGTTAAATTATTTATTAGCTGAGTGTAGGTATAAAGTTCAACAGACAACAACAGAACCCCATTACGCCAGGTTGCTCTTCTATTATAATGAAACCTAATCAAACTTTTCGTATTTAAGTATGCACACTTTAATTTACTTGGGGCTTCGTATTGCGCCGTTTATTAAAAAGGCTGGTTGTTAATTAATTATCTAAAGAACTAATTGAGGTAGTTAACTTAACGTTACGACAGCTTTTGAAACAGTGATTTTGAATCTTTTAAAGGCCACTGCTCAAATATTAAACAAGGCAAGTTAAATTTTATCGTTCGATGAAAGGACTAGACATATGATTAAACGGCTAATTTAATCAGTTAGCTGCGACATTAGAACTCTACTGCGGGCCTATTATGAACTTTTATAAAACCATTCATGTTCCAGGTTCATTTATCGGGCTTGGAACGACGTATGATTGGCTAAAAAGCGGTCACGTGAAACTTTTTAGTCAATCAATCGTCGTTCCAAGCCCGATAAATGAATTGCCTGGAACATGAATGGTTTTATAAAAGTTCATAATAGGCCCGCTGGCTTGCTTCCAGCCAACTAGGTTTATCGCGGAATCGCTGTTTGTTCGGCGCAATGGACGATTAAAATATACAGATAAAAAAAAGTTTCTGTAAATATTTTTAGGGAGTTTAAAGTTATTCTTCAGGGAGTTGACCAAAAAATTATCCGATGTCTTTTTTAACGGCTCGTATCGTAGCTATAATTTATGACTTACTAGTACCATTCGATGCGATATCTTGTGTTCGATAAAAAATACACATGTGAGATCCATAATCTTGTACAAGTTGGACGTTTACCGAAAAACAATTTTCCGCTCTACTTAGAAAATGTTTTTCGAGCCGGAGCAATAAAACCCAGACGACTTATTGCAAACTTGTTTAGTTTTCCGTTTTGCAATGGCGCTTTACAAGTTTGTAAAGCTCAGCTTTCCAAAGGCAACGTTTCTTGCTCATACCTAAAAAATGCGCTTTCTCGTACTTCATTTTCTTCTTATCCTTCACCACTCCTGATATTTGCTATATTTTCATCACTGAGGAGAATTTGGATAAAATTTTGACTCCAATTTTATTTTATCTATGCAACTTCACAAATATGATAACATTCAAAATTTCATAAGCAACTCGAGTAGGTTATAATCTAATCTGACTTTGGCCTCGCTTCTGCTCTCACTTCTACTTTTCATATTAGATGATAGCGATTACATTCATTCGAAACGTTATTACTTAATTATTCCTAGATCTTGCCGAATTCTTCCCAGAATTACCATACGTTTATTTACTTACATACGTTATTTAACCATTATGTCAATTTTAAATATTTCAATTAGATTCGGTAATTTGATTAATTCCGTTGTTCCATATTTTCGTCAGTCACATGGACCCCAAAAATTATACGAAGAAGCCACCAATTGTCTTAATTAAGAAGAAAACACTTGTTTTGAAAAGCTCTTCAAAACCATTTTAAAATTATTGCCGTTTTTATTACGTAGTAGTGTTACAGCTTTTATATTTATGATAAAGCTACACTTAGGTGTATTGTGAATAAACTTAGATAAACTAAGCATGGAGTGTATACTCCAAGTCTCTTTATATAAATTCCAAATCATTAATAAATTGAATACATTGTCATTCGAGTAATGTTTCCGTATTTATGTATACAGACATTTAGATGAGATTCTTCTACTAGTGGAAGATCCTTTATCTGTCTCCCTTTTTCTCTGTTAACACCGCATATTAACCCAAAATGAAACTATATAGATTTTTAACCTCATGATTCACATTGTTGCATTTAACTATCGCAACGCTGTTAAGCCTGAATATCATAGTCAAATCGTGCCCGAATCACATTCAGAGATAAGATCATAGGTATGTACATTTTGCGCCGTACAATTCCATCTCAAGTGGATAAAAGCCGAAAGCGGGTCCCAAAATAGTTTTAGTTGAATTTATGTGCGTAGGTAAGGAGGTACCTTCCACTCGATTCGTCTAGACTCTAGACAGATCAATTGCTAAGTTCGCGAGGTGAAACTCAGATCCCTAATAATCTTTCCGGGATGAGCTTTCGGGCAATCGATAGGTAATATACTAAAAGTGAATTGAAGGTATGATCATGGACTAATATCACAATGAAAATCAACTAAGATTAGCTAATACTGACTTTGTTCAAGAATCAAGTCTACGTCAACATAATATAGTTCTAATGAATTTATAATACAGTGTGATCCCATTTAACGTGGACTATGAACTATGTATGTTATAATTATGTTTTAGCAACAACAACTTCTAAATTTATGGGAGGGGAGGTGTCATAAATAATTGTTTTGTGCAGAGGGTAGATGAATAATAGTTAAGTGACATGCTGACGTACGTAATCGCTGGCACTATAATTATGCTCTTTATGCTCGATTCTAGCCATAAGTAAACATTTTTATTGCTTGTGTTTTCTTACTTTGTAACTTTTCCCCTTTGGTCTATATAAACGCACCCTGGCCCCTTTTACTTCCAGGTAGTTTACTGTAAATCTTTCTAGTGGCGAGCAAAAAGTCCTGTGACTCGGAGAACCCAGTAATTAGATTGGAACTTGTGCTATTCTTCTTTCTGTTTTTGCTTTGTTCACTTGCAACTTTGTTTTATTTAATGTTAAGGTATGCATCAAACAATGTTTATATTTATTTTAAGGCTGTTTTTTATTTGTTTAAATAATTTACTGTCTGTTTGTATTTTGTTGTCCTCTAACATGATAAAGATATTTTAAGTATTTGTTACTTCACCAGGTAACAGGATATTCCTAGTTTCTGGGCTGCCAGCAACAAAATTTTAGTCCAAATCATCATCATCCCATGACAGCCCATAAGTCCTGCAGCTTGGTTCACATCTCCTGTTACACACAAGCGATTGGCCATCATAGTCTAGCTAATCAAGAACTTGGACCTCTTGTAAAGAAAAGATTGATTTTTAAGCTAAACTCGTTTCAGCAAATCACAATTTGCATTAGAGTTAAGCTTAAACATCCCAGAGAATTTGAATGCAGAATGGTGCATGATTTCTAAAACCATCTGAAATCTTGTGAAACGATAAAAAACTCGTAAGGAAACTACGGAATCGGCTGAGCTTTACAAACTTGTAAAGCGCCATTGCAAAACGGAAAACTAAACAAGTTTGCAATAAGTCGTCTGGGTTTTATTGCTCCGGCTCGAAAAACATTTTCTAAGTAGAGCGGAAAATTGTTTTTCGGTAAACGTCCAACTTGTACAAGATTATGGATCTCACATGTGTATTTTTTATCGAACACAAGATATCGCATCGAATGGTACTAGTAAGTCATAAATTATAGCTACGATACGAGCCGTTAAAAAAGACATCGGATAATTTTTTGAATTTTTTGAATGATTGGCTAAAAAGCGGTCACGTGAAACTTTTTAGCCAATCATACGTCGTTCCAAGCCCGATAAATGAATTGCCTGGAACATGAATCTGAAGTTCATAATAGGCCCGCTGGCTTGCTTCCAGTCAACTAGGTTTATCGCGGAATCGCTGTTTGTTCGGCGCAATGGACGATTAAAATATACAGATAAAAAAAAGTTTCTGTAAATATTTTTAGGGAGTTTAAAGTTATTCTTCAGGGAGTTGACCAAAAAATTATCCGATGTCTTTTTTAACGGCTCGTATCGTAGCTATAATTTATGACTTACTAGTACCATTCGATGCGATATCTTGTGTTCGATAAAAAATACACATGTGAGATCCATAATCTTGTACAAGTTGGACGTTTACCGAAAAACAATTTTCCGCTCTACTTAGAAAATGTTTTTCGAGCCGGAGCAATAAAACCCAGACGACTTATTGCAAACTTGTTTAGTTTTCCGTTTTGCAATGGCGCTTTACAAGTTTGTAAAGCTCAGCCGATTCCGTAGTTTCCTTACGAGTTTTTTATCGTTTCACAAGATTTCAGATGGTTTTAGAAATCATGCACCATTCTGCATTCAAATTCTCTGGGATGTTTAAGCTTAACTCTAATGCAAATTGTGATTTGCTGAAACGAGTTTAGCTTAAAAATCAATCTTTTCTTTACAAGAGGTCCAAGTTCTTGATTAGCTAGACTATGATGGCCAATCGCTTGTGTGTAACAGGAGATGTGAACCAAGCTGCAGGACTTATGGGCTGTCATGGGATGATGATGATTTGGACTAAAATTTTGTTGCTGGCAGCCCAGAAACTAGGAATATCCTGTTACCTGGTGAAGTAACAAATACTTAAAATATCTTTATCATGTTAGAGGACAACAAAATACAAACAGACAGTAAATTATTTAAACAAATAAAAAACAGCCTTAAAATAAATATAAACATTGTTTGATGCATACCTTAACATTAAATAAAACAAAGTTGCAAGTGAACAAAGCAAAAACAGAAAGAAGAATAGCACAAGTTCCAATCTAATTACTGGGTTCTCCGAGTCACAGGACTTTTTGCTCGCCACTAGAAAGATTTACAGTAAACTACCTGGAAGTAAAAGGGGCCAGGGTGCGTTTATATAGACCAAAGGGGAAAAGTTACAAAGTAAGAAAACACAAGCAATAAAAATGTTTACTTATGGCTAGAATCGAGCATAAAGAGCATAATTATAGTGCCAGCGATTACGTACGTCAGCATGTCACTTAACTATTATTCATCTACCCTCTGCACAAAACAATTATTTATGACACCTCCCCTCCCATAAATTTAGAAGTTGTTGTTGCTAAAACATAATTATAACATACATAGTTCATAGTCCACGTTAAATGGGATCACACTGTATTATAAATTCATTAGAACTATATTATGTTGACGTAGACTTGATTCTTGAACAAAGTCAGTATTAGCTAATCTTAGTTGATTTTCATTGTGATATTAGTCCATGATCATACCTTCAATTCACTTTTAGTATATTACCTATCGATTGCCCGAAAGCTCATCCCGGAAAGATTATTAGGGATCTGAGTTTCACCTCGCGAACTTAGAAATTGATCTGTCTAGAGTCTAGACGAATCGAGTGGAAGGTACCTCCTTACCTACGCACATAAATTCAACTAAAACTATTTTGGGACCCGCTTTCGGCTTTTATCCACTTGAGATGGAATTGTACGGCGCAAAATGTACCTATGATCTTATCTCTGAATGTGATTCGGGCACGATTTGACTATGATATTCAGGCTTAACAGCGTTGCGATAGTTAAATGTAACAATGTGAATCATGAGGTTAAAAAAATAATATTTTTTCATTTTGGGTAAATATGCGGTGATAACAGAGAAAAAGGGAGACAGATAAAGGATCTTCCAGTAGTAGAAGAATCTCATCTAAATGTCTGTATACATAAATACGGAAACATTACTCGAATGACAATGTATTCAATTTATTAATGATCTGGAATCTATATAAAGAGACTTGGAGTGTATATCCATGCTTAGTTTATCTAAGTTTATTCACAATACACCTAAGTGTAGCTTTATCATAAATATAAAAGCTGTAACACTACTACGTAATAACAACGGCAATAATTTTAAAATGGTTTTGAAGAGCTTTTCAAAACAAGTGTTTTCTTCTTAATTAAGACAATTGGTGGCTTCTTCGTATAATTTTTGGGGTCCATGTGACTGACGAAAATATGGAACAACGGAATTAATCAAATTACCGAATCTAATTGAAATATTTAAAATTGACATAATGGTTAAATAACGTATGTAAGTAAATAAACGTATGGTAATTCTGGGAAGAATTCGGCAAGATCTAGGAATAATTAAGTAATAACGTTTCGAATGAATGTAATCGCTATCATCTAATATGAAAAGTAGAAGTGAGAGCAGAAGCGAGGCCAAAGTCAGATTAGATTATAAAGTACTCGAGTTGCTTATGAAATTTTGAATGTTATCATATTTGTGAAGTTGCATAGATAAAATAAAATTGCAGTCAGAATTTGATCTAAATTCTCCTCAGTGATGAAAACATAGCAAATATAGTGGTGAAGGATAAGGAAAATGAAGTACGAGAAAGCGCATTTTTTAGGTATGAGCAAGAAACGTTGCCTTTGGAAAGAAAAAGTTCTGGAAACTGTTTATTTGCAAAAAGTTGGTGTTGTGGTATGCCAGTAACATACGGAACCCGTGATACTATCTATTGTGTATTAAGATTTTTTCTTACCTCAATAGAGAGTCCATGTCACCCTAAATGAAATGAGAAAGTACATATCTTTGTGTATTCTTACTTATATTTTTAAAGCACGTCCCTAATTTTTAAATACGTTAATAAGGAATTAATGAGTAAAATTCATTTGTAAACATAAAGGATTATTTTTCGAAAAAAAGCAAGTGTAGGTTATAAAAGTAAAAAGTGCTAATGAGGTATCTGCATCAAGTAGGTACTTCGAAGAAAATGTTTTTTCAGTGACGGTGTTTATCTTGGTAAGCTACTAGTTCTGTGGTTGGACTTTTCCTTTCGATAATACGATCGTGACGAAGCAGGATCGTGAGGGTTTCCATGCCAGTAGGATTATTATCAAGGCAAACGCGTGTCTATCTAATTCTACTGCTATCGGTCAAACCGTATGAAGCTTTTGTATTCAACGTAGGTATCGATTTGTTTGAATACTTGTACGAGTATATTTGGTGATTGATATAGGGACATTCAATTGTTTTGGATGTAAAATATCTTCGGTGGTATAAAGGGAGAAATGTAAAGTGTGGTATGAGAGAAGAAATATTTGGTTTTTCGTTCTTTCTGTTTTGACCGGTTGATCGGTGATGAAAATGTTCGTTGGTTTGCTATTTATATAATAAGGAAAAGTTATGAATGTTATCCAGAGTTAGAGACATTGTTAAAATCTATGGTTAAAATCTGTAAACGCGTTCAATCCCTAAACAGTATAAATAGAAGGTGTAAACAATAACCGAAGTACCAAAGAAACGTTGAATTTAATTTCTTCCTACCCCATCGGACGTACATGTCAAAATAACGCACAAATACGATAGTTTTTGTGACACCCTTGGGTAGCAAGAATAACTTAGTTATCCTCAAAGTTAGGGAGTTCCCAAATCGTAATCAAACTGTATTGTGGTAAGATTGATATACCAACAACCCTGAGCTGTTGATGTGTGCCTCATGATGAATTACGTATATTATGATCCCATAAGCAATTCGTTTCTAGTACTCGCCAAAGTTTTTCAACAAAATATAACTCAATGATGTTACAAATACTCGTGGGAATGTTATTTATTTCTCTGATGTTGATGTATCATAAACAATAAACATACATAAATATAACTGCTATGAAATCAAAGTTTACTGTCGCAAATAATAAGAAAAGTACAATAGGGTACAAGTAGGTAAATATAAGTTCAAAGTACTACAAAGACGGTCTTTATCGCTACACAACGACTTCATGCAGACAAACTTAAGGTGTGGAGTGAAGAACAAAGTAAACGAGGCAAAGAGCACGAGTAATACGAAGATAGTGTTGTGTTAGTGATTGCATTTTGCACACTAGACAATAATGTTACATTTGCGAGCTGGTAACGGGCGCAAATTTAATATGAATGCGGCGTGTCGTCGCGTCGCCACAGAAAATGTAAGTGCGATGCATAAAATGGAAGGCTTGCAAAGCAAAATGCTTTACATAAAATGGCGATGAGATTTTTGGCACAAAAAAAGTTTCTCGTTAATATTTTACATGAAAATAGAAACTAAAAATGTTTCCAGTTGTAAAGTTCCACATTCCTGATTCCGCTATGGAGAGTAAGACTTGTAAATATATTTAGTTTAGCTGCAATGCAATTATTCTAATTCGTTTACGGAAATACAATTAAATAATGAGTATTTGATTGAGTAAAACCCAGAGGCCAAACTGTAAATTATCATCGAATAAATGAAATTAAAATTTGATTGAATTAAACCGAGAGGCTAAACTGAAAATCATCATCAGACAAATGAAATCACACATTTATCACACAAACAGATCAATCGGTTTTAAGTTCATTGTCTCTTACGTTACCTATGAAGATTCAATTATTCCAAAACAAGTTTCAAACATTGTTAAGAGTTTCAAGATCTCAATAGTTTAAACCAGGGAAGTTTGAAATAACTTGCTTCGCAGATCAATTTGCATGTCATGTATATCAATCAGTTAGTGGAATAGCGATCACCGTCACCACGTCGCGTCGTAGAGGAAACGAGATTACGGACATGCAACGGACGCGCCGGACGTGTCGATGCAACTTCAGTTGTCACTTCTGCGAGTGCCTATATCATAGATTACCCCGTATAGATTCCGCATAAGTTAAATTTGCTTAGAGTTTGAACTAACAAAATTTATCGGAAGGCGCGGCTTGCGGGGGCAAAAATATGCGCTGTGATTGGCTATTTCTAATTCATTCATCTATTTCTAATTCATCGGGTCAGTATTGGTCGACACTATTGTCGTGAACTTGCAAATGCAACTTGTCCGTGTTGGCGCGCGTCAGTTGCCTTGTATGCGGTATCTATTGGGGGTAATCTATGGCCTATATAAAGAAAATTTTTATATTAACACATCATTATATGGGTTATGCCATTTTACTTGTTAATTATAGCAACACAAATGGCGGATATAGGATTTGATGGAGATTTTTGTTGGGACCGCATCGATTTGTAAATTTTCTAAAAACCTATCCTTCAATTTATACTGAAGGATAGGTTTTTAGAAAAGTAGGTACACTGTGCCTAGCTGAGCCGAAATAGTTACGCTAGACTGAATAGTACTCATTATTTTAATCAGCTATGAGGTTTTAACCAACTTAAAAAAGGAAGGGTATTTTTTTATGATTGTGTCCTCAGACCACTGTTATTTTAGGATTATTCGCAAAAGGACAGTTTAGCAAAAAGACAGATTCGCATAAAGACAGATTCTCATGGGCAGATTGTCAAACACGCGCATTATAGATTTCCGTAGTTATAAGTTCATGTTCCAAAATATGCGGTCTGCTCATGGCCTGACAGATTATGTTAATCCTCAAGTGATCGTTAAGCAACAGCGGACGCGGTAGCAAAAAAAAATTACAAACAGACAAGAAATTAAGAATACAAAAATAAATATGTATTGGTCTGTAACTTTTGCATGTGTCCAGTGGCTCAGAAAATACGTATTCACAGACATTCAGGAAAATTCATACCGCTCTTCGTGAATTTCGGTTTGGCCTAATAAACCTATTAGTTGCCAATAAACCTATTAGCTGGTAAATAATGTAGTTAGCATTAAGCTCAATATTTGTACTATAATATTTTATATTGTGGTCAATAAAGTTTACATAAATAAATAAAATTTTATATCTCTAGTCGGCGATTTTTATCTTTTTTAACTTTCCTATTTTTTATGTTTCTTTTGTTTGTTATTTCTTAACTTCAGTATATTGACTTTACCTGATTTATATCCAAAGTTTAAAATAGTATTACCAATAGGTAAACTCAGAACATAAACAAGTTCGTACCTGCGGCTATGTTTATGTTGATGTCTAGTTACTTTGTGTAGTTACAGGTAATTATCATATTTTAATTTGCTACAGGCAATGGATGTTTTCAGGTCGAACGAAAACGATAATAATGGACTCCTCGTCAACTGGTAATTAATAAAAACTTCTTAAAACAATGTTATTACTGTATTTATTTTATGAAATAGGCTAAAACCATTGTTTAGTTAAAATCGATACAACATAGACATAGTAGCACTCGACAATCTTTTATTAACAACAACTTACTTCGTATTATATTTCTCTCTCCTATTTAATTCCTATTTTTAACCGACTTCAAAAAAAGGAGGAGGTTCTCAATTCGACTAAATTTTTTTTTATTTTTTTTATGTTTGTTACCTCAGAACTTTGGACTGGGCGAACCGATTTTGATGATTTTATTTTTAATCGAAAGTTGATGGCTGTCATGTGGTCCCACATAAATTTTATTGAGATCTGACAATGGCATCCATGAGAAAACTACATAAGTCGTAAATTTGTGTTAAGATGTGCGCGACAAATTGACGAATAACTCAATATCACGTCAACCGATTTCGATTATTCTTTTTTTAATAGAAAGCTGGTGCTTGTCATGTGGTCCCACATAAATTTGAACGAGATCTGACAAGAAGTTTTTGAGAATTTGAAGTCGGTTATTTTTTGTTAGTAAAATTTAGATTATTGTACTGTGTTTCAGGCACTTAACAGTAATCAAAATAATTTATATCGAAGTAATTCATAAATTTATATAACTCGCTCTGTTCTCTGATTCCAACTTAGTTTCATAAGCTCCCTGCTGTGTACATCGCTGAGTTTAGTTCCAGATAAAGTTACGAACCGTTCAGCTTAGTGGGCTAAGGATGAGCAAACTTTATGAGGGTGAGACCGGTTGCAGGTTGTACAAACAGTTAATCTAACTGTGGGTAGCGACCGCAGGGTTATGGCTCATAATAATGCAATTTCGGGGCTTACATTGACAAACTTAATAGTTTCATAATGGCCCAGGCAATGTACTCTGAAGTGGAGGCTGTTCAGATCGAAACAAATACAGATAATTCATTTAACGGTAATTACTAGGTTTGTGGATACCTACTATTACTAGTACAGTCACTTGCAGAGAAAAGTAACCCATCTGTTTATAAATATACGAACAGCAATTGTTTCCGTTGCCTGTTGCGTTGCTAACAGATGGATACTCTGCAGGTGACTGTACCTTCACAGTTTCTTTAAGAGGATTTAACAAATGTATTTTTAACAACGTCGTTATATTCCACTCTTTTCTGTGTTAAAATTTGCATCTATTTAACCTTTCTATGTTCGAAGGTACCGTTCGGAAGTTTAAAATATACTAAAGAAGAGTACATTTTAACTACCCTAGGTTATTTATTAATAAACGTTTTTTGCTGACGGTACCGCAGACTTAATACTACCTCTCTAAAATACACAAGAAATGAAATATGGTTGCGAACTACTGAAGCGAGTTCGCAACGTTATGTGGGCTAATGACGCGTATATTAAGTTTGATATATTGGGTACTTTGCTTGGTATTTAAGCAAGCCTTTGTGTTGAAGGAGCTAATAGTGTTCATTAGTATTAACGGGTGTAAGAGGCTCGGGAGTCCAGAGACATCCAGAGTCTGGAGTCCAAGGCAACCCCTGCTCGTGGTGCATTATGGTGTCCAAGGGACGACGTTATGGCACCAATGATAATTATAATGTAAAAGAGGTAGATATGTCACTAGCGCGCCGACGATGAAGAGCGTAAGAACAGGCAATTGACCGTTGTGATCGCAGTCGCTCTGTCAATACAAGATGATACGCACGCTTTTGTTGTTGTCAGAAGTGCTTAACATTTGACATACCTACAGCGTTAAAATGCCGTCGTGTATTATACCAATGTGGTTGGTGTAGTGAAACAAAAGATAAATATGTGTGTGTTGCAATGAACTAATATACTAGTATATTCGTTCACTGGTGTGTTGTACTTAGTTCTTTTCGGAACAGATTTTTTGGTTGATTTGTAAGGGCATAACGTATCTATTTAAATATCATTGTATGGCACCAGGTATTTTGTTGTCGCTGGATTTGTATTACTCAGCATAATCCTGTCGGTAAGTATGGATGGGATTTTTACTTGTCTACCACTCTCCTTCTGAAACCGACCGTATAATATTTTTAATCGACTTCAAAAAAAGGAGGAGGTTCTCAATTCGACTGTTTTTTTTTTTTTATGTTTGTTACCTCAGAACTTTGGACTGGGCGAACTGATTTTGATGATTCTTTTTTTAATCGAAAGCTGATGGCTGTCATGTGGTCCCACATAAATTTTATTGAGATCTGACAATGGAATCCATGAGAAAACTACATAAGTCGTAAATTTGTGTTAAGATGTGCGCGACAAATTGACGAATAACTCAATATCACGTCAACCGATTTCAATGATTCTTTTTTTAATAGAAAGCTGGTGCTTGTCATGTGGTCCCACATAAATTTGAACGAGATCTGACAAGTAGTTTTTGAGAATTTGAAGTCTGTTATTTTTTGTTAGTAAAATTTAGATTATATCAATCTCCACTCCGTTTAGCTCATACCTTATATCTTGAAATAAGTACAATAAAGCGTTATTTGTAAATTGAACACTGGTGACAGGATCCTTAGAATCTCGTTTTTTAACGATAACATTCCCTTCCAAATACAAGGTGCTTGCTGATGGTAGTACATATAAATCCTGTTGATTGATTGGTATGCGGATTTCATCATTTCTATTAAAACTAGTAATGTAGGGTTTGTAAGAATGATATTCAATTCCTTCCACACTATTGTCGTAAGACGGAGTCGATAAAACGTCTAAAATATTCATTTTAATAAGCCGATCGCTTTTAAGAATGCCTTATTCCTGTTTCGCCCTGATTTCAGAGACATAAATAATGCGCCTCACACTAGTGAGACAAAATAATCTCAGTTGTCTCATCATGGGACAACTCAGTGGGACTAGTGGGATATTACATCCTTTTTGTCCCGTAGCGACGTTGACTACATAGCTCCAGAGTCCAGGTGTATTCAATATTAAATATTATTTAATAGACCATTATAAAAATAATCGAAGCGAGCAGAATTCGAACACGAAAAAAATTACACTTGTCAAAAAATAATTCTTTATTCAAATCGAAATTCTCAATGACGGGTGCCTACGTGAGCGGGGTACTCACTCTCAGGGAATTTATGTACATTCTAATTTGCTGTAACGACTGCACAAACATTAATTGTATTCGCACAAATTAATACATAATTATATAATGAAAATGTAAATTGCCTTCATACCTAATTCCGTTAAATACTTAAGCAGATTTCATGCATTGGGTCTTGCATGAAGGTCTTAACCGATCTACTTCGTATTAAAGTTTTTTTTTTAAATTTTTATATAATTTTAAATTTAATAAATGTCCTTGATTATCTTCTGTTTTGGTTTCTGTCACCTCTTACGTCACGGAGTCCGTATTCTAAGCCGCCCCAATGCGATAACTACTTAATCTCAATTACTCTGAATCCCAACTCTCACCTCATAAATCCCGAAGATATAGAGGCACTCTGTTGAAATCACAGCTCCTAGTTTCTCCTGATTATTCTTATTAACTGACTAATATAATATTATATATATAGTTATGTTATTGTGGACAACATCTGAAGCTATAATTTGTGATCTAAGGTTGTCCTTACAAGCTGAAATTCTGGACATCCGTGTAAATCAGCACATTTGGTAACATTAGTTTGACGATAATATGATTCCAATTACGACTGCAGACTGTCGTCCGGTAAACACGGCCTAATTAATTAATGCTAGATAGGCCTGGCTTAATCTAAAGCTGAAAGCAAATCTACTTTTATCTACTAATTATATGTTGTGATTGTGAATGATGGATGCTATTAACGTTAGTTTAAGCATTGCTACGACTGTCAATCCGCATTAATGCGGAATAATCTGGAATAAATAATGGCGGACTCTTACTTTTTGTCACATGCTTTTAACCAAAACTGAAAATCTGTTTTTATGTCATAAAAAATTGCTGATACTTATTTGCAGTTGGTAAATTGATCGCAATCAATGTTATTTATTTATTTATTTTATTTTATTTATTATTTATTTATTTTGTCCATGAATGTCGATGTATTGGGACGACACTTTTCCAACGCCAAAGTTTTACAACTTTTACAAGGTAACACTCGGTATGCGAGTCCGGCTTGCGCTTAGCAGTATTTTCTACCTTTTATGTCCATTAATTACTTGATTGGATGCCAATTCATTAAATACTTTACATTACATTTATGGATAATTATTTCTTTCTTTTACGACCATATTCTGCCGTTCTACCGTAAATTTAATAAATTTCTGCTAAAAGCATAAAAAAAAGAAAAAAAATGGAGTTCCAAAAATGTGTTACATTTTCCGGCAACAACGCAGAATTTCCCAGTGATTTTCAGCTTAGATACGCGACAGTAATACTTTTGTCAGTCATGACTCTTTTCGCCAACTTCAGTTCCAGTTCCAGAATTTTCTTTAATGTTTTAGAGTATAATTTATCACTTGGAATAAGCACATTCTACGCAAAAGAGTATTATCGAGCCACTGCTGCACTGGGAGATAATCCTTGTGATGTAATAGACACTCACAGGCCATTAATAAACGGATCTCGTCTTAAGATCACGATCTCAGATCTCACTCACATATTTCAGCATCTCAAACCGAATATTGAGATTAAAGAGATCTTAAGATACGTTTATTAATGGGTCCAAGTCTCACGGTATACTTACTTGGGGTTAACTTGTTGTTAAAGAAGGAATATAAAAATAAAGAAATAAGACGTTTAGATTTAATAGTAAAAATAAACATCAACGTTAATTGTGATTTTAGAATTAAACCTTTTTATTCTAGTGAATTCATGATCTTATTAGAAACTCGTCATGAAGTATTGTATTTGTTAATCATTCGTTTTTAATGTGTGATTGTCTACTCGATGTCTGTACATGAAAAGTATTTGAGAAAATCTATGAATTAAGATAGAAAAAGTTAGTGCGTTTGTTTCCGCTAACTTCAGAAAAGATTTTGGTGCGGTTTTAACTGATGTACACTCCACCAATCCGCACTGGAGCAGCGTGGTGGAGTATGCTCTAGGCCTCCTCAAGAGGAGAGACCCGTGCCCAGTAGTGGGCCATTAATGGGTTGAAGCCGATACTACACTAAGGATTTAGTTTATATTTCATTTAATTCAATTCTAAAAACATACGTCAATTTAAAGTATCCCACATAAACATTGTTTTGAGTGTAGGTTCTAAGGTATAGGTTTACCAAAACGAAGCCAAAGGGTGGTACTAACCAAAGGGTAAGAATTTTGATTATGACGTATACAAGAAAACAGGACCCTTGCTCAGCGAAAGGAGCAAGTATTCGTAATCGCTAGATCTATAAAGGAAACCGCCATTGATAGGTAAATAGACATTTTCAGAATATCCTCACTGAATAAAACCGCTTCGTCATTCATAATCAATCCTCTTTTGATATGAATCTGGACAAATCATATCCATCTTTATAAAGGTATCTTCTCTCTGCTGTGGTCTGACTGCTAGCGAATAACGAGCAACGGTTAGAATAACAGAACACAGTGATGAGGATTAGAGTAGCTCACTAATTCACTTTTAGCATCTCAATGTGAAAACTTAAACTTTGGCGAACAATGTGGCCAGCTAGATGGACATTTGAATGATGAGTTTGAAATTCTGTTCTCTCTAATATTTTTACAAAAAATCTATAAAACTATGAAATGAATTTGGTATTTTTATGTCTTATGCTACTGAAGTTTTTACCAGGTTTTAGAAAAGCTGATTGAGTTCGATAATGTCAGGTCAAATAATGGAGACGGTTGTTAGCAAAGTTAACTATTGAACCGTAGATCGCGCAATAATGGCATAATAAGTATATTACAATCCTGTATATCCTTCTATCTTATATTTTTTGTACGATGTTTAGGTTTACTGATGATAATGATGTTCCCTGGTTTAAGGTAATATTTTGCGGCCTTCGGTCAAATGTTGTATTGAAAATCAGAGGATAAATCAAATTAGGCCAACTATTGCTAAATTGTTTGGAATGGGGTCAGTCGGCACTGAAAGATTTCTATGGGTTCGTAACTATAGATAATGCGAGAATATTTTTACACTAGAAACCCGACCTCGCTTCGTTTAAAGATAAAGTCCGTTTTGACACAATTGCCTAGTATTATCTGCGTAGCCCCGATTTGCTGTACCTAAGTATTGTGCTTGTATATAAAGCAAAGAGGCATTTTCCCCTGAATTTGAGGTCAAATGAGAAAATATCGGCATGACTTTCCTGGCGATTTAAAAAGCCATTGCACGGCTTAACTTTAACCCCGGCTATCTTTCAGCGTTACTTTTCGTAGATGTGGCGCCTTCCTTTATCATTATTTGCTTATACAGTCTTATAACTTAACCCTTTAAGCCTTTTGAGTGAAATTATACATTTAAGGCAAGGTGTGGGAAATGACTTAATTAATTTCAATAGAAAGAATAGAAAATTGCCAAAATAATATTTTATGGTGAAAGTTATATTATTATAATTAATTAACTAACTACTACCTAGAGATAGACTGATAGAATATGGAATCTTGACTTGAATGTAGATTGTAGAGTAGGTATTTCGAACTTAGTTGAGACCAATTTACAAAGCCTCGAGCACAGGCGCAGACTTGCCAGTCTCTCGATATTCTACAGGATACATTTTGGAGAATCTGCGCAGGAGTTACATGATTTGAATCCCCCATCCTCTTTCTACCATCGAACGTCCCGACGCACAGCGGGTATCCATCCTGTCATCGTTAACATCCTGTGCGGACGATGCGCTTCGCTTCATCATTTATTATGCGTACAGCGAAGATTGCCCGCGTCGGTGTTTCCGCTCGGTTATAATGTGTCTTCAAGGCAACAGTAAATAAGCTTTTACTAAGTTAGTGCGTCTTACCACTCATGACTACATCACCACTTATCATCAGGTGAGATTGTAGTCAATCGTTAACTTTTAACGAAGAAACCTGTTCTATAAGTCGAAAAACATATAAATGAATTTTCAAAAAACAATATTCATGAACATACACCGTTATAATTATATTGCTACTGTATATTATTACGTAGCTGAAGTATAAACGATGATTTGGGCTAATGGAGTGTAGTGGTTGCGATAAATAAGGTCATAGAGCTGCGGTATTTCAATAGAGGTTAACTAAACATTTTGATTACCGTTTTTGATATCGATAGTGGGCAACGAGCAGTTATGTGTAAATGCATCGTCGACGTGTTGACGGCAAAAAGTAAGTACGGAACCAGCATTTTTACAGAAAAATCACAGATCAGTTGAGAACACACCGGTCAACGATCTTTCATCGTATGTCAGTTAAGAAACTTTCCTTGACGGAAAATGCCAAAACTTTCTATCAGACTGAACCGGATGTATAAAATGAAACTTGATGTAAGCAGGTATTTAGGTACTTCAAACGCCTACACCCTGTATTTTACGGCTACTACAGGGTGTTAAGCGGCAGCGATTAATAAATGTTTTCTATTACTGGTTGCAGTTACATTACAAATACAAAGAAAAGGGAAAATACTTATAATTTCTGTTAGTATATAATTTCACATACTAAGTATTCTTTAAAGCATTTCGGATCAGTATTGAAGAGTTTCACTAAATTAATAATTGATGTCAACTAATTAGGTACAACTAATAAAAGCTGTTAGTTTACATCAGTGGTAGTATCATGTAGCTTGGCACACATAAATACCATGTCCAGACTTAATAACAGGGTAGATTTCATCCCTTTTATACCGGTAGGTACGTAGGCACGTCCCCGTAGGATAATTTGGACGTTTATCATTTGGAAACCACTTTTCCGTGAGCGAAGCCGCTGACGGAATGTAGTTAAGGAATAAAAACAACAGAAATAACAAGAAAATTTTCTAAACTGCGGGATCCTTCGCCCTATTACAACAGTATGTCTACATTGTCTACATCAAGTTAGGCGCGGCGCTGTTAGCTTTGCGCTAATTGCATTGGCCACTACGCCTGGTAATGATACACTGGCGTGTAGTAATAACATATTATTATAAGGTGCTCTATTAGTTCCTCTAGTGTACACTTCAATTATAAACAGACGAGCTACAGGAGTGATATCAGTTTCACGAGAGGAGCTAAATGCAGAATCGTTATTAAATACTAGCTGTTGCCCGCAGCTTCGCATATGGAAATTATGTTTTACCTTATTTGTACCTCTTGCAGAAGGAAATTTAAAAAACGGTGAATTTATATTGAACTACTTATATTTAGTAATTTATATACTGAAACCCGCGATAAAATCAAAAAGGATTCCTCCAGGAGAGGGTTTTGAAAAATAAGCAATATTCACATTAATTTGTATTTTTTTTCTTTTTTTTTGCAAAATTTTGAAAAACTAAAAAACATGTGTTCCATAAATTTAAGCAAGGAACATTTGTTCCAAATTTGAAGCAAATCGGTTGATGTTTAAAAAATATTCCATACAAACTTTCATCCCATTTCCCGGGGAAACCTTTTAATTTTCCGGGATAAAAAGTATCCTAAAATATGACCCGGAGTATTATTAACAACTTTACCAATTTTCATCGAAATCCGTTCAAGGGTTTTCATGTGATGCCCGGACAGACAGACAGACAGACAGACAGACAGACAGACAGACAGACAGACAGACAGACAATAATTCTAAAAAAAATATTTTTGTGCTCTAACACGTTATTGAAGTGCCCCCTAATCAAAATTTAAAAAAAATATTCAATGTACAGAAAATTTGCCCTTTGAGTTTTATTATAGTATAGACGACATTTCTTAAAACCTTCCTAAACTATTAAACTGACTCGTACAACTTTTTTAATGATGTACCAAATCAATAGATATTAATCTTACGCCCCAACTCAGAGTCACTGACGGTTACTTTAATCGCTCCTTAGTAAAAAATCACCATAAAAATTCTGTACTAAGGAGCGATTTAAGTAACCGTTATGACTCTGAGTTGGGGCGTTAGTTTCACAATTAGCAATGTACTTCCGCTTTTTGATTAAAACACATCAACTTCGACTTCTACCTAAAAGAGAGCTTTAAGAGTTTTACCGTCTAAGTATTGTAATTACTTGGATAAAAACCGCTTTTAGGTTTCTCAAAAGGGTTTCATTTGCCGCTAATTAGTTGTCGCTGTTACGTCCTAGTTAAGGATGAGGACAAACGTCCGTATTTTTCTAAGCTGTGAGACGCGTAAAATGAATCGTGAAATTCGGTTTCATACAAAATTCGCAACTCATTTTGCATCGCCGTGTGGTAAAAACAGTACTTTAGTATGAAACCGAAACCAGCGTAAATGCGACTCATTTTTCTCTCCACACAAAGAAATATGTGGACATATTCCTTTGACACACATTGCTGCAAAAGAGCGCTTCTTAGTCCCATAACGTACCCTCTTTTAGAGATTTTGTGGGATTTCAGCATTGGCTTTAGCGGAAACCATTAAATTGCCGTTGAAACGCTGACAGTGACATAATTAATTTAAAAAACGCTGACAGTAGCGTTATGCGTAAATGCGTAAATAACAAACGCAGCGTACCATGAAAGAAGGACATTTCCTACTTGCGACACATTTTCGGTAATTTTATAAAATAAAATAAAAAACAAATTTATTCATTACCACATCCCACATTTTTCTTTAATTTTTCTTATATCTTTTCTTACAAATTGTTATTGAATCTAACAGATTATAAGGAATCAAAGGGTGATTGGTGTAACTGTACCTAAAGAAACTATGCCACAGCTGTGATTTACAACTGAACAGTTATGACCTAAAGGAAACCATACATCATTTTGCTAGCACCTACTTCCCTTATATTGCGACTGCGATGAGATGTGAGGGTTCGTATACAATCTGTGTTTATTAATGTCATTTACCAAAATTCCTTATATCCTCATACGCTAAAGCAAACACGAAGAAAAATGAAGATTACCGCGAGCCATTACAATAAATGCGACGCCTACAGCTATTCATACCACAGTATAAATATTATTACATACATACCATTGCAGTTACGATATTGTTGTATTACCTAATTAAATAAATTTCAAATCTGGTAACGGCAATGGTTATAAAATTGTAATCGAAACTAATTTTATGTAAAGTAGGTATGCTTGAGTAGGTACTATTAGAAAAAATAATAATCACACTTCTTTATTTTAAGTGACAACTAAAAAATAGATTAGACAAAAAATGTTTGTACGGAAGTCCTTTAAAGACTGAAACCATCCAACCGATATGCCTCAAAATGATTTCATTTGATCTATGCGAAAGGCGAAAACATCCGAAGGTGGTTGAGACCACTAAAACAACGCATTAGGCAAATTCGGTATATTGATAAAGTTTTTCCACTTTTCCCATACAAAATTTTTAAGATAATATAAGTGAAGATGGCGCATCAACGTCATCGTCAACACAAAAATACTACTTATGTCATTCTCATCAGATTTTTTTTAGCGCAGTTGAACACGTCGGGTACTGGTTGGTTATCCATAAAATTGCAATTTTTATGTGAATAGAAAAAAAATCTGATGTAGGTAGTCACCGTCAACCATGCGCATCATTACAATCATTTATCGAATTTCATAAAATCATACAAAACGGTGAATTGTTAAATTTTTTAAGCATTCACAATTTCATAAAGCAGATTTTCTTATTAAGAATTTTAAATCCTTTATGGTGATCGGTCAATTCATTCGAATTTCATCTTTCTAGGTTGTAGGGGTTCTCAACTCGATCAAAATCATTAACCGTTTTATGAAAGATTCAGTAAAATATTCTTCTTAAATAAAGTATATTATATTTAATTTTATTTTTACTTTGCATTGGTAGTAAGAAGAGTAAGAAATACGTCCAATTATCTGTCTGTAAATAATCTATCATAAATTATCTGTCTATCGATTTACTATCATAACTATCTTAAGTACTATCATAAATTGTGTTAGGAGTCGATATTCATAGCCCCTCTCTAAATTATACCTATTCCGGACACTGTGGACCAATATTTCAAAATAGAGCTACAGGATATTTGCATAAACTCAATATCCGCTTTAAACGTCTTATAACCACGTTATCACAGAAATTGAAAGTTATGGACCTCGTCAACATTAAATGAAATCTAAGGCCTCAGGAATAAGTTTATGTAAATTGTTTAATTGACCAATTGTTCAAGACCCCGCCATAAAGCCGAGTTCAACGTCGGATAAGCTTCTTCGATAGAAATAGCAAGGTTAGGTAGGTCTTAAATCTTGGTTCTTTAGACTTTTAAACTGATTATTTAGTGAATTTTCATTTCGTTTATCGTTTACCTACTAGCGTTCTGTCCCTACGGACAGAAGGCGAAGCTACCTTCGCTCGCGTTTTCCGAGATGATCTATCCTATGTCTTATTTCAGATCATGATCTACATACATATGTACCTACATGTGTACAATTTTATAAAAGTCCGTTCAGTAGTTTTTGTGTGAAAGAATATACGTCCTCACAAATTTTCATTATACAGGGTGTCCTGTAAGTAGTGTATTAACCGTAGAGGGCAGATAGCTTGAGGGTAGACCTACCAAATGTCAAAAAATACCTTAGTAAAAGTGTCACTGTCTTCGAATGACCTTTTTAAAAAATTTGAAACATCGGCTCCTTTACCCTAATTTTTCCTGTTGAACCCACAAATTAACTATCTGCTTTTAATATTTTTTTCTTACAACTCTCAGATAGTTGCTTTACAATAATTATCAGTAGATAAGTAATATTGTTGATATTATTAGCGAATCCTGAGAAAATAGCATCTACCGGATATTTTTGTTTTTGATTTTCTTTGACACAACTTTGACGCGAGGTGGTTGGAAAAAAATGTGCCTACTGGGCAAGTATGAAACACAACTTTAAAAACTTGTCTGTTAAATGCAGATATTTTAAAAAGGTACAATACAGGCTACTTTGATAGGGATTTTTTTCAAGTTAAAACCAAAGTGTCAAAGGGGTGAATTTGAATCAAAAGTTACTTTATTGTTTGTTATTTTTTATTATGGGTTATTATGGTTGTTTTTTATTATGGGCTGAACTTTTTAAATGGTTTAAATAACGTTCCCTTAAGTTAATACTAGTTTAAGCAATGATAGTCCAGTGTTTTAAACTCGTTCTTCCATTTGGAGCATTTGGCAAATTTTTTTTTTCTTCGATAAAATCTTAAATTTTTCATATCTTTCGTTTACAAAAAATATCATTTCTCTTAGCCATTCCCCATTTTCCCGTTTGTTGCCCACTTTGATTAAAGTAACCGCCGCCGCGCCGTTTTCACTTACGTAAATAATAATTAAAACGGTAAACAACCGGATATATTCCGCTGTCAGAATGAGAGCATTTACTTACGTGTGTATTTTTCAAACGTCAAGATTTTTTGGTCCATTTCACAAGCAGTGACTTTGATGAATGGATTCTGTATTTACACTGGCAAATGTTTTATTCGTTAATGCATAAAAATTGGATGAACCGAAATGTCCGCTGCCTTCTACGAAAGGTTATTGTTATTGTCGACATAAAAATTCTAGGATGAGCCAGCTTAATAAATATAGATATAAATATTATTAGAAAATATTTGTGATAGACTGCTACATGCACATTAATAAAAGTGCAACCAATTTAATGGATTTCCTGTTCACCATTTTATTAAGACATGAGATGAAAATTTTCAAGATGTCAAAATCGACTATGACGGGTCATTTACAAGGGAGTAGGTACTTTCCAGGAAATTATAACTGTACTTACGAATTAAATCGTACATATACACCTTCACTTAAAAATAATTCCTATACCCCTTATATTATTTAATACTCTGTTCAAATAAAGTTAGGCCAACATTTAATTGCTGTGTTATTCGGGTTACAGCTATTATACTCGTACATATCGCAAATAATGGCCCGGCAATTCACGAGGAAAATACGCTACTCATTAAATTTTGTTTGGCGTTGGTACTTATTCGAACTCCGTTACTCCGTTAAAACTTTGCTGCTTTTACTCATATTGTTCTCCATATGTAACTCCTCTAAGCCCCGCTTTTGCGTCTATGAATTCTCTCTCTGATATTCCTTAATTATATACATAATTATGTATTATAGCACCGTAAATTGAAAAATTTTCTTTTTACTTTACGTTACATTTAAATCGACGCTTGAAAGGCAAAAATTACCAAGCGACATGTTGGAAACTTTACAGTAGAGCATTATAAAGTTTTTAATTTTAGAAAAAAAATCGTAAAAAATCGCTGAAATTGTTTTTTAAGTTACCAAGCGACAACAAAACTCTTCCTAACATCAATCAATCATATGATCAATCTACGCAGAATTTTTTGGTAATTAAGTGATGATTATAACTCAATATCGCCCAACATGTCGCTTGATAATTTTTGCCTTTCAAGCGTCGAAATACTTTTGAGATCACTCTACAGAGTGCAAGCAAAGCAAGGGATCTCAGATTTATTTTCCCTGTCACAGCAGATCAGCAGACACTTATGTAACAGATAATTCTTTGTTCTCGGGCCGTGGCCGTGGCCGTGGGTATTTGTGATGTGTTATTTATGTTGTCCATGCCACTCGCGACACAAGGAATCCTAGTAGCTTAGTAGTTTTTATAAAGTAAACCAAAGCGCCCTCTGTGTTCTTTGCTTAGTACAGAGTTATTAGCCATTAGCCTTTTCATACTGATGAGAGATTAAGGCCCCATCTCAGAGTCACTAACGGTTACTTAAATCGCTCCTTAGTACAGATATTTATATGGTGATTGTTTACTAAGGAGCGATTAAAGTAACCGTTAGTGACTCTGAGTTGGGGCATTAGATCCAGAAATACATGATAGTTAAACCTAACGATGAGAGATTCACTAGAATCGCAAGGGAGCCAACAAAACATGAACTTAATATTCATTCTTCGTATTAACGTAAGTGCTTGTGTAAATAAAACATCAACAAAAACAAATATCTCAAAGCAATTCTTTGTTCTTAGAGTTAAAACTCGAAAACATTTATTGTTATAGCTTTCAGTAGTTGAAGAGGAAATGCTGATTTATGTGCCTAATCTTGGCACCGACAAATAATTTCGTTCGTAAAACTTATGGCGCAACGGCTCGTAATATATCGACTGAGCTGGAAACGTGGGCGAGAATTGGAATGAATGGATGAACGCTATTGACAAAAATTTCATAAACCTCTGAACCTCTGTCTTTGCATTATAGGTCGTTTTTAATCTATCTATTCATAATTTCTGAATAAGTCACGAGAGAGTAGCTAAATAATATTGTTATTGGACAGTTGCTAGGCTACTACTGTTTCGAGGATTATAAATGGAGATATTGAAAACCCAAACACAATCGAAAAATCTAAAACACGAAAAAGCAACGATTTTCTGACGCTTTTAATATAATCTGAATTTTAATTTAATCTGAATTTTACCAAGAAAAAAATAACCGACTTCAAAATAACTTAAAACTACTCGTCAGATGTAGGTAGCTCAAATTTAAGTTGGACCACATGACAAGCACCAGCTTTCGATTAAAAAAATTCATCAAAATCGGTTCACCTAGTCGAAAGTTCTGAGGTAACAAACATTAAAAAAATACAGTCTAATTGAATACCTCCTCCTTTTTTGAAGTCGGTTAAAAATATCGTAATAGCTTTGCTTGCGTTTTCCGGGACAATAAGTACTTTACGTCTCATTTCAGATCTACGTGCGTGCTAAAATTAATGAAAATCCGTTTAGTATTTTTTGCCTGAAAGAGAAACATTTGTATAAATACATGCTCAGAAACTTTCACATTTATAATAATAAGTAGGATACCACGGACATAAAAAAAGCACGGACGTAAGTTTGTCTAATCGAGAGTGAAGCTGATAGCTGACAGCTCTCTTACCATGTGTGCGTAATTTTTGATTCGCGATGGTGCCAATGTCGTAGCCGTATGATGTCAATGTGTGGGTGTATGTACACAAGTACATACGGATACCAACCATAAGGAATACCAACTCTGTATTCGTACAAACGAATACAGAGTTGGTATTCCTATGGGTGCTTCACAGAATTTGTTCTTGGGATTACGTCAGTCTTTTTTTTACGTCCGTGTAGGATACATCATAATATTTATATTACTGTCCTATTTGCCTGCGAGTTTGGCACTCGCAGAATACCTGTCCCTGCGGTCTATCCGTATCCTCGCAACGGGACGCACGGGACTGCTTTCCTTTTCTACCGTCGTTTCAAAGTACCCACTTTACTTACGCCTAATGTGTTTTCAATTTACGAGGACCTTTGGACTCACTAGGATAATACAAACAATAGGATAAACCATCTGGGATTATATTAAGAATTCTTGGCTACGCAGCTACGGAGCCGACTTGGCTCTGAAGTTTTAACAAGATAAACTTTTTGGCTTTTAGGACTAACATCGCTTAGTAAGTAATGGAAAAGAAATCAGTGTTTGCGTGAGGTGTTAGCAAAATAATATAGTGGGTGGTGGGGTATGCCTACTGTACCTAATATTTTCCACTACGAATATGTTGGTATTGATGCACGAACAATCTGAGGCCGGATCCACACATTGGTACGAACGTTGGTACTAGTGCTACTCGTCCAATGTGTGGATCGGAAAATTCACATTGGTCTCAATGTTCCCGTGAGTGTTGCGATTTGGCCGTAGCGTGTCGGTTATAATTGGTGCCAATGCTCGCAGTTCGGCGATACGTTGGCGGTTACTCAGTAAGTACTATGAAAGCGTTTACAGCTATTTCGACTTCTGCATCAGACATCTTCACACTGGCTCTGACAGAATAGAACTGATATAATAGCCAACGTTTCATGGGGATTTTAGGAATAAATCTCTAATTCAAACATACAATGATATTGTATAAAAAAAGAGGGATATAATATACAGACTAGCTTTTGCCCGCAGCTTCGCCCGTGGTAGAGATCGATTTTTCATGTATCATTTGATAGCGTGATTCAAAACTTGCAAATTAATTTTACTAACGCCATCTATTAACAACATCCGGAACTAAATATCTAGCAACTAACAAAATATTGATCTTCCCATGGGGATGTTTTGCCGCGGTAAAAAGTAGCCTACGTTACTCTCCACCCTCCTCACTATCTCCTCACACAAAAACTATACCTTATAATAGCTTCGTTGCGACGTGAAAAACGGACAAACAAACAAACAAACAAACAAACAAACAAACACACTTTCACATTTATAATATTAGTATGGAAGTATGGAAGTATGGATATTATGATTTTAGGGTTTCAAATGTATTGATGCCTTGATGATGGCCTTATGGCCCAAATAATATAAAGGGTTTTAGTATGTATGAATATTGAAAATTCTCGCAGATATATAAACATTTTATTGTCCTCACGTTTAAATATGCGTTTACAACAATTAATTATTATAATTATGTATACGTAGGTATAAGACGTTTACAACTTTGAAATGTAGGTAGTTCGTTAAGATTTTCGCCATGTGTTGGCGCTCAAGTGCAGTAAGCTTTAATTACAAGTTTAGGTTGTTAGTGCGGTTACATGGCTCGAGGTTAACTATAAAGTTAGTTATAAAGTTATTAAGATACCAGCATCACTGAAGTATACGGAAGACTACGGAATACTCATTGTATACGGAAGGAGAAGTGGTATTAGTTAACTATTTGGTTATCATAACTTTTAACTACCTACTACTGGGACCGGGAAACGCTCACGGGGCTAAGGTAGGATCATGCTGGCCATGTGCGGATTAGCATATCTTAAGAAATTTAGGTACAATCAGCAAAATAGGGATGCAGGGCATGATACAAAAACATCGTGATACAAATAGTGTAACTCCTTAGATTCGATTTTCATATTTAAGCCCGTGGTATGTATGGGGAGTAAAATCAAACTTTCTCCGTTACGTTATGCGTTATATTTGTAATTTGTTTGTGATCAGTACATCATTGGTGAGAAACATCATCATCATCATCATCGTCATCATCATCATCCGTTGTTACTGATCGTCAACAATTGCAAACTAGATGGTGTTATAATCCAGTCGTGCGTCGCAGCTGATACACAATTTTTTATCTATCATAGATTACGTACCTTTATGGGGTAGCCTTTATCATGCGTAACTCTTTTGCTGACTAGACTCTCAAAAGGTTAGGTTTCTTTATTTCCTCATTGAAATAATTGCTTCATATAATAATATATTTTATAGGTATATAACTTCGAATATTGAGCGTGCAAGCTGGATTTTTGGGTACGTTCATGACACCGTTCAAAATAACAGTCTATTAATCTGGTAATATCGAATGAGTGTCGGTTATTTTGATACTTAGATATAGCTAAAGAAATAAATAAAGTTACATACACGTGCCTTATCTTGAGTGGTACCTTTTCTACCCATATTCGACCCTTTCAATCCAACACTTGAAAATATTACTTAGTACTTACTCAATTTATCCCTTTTTGCGTGTCCTAAAACGTTTACAGGGCATAACATTTTTTGCAAATGGCGACCATCCCTATTAGTCACTTGAAGAGATAAAAGGTCTACCTCACGCACCAACGTTCACTTTACACCTAAATATTTTGAGGTAAAATGATAAAACCAGCCAAATGAGAACTTAAAATGTTTTCAAAGTTCATTGTAACTTACATTTTTGCCGTAACTGTCGGTAAACGAGGTGACCCACGTAATAACAAAGGTCGCGTAATGACAAGAGATGGTTATGGAATAATTTGAACTAGAGATCCGTGGTCAAAATTCGACCGTAAAGTCCGGTTTAGACGTATTAGAATTTAAGTAGATAACTAAATTTTAAGTGAATAATTTTTAGTGCGCGTCCAAACGTAATAATTTAGTAAAACTCTTTAGTTCATACAATTCTTTACAACCTACTTAATTACTCAAGCATTTTACTAAATACATCTACATAACAGAAAATAGAAAATTTTCTAAATTACTGGTTTACTTGCGTACTAAATTTTAACTACTAAATTGTCCGTTTACACTTATTAATTTACTTAAAATTTAGTTAAATAACTACTTATGTATCTACTTAATACATGTAAACCGAACATAAGTGTGAAATGTTATTTAATATTGACATTTGTGTTAGCTATAATATGCGTGTGTGTGTTAAATGCATGTTACCTAATTGTGTAATGTTTTTTTTGTTTTGTACCTATTTTTTTGTTTTGTCGTTTTTCTCTCTTCTAGCAAGAAGAGCCTCGAGCCCAGGCGAAGAGTAGCCAGCCTCTCGGTTTTCTATAGGGCACATTTCGGAGAGTGTACTTACACAAGAATTGTTTGAGATAATTCCCCTATCTCCGTTTCTCAATCGAATGACACGACGCACGGCGGGTATCCATCCTTTTGTCGTGAACATCCCACCGCCGCGCCAGTACGGACGACGCGGTTTGCCTCGTCATTGGTTAAACGCACCGCGAAGGACTGGAATAACTTGCCTGCGTCGGCGTTCCCACTAGCCTATGACGTGGATGTCTTCAAGAAAAGAGTGACTAGGCTTTTACTAAGTTAATGTGCTCACCACCTTGGACCACATCTCCACTTACCATCAGGTGCAATTGTGGTCAAGCATTAACTTATTAGTGTAAAAAAAAGACCAATTACCAGCAGGTAATACCTTTGGTGTTGCTGGTGACCACGAGCGACGGTGATCACTTACCATCAGGGTTACTCGAATGCTCGTTTTCGGGTATTCACATAAAAACCGATATGCTCGTTTATTATCAACAATTTACGAAACCGACATAAAATATTTCTGCAGAATAAAAAATTACTCGACATTACTCTTATAAAAAAGCATTTGTATTATTTGATTGTATTTTATCGATGTACGAAATGTTTATTTTATTACGATTCGGTTACTCTGGGAAATATAATGTATAATATTCCTAATGTACATTTATACATATCTATAAGCTACAAAGTAGGGCTTGTAATATCGGAAGGTTTTCAATATCGATATTGATTTTCGATATTTGATGCTAATATCGGAATTCCGATATCAGTATCGGAATTATACAATTTTTTAAAAAAAATTTAAATTTCATTTTATATTGTAAAGTAGGACGTCTTGGATAGCAAAAAGGTTTTTAATCAATAGGATAATGAAATAATGACGTCTTTAGTACTGTATTATTCCCGTTCGTTGCAAATATCACCTAAATCTGTTCAATTCGGTTTGGTTTTCGCGTTAAAAATTCACTACCTTAATTTTTTAGGATTTTTGAATCGCAAAATAGTTTTTACTGATAGATGAAATTCAGCTGCACCAAATGTGACAGCTGTACGACAGAAGCTATGCTTTATACAAGGATAAAAGCTGAAGTGACTTGAAATATCGCAACACATTTGCTAGGACGCCTAGTTTCCTGGCAGCTGCCTTAACTTTGGATTCAATAAACCACTCAAATTTAAGGTTCAAGGATATCTCAATTTCTTGCGGTGGGTGTATTTCAAAGATACATTCTGAAAAGTAGGGCCAAAATAAATGCTTCTGTTTTTGTGGCGTTGAATTTCACAAGGTTGGCGTCGCCCTATTCGGTGACTTCAGACAGTAATTCACTCTTTCAACCCGGGCCTCTCTTCAGACTGTATTTTGGTCGTTAGGTCGTTACTGGTCGGAAGCTTGCCAGGTATCGCTCGACCAGATCGTTGATATGCAGCAGGAATAGAGTTCTGGAGATAAAAGATATCTGAGAAAGTCCGGCTTTATTTGTAATATGTGGTGTAAGGTTGCTTGGGACGAATAATCTTTGATAACGACTCTAAATGAACGTGAAGGAAGTCTTTAACCCAGCTGATCAGGCCAGGGAATAGGACATACGCAGGAAGCATGATCAATAGGCTAACATGCTAAACCGTATCGAAGGTCTTCGAGATGTCAAGGGATAAAGGCAACCGTCTCTACATTATTCTTAAGGTCCTCGCCCCAGATACGAGTGGGTGAGATACGCTAGAATGCGGTAGAGTGGTATGCGTTAGGCTATAGCGCTAGGGTCACTAAGGAGATCATTGTGTTCTAGGTATGCAACGAGGCGCATGTTCAATAATAATCTTCCTGAGTATGTTGGTAATTGAAATTGGTCGTTAATTAGCAGGTTCAGCTCGATTGCCATTCTTGGGCACGGACTGCACGTTGGCAAGCTTCGACGCCTGAGGCACTATGCTCGTCTTAATTGAGAGACGAACCAAGCGTGGCAAAACAGTAGATAACTAGAGAGAGCTGGAATACTATCTGGTCCACTAGCTAGTCGAATCCGCTATGGAGGATGTTCTAAAAATTGTATGTAAAAAAAATAAAAAAGTAGTTGTGTGTGGAGACTTTAATATTGATATATTAGTTACAACTTCTTGCTCAGTACGGTTCATTAATTTATTTAAATCATTTAATTTAGATTATGTATTTTTGGAACCTACAAGAATAACTCCATCTTCGGCTACTTGCTTAGATAACATTTTTTGTGATTGCACAATAATAAATAAGTCAATCTTAAATTGTATTAGTTCAGACCATAGCGGACAACTTGCCACCATTGAGTACCATCATGACCTTCCTAAACAGAATATAATTTGCAGGCCAATCACACAAAGAAGGATTAATACATTTAAAAAAAACATTGCGAATAAACTCCCTTCATTGAATATTAACCCAGATGACACACCTGACAATGCATACTCGACAGTTTTTAATTTAATAAAATGTGAATTTAATAATAATTTCAAACAAAAAAATATTGAGTGTGATAATACCAAAACAAAATTCAGTGACTGGGCCACACCAGGAATATATAAAAGTAGAATAAAGCTTTTTGAATTATACGCAGAAAAATCAACCTCCACAGACCTGGAATTTTTAAATCGTGTTAGAATGTATTCTAAAACTTTTAAGTTAGTCTGTGCTAAAGCGAAATCTATCTACATTGCTGATAAAATAAAGAATTCTTCAAACAAAATTAAAGCAACCTGGAATGTTATTAATAAAGAAACAGGCAAAATAAAATCAAATAAGCATAGATATTCGCTAAAAATCAATAATGTAAATGTCACTTCTGATAGTGTGATTGCCACCGTATTCGAGGATTTTTTTTCTAAAATACCGCATGTGATTACAAAAAACTTAAATGCATGCCCCCAACTAGCTATGACCATCTTAGAATCATGTGTTGATAAAAGTACCAACTCATTTAACTTTAAACCCGTTACTTGTAATCAAATTATACAAAGTTTCAATTCGATAAATGTTAAAAAGTCAAGTGATATCTGGGGTCTTTCTACAGTTGTAGTTAAATCAATAATCAACTCAATTGCCCCCCACTTAAGTTTTATTTTTAATAAATGTGTTGAAGATGGTATTTTTCCCAATCTTATGAAACATGGGAAAATAATACCGGTTTTTAAATCTGGAGATAAAAACGACCCAACAAATTTTAGACCAATATCCATCTTACCAGCCCTCAGTAAAATTTTCGAAAAAATTATCTACAACCAACTACTATCGCATTTTTCTACAAACAAATTATTTCATATTAATCAGTTTGGTTTTTCAAAAGGGAAAAACACCACTGATGCAGGCATCGCACTTCTTAAACACATTTTTAATGCTTGGGAGGATAAGCATGATGCTATCGGTATATTCTGTGATCTCTCAAAGGCATTCGATTGTGTTGATCATAATATATTAATAAACAAACTTAGGCATTATGGTGTCTCAACACAATCAGTTAGTCTTATAAAATCTTATTTATCTGAACGTAGTCAAAAAGTAGTTATTAATGGAATAGAGTCACCTGGAGTGCACATGACCATGGGTGTGCCCCAGGGATCAATATTAGGACCACTGCTATTTTTAATATATATCAATGATCTTCCTTATTTCACTAAGGACATGTGTGAAACGGTATTGTTTGCTGACGATACTTCTCTAATTTTTAAAGTAGATAGGAGGAAAAAATGTTATGACGACGTAAATAATACTGTTTCGCAAGTATTACACTGGTTTACATGTAATAACTTGATGTTAAACGCGAAAAAAACTAAATGTGTCAGATTTGCCTTACCTAATGTGAAACAGATCCCAGCTCAAATTGTCCTAAATAAGGAAGTATTAGAACTAGTAAATTCTACAACATTTCTCGGCATTACCATAGACTCTCGACTACAATGGGGTCCTCATATTGAAGCCTTGTCAGGGAGGCTCAGTTCCGCTGCTTATGCAGTTAAGAAAGTAAGGCTCTTAACTGATGTAGAAACAGCAAGATTAGTTTATTACAGCTACTTTCACAGTATAATGTCCTACGGTTTGTTGTTGTGGGGCTCAGCTGCAGATATTGAGTCAATCTTTGTATTACAGAAAAGAGCAGTTCGCGCTATTTACAACCTCAGGCCTAGGGACTCTCTTAGAGAACTCTTTAAAGAAATCAATATACTAACTGTTAGTTCACAATACATTTTGGAAAATATTATGTATGTTAAAAAATACTCCGATACTTTTCTTAAAAAGAGTGATGTTCACAATATTAACACAAGAAATAAGGCTAGACTGATTGTGCCTCGTTTTAGACTCAACAAAACTGGTGGCTCGTTCATGGGTAGATGTGTAAAAATCTACAATAAAATCCCGTTAGAATTAACAGAAATGCCATACTGTAAATTAAAAACTCATGTAAAAGGTATTCTCATGAAGAAAGCATATTACAAAGTTGATGAGTATTTAAATGACAAGACTGCTTGGACATGAGTTTTTTTTTTTTTTTTTTTTTTTTTAAATTAAATAATGTAATAAGTAGTAGTAAGTACTGTCTGTAACTGTGAGTAGGAAAAAAAATAATCCCGGGAGTTTCTTGCCGCTTCTTCTACCGGGACCACTCACGGTAGGGATTTGTTGAAGCGATGGCGTTGAGTGACTTTCGAAAAGTGTTTGTAACAAACCTACTTCGAATAAACTAATTTCATTTCATTTCATTTCATTTCATTTGTTCAGGTGTAGACATCGTAAGGTTTTAAAAAACCTTTGTTGTAGATGTGAACCTCCGATATACAATGGTCAATGAGGTATCTGCGGTGAATGGCCATTGACAGTTAGATGCGAATTCTCAGCAACTAGAGATTCGTACAGATGATCTGCAGAAGATGATGAAATTATTAACTTAGGTATACCGAGATTAAGGAGATAAATTATGTTTGGAATAGATTTTTTCCGTGTCGCATTATTCGTGCAGTAGGCTGAGCAGACTCACAACAGGAATACGGTTAAAAATATTAACTCTACCTCCCTACACAGCTGAAATATTTATACTTACTTGCTCAATTTTATGACCTAGTGGCCAATATACCTTGTGGCACGCATTAAAATCATTTTGTTTAAATTAAAATAAAACAATTACTGATTCCAATATTACGATATCGAATCACTCAGTATCGGAATTGTAATATCGGGTTTCACGGTCCGAGATTCCGATATTTCGAGATTCCGAGATTCCGATATTCAAGCCCTACTACAAAGTAAATAAATGGATCGTAAAGTTAACGTACTTACATATCGTGATTACCTCGCGTCAGGGAAAAATATTTAATAATATAATTATAATGGTCAATCAGCGATGAATTAAGTTTAAAATCATATGATACGAAAGGGTCAAAATAATTTGAAATCCATATTCGCAACAGATTGCCCGAAGCCCTAAATTAAAATTGATATCCGAACCGTCAGTCCGAGACCGAATCGATAAGTCGTATACTGTTTCTAAGTCAATTAGCGCCGCCCATGGCCATTATCGTCGCGGTCATTAGACATTTGGGCGTTTTACACTGTCAGGTAACGACGCGATGTCGTGTCGGATCGGATCCTGTTTTAACAAGCACTTTGCCTGCGTTTCCCGAGATAATAGGTATCATATATCCTATTCCAGATCATTATCTGGATCATTATTAATAAAAATCCATTTTTAATTTTTAATAAAAATCCGTTCAATAGTTTTTGCGTCATATACATATATATGACCATGTTGGTCACAAAATTTCACATTATTAATTTTAGTAGGTTTTATACCTAATTAAATAATTACGTCAACCGATTGCACACTTAATTAATCATTAATCTAATAAACCTTTTATCTCCACACCCCTGATAAAGGTGATGTAGTACCTAATGCTATAACTTTTTAAATAAATTAATATCCATACTTCATTTTTCTACTTTTAATCTTTGATTAACGTTAGAAATATCGGTACTACACATCAATTTCATGGATAGCGATATTTATATTTTTTATGTGTTTAAAAAAGTTATATTTACTGTAGTATAATTTCAAACTGGAAATCGGTATACAAATACAGACTATATAAGAAAAATATGCAAAACACACACGCCAGAAGCACAATACAATCAATTGGGCAACTTGATTGCTATCGTAAGATTCTTGGTTTTCCTCGTGACTTATGGGTTGTTTGAACGGACTCTTTAGTTAAGAGATACGATACGAAATTTTTAGTGTATATCTAACTACTTATATTAAATTCCTTATAAATATTATATCGGAACGTGTAAATCTTTCCTTACCTGAGCTAATAGAGTGTGCAAGACTAAAATATAGCCAGAGGATCGTCAAAGCGTACCCTTTAACGTAAGTCGTAATTAAAAAACTTTGTTAACGTATGTACCCGTACAAGCTCTTGTATTCTTGGTATAAATTTATTTACGAACCACATCCCCGATCGTAAACTCAGGCCTCAGACAATAAAAATGAATTGTAATTTTACCTTTCAGTAACATACGAAAAGCAAGAGAACACATTAATTTGAGTAAACAAAGTTGAATGCAACTTTCGAGCTTACTTATTTAAAACAGAACTAAATTATTGTACGACTATTATTCTTGTTTTCGTGTAGTTGTTAACCGACTTCAAAAAAAATGGTAAGTGCGTGACAGGCCACGCGCAATATTGGGTTCCGAACTAGTAAATTTATCGACTGTTACTCACTAACTACATAAGTAGCTACATAGTAGCTAACATAGCTGTGATGGTTTTCCTTGTAAATTCATCATATAACCTATTTTTGAGAATTTTTCACTTGTCCAACTCCAACCGTTTAGCCGGCAGGAGGGGGGACACTTGACTCTAACTAAAATTAGCAAAATATTTCGCAAACGGACCCCTAATTCCAAAAATGGTCTTAGAAGGCCCATAATATTTATCAAAGACCTTTTCAACGATATAAATTGTACATTGTACCCAGCAACAAAAAGTTAGTAAACTTCGTATTAAAGTAATTAATATTTCTGCCTGAAACATATTACGTGTGGTTAAGTATCTAATGGGACGGGACTTTTCATTAGTGCTCAGTGTTCCGTTGGATAATTAATTTTGAGCTTTGTTTTCTCTAATAACTCTTTAGGTTCTTAATATGCTGTGTATATATTTCTCAAGTCAATTGTTTTGCTACTACCAAGTCACATAATAGTGGTAAATGTTATTAGCAAACCCGCCCTCGCTTCACTTCAGGGAAAAAAAATAACCCGGAATTTAAATAAACCATAGTACAGACATACTCGAAAAGTAATAAGACTGGACATTTGTTGCTTCATCCATACTAATATTATAAATGTGAAAGTGTGTTTGTTTGTTTGTCGGTCTTTCACGTCGCAACGAAGCTGTTATATGGTATGTTTTTTGTGTGTGGAGATAGTGAGGAGGGTAGAGAGTAACGTAGGCTACTTTTTACCGCGGTAAAACATCCCCATGGGAAGACCGATATTTTGTTAGTTGCTAGATATTTAGTTCCGAATGTTGTTAATAGATGGCGTCAGTAAAATTCATTTGCAAGATATAATAATAATAAGTAGGATTTGTAAAAAATCGATCTCTACCGCGGGTGAAGCTGCGGGCAAAAGCTAGTATGATGGTTCATAAATGCCCGATAAATAATAATTTAAAGGTAATCCTTGATAACAGTCAAACTAGTTTACAAGATAGTTATGTGAAAATAAAAAAATATTGTTATTCGTGTGTTGAATTCTTAAAAATATTGTGCTCAGTCCAATATTGACGGTTTGCCATGCCGCGGTCAAATTTAATTTTCAGTTCTGGATATTTCAATATGCCAATGCAATAAAATACATTTAGCCCGGGTATTGCGATGTGGCGTGTTGGTGATACTAAAAAAGCAATTTTTATTTGTTCATATTACAAAAAAAATTGGAAAGAGAAATTATGCTACTTACGTCATCATGCAATGGCGCATTTATTACTTGCTCGAGTAATAAATGCGCCATTGCATGATGACGTAAGTAGCATAATTTCTTAGCGATTCTGTTTGTAGGTCTCGATACTGTTTGAAATCTATTGGGGAAAGTGCGTTGAGTACACTATAAAGGGACAAATTAGAATTGATGTGGTTGTAAAGTGTGAGAGACGAGCTGTTAGAATTATGGGTAAATAACTTCGTTGTAAATGTTTTTCGAGGCAAATAATGGAAAAGGGAATACTGCGAAGTTAAAATATGAGTGAGAATTACTAGAACGACAGCTATAATTTATTATCTCGCAATTCCTACATAGCTGGAAACTGTAAGAGACAGAAAAAGTCATAAATTACAAGTTTTGAAGTCGTTAAACTGAACTAGGTAGGAACAAAACCAACAATGAGTAAAAACTTTCATATTTCAGCGGATTTTGATTGTACACAACTTTAAGGTGCAGCGCAGACGGCACTCTGTCTGTGACGCTCTTTTAAGTCTGTGAAAATAGAACCTTTGCAATTATATGCAGTAACGCATACGACGCGCAATAATTACGGCGCATACAAAATACGTGTAATTCGGGCAGCCCGCGCGGCACCGCGTCGCGCAGCTCCGCACAAATGGTGTGCGAAAGAAATACAACGTTTGCTTCAACACGCGCTAACGCAGACGGCGCACACTTCAGTCTGCAATCTGCATTCGTTAGTGGTGGGCGTAACGTATGCGATATTAGCATGGCGCCAGAGATCGATTGAAATACAAAACAGACCAGCACTTTCTCATTGTTTCCGAATGAGTCAAAGCTGGTCTTAAAATAGATAACAGTTCATTAAATGTTGTAACAGATATTTTATAGAATTTGAAAAATTTATCCGGATATTGTTTCAGAATTGAATTTTTAATATGGAACTGTCCTTTCAGTAATCTCTCCGAATGTACCCAAAATTCTCTATTTCTTCTTTTTTTCTGTACTTCAAGTACAAAATAATGCATCGCGATCTCTGCGTGATTTCCATAGCGTGTACGTCACTACAGTTCTGCCGACAGAGTGATCGAAGGTGTGCGTCGTGTGCTTTGAGTATGCGAAAAATCCGAGATAGACTGTTGGCGCGCCATGTAGTCATTTGTGCGCCCGCAGTCTCGATCGCTCAAGAAGAGTGTCGTCTGCGCTGCACCTAAAAGTACGCAATTACGCAAACTTTGAAACGACTTAAAACGATTGTATCTTTGTTTTCTCATCAACTCATTCATGAGCTCATTATAAGTGAGTCTAATGGTGGCCACTCACGGTCAGTCCATCGCGTCAAATGGCGTGATATACAGCCAAAATTTGATCCTGAATGTGAAAAACTGATGGCGTGAATCGTGATATAAAAATCTGTAGGTATGTCCAATCGCGCCATTTTGACATATGTCATTTGGAGCCACGCCAAATGGCGCGACCGTGAGTGGCCACCTTAAGAGCTGATTCAGACGGGGGTCCCGTAACTGACGATTCGTTGAAAAAACCGGGCAAGTGTGTGTCAGGCCAAGCGTATGGCAAGGCCAGGCCAATGTAGGGTTTCGAAGTAGTAAGTTTATCAACTATTACTCATTAACTATTTATGCTAACTTACCTGTTATAGTTTTCCTTGTAAATTTGTCATATAAGCTATTTTTGAGAATTTTTCCACTTGTCCAACTCCAACAGTTTAGCCGGCAGGAGGGGGACAAACTTGACTTTTAAAGCCAAATTTCACAAACGGACCCCCAATTCCAAAAATGGTCCTAAAAGACCCATAATATTATTAAAAGACCTTTTCAACGATAACCCACACCATAAGGTACGCGACGAATAAAAAATTCATCCTTACGTTACCTGTAGGGTACGATTCGTGACACGGCCAATTAAAAACCATTGCAGTCGTCAAAAAATTACGAATCGTGAAAAATGAGGATACGACAATAATCACGAATCGTCCTCGTGTGAATGAGCTGTTAAGATTTAGATTTATTTTTATTTACGAAAACGTTAAGATTTCTTTTTATCTCTGTTGAATGAATTGAATGGAACATGAAGGTTCTATTTACGTATATTTACCCCGACAATATTTTGTGAAAGATCAGTCATTTATTTTATGTCGCTTTAACCTTTATTTGTTTCTTTACTGCGAAAATTGCTTTTCATTCTTTTGTTCTATTTAATTTTGTTTTTTGCGTATTTGATTAAGTCGTTTTGACTTGTTCATAATTTTGTTTTTATCTTATAGGCCAACTATTTGATCAACTTGATTCTTCCCGATTCAACATCCAGTAAAAATATCTTCAGATCAGACGTAGTATAATGTCGTTAGCGCTACTATAGAACGGTAATGACCATTACAAGGAGCCATCGACATAGCTTTCTATTGGAGTCGTCCGGTCATAAAGACCGTAAATCTAGTTGGTGGAGACTATCGACACAGAATTATTCACATAAACGTGTACTTTATTGAATACCATTTTCAGCAAAAATCTTGCTACGTTCAGTTAATGTCACAATATTCTGATTTTTTTTATTGAAATAACCCACAAACTAGCATAGGTACTCTAAGCTAGCATACATAAGCTAGCATACTCCAACGCGCCGCTTCAGTGGGGATTTACGGAGGTGTTAGTGGCCAACTCAAGTGTCCGAATTTCTTGCTACCATATGGCTTCCAACATGAATTAACGACTTTTATCAGGCATCAATCAGGGCATGAAGGATACAAATAAAAACAATTGTCACTTTGGTACATTTTATTAACATTATGACAGTAAATTGCACAGATTTCGTTTCATTGACCTTAGATACAATTACTAGACGCTTCATATACCTACATAAATGACATCCTAATAAATTATTAAATAGAATTTTTTTCGACTACACATGTAACGCATCAACTACACTACAGAAAAGTATTTTCGTCAATGGGCTCAATATATTGAAGTAAATACTTTTCATTAACAACTAAATCCATTTTATATATTTACATTAAAAAAATACATTTATATTTACATTTCACTTAAACACTAAAATCGTTTATTATATTATAGTCTCACATAGAGATGAATTTTATACATTTCTATATAATTTTTTTACAAAGCACATGACACTTTTCATACATTAAATGCATAATTATTTTATATTTACATCACTAAATGTATCTTTTACATGCGTCATTATTTCTAAAAGTAATATTAAATAACTTAAAAAATACTTTTAAAGCATTTTAAAAACTATGTTACTATTTTACATTAATTATAACATATAATATTTCTGAAAACATCATTGACATGAAACCAAGATAATAATGGCATGTGCTGCTAATACCTGTGTCACATAAAAATGTGTAAAAAAAATACAGTCCACTTTAATTATATTGAAAATTACAAGTTATATTTTTAATGTCCATAATGACAAGTTTGAAATGGTTTTTAATTTATATTAATTCAGCAAAAGGGGATATGCAGTCCTGGCGTTTTCTTTCAATCTCTTTTATGTAGAAATATAATATATGTATGAGTCTTCAGTATGAATCGAATGAGGTTCTCGTACAGGCCGATAGAAAGCATGGATCTCATGGCACCACCAAGCTTTTCTTACTTAGTTTGGTAGAAAGGATAGTCAACACGGATTCAAATTTTATATGGCGCCCAAACAGGGACTGATTACGCTTATCGTGCTGTTTGAGGTAAAAGTGCTCAATTTTATCATTAACCGTCGTCGTGTAACTCACCATGTTTGTTTGATCAGTTAAGACTAATATAAGTGAGTGTCTACGACCGCTTTATTATGCCAGATTTATTATGTCATATCACGCAATGTGAAAATAATGTTGCAAGTTAAGGATTGATAACTGGTGGAGACTCAAAGACTTAAATAGTATCCAGGCCTTGATAAGAAGCTTAGATCACTAGAAGCTATCGGATTCAGAGGTTTAAAAATATCGAAGTAGAGGTGTCCTATTTCCAGCAATGGATTTATTATTAGAGGAATTTTAAAACATACTCTTATAGAATTATCATGAAACGTACATAACAATTACTTTTAACTCAGTCGAAGTGGAACGAACAAAGTAAACAGTTCATGCCGAACTTCACAACAAAAATAAAATAATCATCCCTGTTTTTCTATGAACCTTCCTTATGTTTCAATAAAGCGAGTTGGATTTATCGTATTTACTCGCACGAAATAAATCTTCACACGTGGTTCCAGTGGGTCAGCCATTACCTGGAAGGAAAACAACAGTTAAATTAAAACCGTATTTACCTTTCACTAATTAATTTACTATGAACACAACAGAAACGTGAACTACATCTAAATATTGTGTTTCAGTACGAAATCTGTTTAAACTTTCAAAGTTAATTAGAATCGTTCTCGTTGCAACGCTTATAGCCTGATGACTTGTTTGTTCTAGTAATTTATTAAGCTTAGCTTTAGTAGTGCGCGGAGTGCATTCTTGTACTTAATTAATTTTAATCGTAGCATAACTGACTGAAAATCAAATTGCGTAAAAAATGAAAAGATGAATTGATGAATCGATTGTGATGAATGCATTAATAAACTATGTGAAAATTATAATAATTAGATAGTACCAAAACTTGATTTGATTTCCGAACGATATTTTTACAAGTCTTTCTTTTATACGTGGGCTATTATAGGTATTTGTTATTGTAATATTATGTAGGTATTGTATCAATTCGTTACTTTTGACGTATTCCCAAATACGAACACGGGCTAAAAAGACGCCTGTGAGATTTTACCATTAGGGATCATCCATCTTAATTTCGACCGACTTCGATGTTGCTTACATATATTTCTGCCTTAAAATTCCCCTTTCTTTATTTATATGAGGGAACCATTTGGATCTTAGCTATTTATTACATTACATGCATTAACAATTCGAAGTAGTTCATCAATACGCTAGATTCCCTTTCCCAATAGAACTATTTTCATGATATGATCAAATTATGTTTGACAATATTATGAGAACACGACACGGCGACGGTGGGAAAATCGATAAACATTATTAACTATTCAACGGTAGTTTCAAACGACATTTTGCTTATTCGAGACACCTTTTGGAATGTCAATTCTGGAAGGCTATTCAGTTTTGTAACTTGAGAGCGGAGTTTCAAAATTGACGTTCGAGTTCTAGGATCACTTCACTTCGCAAGTGCGTACTAGATGATTAGATAATGACATGTCAATATGATGCAAGTTCGCTTTTGTTTTGTAACTTGACAGCGGAATACACTATGAGTTTCTAAATTGAAGTTAGAGTTCGAGACTCCCTTCACCTCGCAAGTGCGTACCAGATGATTAGAGAATCACATATCAAGATCTCGGACTCGCTTCAATTTTGAAACTCATCGCGGATTCCGCTGTCAAGTTACAAAACTGAATAGCCTTGCTGTACCTAATCAGATTTTGACATTCTACCGTTGCATTGCCTATGTTTTGGGAAATCGAAAACGTATGACGTTCGTACACAAAGTCAAAGTAATTTATTGCTTCAGCTGCTCAAACCAGAAACGTATTTGAATCACTTGATCACTGAAGGTGGAAAATAGGGGTTCTTTGACAACCAAAACGCAAAAGGCATTCTCTGTGAATGAATCAGCCAGCTTAAAACCCAAAAAGTTGCTTTGTGTATTTGCTGAGAGTATTCACAAGGTTGTACATTTTTGAAGTGCAGAAAGCTAGAAAATTGTTGCACAATCTAGTAAATTAATTTTGAACTGAAAAGCGCCCAGCAACCTTTAACAAAAAAGGCGATAATCTTCAAAAAAATATATTAAAGATCTCACTTCATAATACGAACGAAAAATTGGGTTGGAGGTTCATCATTCTCGTCTGTTTAATTCCGATTTCATTTCTAAAAGTCAAAAAGTATGACGATTTAGGTGACGTGCAAAATATACCTAGTTTCTATTAAGTATTTGGTTTAAACTAAATTAGGATTTATATCAATCCGACATTGAAAAACTGTATATTAGATGGAAAAAGGGTCATTAGTCATTACATAATTGAAGTATAAATAAGTAAAATAATAATAATAAATAATAATAATAATATAAACAGGGATCTAAAATTAAAATTTGGCAAAAATCTAATTCAATTGGTTTGAATGTAAAAAGTTACATTACTTTTTGGTCCTCATTTATACATTTAGGTACATACCTATAAATTCTACGTAAGTAAGGTAATCTATATTATTTTACCTCGGCTCTATGTGCGTCCATCGTATCCAAATACCATCAGCATCAAAAGTAGCTTTTATTTTTATATACACTTAAAGCCGCGGGTCTTGTATCCATGCGACGTTTCAATGGATATTTTCATGGCTAGTAAAACATTATGATTCAACTCCACTAAAGTCAACCTTAAACTTCGTTAGTATCAAGGTGAATCATTGGAATGCGTTACTGGAGCACATTCCTTGAAGATCTTCTTTGAGATGGTTGGCTACAATCCATTTGCCGGGCAGGCCTAATGTAATGATACGCTCTATGATTGAAAATGACTGAGATGAAACTGAATAAAATATACCTCGTTTTGTAACTATTCGAATTAATTGAAAAACAAGTAGAAGTCCCACCTGATGGTAAGTGGACTCCATCATCCATGGACATCAGTAACGCCAAAGGCATCAGCGACCGAGAAAGAAACGGCATTATTACTGGCTCTCTGACGCTACGGCCGAAACACGTATTAAATGTTTGACGATCGCTTTTAGAAGAAAGATAGGTAGAAAGGAGGATCAAATATTCTGCTGCTATGCAAGTGCCTTCTAGAACTGAGTAAACCTACAGTATCACCGCCTCACCTATTTCTGCCGTATAAGTTAGTGTCTGTAGAATGGGTTTTGCTTGCTATCAGTCCTCTGGCTAGCAACGCATGTTGTGACCAACTTTCCAATTCAATTTGGTAATCGTTATCGTTAATCGTTAGTTCTGCACGGTCACTGATACTACAGGTTACTAACAGTACTAACCTAACCTACAATAGCCCTCCAACTTCCGCAGTCCTCTTACTAAGGAATAACAACTATTTTATTATTCATATGAGTATATCTTTTCTTTTCGAAGGGGAAATCTTGGAAAGATACCTGAACCCCAGTTTGCGCGTTATGTAGGATTTATACCCACTAAAACCCCCTCGGTAGCCATTCGCCGCATATGGTGAGGTTCTGAGATCTCTCATGTATGCACCGGTGCCTCCCCTGCGATTCATATGAATACCTAATTTGGCAGACTCCCCTACAGTTCTATGGTGGCTAGTGTTTGTCCATTCGAGTATAGTAGAAAATGTTATCCCGGGTATACGGGTAGATGGCGACACTAGACAGTCCTGTCACCCGTGAGAATTGTAGGCGAGAGCGGATGTGTTAGACTGGCAGTTGTCGTACTGAATTATCACATTCTCCCATAGTCGATTGGACAAAAACTACAGTGGCAGTGCAACTTGGTTTGCTATCTTCCTAGGCCACGCGCAATGTAGGACTCTGTAGTTATAAGTTCATTTTAAATTCATCAGTGTAAAACTACTACTGCCGATATTTTCTCCCGGTTAACGAAAAACTGAAGTAAACAAGAATAGACACCAAGACCGAATTAAATCTCCGGGTTTAAGTGCTAATAGATGAGTTTGAGAAGCGAACCGTAAAACAATATATTTCCACTAGAACCATTTTAAAATCGATTGACCAAGCATCGTACGGAAAAGTGGCCGACGGGTGCTTATACCTACTCGTATATTGGAATTCAATTTGCGGAACGTTTCAAATGGTGTTCTACAAAATAGTTTAACGTGTCTTAAAAATAGTTCTTTATATCTTTTTTATTGAACTCTACTTAACCTTTATATTTTGCAAACATTTTAGAACACAAATTGAAATTTCCATATTGGATTACTTATCTTATTATTGAAGTGAAACTTCTGTTTATTCGGGGTATTAAGATTTTTCTGTCACGAAAAAGCGCTACGGCTGAGTGGAGGAGGTAGACAATATTTTGCGTGGAAATGTCTATTTAAAATAAATATTAAATATAAATACGTTGCCATTGGTTATAAAAATAATATTTTTTTTTTATATTTTTTTGGAAGAATTTTGAAGAAATTGAAAGAAACGGACACACCAGTAAGTAATGACTAAAGAAAAAAGAATCACGTACTTAATATGCCTTTTTTGTCGAGAATTTAATGTAGTAGGTATTTTACGTTATTTATAATGGATATTAAAAGGCACAAATATTTCAACACACGACACGTTACGCAAGCGAAAGTGACGTGATCGTTCATGGAAATAGATCGGGTTTACGTAAATTATGAAGTTGTGTAATTTGTTAGCAAACTGTATTTATTTCAGTATATTCCGTTACGGATTTAATTTAATTTTCCTCTTTGATGTCCTTGTGAAGTCCGAGCCGAACTCTAGGGGATTTTCGATCAAACTTGCCATAGAAGCCCGCATTTCGTGCCATGCAAAGTTAAATTCAAATTCAAAATCAATTTAGTCATAGTAATAGATATCAGTGACACACTTTTGCACGTATTTTTTTATCTACCAGCATTTCCGAAACACCTACCTATATAGTCACAGTTTTCGTGCTTTTAGAAAATTGCGGGCAATAACAGTATGATGCATTTAGCTTTGATCCATGAAAGAGTGGAATGTCAAGAATCCAGGATTCGTCATTTATGTCACGAAACGATTCGAAACTAATATCACGGTACAAATATTAATGTAATTTATTATTTGTACCGTGCTTTTGTGCCGCTAACAATTAAAGGACTGTAGTTTTTTTTAAGTATGTGAACCAAAAATGTTTCTATTACTTGTCAGTATATCATCGTAACTTTCTAAGTCAAGTTTCTTAGTAAACTTATGTGTGAAAGTAACTTCAATTAGCGTATTTTTGAAGCTTGGACGAAAAAAAAAGATTTACAGTGACTCACCGTAATATCCAACTACAGCGCAGAAACTATAGGTTCCTTATCTGATGTTACAACAGATTTATCTACAAACATGTACATTTTAACACAGTCTTCGTTTTTATTCGGAGTGTCTACTGGTCTATCATCTGGACTTATATTATCTAGGTCATCCTCATACACTTTCGTTTTGTCATTGTACTCAATTTTATATCGAACTGAAGGCATCTTATTTAAAGATGATATCAAAAGGGATTCTTGTACTGTTTCGTTACCATTACAAGTCTTTTCTGACCGATACATTCCAGTCCTTTCTGATTGATTTAAGTTTCTGTTCGGTTTTTTCGTTACAAAGGCTCCAAGACATGGTAAGATTTGCTTGAACTCTTTTCTAAAATTTTCGTTCAGCCACGCGTAAAGGAATGGGTTATAGCATATAGATGACATAGCTATGAAGTGTGCAACAAAAAAGAGCACCATATAATACGTCCAGTCTTCAGCGAAGGAGTAAAAATCACTGCTTATATTTATCAAATTTAAAGGAAGCCACGATAATCCAAATATAGCTACCATGGCTATGAGCATTCTATTGGTCCGTCTTTTTCGTTCCCTTTCTGCGTCCTCTTTCTTACTGTTTTTACTTCCTGGCCTAGATTTCAATCGGTCATTCAGTTTTATACTGACGCATGTATAACAAAAGGTCATGACTATAAAGGGCAAGACGAATTGCATGATAGTAGTTACCGCTCCAAAGGCTTTTCTGATTTGGTCTGATGGCCATTTTTCCGAGCAAAAAATGTCTTGTAGAGCCATGTAATAACCATAAGGAAACGTCACCGCTAAAGCAAATATCCATATAAAAATTATTAACCCAATACACGTTTTGATCTTCATCCGAGGTTTAAATGGATATATTATCACAAAGAACCTGTCGATTGCAATAGACGTTAGCGTTAAAGTGGAAATGTAGACGCTGCAGCCTTGAGCATAAGGCATGATATGGCATAGCAATCCTCCGAATACCCATCTGCCAAGGAACGTGTAAAGCGGTGTAAATGGAACGGCAAATACGCATAATAATATGTCTGATAAGGCAAGATTCGTGATGAATAGATTAGTGACAGTCTGCATGGCTCGGTTTCTTATAACGGCATAGCAGACTAGAGCGTTCCCGAAGATTCCCACAATGAATATAATAGTGTAAGCGGTACAAAACGCCGCTTGTATCGCTTTATCCTCGATAGGATTTGCGGTAGCATTGTCATCATTTTTGTAGTTTTCTGTAGAGGAGAAACTGTCGTTACTCAAAGGTTCCCCAGTCCATAGTTCGGTTTGCATAATTATGCAGTTTCCTAACTCGGCATCATAATCCAATTAGGTTCGTTGATGTTACTATCATGTCTAGACGTTAGTAGCACTGATTGACTGCCTCTGTCTTCTTTTATAAAGGCAACGAATTGCATAATGTTACGAATGTTGGTGTTTGTAAATTTATTAAAGTATTTGGGTCGTCAAATATTTTTCCGTGTAATGTAGCTCATGTTGAATTTTCTTCAGTTGGAACTGTTTTCTTCAGTTGTAGCAAAAATCTGAAACAAGATAAAGGTTTGGTTTTAATGTACATCGTATATTTACATGCACGAGTAGACAATGTGAGTACTCTTAGACCCGAAGAAGACCTGTAGTAGGAAACTCATACGTCTCATCGTTAACGGGTAGTAAAATTTGATAGGATCCGACTCGGCGGTCGGGTGGCCGACCTCTAGTAGCAAAATTTCGTGCGCGGTTCCTTTTGGAAGTCGGATTAAGATAACTCTTGACACTTGAGACAATCAAGTAGACCACTAGATCATGATTTATAACACTGTTACTCCAGTTGGGGTACTGGGACTGCAAAGTGCAGTATCTATGCTTCAGGTGCTGTCAATTACACGAAGATATGAAGACCTCCACTTCCACCAATCCGCAATGGAGCGGCGTGGTGGAGTATGCTCTAGGCCTCCTCAAGAAGAGAGACCCGTCCTCACTAATGAGCCATTAATGGGTTGAAGCCATGAAAACAAAAGTTGTTAAACTTGTTATGAACAATTAAGTTTTACATCAAAATTAATTTTGCTATAGCCTGTGTCGCCGGTACACGCATTATACTCGAATTCCCGGCGGCGTATGTGGATTGCCCTTGGTGTGTTATAATAATGATTACAAGCCATTAGCTGCCACGTTACTCTCATGGGATGCCATTACAAGAATGGATAATTGTATGAATAGCGATTCAAGTACGATAACGGTTGGGTCATGACCTACTAATTCGTGTGGCTATTAGCTGGTTCCCGTGACTTTGACACCCACAAGTTAAGAATAATAAATTCGTAATTTCAAATGATTCGAATGAAATTTATTTTTATACTTATACAAACTTTATTATAAATAGCTCAGTGGTATTCAACCTTTTTTTCATATGGACCACAAATACGTATTAGACATGCTGTCGCGGGCCGCAAAACAAAGAATTTAAAAAAATGGTATTGATTTCTTAGGTTTTCGCGATTATTATAAAAAAGTAACCTCAGATGGGCCAACTACAAAAGCCTACAATACTAAGAATTTTAATGCCAAAATGTGGCTAATTGTGAGATTCAACGCATAATTATTAAAATCTCTTGTAACCGCTACTAGGTACTGCAAATAAGTATAATTTGTTTTACTCAACAATTCATTCCGAAGAAGCTAAAATATTTAAATTGTCATTAAGTAAATAAAGAGGAAATTTTACTGAGACCCTTTTAGTCTTATGACAATAATTATGAAGTTGCCGGCACAGTGCGATTAGATATTAAATATTTGAAGAACAGAGGAATACTTCCATTCTAAAATGTACCTACAGCTCGAAAACATTGACCGAACATCCCTGAGGTACAATGTTAATTAAAGGGCCATGTTGCATACAATTAAATTACAGCGAAAGACAAAGAATTATATCTTTGTCCCTCAGAAGACGTTGCTTTTACCAGTCGTAAATGCACTAATCTTAATATAATAAATTACGTGTCACGTTGTTTGTCCGCGATGGACTCCTAAACTACTTAACCGATTTTAATTAACTTTGCACACCGTCTGCAGTTTGATCCAAAATGAAAGCTTACACCTCAAAATAAAAATAAAAAACTTTTGACAGAACGAAGTCTGTCCGGGCAGCTAGTATAATAATATAATATAAGCATTGTGCTGTGTGTTACTGACGGGGATGATCGTTGAATAAATAAAATATATTTTAACCGTTTGGAATAGTTTTAATATATTTTACTATTTTATATCATAATGGTATTGCATTGACCGCTATTATATGAGAAATATTTTTTCTATTTTCGTAGAATCACTGTTGTTATAAAAATGTGCCTGTGTCCTATTTTGGGCTCAGACCTATTATATTAACACAATAAAGTAAATACTATACATTTTCTGACAATAAAGATGATCCTTACGTTTTTGTTCTCGATGTTTTTCTTAACCAAAGAAAAGGATATTATAAAAAATAGAGGATAATCAAACTCAAGATCTCTAATCCAATAAGCTATTATACCTTAAAAATAATGCTTTTTATCTATTAGTCTATTACTAAGTCTTTCAAAACTGCAAAAAAATAGTAAATAAAGTAATATGTGTGCATTTATTTCTCTTTTGTATGCGATTTCGTCTATAAAATGATGCCCGTCTACGAGTTAATTGAAAAATATAATTATACTGTTCAAACTAAGCGGATTAATACACTAGATTACATTTCCAGCAATCAAAGGAACATAGAGAGCTTAACCGAATCTTCGGTTACGCAAAATAATTGTATTTCACTGATATCGTTCGAAGAAAATTCAATTTGTCGTTATTACATTTACTGCTTTATCTCATAACGTATATCTTTGAACATCATAATAAGTAAAAAAAAAAACTTGAGAGGTGTCAAGGGACACCCGGATGGAACGAAGTTCCTTGCAGTCAGGTGGTGGAGCAGATGCAAGGATGGTAGTAATCATCTACCTTTCGTGGACAAGTCTGCACGTTCGCCAACTGTTATCACAAAAATATACAGTTTGCGATTCTTTTCAATGTTTTTTTATAAGATGTTCATATGAAAGGACTGAATAAATGAAATATGACGATTCCTTGAATAATATATTCAGAGACTGGTCTTTGACAGTAAGTTGGCTGTACTGAAATTACCATATTTATTACTTTTTATACATAATGTATTTTTATGACGTCGTAGAAGTGTTTTTATTCTTACGGCTTGGTTCGATTACTAGGGATCGGCGTTATTTAATGTGAAATGCTTGGTTAATACAAAGATGGATAATGATTATTGTTTTACATTGGTTATATTTAGTTACTAGCTTTTGTCCACCACTTAGTATATTTAGAATGTTTAACCTATTATTTACTAGTTTTATTTATTTAGTTACTTATTTTATTTACTTACTCAGTTTCTGAGCAACGTGTCGAGGTGAAACAAGGCCTCCAGACATCTACTACAATAAAATTGTGAAACCCACAACAAATTTAATCTCCTAGTTTTTGCCCGTCTAAACATATCTACAGACAAAAATTCTTATGATGATTGTTTTAGCTTTTATAACTCCTATAAAAATCAAAATATTTATGTACAGACCAGTTGTAATTTTATTATATTTAGATTATTATTACTGTGTTTCATAGAGCTCAGATAAAAGCCGTTAGATTTCGTTGAAAGCTTTCAGTTGATTTAACGAATGTGGTCAGTTTAACCTTTCATCATTTGACAATCACCCACCATGATGAATCCATGGGGTGAATCGTTGAGAGGTCAGTTGTTTACAAACGAAGTGATTGATTGAATTAACGAGGTACGTTGACAGATCGATAGCAGGCAAACGTAGCTGAAACTGTCGGATAGGTAGGTACACGAAAAAATAACCAAATCCGATGAAAAGATTTCGAAAAATTTCGAATAGACACTTGTATTTGCAATTCGTAAAAAGTTAAAAGGTGCATTTTAGTATCCATTAGGTAGGTTAGTACCAACGATGTTTTTGTGAAACCAAATATTCTACGAAGCCCATTGGAGTATTATTACTTTAGTACATTACTTCAATTACTTCAAATTGACGTCATTACTTTAATGACGAAGCCACGTAAATTTTCATAAAGTCATTATTCATATTGTCATATCCAGTAATGAAGTCCACAAGCCACGGTGACCAATTATCATCAGGTGGCCTCCTACTTTTTCTTTTGCCCAGACTAATTAAAACCAAGTCAGATCAGAGCCGGCGTTAGGGGGGGCGAGGTGGGGCGACGGCCTAGGGCGCCAAATTTGGAGGGGCGCCATAAACGTTCCCATTGGTTCAGTAAAAATTTTTTCGAGAAAAAAGCTCATTTTTATTTTCTTATGTGCCACAATATTCTTGCCTAGGGCGTTAGTGGTTCTAACGCCGGCACTGAGTCAGATTTACTTACAACCACAGAAGAAATAATAGTACTTATTACGACATTCAAAGCAAGGGGCATTGAACAAGAGTAGGTACTTACACTATAGTTCTAGAAACATCCATTCGATATTAAAATAGCACTCAAACGATGAAATACATCACAACAGCTTTGTACACAAAAACGTTTTCGTCGATAAGATAACAGCTCAGACCAAAAGTCCTGGTGATGTCAGCGCTAATCAAAATTGTTTTAAGGCCATTTTCAATAATCTATCTAAGTATCTACATATATCTTATCTCTGGATAAATTAGTAAGTAAAGTAACAGCTTTCGTACACATTTTGGCACGACATTTGGGCAGTTGCAACTGATTTTAAGATTAATACGGATACAGATGAGAATATTGAGTCTTTTAGGGTTTTTTACATCCAAAAGTAAAAGAAATCCTTAAACGAATCGTATGTAATATTTAATTTAAGTAATTCCGTTTAAATATTTTCGATTGCGAGTAGCAAAGCAGAGGTGGCTTAGCGGAGGTGACGCGATGGCGATTGTTAGTGCTCTATAAAAATCATAATAAATATTTGTGGTTTAGGTGCTTTAGTATGCGATATTAGTTTACTAAAACGCAGTGAAGGCGTGTTTCTACATAGTTAAGATATAAATATCTACACTACATGATATTTATACGACGTCTAATTCAAGTTTTATATTCATGGCCGTAATGTTTTACAACTCTTTGATGTCGGACGATAATATGACTGAGCTTTGATATATTATTGTAAAGCTTGTAGTTTAAAGTGCTGACATGTTTAAACTATTATAATTTTATTAAATTCAAATTCAAATTCAAAATCATTTATTCATGTAGGTATCATTGATACACTTATGCACGTCATTTTTTTAATTTACCAGCTTTTCGGAAAGGTGCTTTGTCATGGAGGAGAAGAAAAGCCGAAAGAAACTCCTCAGCACATCTTTTAAAAAAATTTACCAGCTTTTCGGAAAGGTGCTTTGTCATGGAGGAGAAGAAAAGCCGAAAGAAACTCCTCAGCACATCTTTTAAAAATAAAATACATTGGTATATAAATTATTACTGGGATATGAGAGACCGCAGAAAATAAAATGGCTCCGTCAAAGCGATGCGTAAAAGAAAACATAATAATCTGAATTTTACCAAAAAAAAAATAACCGACTTCAAAATAACTCAAAAACGACTCGTCAAATCTAGCTCAAATTTAATTGGGACCACATGACAGGGACCAGCTTTCGACTAAAAAAAGAATCACCAAAATTGATTCACCCAGCCGAAAGTTCTGAGGTAACAAAGATAAAACAATACAGTCGAATCGAATATCTCCTCCTTTTTTGAAGTCCGTTAAAAAATTATTATTTCGTAATTCGACAATCAGTATTAATTAGTGATGGGCCGACTACAACCGACTAGTCGGGAAAACCGACTATTCGGCATGTTTTCTAGTCGCCGACTATTCGCCGAATAGTCGGCAAAAAAGGCCGAATAGTCGGCATTTATTTTCGCTACTAAAAATAAAGTTAAAGAAAAGTCCAAAATTATAAAATCAACATAGTTAACTAGATTTATTATTTTAATAAATCAGATAATAACAAAAATAATATTGAAGTGAGTGACAATGCGCCTTGATTTTGCTTCAACGCCTCTTTGATCGATAATAATTCCAATCTATACTATAATAAAACTCAAAGGGCAAATTTTCTGTACATTGAATATTTTTTTTATATATTTTGATTAGGGGGCACTTCAATAACGTGGTAGAGCACAAAAATATATTTTTCAGAATTATTGTCTGTCTGTCTGTTTGTCTGTCCGGGCATCACATGAAAAGCCTTGAACGGATTTCGATGAAAATTGGTAAAGTTGTTACTAATACTCCGGGTCATATTTTAAGATACTTTTTATCCCGGAAAATTAAAATTAAAACGTGATGAAAGTTTGTATGGAATAGTTTTAAAACATCAACCGATTTGCTTTAAAGCAACAAATGTTCCTTGCTTAAATTTATGGAACACATATTTTTCAGTTGTTCAAAATTTTGAAAACAATAGAAAAAAAAAACAAATTAATGTGAATATATTGCTTATTTTTCAAAACCCGTTCCTGGAGCAATCCTTTGTGATTTTATTGTGGGTTTCAGTATATAAATTACTAAATATAAGTACTTCAATATAAATTCACCGTTTTTTAAATTTCCTTCTGCAAGAGGTACAAATAAGGTAAAACAATTTCCGTATGTGAAGCTGCGGGAAACAGCTAGTGTATGTATAAAACAGGGTGCTACTTTAAAACAGGAGTCATCGATAGCTTTTGAAACATTTCTACTGTTATCTCGCACAATAGGATGAATTATGGTGGTAAAGAGTAAAAATTTAATCGAAGTAAGGATGATCGGCATTGCCGACTAGTCGGCCGAATAGTCGGCAATTTTTTTGCCGACTAGTCGGCTAGTCGGCTGATCGGCAAAACCCATAGTCGGCCCATCACTAGTATTAATGTTATCTCTGGCCGCACTGTACTGCTATAATACTGCTAAATATTTCTCTAATTAAATCCCGAGACATGTTTGTAAAGGTTCTGAAATGACATGAAGGTTTTCAAAAAATTTAAAACCTTCAAAATTTGTTCCTAAAAATAACATAGTTTTACTTTTTTCACTTTTGTGGTTGCACAAACACGCTTGTTCCTACTCAATGTATATCATTTACACAACGTAATTAATATTTCATTTGGAGTCAGTAAATGAACCAGTAAATCAACCTTAATAGATAGATAGAGACTAGTCGTTAGTCAGCAGTTAGTTAGTCAGTTACGACGACTTGTTTCAAAATCGTTCGGAATAGCACATAATACATAGCTGTTAAGTTTCTAGAGTAAATTCTTTTGAAAGTCAGTTTTCTGCCATAAAATTATCCGATAAGATCTTTATTTGTCTGTCCGAGTCGTTCCGAAACTACGTCACAAATTTTAATGCAGTTTTTATCCATAGATGTAATATATTATATGAGTTCTTTGTACCTATAAAAATCTATAATCTATCTAGGTATATAATGTAAATGAAAAAACAATGTTGTTATTTCGATATCCTATTTCTGAACGTAATAATTACACCATCATCATAATAAATTAAGTGTCAGATTATAAATCAAAAACTCTAAACCTCAGCTCTAAACTAAACCGTAAACTATAAGAACAAAGTTCTAGGTATAATCTGAGTTGAAGTTTCTCGGAGCGGAGTAATCGAGTCCTACATGCTCGTATTATAGTTGCCTTATTGCTGCTATTATAAAATAGTAAAAACTAGCTTCCGCCCACAGCTTTCAATCATTTTATATAAAACCATTTCTTTTGTTTTATAGCCTGAAGGGCAGACGAAAAATCATACGGGCCACCTGATGGTAAGTGGTTACCATCGTCTATGGACATGAGCAATACCAGAGGAATCGCCAATGCAACGCGCGCTGGCCCTGACGAACTCTTTTTACACCTTTTTTGAAGAACCCCATGTCATTCCGCGTCGGGAATACCTCAGAAGGAAGTTAATAAAACCATAATGAATTATACACCGAAACCTTCCTCAAGAATCACATTGATGAAAACCGTACAAAAATCCGTTCAGTAGTTTAAGTGTTTATTGCGTACATACAGAGAGACAGACGTATAGTAGCCGGGGGACTTCATTTTATAATAAATGTATAGTTATTGTAAATTAATACCGTAAGTGTATAGAGCGGCTACACTTACGACGTTTTAGTCCAAATGAAATGCTAATCCTATGCATAAAAATATTCACTTCAAAAGATAAACACTTGCAAAATAATGACTTGACGTCATAGCTGCGAAGGGTAATCTTAATGCTTATTGGATTTACGTATAGCTGGCAATAAAACTGAAATGAGTTGGATAGCTACGACACTCGTTGATAAAATGCAAACCAAACAAGTAGGTATAATAAATATTATAATATGGATAAATGATAGTTACTGGCTTAAACTAATTAGGATTTTAAACTTAACTCATCGTGGACTGAACACATTTTTACTATATTACGGGTACTCACGATATATATTTTATGCTCCGATATTTCGACCGTCTAGCCGTGACTACGATCCCTGCAACTGGGTCGAAATATCGGCGTATAAAATATATATCGTGAGTACCCGTATTATAGTAAAAACTAGTATAATCTATCTAATACCTTTAAACGAGCGATTCTTTTATTATGCATATATTATTAAATTATACAGTGTGGTCATGTAATCTTAGGAGATATTTCAGAGGGTGGTTCACCTCGGGATTCTCTGCCCGAATAAACAAAGAAATAATAAAAACATCCATAAATCACAGAGATAATAATATCAAACTAAATACGAAAAATCTCAAAACGTGTGGACACCCTAGCAGCGCGTTGAACTCGCGTTATCAGGTCACTAGGTGAATGACCTGTTATAAGAATAAACAAGTAAACTAGTAATTCAGATTTTTTTTTATTTTCTGTCCGGTGGTTCAATGGAAAAAGGCGAGCGTTTGCGGCGTATCTTTGCGACGTGCCGACAAAGCGATGCGGCGGCGGTGCGACTTTTAAGGTCCGTTCACACAGACCGGCTTGGAGAGCATCGGCCTGCTTTTTTCTTTTCAACAGACCGGATCGTATACGCTTGTAATTGGCCGGAACGGAGCCGCCAACTATTTCACATAGACCGGCTGGAAGAGATCTGAAAACGGATGCGGTCGGATGTGCTCGGAGCTGGTCAGATGCGCTCGGAGACGGGTGGATACACTACAAAGGCAGTATCAGTATTCCGCACAGTCCAAGTTTTGTTTTCGGTGTGTTAATGAGCATGAAATCGGAGCCGACAGGCTGCGCGAGCGAGAAAGAGCACGCAATCGGAGCCGACAAGCTGCACGAGCGAGAAAGAGCACACAATTTTTATTTCATTTTTATTTCACACGAAGCGCGTTCAAGCATTCTTGATGACAAAAAAGGTGCACATGCAAAAATAAACTTTACTACAATTCAAAACTCTGTTTCCAACGTGATAAAAATCTGTTCTCCTCTCCGAGCTGGTCTGTGTGAACGGACCCTTAGGCGGCATGATTCAATGGAAAAAAGTGAGCGTTTGCGGCGCGGCGTGCCTTTGCGGTGTGCCGACAGAGTGGCGGTATTCTTTTGCAATATGTGGGTTATTAGGTCACCGCTTTCTCGAGCGCAGTGTCTATGATTAATGTATTTTAAAGGATAATTTCGGTAAAAATTAAGGTCAGATTTTTTTACGTATTCGGGCAGAGAATCGCGAGGTGAACCGGGGGGTGAAATATCTTCTACGATTGCATGACCACACTGTATAATCTGAGTCTCTGAAGTGGCTCCAACGATTTTCATGAAATTTAGTATGCAGGAAGTTTCGGGGGCGATAAATCAATCTAGCTAGGATTCATTTTTAAAAAATTTTGTTTTATCCGTGTTTTCAGGCAATGAAAAACTGCTACAATAGACTCTTCCTGACATCTATTGGCGAGTAGCAACACTAAAACTACTTCAGTAGGTGGCCTTGTTAAGCAACACTAAGCCAATTCGTATCTAATATAATTTCCAAAAAACATGATTTACCAAAAAAAAAACCAAGCAAAGCTCGGTGGTCCGGGTGCTACTCATAATATATGTAAGTAAATTTATATTAGCTTTTATGTGTAAAATTTCTAACTTTTATTGCTTATTCTGCGGGAACAGATTCATTCTAGGGATAAAAGAAATCCTAGATAATGGGCCATAATGTAAGTTACCATAATGTATGTAATATGCTAAGATCCATTTAAATCAGTGTTATGGCTTCGCCGAGACACGCAGACACAGTCCTTGCCATATTTGTAACTCACATTACAGTTACATTACCTAGTCATCTATTGAAATGGATCTGTGAAATCGAAATTAGAATGGATATTGTGAAAGAGGTCTTTACTGTATAAGTATTCTGCTGTCTGCATGACTGTTTGAAATGAATCAAACTTTTCTAATTCAATAAGTTACGAATTAAAAAAAACTAAAAAACTAAAACTAAAAAAAAATTATGTATCAAAATAATGAACATAGATAAAAAAAAAAACAAATCTTTTGGGTTCATTAATTAGTTTCTAATGAGTAATTAGTACTAATTATTAGTAGGTATATAATGCGAAGGTTATCAATAGTAAAAGTAGTCAAGTCCGAACTGTGCAATAAACAAATACTTAGCAAAGGATACAATTTTTTGCAGCATAAACGAAACCTTAGAAAAATAAAGAAACTTATTCAAATAAAATGATTTTGTATATTCATGCTACAGAACTTTTAAAATAAAATCTCGTTTAGATAAAACCCATTTCGGAATCTCGAAATACCCATTTCGGAGACAAACAGTACACGATAAACCACAAAGGCAGTGCATCCACAAAGAAACTAAACTTCGTAGTAGCTTCTGATAAATCACACAGGACCATTGAAGTATAATGTACTTGTGTACCAGAACAGGCATTGCGAACAAAATTTGTGTCGCGCCGGGAGGTTCTTTTTTCAAAATCGAGCACCCGTTCTCTTTTCAAAATCGACTGAATCCACTGAAAACTGTAGCCAATTGGCTACAGATCATTGGGCGAGCATCGGGTTCGCGGTGTCGGTTCTATACGCTAGTATAGTTCAATGCACAGAACACATTACGTACGGCGGGAAAACTGATATTTATCACCACTTCGGGGAGCGATATTTGCAAGGGTGTGATCATTAAATTTTGTTTGCTCGGACATTACGCTCATAGATCATTTTGTACGTTTAGTGACGGGAGACTTTACTAATATTTGTGTACATTTACTAAGGATCTTTTTCTTTACAGAAGCTATTGATAACTCATTACTGTGCTTGGGACAATGAGCGTAATATCATAGTTCGTATGTTGGAATTTCGAAAATTGTCATCTTGAGTGATATGTGATTTCGGTAGATATAATTCGGGAGCTAAAACTTAGAGAACAGCCAACAGGGTGATGCAATAATGCACTTCAAGGTCTGCTCATGCTTTATTCAACTCAAGTCAGGCCTTATTTGGAGTACTGTTCTCACCTGTACAGAACAGGTTGCGACGGTTGTCAACGACGACGAATCACTAGACTATAACATCAGAGTTTAAGAGAGAACGTTGCAGCGCGTTGGTTGACTCGTTATGTTCTACGGACTTTGTGAAATGGTGAGTGCTCCGACGATTCCTCAGTTGAGTTTGTGCATCACTCGCCGAAGAAGAAAGTTTCATCCATATCAATTGGATTTATGATGGATCTCCACGATCCAGGTTGACGATCTTCTTTGCCACGTAGAAGCAAATCGTGGAAACAACGTAAGAGCACTTTCAGGGTATATGGTTTAGAGTTTAGTCTTCTCCACGAGAGTCTGAAAACTTTAGCATCGTCTTATACTTGGCGTAAACTCAAGGACGGAAAAAGCAGCCAAGTGCGAGTCGGACTCGCCCATGAAGGGTTCCGTAGCAGCAAGTAACATAATATAAAAGTTCTTGAAGTTCGTTGTAACTTTGATCGAGGTAAATTGCGGTTTACGATTTATGACGTATTAAAAAAAAACTACTTACTAGATCTCGTTCAAACCAATTTTCGTTGGAAGTTTGCATGGTAATGTACATCATATATTTTTTTTAGTTTTATAATTCTCTTATTTTAGAAGTTACGGGGGGGTTCCGTTTTTTGCCATTTGGCTACGGAACCCTAAAAAGTGTCTGCATTCCAATTTCTATCAGCTTTGATCAAATTTTGTATATCTGTACCTATTTTGTATTTTTGTCAACTGTATTAGACAAATGTCTTTGGGCTACGGTTACATCTTAATTGATGTTCTTTATGCCAGTTTTTAAAGATAGATAGACAGGATCCATCTCTTTTAACGGTGCGGAAATCATCATTTAAAAGACTTAAACAAAAAAAGGTATGACTGTTAGCAAAGTAATGAGGTTCAGAATCATTAAGTAAGACGAGCGCTTCACAATACTGAGAATTCGTTGGTTTTTTAAAGCCGCCTTTTTAGAATAAAGTAAATTAAGTGCTGACCCTGAAGAAAAAATGTTCCAAGAGAAAGAAATACTTTTTAAAGCAAAATTTTAATTCAAGACTTGATGTCACTTCCTTAAAGCATATTCATCTTGAAAGTGAAAAATCTAATCATCTTGGAAGTGGATCGTGAGTAGGCAACTTAATTTTAAATTAATATCTTGGACGGTCTAGTGGCAGTAGTTCGGTTACTAGTCCGGTTAACCGAACTAATGAAACTTTTTAGTGTCAGTAGTTCGGTTAGTCCGGTTAACCGAACTACTGATACTTTTTAGTGGCAGTAGTTCGGTTAATTTAACGATACCGGAAATTACAATTTCTTATTACTTAAATCAAAATGAACATGCAAATAAAAGGTTTTTTGAAGTGAAAACTTCTTTAGCATCATTGTGATTTGAAAGTCGATGAAACGAAAAAGGACAGTAAAAAGAGGCAGACACATAAATTCATAAGATTTAACGTGGGAGAAAATGAGATAGGAAGCATTGTACAGGGGGAGGGGAGGTGAGGGGGGAAGGAGAGAGGGAGGGAGGGGGAGGGGGGAGAGGAGCGGGAGGGGGAGGGGAGGTGAGGGGGGAAGGAGAGAGGGAGGGAGGGGGAGGGGGGAGAGGAGCGGGAGGGGAAGGGGAGGGGAGGGGGAAAGTGAAGGGACGGGAGGGTCAGGGGGAGACGGAGCGGGAGAGGGAGGGAGAGGGAGAGGGAATTTAATGGTCTCTGATTTGTTAAGCCTACCAAAACCATAAAAGTTAAAAGTTACAACAAAGTACATGAATAACTGATTATTGGGCAATACGAAGTTCGCCAAGACAGCTAGTGTTAAATATTTATTTAATGATGCCAAATAAGTATAACTTCTCACGCGCGTACATAAGTACACGTTTATGTTTAGTACAAAATAGTTTTTGAAAGATAATTGAAACTGATACACGTTATTAAATTATAACCTTTATTTTTGAAGGTTTCACTTCTACCACGTGTGAATTGCACACATTTTATTTTTTTTAATTTTGTTATTTATTTATCAAAATGACCAGTAAGTATTTAAATAAGATACACTAACGCCCCAACTCAGAGTTACTAACGGTTACTTTAATCGCTCCTCAGTAAAGAATCACCATACAAATTCTAAGGAGGGTATACTGTACTAAGGAGGGATTTAAGTAACCGTTAGTGACTCTTGAGTTGGGCCGTAATTGGACAATCAGAAACTGGCATTAAATTGAACTCCTATATCATAATAATTCATAGAATAAAATTAATAAGAGGGTCTGCATGCCTATCACATCTAAAATGTTGCAAACCTTGTTGTTTAATATTTCGGCTGATATATTTTTATACAAATTTGGTCTATTTACATATTCATTTTGATTTAAGTAATAATTACTTTAAAAAAAAAAAAAAAACCAACGAAAAAAAAACTGAAAAGCAAAAAATAAAATAAACCATTTAGTATTATAAATTAAGATCCGAAATTAACAATAAATAAATAATTTTGAGACCGTGCGTGAAAAAAAAATATACGTGTCGAATTGAGAACCTCCTCCTTTTTTTTTCGTCAGTTAATAAGAAATAGAAATTTCCGGTATTGTTATATTAACCGAACTACTGCCACTAAAAAGTATCAGTAGTTCGGTTAGTCCGGTTAACCGAACTACTGACACTAAAAAGTTGCATTAGTTCGGTTGACCGGACTAGTAACCGAACTACTGCCACTAGACCTCTTGGACATAATATTTTTTAATAGTAACAGATACTGACGCTTGGTATTTTATACCGTCTATATCTACTCAATAACATGAATCTTGGGCATGAGCTGATTAGCAGAGTATCATGTACAATTAAATTCTAGTCAACATTTTAAGATAAACAGCTGACAAAATTAAATGAGCAGATAACCGTGGGTTATTGTCGGTTTAGACATCAGTAAATCCTAAGGCATCACCAATGCGTTGCCGACGGAAATGGCACTGGGAATCCACGTTATTAATCACTCCGACACTCGAGTAAAACAAAAATTACTAAATATTACACGTTCGATTTTAGGAGAAGGCTGGTTGGTTTAGTTAAAATGATTAAAATGGATGGTATGGAACCCAGCCTCCAACAGAAGGAACATTTTTCTGATAGAGATTTTAACATAAAAACAATATTTATTTGATTAAAAACAAAAAGCAACTCAACGCACAAAAGCCAGAGCTTAATAATAGAATTGTGTTTTAATTAACAACAGGTTAATAAATTTAAGCGGAGGAAAGTGATATTTTTGTTTTATCTAGGGAAAACTCGATTGTTTTATGTACTGTGATTACAACGAGTTTTTAATTAATCAGATTGGAAAGGTCTGTAGAGGGAAAAATTAATTTAGGTGAAATAAAAACTCGTTTGGAAAGCGCTTTCTATTGTCAGAATGGCCGGTTCCCTGGAAAAAATGTCACGTACAAATGGCAAAGCTTGACACGGTAAGGCTTCACTGAACAAAGGGTGATATATCATGTGCCTACGACATCACAACCTAACACTCTTTAATAACCAGCTAGTGAAAGAATCCGAGTCCCGAAGGCGAGGTTTCCTGTATGATATAATCTAATAAAGACTTCCTACAGGTTTTCCGGTAAATTATAAGTATATAATAAGTTCTGCTTTGTGTACTTTTTCATAACGTTCCCAATGGTTTGGAAAGTCTGCCAGACACGCGTTAGTTTTAGAAAATCCACAAGGAATCGTAGAGGATTAAAGTGAATTAAAGTTTTTAGTCTGCAATTTAATACAAACTATGTCTTCATCCCCTCGTTTTGTGTAGGGAATCCTGAGCCCAGCTGTGTAAAAGTTATTGGTTGTATATTTGAAATCACGTTTTCGAAAACGGCTCTACCGATTTCGATGGAATATTGCAATTTCCAGAATAAACCTGTAGGTATATATGTATTTCATTAAATGTTGTGTCATAACAGTAGTTTTCAGTCCACCCAATTTTTATCATGCATCATATAATTATGCGATAATTGTATAGATATTATCTGTCAAAATAATATAAAATGCTGTGTTAAATAAATCGAAATTCAACTCAAATGTAAGATAGTATTTTTAGCCAACTGGTGTCTGAAGGAACCGAAAGATTTTAAGCCGCAGATTTAAAGGGAGGCCGACGTTTAAGCCTTAAGGATAGCAATGTTTTTTGTTTTTTATGAGGAAACAAATAAGTCGGTGTAAGTTTTATTACTCAATCTTAGTCTTAAATGGACCTTCTGGAGCAGAAAGTTAATAAGGCGACTTTTAGGTATAAAAGAACGCAATAAGAGGATAATGAGATGTCTCCATTCAGTTTATATCCTTCTTAAACCAATAAAAGCGTCGCGGGCGTCCAGGAACCATAACAAAGGATATATATCGACACCAGACGAGTCATGGTAAGGTTAAGGAGTTGTTGACTGCCCAAGTCTGTGACTTAGGCGTAAATTGGTACATTACTATACGCTGCGTAAAGTGGTCTAATTATTGCACGGGTGTTATTAACTAAAGACAACTTACTGCCGTGCAATAATAGACAGCTTAAATGGCGAGTATGGTATACAATTTTACAGTGCAATGTGACTTTAATGCGCACTTAAGTCATGTTTTTTGTGACCTAAATACCTAGTATTTTTAACACCTTGTAAAGATTTGTGAATTAGGTTATAAATCGATAATTTTAAAGGTTTAGTTCACATTTTGTTAGAAGAAATATTATCGTTCACATATACCTAATACCTACCCACATTAAGCCTGTGCTGCGTATAACATGTAAACTAAGTAGTAATAAGTAACATTTACAAAACGAGACGAGAATAAACTTCTAAACCCTGTTCGGGTCGGGCATCGAATCATCGTCCCATCCGAGAAGAAATCACGCCAAGTATCTCCTCATCCATATTAAGCCCAAGTAACAATCTTTTAATGGGTCACTCTAATGCGTTTACTAAATAGTAATTTTGTGTATTAATCAACAAAATTCAATAAACTGTAATAAAGATTTCAGATAGAATAGACGTTGTTTTATATCGCTTGTTTTAGAAATATATTTGCCAAGGCACTTGTCGCTCTTACTTCTCAAATAAACCACAGGATCATCATAATGTCGTTTGGCTGACCCAGCGTCGTAGTTATTGAATCACAATGGTCCGGCGTTCCCAAGTAATAAATGAATAGTACGTATACCTAACTTTATTCATTCTTCCTTTACATCCGAAGTAGAGTTCAACCACAAAAAATTATAGGTATTTTTTCCATTGTATCTGTCCATTTTTCGAGCTTATCATCATGTATTGTGAAGATGTCATTATATTGCTTAAGCCTTGCATGACTTCGGATAATGTGAAAGGGGTCAAACAAAAGGGTACAATTTGCACAATACTTATTTGTGTCCCGTACATCTAATCGTAAAGCAGAGTCTGTGTATATCGCAGCTTATATCGCTAGCTATTCTAGCAGACCGAAAAAGTTGCTAATTGATAAATGTAAAGCCTGCCTACCTTGCTACCCCCACAAAGGTTTTTCGGCTGGGGCTTGGGAGCCAGCTTTCTTTTTTAACCGACTTCAAAAAAGGAGGAGGTTCTCAATTGGACTGTATTTTTTTTTGTTTGTTACCTCAGAACTTTCGACTGGGCGAACCGATTTTGATGATTCTTTTTGAATCGAAACTGGTGCTTGTCATGTGGTCCCACTTAAATTTGAACTAGATCTAACTAGTAGTTTTTGAGTTATCAATAATTTTGAAGTCGGTTATTTTTTGTCAAAAATTATTAGTTGGTTACATAATATTGTTAATGTACTTCGTTTTGCTTGGTGTATCTTCAGCTTGTTTTTCGGCTAGTGACATACTACGTTTTTGTCTTTAATCTTTTTGTATGAAATTGACAGAAAAAAGAACTTTTGGTAAAAAATTGGATTGTAGCAACTTTTTGCTAAGGTAACGGCTCCAGTAATGGACGAGGCTCCAGTAATGGACGAAAAAAAAGAAGTCATTTAGAATATGGTGATGAACCAATTTTTTTATATTGGCAACACTGTGTCTTAAACTACAGTCATCGAACTGCCTAAGTTTGATATTTTATTCAATTCGGTCAGTTAGAATACAAGTTGGCGCGAACTATAAATTGTTTGTCGTTGTAAATTTATATTAGCGGCTTTTCTTAAGGAAATCGTTAGTGCGGTAAGTAAAAATTTTCTTCTGTAAATTTGTATTGCTTTATTTAAATCAAAATGTGTTTTGTTCGTTTGGTTAACCATGAAATTAAGTCTACAACACACAGTGTTGTCACTCCAGAGAAGTTATATTTGTTGATATTTTGTTGGTGTTCATTACTGGTGCACTATAATTGTATAGCTCCAGTAATGGACATAATTTTATCGAAACTTATCTTTGCTATCGTGTATCCAGAATTTGAACTAATTTTACTCCTAGTATTATTTTTTACTATGAGCTAGCTGCAAATTATGAAAATGTTGCTATTATTGGGTATTTTACAGATATCCAGTAATGACACGGATATAAAATGATAGAGACTGAATGATTATTACTAGCGTATAGGACCGACACCGCGAACCCAAAATTTGCGCAATGAACTGTTTTCAGTGGATGCTGTCAATTTTGAAAAAAGAACGAGGGCTCAATTTTGAAAATAGTACCTCCCGGCGCGACACAAATTTTACAGTGTAAAAGAAATGAAAAAATACTCCATTTTTGCTATTTAAATTGTTACCTAGTGTTTTAAAGATATTTTTGGTTTTTATTACTTTACAGAGACGAATAATTCTGATAATCTGATATATTATAAGTGCATGCCAAAATTCTTTACTTGGTGCTTGTTCACACTGAACTCGCGGGCGCGGGCGCTGGCGCGGTCGCGAAATATCAAACATATGAGCTACTATGAAAGTGTTCACACCAAAACGCGCACGCGGTGTATGTAGCGTTTACCGCGACCGCGAGTTCAGTGTGAACAAGCACTTACAAATACATATATCTCATTACAAAAATTGACAGCAGAAAATTATAATTGTTGTTGCTTAATTAATTTAATAGACTAGCCGTCCCCGCGATCTTTGTAAAGCCGGACAAATTAATGCCATGTTACTAAATTTTAACTAAACTCGTGTACGTGTCTCCCTCTCCTGCTCCATCTCACTCTCCTCCCTCTCTATTTCTCTATTAATTAATTAATTAATTAATTCTTAATCAATTCACTCATACACCCATTCATTCATTCCTTCATTCACTCATTAATTTATCCATTAATTAATTAATCATTCAAACACAATCACTCGTTCATTCATTCATTGACTCGTTCATTATTTCATTCAATTACTCATTCATTCGTTTATTCATTCAATCAATCATTCATTCATTCAGTGTTCATTGATCAACATTCGTTTTTATTTGTTTATTTCATATTTATTAACATTTGTAAATCAATTTAATTTAGTTTAGGTAGTTAATAATTAATGCATACCTATATGTATGAAAAGCGGATAATGTTGACTTTCATAAATTACTTATCCATACTAATATTATAAATGCGAAAGTGTTTGTTTGTTTGTCACTCTTTAACGTCATAATTAAGCGATGTAATGGTATGAATTTTTGCGATAGTTAGGATGCTGGAGAATAACATAGAATACTCTTTACCGCGGTAAAACAATATGTCATTCCCATTATGATGCGTATTTGAATCACTCCATACTAAAAGTAACAAAGTTTTGGCCCTCTACTCCTCTATATTATGTATAAGTTCGTAAATTATCTATGGACTGATATAAATTTATAGTTAGAAATATTAATATTTTTTTGTATCTTATAAGTTAATGCTTGACTACAATCCCACCAGCTGATGGTGAGTGGCGATGTAGTCATGGATGGTCATATATAAATATTGATATAACTTTATATTTATAGTTGGAAGGTCGATGAGGGTCATAGATTCTACAGTTGGTTCCTCTTAGTAACTTTTAAATTTTGGATTGGTTACTTATTTATTCTTGCACTAGGAATGTGTCATGCATGTAAAACAACTCATTGTTACTTCCCTGTGAACACGCGGGCGAAGCCGCGGGTAATAGCTAGTTAATAAAGAAAAAGCTTAATATACAATTTTAATTATTTTCTCTTCCTTAATGCTAACCTCATTGTCAATTTAGAAAACATACAGGTTCAGGTACCCAAGTTCCTTAATGTGAATGTTACATGTAAAGTTGATTAAACAAGTGCTTGTCAGGCCAAGCGCACTATAGGGTTCTGAAGTAGTAAGTTTATCGACTATTACTCATTGACTATGTTATTTTATATAACATAGCCGGAATCGTTTTTCTTGTAAATTCATAATATAACCTATTTTTCACAATTGTTTCACTTGTCCAACTCTAACCGTTTAGCCAGCAGGGCCCCCCTACTTGACTCTAACCAAAATTAGCTCTTTAAAGCCAAACATTTTGCAAACGAACCCCTGATTCCAAAAATGGTCTTTGAAGAACCATAATATTTTTGGAAGTCCTTTTCAACGATACCCCACACTATAGGGTACACGAAGAATAAAAATATCATCCTCACGTTACCTGTAGGGGAGGTACCCTGAAAAAAAAAGTTTTTCAGTATTTTATTCCACTGTTCTGGAGTTTTAATAAATAGGTATATTCATGTCAAATTACAGCTTTCTAGCACTAAGGGTCTTGGCGCTTTGCTTCTGACAGACGGACGGACATGACGAAACTATAAGGGTTCCGATTTTACTTCGGAACCCTAGAAAGATATTAATAATTAATATTCTTTTGGATTTTCATCATTGATTAGTCGATAACTAGCCTAAAAAGTTTTATATGATTCGTGTCCATTACTGGGTGTCCATGACTGGGGTGTGTCCATTACTGGGTGTCCATGACTGGGTTTTTGCTGTCCATTACTGGGTAAAAAAATGATAATTTTTATTTGTTAATTCAATTTAAACCAATTGCAATATCTCACGCGTGACACAGCAGAAATGTTGAATAAGAACAGGACTTCACACTTTAAGTACTTTCAGGTTCTGAACTTTCACAATATAGGTAAAATTTCACAAATACCACAAATTTGCTGTTAAACCGTCCATAATTGGGGTGTTTACCTTACACCCTTTTAATTGCCAACTATTATGCACGGGTATCTCCTCTTGGGGAGGCCTAAAATGACCATACTCCAGCACTACTCCATTACTTATCGTTGGAGGGGTTAAGCAGCTAACGCAAGTGTCGGAAGTTTTCATCTCACCTCAAGGTCTCCAAAATCGAGTGCCTGCTTTTCACTCGTGCAAAAAATATACCATTTTACGCGCCGTATAGTAGTCCATAATGTACTATGAATTACTATAGTAGAGAAACATTAATTTTCTGTTTTGATTTGCAGTACCAGCCAGTGAAAACTGTGAGCTTGCATTAATGCTATGAAATATAAGTTTAATTCAAATATTTTGCTGTAAAAATGCTATAAAAACGTACATTTGAATGTTGTAACTTAATATTACCTGTTTCACGTCACGTTACCTTGTCCTTTTCAAATATCAGGTTATCATAGTTCTGAGGTAGAACACAGAAATAAGGAGGGTTTGTAATCAAATTTTTCGATCCGTTGCTCACTATACGATAGAACTGACACCGCAAAAGGACCCTCAGTAATTCGGTTCACGATACCTCAAATACAGGTAGTAACAGAAAATCCTTATCTATGACTAACGTAATGATTAAATTGTTACAAGGCCCAATTTAGGGATTTAGATGTTTACCGAAGAAAATCAAGGGCTGCTAAAAAGTGTATCTTTTGAAATATAAAGCTCAAAATGGAGACATACTCGTAAAAGGGTAAGATAGCATTAACCGAAATCTAAAGATGTTATTTCTTTAGTGGCAGGTAACTTAGTTTTTTACCTTTACGAATCCCGCAATTCTCCGGTTACTCCATTAATATGATAAGAAAATGACCTAAAGGTACGCTAGTAATAATACTTCAATGCCTAAACGTAGAGCAATGTCACAGCAGAACCAGCGTTGCTAATATTATTTTGTTTAAATATCGATATGTTTGTTAAGCAAATAGTCAATACTCGTAAAGCATATAGTCGTAAAGGATTCGAATAAATAAACAGATTGACCCATTTGTTCTAGCTAGAATCTAGACAGACGACATACGAGTACGTTCTAGAATCTGTAATGTAATGTATATTTTAGTAGCTATCAATGTCGAAATATCATCTCATATCATCTTAGTAATTGAGTATTGTATTGTAAGTACCTATATCATTATAACTAGAGACCATCTCTGCGGTCATAATTCGGCATTATTGAAAAATCATTGAAAAAGGTTACTTTACCTACAGCGACACAATTTAATAATTTTTGCATTTATTTTCCTTGTAAACTTCAACTTGAGACTCAAAGGTTTCAGTTTCACTTATTAGATAACCATACCTATGTACTATATAGGTCTTTAGATCTATATATCGTAAATCTAGGTACTTTTACGTACTTTTCTCTGTACGCGTGAAGCTGTAAAGGCCGCATGGGTCCACAGCAATTACTGTCCATTCGAAAATAAAACGTAGGTACTTTTGCGGCCGTAAATAGTGGCGTTGTGGAATAATATCATGGAATAAGATATTTTAAATACAAGTGTTTTTATATCTTCTATATTCCGAAGTTCCCAAGGATTAAGCTGGTACTTAAGGGATTGTAAATTAATAAAGGAATCGTATCGTAATTGTCAATTATTTATCGTAATTAATAATTAATAAGGCGCAGTCTTAGATAATCACTTACAGCTGGTGATGTATTAATCAATCGGAATAACGAAGCAATCCTTATTTCGCAGTGACTTATTGATTTCATTTGTTCACGAAACATCCCTAATTACGCAATCCTGATCAGCCATTCGTAGCAGAGTACTAAAATTTATTAAGTATATAATCCTATCTAATATCTTTATTTAAATTAGATCAATGATTAATATATTTTTAATAATATTTATAAGCATAAGTATATGCCTGCGACTTCGTAAATATCGCCTGAATAGTTTAATTTAACCAGGCCTGGCGCACTCCGCACTTTTTTAAAAGTACGTGCCGCATTCGACGTGTCGGGCCTGTAGTGTTTGTACTGCTATTATGGTTATAGCAGTAATCATGTTATCTCGAGAGCACGGGTAGTGGGGCAACACTGAGTCAGTCGCGAGACAGCCGTAGACGCAGGCAGACGTGTTCCCCTACCACTGGTGACGTAACGAGCTAATGCAAGTCAACCATATCCCTATATCCAAATATTACGGAGCACGTAAGTACAACAACTACTACATAATGGCGACGAGGTCAAAAGGTCAGTGCAATAAATATTTTATTTTGTGTTGATAAAGGAAGAGTTGAAAGGAAAATAACACGTCGATGCAAGAAATAATCAACAGACGAATGTTAATATTAGTGCCGAATAGTTAACTCGAGAATTTGTTTAGGTGTGCTGTAACTTTAAATAACGTATTGAGCAAAATCATCATAATTATCGAAGTTCTCTCTCTAATTAGGTATAAAAATTGCCGCCATTACCGCTACCTACACAATTCCCTTTGTTTTCTGAAAAATGGCATTGATTGACATTGTAAAAACAACTGTGCGGTGAGTAAAAAGTGGCATTTTGTGTTATAAGCGTAATTCACGCTACTGAAGTAATAATAACATAAATGACATTTTGGATATAGTGTCACTTATTTAGCTGAAAGTGATAGCGAGACAGGTTTTGTTTTTAAATAAGAAGTGATATTTAGTGTTTAGCTGTGTCGTTTTAAATATAATACACAGTATCATTGAAGTATTATTACTAGCGTATGGAACGGACACCGCGAGCACAATGTGTGTTCCAATGAATTGACGCCGCGCGGCTTCAATGTCCAATGGATTCGTTCGATTTTGGAAGGAGAACAGGGGCTCAATTTTGAAAATAGAACCTCCCGGCGGGGACACACATTTTGTTCGAGATGTCTTCTCTATGTATACTTATACCTCAATGCACAGTATCGATCTGTTGGAGGGATTGCTACATAAATGGAGTATTGCGTGTGGTGCCGCGTGTTTGGTTAAGGTTGCGTATGTGTGCCAATGAGAAAAAGTGGCATCATGCGGAACTTTTTCTGAATATATTTTTTTGAATAACTACTTATTTACTAGCATGTTTTTAGTGCCTAACTAAAAGTAGGTTGGGCGAACTGACGAGAGAGGCTAATTGCAACGATATATTTCAGTTTTCTTCATAGATAGTGATCGCAATGTTGAGTTGAAAACTTTGAATGGCTATACTAAAAAACTACTATTTTGTAAAGCGCCATTTTTTGTTTTAAATGTGCGAAGGGTGTCCGGCATCCATTCTTGCGTGTGTGTGTTGCACAACAACACTTAGTACTAAAAAGGAGATAGCATTATACAAATTATGAACTTAAATAAAGGAGTAGGGACTTTAAAATATTCAAGAATAAAAGGGTTCCCTAAATTAGTGAAATTTATTTAGGACTAGCTGTTTATTTAGCACTCTTCGGCTTTATAAAGTATAGATTTTACTACCATTATAGATGGCCGCACATGCAAGTTAAGTTTAATTGTTGAGAGTGAGTTTGCTTCTTCACGGCCATAAAACTATAACAGTAAGGGTAATTGTCAATAAAATTAGCTGTTTTTATGACTATTAGTTATATTCTACGCAGGTCCTGGGTTTCATTCAAACGTAGTTTTGCTTTAGTTACAAAGTACATGTGTAGGTATGATAAACTGAAATAATTGCAGTCGTTTTGATATGAATTCTGATAAAAAACGGAACTGAAGTTGTTTGATAAAAATTATGTTCTGTTATGAAAGTATTGCATTGGCAGTATCAAACATACATACATGCCTAGCCGCCTTGGTATACATGCAGCCATGCACTTGTATTTCTTTTGAAAATAATATACATAAACTATCACAAGCTGTTGTAATACGGTTAACGTAATTTAACGTTGCGGCGCCGGGTCCCTATTTCAGCTTGTAAGTTCTTTGTGATTCTTTAGCAGTCTTTCCTTTTGGTATTTGACTATCACGGCTGCACTACACGGCTGAAAATATAATAACATAATGTGGGTAATCATAAATAAAGTCGGTTTGATGGGCGGTAGCGTAAGAAGGAAAGAAACATTTATTCCGTCATAAGAATAGCAACATCGTTAGGGTTCTATGGTGGATGTGTCACTGGCGCGCCGACGATGAGGAGCGCGGGAGCGGGTAATTGACCGTTATGGTCGTGGTCGCTCTGTTAACACATGACGCTTTTGTTGTGGTCAGAAGTGCTTGACATTTGACATACAGCGTTAGAATGCCCTCGTGTATTGTACCAATGTGACTGGTGTAGTGGAGCAAAGGATGGGCGTGTGTGTGTGTTGTGGCTCTTTTCAGAACGGAGTTCTTGGTTGGTTTATAAGGGCATAACGTATCTATATTTTGAATATCATTGCGTATTGGGAGATGATAGGAAGTTCCTATCATCGTTCCTATTAGGAACCATTATACAAGCCACGATACCGAAATTCAAATCTTCGCGATGAGACAATTTTATTTTTCTAATTTAGTTTTTGTGTTGAATTTTATATCTGTAGAATCTATTGAGGCAGTGAGGGTCAAAAGCGCTTACGAGCTAGACGCGTTCTTGTGTTGTTACTGTGATTAAACTAAGTTTTGTCACGGAAATCATATTATATATTTATTATTGAGTTATTCGTGCACAAAAGGAGTAAGTTTTTATTTTTAAATTGAGAACAATAATTGTATTTGTTCGAATGGGTGCAGCAATGTTTAAAATGTTGCTATTTATTATTGTAGCCTGAGGAAAGCGCCCTTTTGAAGACGCACGATTTGATATGCTGTAGTAAATTCATAGCCCTGGAGAAGCCGAGCCTTGGTTTTGACAGAATTCCACAAAAATCGTGAAGGAGAAACTCTCCTGACGTCCAAAAAATATTTATTAAGCTGGATGTATTTAGTTATAAATCGAGAAGTCCTCTTTAAACAGATTTGCAGATTATACCAATGCTATGACCTTAGTAATTAATAATTTTAATAGATTACAATTAAAGTTTGGTAATCTAATCTAATTAGCTATAATGGCGCTACCAATTATTGATCTACTTGGGTTGATTTCGGGGGTCATAAACTCATAATTAAGTACTTACCTGCCTGAAGGATTGTTGACGTGAGTAATTTGATGGACTTGATAGGTCATAAATTTTGGTGCATAATGTACTTATTGCAATAACTATAATGTGTGTGTTAGGTAGTACGAACCTACATGAAATTGTAAATCGTGCGTGAGTGTGTGTGTCAGGTAGTACGAACCTACATGAAATTGTAAATCGTGCATAATTGTGTGTGTCAGGTAGTACGAACCTACATGAAATTGTAAATCGTGCATAATTGTGTGTGTCAGGTAGTACGAACCTACATGAAATTGTAAATCGTGCATAATTGTGTGTGTCAGGTAGTACGAACCTACATGAAATTGTAAATCGTGCATAATTGTGTGTGTCAGGTAGTACGAACCTACATGAAATTGTAAATCGTGCATAATTGTGTGTGTCAGGTAGTACGAACCTACATGAAATTGTAAATCGTGCATAATTGTGTGTGTCAGGTAGTACGAACCTACATGAAATTGTAAATCGTGCATAATTGTGTGTGTCAGGTAGTACGAACCTACATGAAATCGTAAATCGTAAATGATTGTGTATTAGGCAGCAAATGCCTTACGATACCAATTAACGTACATACCTTTTGTGACACGGAGTACTACATGTGTGTGTATTATTATTGATGCGTGTTTTTCGGTAAGATGTTAAATAATCAAGTCCGAACTGATATATATTTAATTATCGTTTACACATATATAATAATACATGTGTAACACATAAAAATAAACTTTCAGATTAATTTTATTCTTTCAAAAAAGGCAACCCTGACATTGCCAGAGAGGATAAGCGACAGTGTTAGAAAGGAAGGCAACTCATTACGCGTTTTGATTAGCACTGTGCGATCAGAATTACACTTTATTGCGTTGGAGCCAGAGTCACTATTTATTTAAATGATTTTTCGGAATTTTTCTTAGTGCACCTTCTATAATTATTTATAAATACTATTATTTATTCTGTGTTTTTAGTTAAATTCAGAGTTAAAGAAAAAATTGTATTCAAGCTAAAGTTACAATGAAAGTAAAATTTAAAAGGCACTCTATCTCGAAGAGTCATAGAAATCAGAGTAAAATCAACCAATAATAATGAAGTTTAGTTTTGCTTAACATAAACATACGTTACTGTGTTGTGGGCAGTATGAGCCCTCATGAAATTGAAAATCATACGTTACTGTGTTGTGGGCAGTATGAGCCCTCATGAAATTGAAAATCATACGCAACTCAGTTGTCGGCAGTATGAGCCCTCATGAAATTGAAAATCATACTTTACTGAATTGAAGTGAGCTGTCGGCAATATGAGCCCTCATGAAATTGAAATCATACATTACTGAGTTGTCGGCAGTATGAGCCCTCATGAAATTGAGATTGATACATTGACTTGATGGAAGTAGTAACCTCATGAAATTTAGAATCATACATACATTACTTGACTAGACGGCAGTATAGGTCCCATGATTTGAAATCATAGTAACTAAAGTGTGTATGGACCTCTTGAAATTGAAATCATTACTGACTAGACAGCAGTATGGGCCCTCATAACTTTGAAAACCATACAAAATGTAGTTATTTTGTGAACATATTAGTTATTTGGCGTGATTGAGTTGAGATGTAGAATAAAGATAATGAATAGACGAGGTATTTCAATGAATGACTGGTGTGTGAATGATTGGTATCGGCAGTGTCTGATTCATATGTGACACCGTTGGGTCCGTTGGGATCCGTTGGATCCGTCCATTCAGGAAGGACGCCTAAATAAAGGAAATTCCTGTTGCGAGTCTAGCCATGGTTGGCGTGTTATGGTCGTCGGTGGGACCTAGTTTATATTACGTATATAAGAGGATTGTCTCGCAAGTAAAACTTTAGTCTTTAAAAAACGAAAGCAGGTTGTAAGCTGTACGTAATCTGTTGTTGACAGTAAACCACTTTTAGTAATAATATAAATTTTCATCGAGTTTCTCATATTTCCTATGTTTGTTTTACCAGTAAGTTGTCTATTTAAAGACAGAAATGACGAGGTTTGTTTGAATGTTGGTATGAAACCTAATAACTTGGCGATCTTGATCAAAGAGAGAAGAAAGAGGGAAGTATGAAAAGCTAAGAGGTGATGTAAATAATTATTATTTAATAAAGATAGAAGGAGAACGGGTGCGAATGGGAAAGGTGTAAGACGAAAAAGTCTCAGGTGTTGTTTCAATGTTTAAAATAATTGCAGTGAAAGTATAATCTACATAAGTAATTCTATACGAAGCATGCATATGACAGTTTGAGTTTGTTGAGGCTAGTGAAGGCACCCAGAAGGCTCAAGTTTACAAACCGTAGCCTGCTTCATACATATAGTGCGTGTTACAAATGTGTTTGTCTAAGTAACTGGAATATTGAATGGTATAGACGTGGAGTGGCCTTTGAAGGCTTGAGTTGCGATCAACTGCAGAGTCGACTGTGGATCGGGCTCCATATTAAATAAAGATTTTAATAAGGAAGGGATGTAGTGTTTGTACTGCTATTATGGTTATAGCAGTAATCATGTTATCTCGAGAGCACGGGTAGTGGGGCAACACTGAGTCAGTCGCGAGACAGCCGTAGACGCAGGCAGACGTGTTCCCCTACCACTGGTGACGTAACGAGCTAATGCAAGTCAACCATATCCCTATATCCAAATATTACGGAGCACGTAAGTACAACAACTACTACAGGGCCAATTCCAGAAGGGCTGCCACGCCGTGTAATACATTCGTAATCTATCACACATGTCATCACAAAAAAGACAACAATGACAACTGAATTAAGTAAGTCTTATACTTATTAGTCTACTTTGCAACAATCCGCGGTTAACATATATGATAGTAGATATATAATATGTACTTTAAGACATGCGTGATTGCGTGGCACCTCCTTCCCTCCCACAACGGAAACATGTACTACAATAATTAAAAGTATATACCAACATACTACTCAGAAGTAGTTTTTTTAATGTATTTTAAGTATTCTATTAATATATTATGTTATGAAGTAAAAAAAAATTTTCGTACACTATATTTAAATAAGTAACTCCAGTAAAAGAAAATCCATTATGTCCACTGTTTTAGGCACTGCTTTGTCTGTCGGTAAGTCACCTTTACCGTTTTATAAAGTAGATTTAAATTACAATAATATCAAATATTCGTTAGATTCAATAAAGTGATAGGCATGCTGTTATAATTATTCCACACAATAAGATTTGCGACGGCTGCCCCCAACTGCTTTTCAGAAAAGGCGTTTTAAGTAAATTGTTATCATTTAATTAAAATCATAACTGCTCGTTAATAATGAATAAATATTCGATATTGGAGGGAAAGTCAAATTTCAGCACGCCATTGTAATTTAACGACATATAAAGTATTATTGAAATCAATAAATATTTATAATGGTTTCGGTCGAACGTAGCTCTAAGTATATGAAAATGTAATGGTGAGCTGATAAAATGCAGAGCTGATAAACCACAGACTAGGTAGACATATTATTATTAGGTATTTATAGACTGGTACGCACCTATACGTAGCATGGAGTATAGAGGTAAACGAGAACTGATTCATATGGGGGGTTTGAAAAAGTGTCCAGTTATAAGCAGTAAATTGGCGCTAGCGTAGGCAAAGTCTACTTTGATGCCAAATATCAAGTTTCTAGGTCATCTGGAAGAAGGTTAGGTTTTTCTGGGGGCACGGCAGTGCCCCCGCCAAGTCGAGCAAAAAAGCGGCACGGCCGTACCATCCTTTTCTCGAAGCAATTCAGGCCATTTTCGACCCCCTATAACTTCCTTGTGGATAAAGCTAGAAGTCTGAATTTTCAGCTACCAAGCAGTCATGGTATAAACACGCTATATTTAAAATTTCATTCAATTTGATTCAGTAGTTTTAGAATTATAACTAGTCAAAGTTGCTTAATTTCGTCACTCACTGACTGACTGACCGATCATCAAAACTCTAAGGCACTTCTAGCAGACATAGAAGCTTCAAAGGAGGTGGCCAACATCTATATGGGCATTTGCCCCATATGTGAAGTATAATGTACACATATTATTTTTACCTTACATTAAAGCTTACAATATCTACTTTGATAATTTTATCAATAAAAATCTCTAGAACTCGGGATTCTCCTTTTACGGGCAGTTTTAGCTTTTGTAGTTTGACATTCTGCAAAACATAATATAATCGTGAAAAAGTGTTTTAAAGAGCGATTTTTGTATTAAATAAATACTATTTATCTTTTGGATAATTAATTAATATATGTCTTTTACTTTAATTATGACTTTATGACCTTATTCCTACAAAAAGAAGTACCAGCAGTACTAAATAAAATATACGTATTAACTTGTCACCTGTCTGTATCTGTAAATATTCACAAACAAACGTAATATAAATAAAACTGCATATTGATATTTTTGCTTTGCTTTGCTTTTGCCGCGTGAACCTCATAGTAAGCACTACTTAATAGTAAAGAAAAATGTTATACCTTTACTGCAGTGATCCATTCTACCAATATGGATTGCAGGTTTCTTGCTAAGGAAGATATGGAGTGACGTTCCATGCGCTCAATATCAACCACGCAATTAATGCACCTCATGGCAAAAAATCAAATACAATTAATATATTGCAGAAATGAAACTGAAAAATATTATTTTGGCAAATGACAATATAGTAGACATTCGCACTTCTGTCAGCCAATTGTCAACCTCCAGTGATGCCGGTCACTCACATTCGCGCGAATACGCTAACCCACAAGTGTGGGACGACCTTCGCGAATGATTATGCGAAGTTTTGGAGGCATTCGGGGTTTTCCAAGCTGTGTCGGTTTTTTGTCGCACATGACAGCGCGCGAACCTCGAACCCTCGTGTAGTCTCCCACACATTCGTGCGACCAGTTGCACACACGACTAAAAAGGTGATGTATCTCCTAATTTTTCGTGGTTCGTGGCGTCTAATCGTACTACCATTTATTTTCTGTATTGAAAATGGATTTGATTGACAACAACATAATAAGCAAGATTGAACATTCGTGAACAAAGTGTAGGAGGAAGCGGAAATGGGCTTGTATACTCATATGCGAACCCATTTGGCTGACCGCCCTTCACATATGTGCAAACATTCGTAAAAATGTCAAACATTTGCGCGCATGTGAGTGACCGGGGTGATAGCAATGGAGGTAGTAAAAGTATATTTGTATACAATACAACTTATTATTATTGTTAATTTATTATAACTACTCACGGCGGAGTTCAGAAGAAAATTAAAATTCTAGTTATGTTATAATAAATGGAAAATATGTCTTTTCAGAGGACTAAAACCTTGTACAAAAAAACGTATTTTAACCATTTCCGGGGTAAATATTGGCCACCTCCTTTGGAACACAATTAGTGTTTAGTGTATAGATCAAGGAAAAACTAAAATATTTTGCAATTTCGCTCCAGTTTTCTAGATATATCAACTGCATAAATAACTTTGTAATCCTATATAAAGGTATAGGATTACAAAGTTACATTTGCAGTGAATGAATCAGTGTACATGTATATAATATGTGTAGATAGGTACCTAGATATAATGGAATAATAGGTGTAGATAGGTACCTAGATATAATGGAATAATAGGTGTAGATAGGTACCTGGATATAATTATGTTCAAAGATAACTTGTAAAAGGAAAAAAAGTAGGACTATCTACAAAAAGAAATGAGATGCTATCAAAAACATAACTTGTAAAAAAACCCAAGTCTCGCAACTCAGTTCTTCTACCGTAAAAACTTGTGAGATCCATGTAATACCAAGTCGGTTAATTTATTCAGTTCCTACTTAAGGTTCCTTCTGTCTTAAGTTATTACGTAATTAGCTAACCTAACAAGTAACAACATCTTATAGTGACCATATCAATATTGAAAATCTTTTATGTTTTAAATAAATAGATTGACTTGGCAATCGCACTAAACAAATATAATATGTAGGTAGATATTACTTGTGAGATACATTGTGTTTTCATGCGATGGTCAAGTCGATCTATTTATTTAAAACATAAAAGATTTTCAATATTGATATGGTCACTATAAGATGTTGTTACTTGTTAGGTTAGATAATTACGTAATAACTTAAGACAGAAGGAACCTTAAGTAGGAACTGAATAAATTAACCGACTTGGTATTACATGGATCTCACAAGTTTTTACGGTAGAAGAACTGAGTTGCGAGACTTGGGTTTTTTTACAAGTTATGTTTTTGATGGCATAATACTATGTCAGTGAGTCAGTCACCAAAATGGGAATTTTTTAACGTTAATATATTATATCAGTAACCGTTTGAGCTACATTTATGAAATTTTGAATTCTAAATAAGCTAAGGGGCTTTAATAAATTAATGTGACAAATTTATGTATGTAGGTTAAATATTCTCGAGTTGTGATGGGTTCAAAAGTAGTTCGGAATGGTTCGTGTAATATTACACACATCGCTGCGTTCCCAGTTCTTTTTCTTTGAACTTGGCTGGACACGCTGCTGCGCGTCTAGATTTGGATACTCTTGACTGGCGAAGACTGAAATGGAAAAGTTTTGCATTTAATCTTAACTGTTAATTAATCTTCGCCAAAGTTGCTCGTACTTGGTGTAATGGAGAAAATAATTTTAATTCGACTAAATATTCGAGTTGAGTTGAGCGTAAGATATACATACATTTTATATTAACCTTACCTTACTAGTCAACTGTAAGCACTTTGGAACATTTTATTGTATTAATAAAAAGAAAATCGGTTGATAAACAAAAACAACTCTACTGAATTGTATTCTCCGTAAAAAATATATATTTTTTGTTTTGTGCCAGCCTAAAGATTTTAAATATTTATATTTTTTGTGTTAGGAGACACATGTCGCAGGGCAGATATAACAGATGTTAGTAATTTTTTTTTCCATCACATAAATATTTGTCCCACTGGGAACCTCTGATACGTCTCTTTGCTCGGCATGCAAGATTAGTTTACGGGACTTCAGAATTATGAACTATGAGTGAGTAAATATTAGACTTCTTAGCAGCAGAATGTTGCTCAAATGACGCTCGGATAGCATACCTAAGTAGACAAAAATATGTGAATATAATATGTAATAAAATTATATTAAAAATAATTACTATTTGAGAAAATTCATTTCGAAGCTTTTATTAACGATGTGGGTCAAATTTTTCGATAATAAAGCCTTTATTATCGAAAAATTTGGGGGATCTCAATCTCTGTCCAGACAAAAAATAACTTTTCTGATCGAATCATGAAACAGTCATCTACAAAGACGCTTTCAAATTTATAAATTTTCGGGTTGTGGTGATACACACATGGACATAATTAAATGAAACAGGACATCATGGGCCATGGCCCAAAAGCTAACATATTTTATTTGGCACAGCAAGCACACTCCACAAACTGAACTCTAAACTTTGGACGACTTCCGGTTTAATTTACATAGTATTAGAGTCAATAACAATATGATGACTCAAATTATTTGGTTATAACATCGTAATAACAAGTCATCATCGTCATCATCATCCTGCCCATTACCCAATTTTATTTGGGGTCGGCGCAATATGTTTTTTCTTCCATACTTATATTATCGTAATAACACGTAGGTACCCGCTCTTTCTATAAAGCGTTTGTTGTATTACTTTCTTAACATTTAAAGATATACGAATGTCGATAGTCGAAATGTATTTAAAGCCCAAAAGCTCTAGTAGTAGATATAACTTTGCAAAGGCAGATTATGTCTCAATTAATGATTACTTTCGCAGAGATTGGAATGCTGAATTTGCTGTATCGATAAGAAATAATGATATGGATAGCATGGTTTCAAGATTTTACGATATTGTACACAATGCCATATCTAAATTTGTTCCTATAACAATACCCAAAAATTATTCTTACCCACTTTGGATCAATAGCACTGTGCGTAGACGTTTAAGGGAAAAACATAGACTTCTTAAAAGGTATGCTAAATATAAAAATCCTATGGATGGCATTTCTTTAGATATAATCACTCAGCGTTGCAAGAAAATAGTCCATAACAGTTATATAATTATATTAAGGTAACAGAAGACGCCATTTCTAAAAACCCCAAGCTTTTTTGGACATTTGTGAAGAATAAACGTAAAGATAAAGGTACTTACCCTGCGACAATGAGAGATAGTAATGCTACATCGTCATGCGAGGGAACAGATATATGTAACATGTTCGGTTGTCACTTTGCTTCTGTTTACAACAGTAAAAATGCTTTAGCTCTTGACCAACAATATATAGCAAAGTTTTTTTCTCACTTGCTTGAATACAGTGATAGCTTCTCGCGCCTATCATTAACTCATGATGAAATACTTAAAAAGTTAAAAAGTCTGGATGTAAACAAAGGTAAGGGATCAGATGAAATTCCTCCAATTTTTATCGTTGCCTGTGCGGAGAGCTTAGCTACACCATTGCATATTATTTTCAATGAGTCGTTAAGAATGGGAGTTTTTCCTTCTTTATGGAAATGCGCGAAGATTGTCCCGATACATAAATCAGGAGATAACTGTTTAGTTGACAATTACAGACCTATATCGATCTTGTCCGCATTGGCAAAGATATTTGAATCATTAGTTTATCCTTATGTATTAAATCATTTTAAAAGATATCTGTTCGATCAACAACATGGCTTTGTTAAAGGTAGGTCAACTACATCAAACTTGACAGCATTCACAGATTTTTTAACAGAGGCAATGGATTCTCACCAACAAGTAGATGCTATCTACACAGATTTTTCGAAGGCTTTTGATCGGGTCCCTCATAATGTATTAGTGCAAAAGCTACGTTTATATGGTTTCTCTGGATCCATATTACAATGGCTGGAGTCTTATTTGTCAGAGCGTTATTTTTACATTGTCATTAATGGTTACAAATCAAACCCGTATACAATTACCTCTGGAGTTCCACAGGGTTCTCACCTGGGTCCCTTACTTTTTATTATATTCGTTAACGATATATCTCTATGTTTTAAACACTCTAAGCCATATCTCTACGCCGATGACTTGAAATTTGCCCGCACAATCAGAGGTGATAAGGATCAAGAAATGTTACAAAGCGACCTAGACAGACTCATAGACTGGTGTAATGCCAACAGTATGAACTTAAACATCTCCAAATGCGTACATATAAAATTCACACGCAAGTTGCGCGTTACACCAACCTCTTATTTTATTAGTAATACAAAACTTCAAGAATTTAAGAAGGTAAAAGACTTAGGTATAACATTGGATAGTAAGATGACTTTTTCAGATCATATGGATAATGTTATTGGCAAGGCAACAAAAACACTTGGTTTTGTTATCAGAAACGCTAAGATTTTTTCCAAATTTAAAACTAAAATCGTTATTTACAATACTCTCGTTCGCAGTCAATTAGAATATAATTCTGTGGTCTGGCGCCCCCACTACGCTTCACACATTCTTAGAATGGAACGGGTACAAAAAAGGTTTTTATGGCATTTGTCTTTTTCAGAGGGCCAATCAAAAAAAATACCATCTTATAAAGACCGTCTAAAGTTTTTTAATATGCATACGCTAGAAAATCGTCGCGAGCAATTAGATTTAATTTTTTTGTACAAAATTCTTAGAAATCAAATAGACTGCCCTGAACTTTTAAGTAAATTTGGTTATAACGTACCCCGAAACAACTTTAGAAAGCGTATTACACCTCTTCGAGTTCCACTTCGCAAGACAGTGCTCGGTGCAAATTCAGCAATTCCACGTCTTTGCAGATTACTTAATGGATGCCATGGGTCATTGGACATTAATAATATGTCGCTTCTATCATTTAAGAAAGCTATAACTTTAGGCCAGCACAAATAGATCCGCTTACAATTTAAATAAGGTTTTATTAGTTCGTAGATAAATTAAACTACCTAATTAGTACGTGCATGCTGTGTTTGCCTTAAAAGGTTAAACACATAGTAATTAAGAATAGTTATAAGGTTGATTTGTATGTTGAGTGTTGTAACCACTGGCAGACCTAAACAAATAAATAAAAATAAAATATACTGTGTATTTATTGAACAAGACAAAAAATATCGTTTTTCTATTATAAAAGAGAAAATGTGTAAAGATATCAATCCTCTTTCACCTTATAGTGTCGTAGCTAATACTACTTAATAACGAAAATGATAAATCCAGACTAGTGAGAGCTATCTCGTACACTGAATGATCCTTTAGTTTTCCCGGAGCGAGGTTAGGATGGTTGCTAATCCTCCATATTAAAAGGATAAAGTTTTGTTTGGGCGTGTGAATTGCATTTACGTGGTACTTTTAAAAGCATTGCTATGTACTCGCAAGCTTTAATGGAGGTCATAATAATACATACCAACTTAAACTTCCAGGGACAGACAACGTAATTGGACGCATTTTCAGGTTTAATTATGAAGAAAGTTATAATTATGTAGTTTTTAATTAATTTCCATAATCGTTATGTTGCTTTATACGTTGAGTTTTAATTACCTATTAGCTTAACGCAATGGGCCAAAATGAAATGCCATATTCTAAGTTAATTTTATAATCCTTATAACCTTCTCCTCCTTGACAAAACACCTTTTTCGAAAAGCCGTCTTACCTTACTGTCCGTATTACCTTTCCTTATAGTATATGACCTTGCATGCGCCTTATCCGAATGAAATTACAAGTGGCTGAATTAGACTGATTAAATTTCAGCACGGTCATAGCATAATTCTGCAGCTAACTACCTCTTTACAAATAAATTTTGACTTTTAACATACATTTTTAACCGCCCTGTTTGTTATTAGGGCCACAGACGCCCGCAAAAAACGGTTTGTTATTTGTCTTAACCACACTGCTACCGAAACATATGAATAACATTCATTTTAACATATTTACCCTTGGTAAAAAACTTACCACTACGCCCGTTCTTATTGTGAACTGAGTAATATATTGCGGGGACGAAGTTAATGTTTTTAGTACATTTATTTTGCAAAAAGGAATTTCAAGAGTCACGTAACAAAGGCAGAACTGAGTTGATGGTACGCTTTGTCAACGGAAAAGTTTCATACATTACCCTACATGCACGGACCTAAAAAAAGGACGAACGTATCCCAAGAACAAATTCAGTGAAGCACCCATAGTAATACCAACTCTCTATTCGTACAAGTACACACACTCACACATTGACACCATACTGCGTCAATCGCGAATCAAAAATTACGCACACATGGTAAGCGGGCGGCCATTGCTATGCTTCACCACATGAATTTCACTCTCGATTAGACGAGGTTACGTCCGTCTTTTTAGGGTTCCGTAGCCAAATGGCAAAAAACGGAACCCTTATAGATTCGTCATGTCTGTCTGTCTGTCTGTCTGTCTGTCTGTCTGTCTGTCTGTCTGTCTCTCTGTCCGTCCGTATGTCACAGCCACTTTTCTCCGAAACTATAAGAACTACACTGTTGAAACTTGGTAAGTAGATGTATTCTGTGAACCGCATTAAGATTTTCACACAAAAATAGAAAAAAAAAACAATAAATTTTGGGGGTTCCCCATACTTAGAACTGAAACTCAAAAATTTTTTGGGGTATCTATGAATAGGTCTTCAAAAATGATATTGAGGTTTCTAATATCATTTTTTTCTAAACTGAATAGTTTGCGCGAGAAACACTTCCAAAGTGGAAAAATGTGTGTCCCCCCCCGTAACTTCTAAAATAAGAGAATGATAAAACTAAAAAAAATATATGATGTATATTAAAATATATGATGTATATACAAAAATAGAAAAAAAACAATAAATTTTGGGGGTTCCCCATACTTAGAACTGAAACTCAAAAATTTTTTTTTCATCAAACCCATCAAATGTGGGGTATCTATGAATAGGTCTTCAAAAATGCCTTCAATAAGATCAATAAGAAATTCCCATGCAAACTTCCAACGAAAATTGGTTTGAACGAGATCTAGTAAGTAGTTTTTTTTTTAATACGTCATAAATCGTAAACCGCAATACCTCGATCAAAGTTACAACGAACTTCAAGAACTTTTATATTATGTTACTTGCTGCTACGGAACCCTTCATGGGCGAGTCCGACTCGCACTTGGCCGCTTTTTTCAAGTCCGTGCCTACATGTTAAAAAATAACTTATGGTAAAGATAAATGTATTGCTAATTGCTAAAGTTAGACATTTCTTTTTGTGTTCGATGTCTAATGTTATATGATACTTATATAAATTCTTGACTAAATCACTGTCACTAGACTACTTATGGATTGGAAGAAATGTATTAGGAATAACACATACAAATTGTTCAATTGACGACCCTGTAGCCTAGTTGGTAGCGACCCTGCCTGCGAAGCGAGGGGTCCCGCATTCGATTCCCGGCCGGTGCAGATATTTATGTGACAGATAAATATTTGTACTCGGGTCATGGGTGTTATTGTGATGTGTTATATGGTTATATGTGTCGTCCATGCCACCCGCGACACAGGTAAAATCCTACAGCGGGGGTATGAGTGTGTAAACGTTTATTATTAATAATTTTATTTTAATTCATAAGAATTATGAATTTATACGTATGAGTCTAAAAGAAGGTGTGAGCAGACTTTTATTTATTTAGTAGGCTCATTCACACTTGGTCGAATTGTTACTTTTCGGTACCTGATTTATAACAATTCGTTGTTATTTTTTCTGTGGCACAAAATCTCTCATGACCATATTGACAACATATCGTATAAATAACGACCATTAATAAAAGTCGAATCAATTACAAAAAACTATCACATTTTAGATCAAAATTGGCTAAAATATCACGTCATCTAATTTTTCTTTCACTATTTGTTCTTAAACCCTAATCATCATTGAAGCATGTATGCGGGAATGAGACGTAACACTTCATCACCACTTACCATCGTGGGATTTTGTTCCATCCATACATCCAGCCTTTAGAGGCCCACTGCTGGACATAGGTCTCCCCTAACATTACCCGACTATAACGCGGGGGGGGGGGGGGGGGGGTTGTCAATTTACTTCAAACCCTGAAAACGTACCTATTACAATGATTTACATAAAGATATATTAGCACAAGAAGTCGTAGTGTGATGATGTTATTCAGAAGTACGTCTAACTCATACATGTAGGTATAATGATCTCATGTAAACTGCGGTACACCCAAAGTTGCTCCTCTGAACCGTTCATGAAGAAAATATTAAACAAGAGGTTGTAAAGGAATAGCATTATTAAAATATGCATTAGATTGGCTTCATGAATCTGTTTTGCATAATGAGACTCAAGTAGGGTAAAGTTGCCTTTGTCGTACCGACTAGAATCTTAGTCGTACCTCACTGATACGAGTATCTAGCCCGTCGCTATGAAATTTGGTGGTGTAAAAATTCGTTATCAATCGATTAGCTTCAAGATAATAAAGCCTTTATTGCTACTTTCGCTCTTTGAAATGACCAAGGAGATTTTAATTAGTTTCATAATGAGTTTTTCGACACCCAATTTAATCAAGCTGAACAACCTTTCTTTAATGCTAACAATTTTATATGTATATTTCAAGAGGACTATTCTCTAAAATACGAACCCGAAAACGAAGCTTACTTTTCGTTTGAAAATTGGACACGAGCTTCGACGGTGACATAATTCAACGATCAAAACAAATAAATCCCTTTCCGAATACCAAATAGGTGAAATTACCCTGAACAAGTAGTTTTTCTCACCGCCGCATCGTACTGCGGCGCCACCTGTACTATCGAGTTTTATAGAATAGGAACTTTGAAACTCATCGCGGATTCCGTTGTCGAGTTACGAAAACATCCTTACAGAATAGCCTTACAGGTTTAAATTATGCATATATTTTTAAATTTCAAAAAAATAAATTAAAATCTCTCTCCTTTTTGAAAAAAATATATAAAAAGGAGACTTTCTATTTCTTTCATTTAAATTTTTACAAAGCAAAATATTTGTGTGGAAAATTGGGGATGGAATTATTTTTCAAGTAACTGATTCAAAACTTATCATAATAAAGCTTTTGGCAATTAATAAGTATAGGCTGCTTTTGTATTTTAGACCATTTGTATGTTTCAGGAATGACTTCAATTTTGTCAATTAAAGCTAATCTAAAGAGAAATACAATCACATCGCTAATAACAACCACAAATCGTATTACAGTGAGGTGAAGTCGATCAGAGATGTGGCTTTATGCTATTAGCGCCTCATTACCAAGACAATAATAAATGTATCTACTTCTTTCTTTTTCTTCCCTCTTTCTTGGCCAGCAACGCATCAAATTCAAATTCAAAATCATTTATTCATGTAGGTATCATTGATACACTTATGCACGTCATTTTTTTAATTTACCAGCTTTTCGGAAAGGTGCTTTGTCATGGAGGAGAAGAAAAGCCGAAAGAAACTCCTCAGCACATCTTTTAAAAATAAAATACATTGGTAAATACATCAGTGATGCCTTTGGTGTTGCTGATGTCCATGGGCAACGATAGCCACTTACCATCAGGTGGATCGTCAGCTCGTTTGCCGGCTATTTACATAAAAAATAGTCTCTCTTATGGTTTATGCTGATGATGCAATATTCTAATTTACAGTTATTTTCGAAAACTAAAGTTCTGTTATCTACCTACAATGAAAAGGCAAAAGTGATTGAGTGATGTATCAACGCACATGGCAACGCGTTGGTGACGCCCCCAGTGTTACTAATGTCCATGGGCGGCGGTGATCACTTACCTACCATCAGGTGACCCGTCTGCTCGTTTGCTGCTAAAAGCATAAAAAAAATGACAAACGCTTAGGGCTAGGAAATTAAAATTTCGCACGCGTATTCCTCTGGTGACGTAGGCATCCATTATGAAAGGATTTTTGAAAATTCAACCTCCAAGGGGGTGATAAGTGTAATTTCCGCGTGGGAAGCTGTGGGCAACAGCTAGTTGGGAATGAAATTAAACATCGAAGTTCTAAATAAACATAACTTTGCAATATCTATTATTTCTCTTGATTTATAATTCCTGGCGATCACATTGTTTTCATGGAAACTTCGGACTCCGATCGAATGATTGCTAAACTTTTGCAATTTTAAAATTGCAATTGGTTAGTTTTATCAGAATTGGGGCACTGGTTGGAACCAGTTATTAAAGCAATAAGTCGTTAGCTGCAATAGTTGCTTATTTATCGCCTTTTGCAGCTATGACAAAGGCGTTGATTTTAGTTGTTATAGAGTTTACCGCACGTATACAACGCTTTTGATAAGGAAGTAAGGAAAAAAAGTTTATAATTTTGCTTTAAATGAAAATTCAAACTTAAGTGGGTAATTACAATAACTGTTAACTATTTTCGAATACCCATAGGATATGAAATAAAGAGGATTATTGTTTTTATTCTTAAAATCATGGAATTAAGGAACTCCGTGACGAAATTGCGACAATGTCCAAATCCATGCGTGCATAGCCGCGGGCAGTCGCTAGTCTCATATTTTAAACTCGCGGTCTTTTTCCAGATGATGGTCTATCTGTGTGCTAAATTTCATGGAAATCTGTTCAGTCGTTTTGGCTTGAAAGAATAACAAACATCCTCACAGACTTTCACTTTCTAATAATTATTTGTAGGATTTACTTTCTGCGTTTGTTGGGAATTGTCATAATGTCAGATAAATCTTTATAGAATTATTGAAGAAATTTTTTTGAAACGTGTTTAATGTAGAGCGACAACGGCAGATAATGTTAAAAGGCTTAAAAGCATTTCTAGACGTTAACTTTCGGGGAATCAATAGGTACTTTTCATTTAATATATTGATGGCTTACTGATAGCTTTGAATTAAAAATATATCTAAAAATCTCGCTAATTTGAAGCGTATATTATAATATAGCCTATTCGTGAATAAGTATGTCACTGGTCTGACGGTGTTAAATATAAGAGGAAAATTGATTTAAAATATGATAAGTGAATGTATGTGATAAGTTTATCTTCTACTTATTTCGTGATAAAGTTGAGTTAGCCTGAGGTGACTAAACCTCGTCGTATTTTATTTTAAGCTTGTACTATCTTTTACTACTATTTTACTATTTGTACTATTTTTCAATATTATGCGTATTTGCTAAAAACCTTTTTTTTATGATTTTTTGTATCGCATGTTATTGTTTGTGTTACTTTTCGTGTCCAATAGTGTATTGTGTCGTAAAAAAAAACGAAGCTGGTTCCATTGTCTTGTTTGGTCTTCAGGTAAACTCATAATTATGATCCGCTGCAGGGCACGGGTCTGTCCTCTTGAAGGGGCGTAGAGGCCCTAGACCCGAGACTTTAGGGCCTAGAGCATTGTTCGAGCGCGGGTTGGTGGAGGTTTAATATTGGGAGCTACTTTTTCTAACAAAAATCGTACTTGAACTATTTTCCTATTATACACGTTCCACGTTGTATAAGTGAACCCATAACGGAGCGAATTCACCGCAGCCCTAATAATATTAGGGTTTCGGACGTGACCCATTACTACGTCACTGCGGGTTCGCACGCTTCATAATTTTTCGTGGGATACTCCCCGTCTCTGTATAAGCAATCAGTATACCGTAAAAACAGTGCATTATCGGGAGCTAGAATTAAATCCTGCTCGCATCATATGCTTGCATAATTAATTACATGTAAGCAAATTATAATTGCATATACGCAAATTAGCTAATAGGGAAAACATCGCGAGATAACCTGCGTGCTGAGAATCTGCGATTGGCGGAGTGTTAAACTATGTCCTGTATCGCTCATGCTTTTAGAGGAGATTCGAGTCCACTTGTGGCTTATCATAAGTAGTGATGTTATAGTTTGAAGAGCCGATTTAAATTCTACTGTCACTAAAATTAATTCATCAGATAGAAAACCTGAATGCTGCAGTCGGATATTTTGCATTAGTTATTACAGAGCGGTGGGAGTTTAAATTGTCTGGCTAACTGCCACACTTCTAAAGTATCTGTCAAACTTGTTATAAAATATCCGACATACGTCTAAGTTTCGGTAACAGTAGTCAGACAGTTTTAATAATAATAATAAATTTTTATTTCAGGCCATTTAGCCCATAACCATTAGCCATTTAGTACATTTTGCAAAAGTGACTTCTCTGCTACTTTTTTTTTAGCCAGCAATGCATTCATATTGAATTTGCTATAAATCTGGCCATAACCTTATTAGGATGGCAACTGGCATACTTGCTCGTTCATTATTTCCATTTATTATTACAGGTACTTCATAAAAAAAACTTAATCTACAATTTGTTGACGCAAACTTCTTTACCAAAGAACATTATGATGTCATGAAATACTGTTATTACCTATTACAATCATAATTTAATTTTGTATGTTCCTGACAACAGAATTTCTATTGACAACACAGTGCAATTTAATCAAACTTGCTATGTTTGAGTAATATAGTCGTATGACCCGATATTAAACCCTTGGGTGGTTCGATCCGAGATCCTACATTCAATGTTGCTCTGAGCTTACACGGGTACGTGTACACAAGATTGTTATGGTTTTGTGCGTAAAATCCTTTTATAAAGCGTACTGTCCAATCATCTGTTTTTCTGTCCTATCTTAGGAACCACGTGTTTTGATCCTTACTAAACGATCCTGTAGCCTAGTTGGTAGCGAACTTGCCTGTGACGCGAGGGGTCCCGGGTTCGATTCCCGGCCGGGGCAGATATTTATGTGACAGATAAATATTTGTACTCGGGTCATGGGTGTCTGTTCAATACCGTCCGCGCAGGCTACGTCATCAAACAAGAATTTTATCTACAAATATTCAATTATTTGTCCTAAATACGGTTACTCATTGAAAAGGTCTCCATTTCTTTGTTCTAGTTAAATATAGCATTTGGAGAAAATCTCCGACTACACCACTAACATTTTTGTGAGCAGATTATTCCATTCAGTATTCATATTTGACTTGGATTAATTTTCTTTGTAGTTGCAATTCAAGTTTTCTTGACAAATCTATTTTAAGTGTTTTTTTTTAATTGAAGTGCTGGTTTTGGATTCAAAATTCTTCTTCAATAGAATTTTACCAACCAACTTTATAACCATATTTCAACAAATAAATACATTTCATTTCTTTATTTAATTTCAATAAGATAAGTAAACTTACCATTATAGTAGTTGCATTAAAATTATTGTTGTCTTCTGATGATGATGAAGATAATTATTGTTGAAGTGTGTGTGGTAAGATGTACCTGAAAGAGATAAAAATCATCATCATAAGAATATTTCGTCAGTCCTCCAAAGATATTTTACTACACATAATGTTATGTTCAATCATTCAGTTCTTGATTCACTAGATTGATTGAGACTTGATTCACTTCAGTTATTGATTCACTACGACATATCATAATTTTCTAATACAATGATTTTATTAGGTAGTAAATTAAAGTTTACTATTAAAAGTATTACAACTTCATTAAAATATGATTGCATATAAATACACGAATTGCGTATACCGGCTTGGTATTTTTCGGCTACACTCAAATTCAAGGCGGTGCCACTGCACCAGATAACTCACTAGTTATCTGATCTACATTTTTAAACGGTTTTATTTAGCTTGCCCTGTTTATTTGGGTCAAATCTTGCAACCTGAATTAGAACTACAACTTATTCTAAGGAGTTCAAATTTTGCATATTGCTTTAGATCTGATGACAATGCATTTTTGTTTGGCTCCAACTGAGGGTGCTTCTTAATGGTTAGCAGCATAGTCCCAATTTTGTTTTCTTTAGTATCTACATTGACTATAAATCCGTGTATTTAGTTTTTAAACTACATACATATTATCTTGTCTATTGATCTGAGTCTGACGTATTTTGTTTGCTATGTCGGAACGAAATAACAACAAGTGTCTGAACTAGATTGACTCCGTTTCTGCGCCTCTTGGCATCTTTCTCACATTGTAAGGGAATACCTAAGACAAGTACTGAGTACATTTTGATTGGTCAAGTGCAAATTGGCACTACAAGGTGTTTGTATTAGAGAAGTTTCTTCACGATGTTTCCCTTTCGTTAAATTGATTATGTATACTCTTTTATAAATAAGATGTGCGTGCAGTATTCGAATTAAGGAGACCGAAGATTAATGGCGTTAAGGTAAATTGAAAATTTTTCCATCCACTTTACTTCAGTGTCTTCACTTTATTGTCGGTTAATATGTTCTTGCAATCGAGTGAGTTCAGTACGAGTATAAGTTATATGTATAACCGTAGTTTCATAAACTTTAATATTGGTTTACGATATTAAAATTGAGATACCTACCTGCCAAGGGACTTAGAATCTTTAATGGGTCTGGAATTTACATTGATCTTGGGATGATTGTGTTAACATTAATCAACCCCATGTCTAAGACCTTTATATTATTAATCTTAATGTTTTGACAACAACTACAATTACTGTAAATAACTGGGAATGATGGTTTTACCTACAGTTGGCAATGATAATTATTATATTGTAAAAAAGAGATAGATAATATGTCACTAGCGCGCCGGCGATGAAGAGCGTAAGAACAGGCAATTGACCGTTCTGATCGTAGTCGCTCTGTCAATACAAGACGACACGCACCCTTTTCTTGTTGTCAGAAGTGCTTGACATTTTTGACATACAGCGATAAAATGCCTTATAAAATGTATTATATCAATGTGATTGGTGTAGTGAAACAAAAGATAAACGTGTGTGTGTTGAAGTTCTTTTCGGAACAGATTATTTCGGTTGATTTGTAAGGGCATAATGTAATAATAAACATACAGTTTTAGAATTATGCCCTCCATACTTAATTCTTTTGTCGACTGTACATGCGCTAGGTATTTATTTCCCAATCTAAACAATAGTTCAAGAGTTTTTTGTAAATAGCTATTACAATGACATGCATGAATATTCGAGAAAAGTAACACAATATATATTCTTTTTCATAATATTCTTTATCCAACATTTTTGACACTAACAAAATAAGGTACAGTGATACGCCGCAGGAAAACATCACTTCGGGTAACAATTTCTGACATTTACTTAACCCATTTTCCGGGATGAGGAGTATCTCAGATAATAAGCTATAATATAATAAAATTATGTAACAGATCTAATGTGATCAGTAGGTATTTGAATTTATCCAGTAGTTCTAGCTCGATGAGGTAACCGAGAGATATTCTCGTAGAAATATATCTCAATAACATAATTTAGGTATATCTGTCTGGGGTAACAAAGCTTGTATTAACATTTTTGGAATTGGCAGAAAGTGTTTTTCTTTCTTCTCTCTTCTTTCTCGTCAACTCGTTTCTCGAGTATTCCCATTTAAAATTTACGGATTTGGCCAAGTGTCAGTTTTCTAATTAATATAGATTTCAGTAATGATTTTGACTAATTATTTGCAACGAAGGAGAAATATACCGAGTCGATATTTTCCGTTCCTGTTTCGTGTTCATTATTTTTTTTTTTTTTTAATATTTGGAAAACTTACAGCTAATACATTGAGTAATAACCTAGTAACAAAATAGAGAATGAAGGCCATTTACAAATTTTCACATCTAACATAATAGAGTAAACTAACAGACACACATTTCAAAAGTTAATATAATTATGTTACAGGTGTGGTAAAGTGTAACTAAAAAAATATATATATACAAACAATAAAAAACAAAAGATTAAAAACATTCTAAATCAAAAAACTTCTCAAACACAAGAGAACAAATTTATTTTATTTATTTATTTATTTTATTTAACTTTTTATTAAGGCAACAATTTATACAGGCCCATATTATGTTAGTAAAACTTAGTAACTAGGGGTTAGTAACAAATAAACAAAATAAATGTCATCCAAATTAAAAATACAAACATACAACAAATTGAGGGCCATATTTAAGTGTCTTACACAATTATTCTTAAACTGATGTCCTAATGTATTTTGTACTTTATAATTAAGTAAATAGAGTTAGTCTTATTCTTATATCAAATCAACACTATTATGCTGTTAATCACTGTTAATACAACAAAAAGTAAAATGTTGGTTGAAAAAAGGCCATTGTCGCTTAGGCGATTGTGTCACCCGGAAAACTGTCGCTTCGGTCGGAACCATAGATATATTATCGGATGGAACTAACATGCATTTTTACGATATAACTATAGGTTATTACAAACTTAGTGATATTAAGTTATATGTAGTTATAAATGTAGTCTTCATTAAGAGTAGGAAAAAATATTAATTTTTAACCGACTTCAAAAAAAGGAGGAGGTTCTCAATTCGACTGTATTTTTTTTTATGTTTGTTACCTCAGAACTTTGGACTGGGCGAACCGATTTTGATGATTCTTTTTTAATCGAAAGCTGGTAGCTGTCATGTGGTCCCATATAAATTTTATTGAGATCTGATAAAGGCATCCATGATAAAAACATATAAGTCTTAAATTTGTATTAAGTATGTGCGCGACAAATCGACGAATAACTCAATATCACGCCAACCGATTTCGATGATTCTTTTTTTAATCGAAAGCAGGTGCTTGTCATGTAATTCCACATAAACTTGAACGAGATTTGACTAGTAGTTTTTGAGTAATTGAAGTCGGTTATTTTTTGTTAGTAAAATTTAGATTATTACAATACCTACTTCTGGTGACGAGATTTTACTTGTGAGTTCTCAAATGTTTGCTCAAGTGATGGCGCAGCTTTAAATTTTTTTCATTAAGAATTTATTCACAAAATCTAACTTCTTCATTTAAATTTTGATACTCATTATTGCCCGAATTGCCCAAAACCGCCAGTACACCTGAATATTTAAATTTTTACCGAAACATTCATTTCAGACTTAAATTCTGAGGTCCATTTTGCCAAAATTAACAATGTACATTTACGAGTTAAATCACATTTAATACTCTCGTAACTTTGAAGATTTCCAGTATCAAGCGAATAAATTCAGGAAAATTACAAAAACGTTCAAGAAAGAAAATTACTTTGATGCTCTTTGTCTAAATTTTGCGAAATATGAAATATTTGTCTTTAAAAAATACAATCTCTTTGTTATCTAAATAAGGTTAAATATAATTAATATAAAAAACAAAACATTTTCGCTGCTCTAGCTTCTTTGTCAGTTTATATCCGTAGTCCAAATGGCCTTATCCACTCGTATTATCATCCATTCTATCCATCTATAAAGTTACCTATCAACTGTCAAAAAATTAAAAGAAAACTCAGTCAATTTTAAGAGGGTCTAGTAACAAGCAATTCTGGCTTAATACCCTATGTATGTTAATACCCCTAGCAATGTGCAATAATCGCCGAAAATAAACTTGGTGGTAGATCAAAGATGTCCGAAGATTATTACTATTATTATAAACTAAAATTCTTTGTACACCAAAAATAAAATAGTAGAAATACACAGCACTTTTAGTACTAGGCACAATACAGTGGGCGGCTTTATTCGCTTACAAGCGATTTCTTCCAGGGAACCCCGGAAGATGAAGGAACAAAATTGTGCGTCAGCTCTGCACAGATACACATTTCTCATGTTTATTTAAGTTAAAGATTTCTGAATAACCTGAGTTAAACTGTATAAATTTTCTACGGAAGAGCGGGACATCCTGGCACAGGTAAAATTTCTTACTTAAAAGGATGTCCCAACAACGGAATAATTTGTGAAACTCATTTTTCTAATAAATCATTTCATTTCAAATCATTTCAGCTCCGACGCACGACTGGAGGTTAACACGTTCGCTGCGTTACGGCAAGTATTTTGCCGTATTTGACTTTCCGCCAGTGCGGCAGCTTGTTGTCCTAGTTTTGCCCACGGTGCGGGGGTGATCTAACTATGTTCCTTTACGTGTAGATAAGAGACAGTGATAATTTCGATATTGTAGCTTTTAATATAATAATATTATGCACTAATACAATACGGCAAAATAGTTGCCGTAACGCACAGTAGGATAAATATTTTTATTCAGTGCGGTACGGCAACTATCTTGCCGTACCCCCCCAACCCCGCGCCTCACTGCATGCGTCCGCGCGGCATCTTAGTTTGCGTTAGTGCTGGCCGTACGTAAAGCACTCGATAATTTTTATGCGGAAAACTATGCAGTAGCAATCTAAAAAGATTAAAAATCTATAATCTAAAAAGTTTAAAATAAAAAATATATACGTGTCGAATTGAGAACTTCCTCCTTTTTTTTCGTCAGTTAAAAAGCAGGCATTACAGGCAGTCTTACAAGTATTGCCAATTATATAAATATTTTATATTAATTATGTTGACTAATTAAGAAGTTAAGTTTTGTTGATTAATACACTGTCAAACTGTAATGTTATGTCTTCAATAAAGAATATCTTTAAAGTATCGATTGTCATTTTAAAAGTAAACCCCCATCCCTAGCATTTTTTCACTTCTATGCTATACGGCAAATATATTGCCGTAAATGACTTATTTTGAAAAATCCCTGTATCTTTTAAAATATCGAACAGAACCCCGGACTGCCGCAGCTAGGTATACACAAGGATGTAGCCTATCGACTCGTTAAAAAAAACAATTGATATGGGGCGTTTCCACGTCTGTATGGACTTTGAAAGTCAGGTGCTGGTACGGCAAAATAGAGGTCGTAACGCATATCAGGAAATATAGATACGGGCAGTATTTGTCTCGTACCGCACTAGCAGAAGGTTTAGATCTAATGCTGCCGCAGCGAACGTGTTAACGCCATCTAGTTTGCAATCGTCAAATCAGTAACAATGGATGAGGATGTTGATGATGATGATGATGACGATGATGACGATTATGATGTTTCACATCATCAGAATAGGATGTACTAAGATGATTATTATGATTAGATGACGTTGTTACTGATCAGCCATCCAACGCCATCTAGATTCTGTGTTACGAATTACAAACATAACGCATAACGTAACGGAGAAAGTTTGATTTTACTCCCCATAAAATGCATACCGCGGGTTTAAATATGAAAACAAGTCAGGGAAAAATTTTCAGTTGTTCAGCCGGGCGCACTATAAGGAGAAGTTGGCTTGAATTCAAGGATAGATAGAAATCCTTACATCCCATCGACCGACGTCTGCGTGAAATGCTTTCAAATTATTAGTAACCCTGATTTATATCCAGGTAATAATTATAATCTCGCGTTTTGGCATAGGCAAAGATCAGCAAGGCTATTCAGTTTTGTAACTTGACAGCGGAATCCGCGATGAGTTTCAAAATTGAAGTTCGAGTCCGAGATCTTGATATGTGATTCTCTAATCATCTGGTACGCACTTGCGAGGTGAAGAGAGTCTCGAACTCTAACTTCAATTTAGAAACTCATCGTGTATTCCGCTGTCAAGTTACAAAACAAAAACGAACTTGCATCATATTGACATGTCATTATCTAATCATCTAGTACGCACTTGCGAAGTGAAGTGATCCTAGAACTCGAACGTCAATTTTGAAACTCCGCTGTGTACTGAATAGCCCTCCAGCTTGCCAAAAGTTCGGTAAATACGCCTTCTTTGGTTTTTGTTATAGGTGGGTCGATACGTCAAATTATTACGTATTTTTTTCTGGTGACGGTAGAGTACTCTGTACTCGACTTTGAGGCCAAAACACAGCAGGTTTAATACTACATTAAGAAGTCGTTTTTAGGGTTTCGTTTCGTATAGGAGTTATTCTGTTCGTTACATTTTCTGTTCTGGGAGAAATGCCTACCAAGTGTAATCTTATTAATTAATCCATAGATGAGTTTTCTATTGAATTACATTGGTTAGTAGGTAAATAGCGGTTAACAAAGGACATTCCTCTTTAATTTATTCTTTGTTTTGTTTTAAAATATCAATAATGAATATCAACCAAATTTTTGTAGGTAATCTTTAATCTTATCCGCTAATGTTCTTATCCTAATAAAATATACTTTAAAAGCTGGGGATGAAACGGCGTAAATAAAAGATCTCAGAGGTACAAATGCAAAGGTACTGTTGTATTTTATTTAGTTGTTTTGGTTGAATCGAGCATAAAATGAAGCGACCTTCCACTAATGAAAATTGATATAGAATTAGCGGCCCTCAGATACGGGTCAACAGCATTATTCCTATTTCGGATTAACCGGACATTCGCACCTCCGGGAAGTTGGCACCGCACTTTTAAGTTACAAAAATTTTGAAGGTTGTTCTAGGTTGTTCTAGGTTTGTTCTACATTGTTCCAAAACGGCATATGGCTGAGAATGAAACTTTCAGAGAAAATCCAAAAAACGTGATTTTTGAGCTAGCACCGCACTTGAGAGGTATCGCAATTCTGGCGGTTGTTCTGGGTTGTTCTAGGTTTGTTCTATATTGTTCCAAAATATCGCGTTCGAAAAACAATTATTTTCCACAAAATTCGTGAAAAGAAGTTTTTGAGCTAGCACCGCACTTTTGAGTTATCGCGATTCTGGCGGTTGTTCTGGGTTGTTCTAGGTTTGTTCTATATTGTTCCAAAATATTGCGTTCGAAAAACTATTATTTTCCACAAAATTCGTGAAAACAGGTTTGGAAGTTGGCACCGCACTTTTAAGATATTGCGATTCTAGCGGTTGTTCTAGGTTGTTCTAGGTTTGTTCTATATTGTTCCAAAACGGCAAAAGGCTGAGATTGAAACTTTCGGAGTAAATCCAAAAAAACATGAACGGGAAGTTGGCACCGCACTTTTAAGATATTGCGATTCTGGTAGTTGTTCTGGGTTGTTCTAGGTTTGTTCTATATTGTTCCAAAACAGCAAAAGGCTGAGATTAATACTTTCGGAGTAAATCCAAAAAACCATGAACAGGAATATGGCTTCTCACTTTTAAGTTATCTCCACACATTTAAGTTATCGCCATTCTGGCGGTTGTTCTGAGTTGTTCTAGAGTTGTTCTTTAATGTTCCAAAATATCGCGTTCGACATACTATTATTTTCCACAAAATTCGTGAAAACAGGTTTGGAAGTTGGCACCGCACTTTTAAGATATTGCGATTCTGGCGGTTGTTCTGGGTTGTTCTAGGTTTGTTCTATATTGTTCCAAAATATGGCGTTCGAAAAACTATTATTTTCCACAAAAATCGCGAAAATATGTTTGGAAGTTGGCACCGCACTTTGAAGGTATTGCGATTCTGGCGATTGTTCTGGGTTGTTCTAGGTTTGTTCTATATTGTTCCAAAACGGCAAAAGGCTGAGAATGAAACTTTCGGAGTAAATCCAAAAAATCCATGTACAGGAAGATGGTTTCTCACTTTTAAGTTATCGCCCTTCTGGCGGTTGTTCTGGGTTGTTCTAATTCGGTTGTTCTGAGTTGTTCTAGGTTTGTTCTATACTGTTCCAAAACGGCAAAAGGCTGAGATTAATACTTTCGGAGTAAATCCAAAAAACGATGAACAGGAATATGGCTTCTCATTTTTAAGTTATCTCCACACATTTAAGTTATCGCCATTCTGGCGGTTGTTCTGGGTTGTTCTAGAGTTGTTCTATATTGTTCCAAAATATCGCGTTCGCAAAACTATTATTTTAAACAAAATTCGTGAAAACAGGTTTGGAAGTTGGCACCGCACTTTGAAGGTATTGCGATTCTGGCGGTTGTTCTGGGTTGTTCTAGATTTGTTCTATATTGTTCCAAAACGGCAAAAGGCTGAGAATGAAACTTTCGGAGTAAATCCAAAAAATCCATGTACAGGAAATTGGTTTCTCACTTTTAAGTTATCGCCCTTCTGGCGGTTGTTCTGGGTTGTTCTAATTCGGTTGTTCTGAGTTGTTCTAGGTTTGTTCTATACTGTTCCAAAACGGCAAAAGGCTGAGATTAATACTTTCGGAGTAAATCCAAAAAACGATGAACAGGAATATGGCTTCTCACTTTTAAGTTATCTCCACACATTTAAGTTATCGCCATTCTGGCGGTTGTTCTGGGTTGTTCTAGAGTTGTTCTATATTGTTCCAAAATATCGCGTTCGCAAAACTATTATTTTAAACAAAATTCGTGAAAACAGGTTTGGAAGTTGGCACCGCACTTTGAAGGTATTGCGATTCTGGCGGTTGTTCTGGGTTGTTCTAGATTTGTTCTATATTGTTCCAAAACGGCAAAAGGCTGAGAATGAAACTTTCGGAGTAAATCCAAAAAATCCATGTACAGGAAGATGGTTTCTCACTTTTAAGTTATCGCCCTTCTGGCGGTTGTTCTGGGTTGTTCTAATTCGGTTGTTCTGAGTTGTTCTAGGTTTGTTCTATACTGTTCCAAAACGGCAAAAGGCTGAGATTAATACTTTCGGAGTAAATCCAAAAAACGATGAACAGGAATATGGCTTCTCACTTTTAAGTTATCTCCACACATTTAAGTTATCGCCATTCTGGCGGTTGTTCTGGGTTGTTCTAGAGTTGTTCTATAATGTTCCAAAATATCGCGTTCGACATACTATTATTTTCCACAAAATTCGTGAAAACAGGTTTGGAAGTTGGCACCGCACTTTTAAGATATTGCGATTCTGGCGGTTGTTCTGGGTTGTTCTAGGTTTGTTCTATATTGTTCCAAAATATGACGTTCGAAAAACTATTATTTTCCACAAAAATCGCGAAAATATGTTTGGAAGTTGGCACCGCACTTTGAAGGTATTGCGATTCTGGCGATTGTTCTGGGTTGCTCTAGGTTTGTTCTATATTGTTCCAAAACGGCAAAAGGCTGAGAATGAAACTTTCGGAGTAAATCCAAAAAATCCATGTACAGGAAATTGGTTTCTCACTTTTAAGTTATCGCCCTTCTGGCGGTTGTTCTGGGTTGTTCTAATCCGTTTGTTCTGAGTTGTTCTAGGTTTGTTCTATACTGTTCCAAAACGGCAAAAGGCTGAGATTAATACTTTCGGAGTAAATCCAAAAAATCATGAACAGGAAGTTGGCTTCTCACTTTTAAGTTATCACCACACATTTATGGTATCGCCATTCTGGCGGTTGTTCTGGGTTGTTCTAGGTTTGTTCTATATTGTTCCAAAATATCGCGTTCGCAAAACTATTATTTTAAACAAAATTCGTGAAAACAGGTTTTACGATACAGGATTACAGGTTTACATGAATTTACGAAAATGACATTTGGCCTCAAAAATGCCGCTCAAACATTTCAACGTTTTCTAAACAATGTAGTACTACGAGACCTGGATTTTTTATTCAGCTATATTGATGACGTCATAATAGCATCTACGTCAACATCCGAACATCGTGAACATCTCCGACAAGTTTTCGACCGCTTGAACAAATTTGGAATAACTATCAACGTATCAAAATGTGAATTTGGAAAATCAGAATTAAGTTACCTGGGATATCATGTTTCACATGATGGATTACGACCATTACAAGAAAGAGTAAAAGCTATAATAGAGTACCCAAAACCAAAAACGGTAGATGAATTAAGAAGATTCATGGGAATGGTCAACTTTTATCGACGTCACCTACCCAATGCAGCCGAAATACATAGTAAACTTTACATATATTTACAAAATTCTAAGAAGAAAGACCAAACCCCTATTTCATGGTCAGATGAGTCAAATGAAGCATTTGAACAGTGTAAAAGGAGTTTACAAGACTCCGTTACATTATCATTCCCGATTCCCGATGCAACTATGGCTATAATGACTGACTGCTCAAACACATGTGCGGGAGCAGTGTTGCAACAAAGAGATCCTACTGACAACTCATGGAGGCCACTTGGATTTTTTTTCGAATAAACTTAGTAATGCTCAACAATGCTACAGTAGGTACTTTTGATCGCGAATTACTAGCAATATATATGGCCGTGAAGCATTTTCGTTACTTAATCGAGGGCAGACCGATAACGATTTACACGGACCACAAACCTTTGGTCTACGCTTTCAAAAAAAACACAATTGGCTATTTGACAGTTGTCACGGTAAAATATGAAAAGTGTTAAATATGGTTGCTTAATGGTTAACAATAATTATACAATACGTTTCTTGCATGAAAATAAATTGTAAATATTTTTACTTTTGAAAAATAGATTTGAGTTTTTTTACCTGTGGATACGAGAACCGAAACGCGGGCGGCCATGATTGAGCATGTTATGACGTCACACTTCAATAAATAAAGCGTCGTGTACTACTAACTATATCGTGTGCACTGTGCAATTTACTGAGAAAATCAATAAGATATATTTTGATTTGTGCTTTTGAAAGGTTTTGTAAAATGGAGTCAGGCTATACAAAAGCTGACAGTGCGAATTTGCCTTAAGTTGATTCATTTATGGTCGCAAATTTCTTTGCGTGTAACCCTGACTTTTGCTCACCGAGTTTCAGAATGCAAAAACCTCCTTGTAAGTACTGAAATTAATAAAGTAAAATTGGTCAGTCTTGCTAAGTGGTCACAGGGCGATTTTTTTCTAAGTTTATCCTCAACGCCCCCATAACGACACCATATTACTAATGATTTTAAATTACTTATAGGTTATGTTTATGAACAATATTAGGTTAGGTTTAATTTATTTTTTTAGTAAATCAGAGGCTAAGTTGATTTCTTCTAAATACTTACATCAAAGTGGTCCTCACAAAAGAATATTGCTGATATAACAGATGTTAACTCGACGTGCTAATTGTAACCACTGCTTTCGACGTTGAGGGCATTTACGAACGAGTAGGTATAAACAATTTGTCAGGTTTAACTGTAGTACTTCTACACATAGGCACTGCACACGTCTTGTAGCTTGTCATTTTCACAATTCCAGTGAAAAAGGTGTAAGTTTTTCACTTAAAATATCTTCAGAGATAGAGCGTACACTTTTGTTAATTGAAATATGACGTCACAGCCATCAAGTGACAGATGGCGGACTATTTTCGCGCGAATTTAAAATTAATGGAATAAAAGTTATTTTTTTCCTACTATATAACACTTTTAAGAGAAAAATAAATATTGTAAGAGGTATAAAATAAAACTACGAAAATTTGAAAATATTTTTCCAAAAATTGTCTAATAGCCAATTGGACCGAATGACACTCTAAGAAGACTTCGTCAGTTAGATTTCATACTTCAATTCTGCAACTCCATAGAACATATAAGCGGATCAGATAACATCGTGGCTGATAGTTTGTCAAGAATTTCAGCCATCGATATTCCTTCTCCTATTGACTATCAAAAGTTAGCAGAAGCACAAGAAAATGATGAAGAACTGAGCTCAGAAATTTTTCATTACATCGAATGGATAATGTTTCATAAAGTAATATAAAAGAAAGAGATTCATCATCTATCGCTTATAGTTAGATTTATTAACGTACGTGAGAGTACGTGAAAGTATAATTATCATTATTATTTCATATTACAGACACATCACTTGTACAAATCTACGATCGTAAGAACAACGCCATTAAACAAAAGAGACCCAAAACTCTTAACAGATTGGAAAATTGAAATTATTTTGAAGCCAAAATTATTCCCACAACAGTAAATGTTTGTAAAGGTACATGCAGTAATAACAAATAAACTGCTGGCTTACAGATAAATGATAACGCCTCCTAAGTTCAGTGCCTGTAACTTCTTATATAGCAATAACATGTAACTGATATAATATTATTCATCACAACAATCTGCACCCTAAGACAATCGGAAAATCTAAAATTTAAAAAAATACATACACCCTACAGTAATATTCTGATCTATTGCGAGATATCCGGTAACACAGCACGACCTTATCTACCAAAGGAATTTCGAGCGTCAGCCTATAAAGCTACTCACGAAATAAGTCATCCTAGCATACGTACAACCAAAAGAATGATATGCAATAAATATTTCTGGAAATCAATGAAGAAGGATATCACAGAGTGGACAAAAGCTTGTATGAACTGTCAGAAAGCAAAAATACAACGACATACTATATATATCACCGCTAGGAAGTTTTACAAAAAGCGAGCGCTTTGAACATCTACATATCGATATAGTTGGTCCCCTCAGCTATTGTAAGGGATACCGATATATAGTTACAATGATCGATCGTAAAACAGGCTGGCCAGAGGCACACCCGGTGAAAGAAATTACTGCTGAAAATTTTTCTGAAATAGTATACACGGGTTGGATAGTAAGATTCGGTTGTCCGTTGCGAATAACGACACATCAAGGTCAACAATTCGAATCAGGCCTATTCCGTAACCTTTCAAAAAGAATAGGTATCGAAAAACTTAGAACGTGTGCCTACCATCCACAAGCTGCCGCTGGAGCTGGAGCTGGAGCCATAGAACGATGGCATCGCTCTTTAAAAACAGCCCTTATGTGCAGAGGCAATACAGATCATTGGCTTGATGAATTACCAACTGTATTGCTAGGCCTAAGAACAACATTAAGGGACGATACACAAACGAGCGCCGCTGAAATGGTGTATGGAGAAGTTATCCGACTTCCCGGAGATTTTTTAGAGCCGCTAAAGCGAGAAATCTACGAGGATGATACATTTTTAAAAGAGCTTCGAAATAAAATTTCCAAATTGTCATCAATTCCAAAGAAGGAATTAACGCAAGGAAAAATATTCGTTCACCCTGAACTCCAAAATACCTCTCACGTTTTCGTCAGAACAGAGGTCATGCAAAAATCGCTCACACCTCCCTATACAGGACCATACAAAGTATTAGAGCACTACGACAAATACTTTAAAATAGCATATGGTGATACAGAAAAAAACATAAGTATAGATCGCCTTAAGCCAGAATGGCGATAACATAAATGTGTGGTGATAACTTAAAAGTGAGAAGCCAACTTCCTGTTCAGGGTTTTTTGGATTTACTCCGAAAGTATTAATCTCAGCCTTTTGCCGTTTTGGAACAGTATAGAACAAACCTAGAAAAACTCAGAACAACTGACTAAGAACAACCCAGAACAACCACCAGAATGGCGATAACTTAAAAGTGAGGAGCCAACTTCCTGTACATGGATTTTTTGGATTTACTCCGAAAGTTTCATTCTCAGCCTTTTGCCGTTTTGGAACAATATAGAACAAACCTAGAACAACCCAGAACAATCGCCAGAATCGCAATACCTTCAAAGTGCGGTGCCAACTTCCAAACATATTTTCGCGATTTTTGTGGAAAATAATAGTTTTTCGAACGCCATATTTTGGAACAATATAGAACAAACCTAGAACAACCCAGAACAACCGCCAGAATCGCAATATCTTAAAAGTGCGGTGCCAACTTCCAAACCTGTTTTCACGAATTTTGTGGAAAATAATAGTATGTCGAACGCGATATTTTGGAACATTATAGAACAACTCTAGAACAACCCAGAACAACCGCCAGAATGGCGATAACTTAAATGTGTGGAGATAACTTAAAAGTGAGAAGCCATATTCCTGTTCATCGTTTTTTGGATTTACTCCGAAAGTATTAATCTCAGCCTTTTGCCGTTTTGGAACAGTATAGAACAAACCTAGAACAACTCAGAACAACCGAATTAGAACAACCCAGAACAACCGCCAGAAGGGCGATAACTTAAAAGTGAGAAACCATCTTCCTGTACATGGATTTTTTGGATTTACTCCGAAAGTTTCATTCTCAGCCTTTTGCCGTTTTGGAACAATATAGAACAAATCTAGAACAACCCAGAACAACCGCCAGAATCGCAATACCTTCAAAGTGCGGTGCCAACTTCCAAACCTGTTTTCACGAATTTTGTTTAAAATAATAGTTTTGCGAACGCGATATTTTGGAACAATATAGAACAACTCTAGAACAACCCAGAACAACCGCCAGAATGGCGATAACTTAAATGTGTGGAGATAACTTAAAAGTGAGAAGCCATATTCCTGTTCATCGTTTTTTGGATTTACTCCGAAAGTATTAGTCTCAGCCTTTTGCCGTTTTGGAACAGTATAGAACAAACCTAGAACAACTCAGAACAACCGCCAGAAGGGCGATAACTTAAAAGTGAGAAACCATCTTCCTGTACATGGATTTTTTGGATTTACTCCGAAAGTTTCATTCTCAGCCTTTTGCCGTTTTGGAACAATATAGAACAAACCTAGAACAACCCAGAACAATCGCCAGAATCGCAATACCTTCAAAGTGCGGTGCCAACTTCCAAACATATTTTCGCGATTTTTGTGGAAAATAATAGTTTTTCGAACGCCATATTTTGGAACAATATAGAACAAACCTAGAACAACCCAGAACAACCGCCAGAATCGCAATATCTTAAAAGTGCGGTGCCAACTTCCAAACCTGTTTTCACGAATTTTGTGGAAAATAATAGTATGTCGAACGCGATATTTTGGAACATTAAAGAACAACTCTAGAACAACTCAGAACAACCGCCAGAATGGCGATAACTTAAATGTGTGGAGATAACTTAAAAGTGAGAAGCCATATTCCTGTTCATGGTTTTTTGGATTTACTCCGAAAGTATTAATCTCAGCCTTTTGCTGTTTTGGAACAATATAGAACAAACCTAGAACAACCCAGAACAACTACCAGAATCGCAATATCTTAAAAGTGCGGTGCCAACTTCCCGTTCATGTTTTTTTGGATTTACTCCGAAAGTTTCAATCTCAGCCTTTTGCCGTTTTGGAACAATATAGAACAAACCTAGAACAACCTAGAACAACCGCCAGAATCGCAATATCTTAAAAGTGCGGTGCCAACTTCCAAACCTGTTTTCACGAATTTTGTGGAAAATAATAGTTTTTCGAACGCAATATTTTGGAACAATATAGAACAAACCTAGAACAACCCAGAACAACCGCCAGAATCGCGATAACTCAAAAGTGCGGTGCTAGCTCAAAAACTTCTTTTCACGAATTTTGTGGAAAATAATTGTTTTTCGAACGCGATATTTTGGAACAATATAGAACAAACCTAGAACAACCCAGAACAACCGCCAGAATTGCGATACCTCTCAAGTGCGGTGCTAGCTCAAAAATCACGTTTTTTGGATTTTCTCTGAAAGTTTCATTCTCAGCCATATGCCGTTTTGGAACAATGTAGAACAAACCTAGAACAACCTAGAACAACCTTCAAAATTTTTGTAACTTAAAAGTGCGGTGCCAACTTCCCGGAGGTGACATTCGCTTCGTTGGACGTGAGAAGGTCATTGTTCTGCTATTGTATATGTTTAGTATTAGTAATTACATGTTCATTTTTGCAATCGTTCAAATTGAAATTCATTCTAATCATGTAGATTCTTGTCCAAACGTATGAACGTCATTATGCTTCTTTATTTTTAACCCCGACGTAAAAAGTTTAAAACACCCCTCGTGTTAAAGTTTTACGTGACTGTGTGTGTGTGTGTGTGTGTGTGTGTGTGTCAGTGTCTGCTGTTACTTCGTAGCTCCTGAACGAATGGACGGATTTTGATGCGGGTTTTTTTAAAGCTGATGGGATCTAAATGATTCTGATTTGATCCAACTGTTGTTAGTTAGTATGTTTTATTAAACTATAGCTTTCAGGGAGTATTCAATTTTAAAATTTGTAGTTATATTATACAACTAAAGTAAACTATATATATGAAACTAGCTGCCCAGACAGACTTCGTTCTGTCAAGTTTTTTTTTTTTTTTTTGAGATGTAAACTATCCTATCTTTCAAGTTGGATCAAACTGCACACGGTGTGCAAATTTGATTAAAATCGGTTAAGTAGTTTAGGAGTTCATCGCGGACAAACAACGTGACACGTAATTTATATATATTAAAGATTAAAGGCACATCAGCTATGTCATCATAGTCTGATAACAAAGACATCACCGAGTTGCTTACTAACACATTAATACCATTTAAAATATTTTTAACCGACTTCAAAAAAAGGAGGAGGTTCTCAATTCGACTGTATTTTTTTTTTTTTTTTTTATTTTATGTTTGTTACCTCAGAACTTTGGACTGGGCGAACCGATTTTGATGATTCTTTTTTTAATCGAAAGCTGATGGCTGTCATGTGGTCCCACATAAATTTTATTGAGATCTGACAATGGCATCCATGAGAAAACTACATAAGTCGTAAATTTGTGTTAAGATGTGCGCGACAAATTGACGAATAACTCAATATCACGTCAACCGATTTCGATGATTCTTTTTTTAATAGAAAGCTGGTGCTTGTCATGTGGTCCCACATAAATTTGAACGAGATCTGACAAGTAGTTTTTGAGAATTTGAAGTCGGTTATTTTTTGTTAGTAAAATTTAGATTATATTATTTTAGATTGACTGGCAGAATGATTATAGTTTGATTGATCCGATCATACAATGCGAGGATATTGAACTCATAACAAGCACTTCGGAATCGAACGCTGAAATAGAATAGTCTTCGCATCAGAATAAATCAATTGTAGCATCTATTTTGTATAGAGTCTAATATTAAAATCACGCATTAGTGTAAGATCTATGGTATTTGTGTACTAAAACAATATTTACGAGCAGAAAACGCTTTTTATTTTCAAATTCCAGATGAATCATTAGGAATTTGTAAAACGTTTAAACAAAAACGGGGATTTATTACTCTATAAAAGTATCAATGGTAAAATGTATTATGATTACAAAGAAGCAAAATTGTTTGTTTTTAACCGACTTCAAAAAAGGAGGAGGTTCTCAATTCGACTGTATTTTTTTTAAATGTTTGTTACCTCAGAACTTTGGACTGGGCGAACCGATTTTGATGATTCTTTTTTTAATCGAAAGCTGGTGTATGTCATGTAGTCCCACATAAATTTTATTGTGATCTGACAATGGCATCCATGAGAAAATCACATAAGTCGTAAATTTGTGTTAAGATGTGCGCGACAAATTGACGAATAACTCAATATCACGCCAACTGATTTCGATGATTCTTTTTTTAATCGAAAGCAGGCGCTTGTCATGTGGTCTCACATAAATTTGAACGAGATCTGACAACTATGTAGTTTTTGAGACTTTGCAGTCGGTTATTTTTTGTTAGTAAAATTTAGATTATTTTGTATCAATATATGAAACGCGAGATTTTGGAACTACTGATAAAATGTTCCGGCAATGGATATACTTACCCATTAATAATAATATGGATATTATAAAACCAAATATTTAAATCTATAGTACAGTATTTTATTTTGTCAGGAATAATTACTTAAATAGGTATCACGGACGATATATTACATTTTACATTATATATTGACGTATTGTACCTACATTGCATTTTATAAATGCCACTAATAAAAAGCATTTAACCAGGGACATTAAATAAAATATTTAAATCGTAGTTTTTTTAATAATTATAAATCAATACTAGATTACAATCCCATCGGATACGTACGGCATTGTACGGTATGTACTATGTAAGATTCGGCAAGACCGACGAAATTATTAATTTAGAATCACTGGCTGTATGTCAGTCATGGTCAAATTCACATCAAATTTTCTGCGATTTGACTGAACTGAAAAGATTGAACCGGTACCAATAATATTATAATTTAAAAAGAGGTAGATATGTCACTAGCGGGCCGACGATGAAGAGCGTAAGAACAGGCAATTGACCGTTCTTCTCGTAGTCACTCTGTCAATACAAGACGATACGCACGCTTTTGTTGTTGTCAGAAGTGCTTGACATGTGACATATACCTAGCGTTAAAATGCCTTACCCCCGTATTCAAGAATAATACTATGAGGTCTCACAGTGCTCACGGACGCATAGGGTGATTCAAACCATTTCGTAAACAATACTTGATTGAAGTCCTTCGCTGTGCGTTTGTCAAAATCGATAAAGTAGCTGCCGAGCTACTTTACCGAACGCATAGTGTTGGTTTGACTACTATCAAAATAGAAAGAAATAGATCGATTATTTGTATTGTTATCTTTGTCTTTTGCCTGTGTCAAATGACTAGAGTGAAGTTATCTGCATCAAATGGACCAATAAGAGGGCTGTATACAGCTCTGTGCGTCCGCATAGCCAAGTGATACTTAAGGGTCGACTGTGAAACTGAAGGCTTGCCATGACCAACGCACTGAGAAATGCCTTACTTCGCGTAGTATTGCTTCTTTACTTAGAAAAGTATTATTCTTGAATACGGGGGTTAGTGTATTATACAAATGTGATTAGTGTAGTGAAACAAAAGATAAACGTGTGTGTGTTGTAGCTCTTTTCGGATAGATTTTTGGTTGATTTGTAAAGGGCATAACGTATCTATATTTTTTTTATATCATCGACCGGTACACGTATTTATTCCTAACCCTTTGCCCTATTCATTTGTCCTATTCAGACTTGACAATTTTAGCATTAACCAGTAGATTGACTTATGAGACGTAATCCGACTCCGGGATAATGGGTATCTAATCTTTTGTCTTGATAACAATGTCATTCAGGTTCCGAATATGTTTCGTCAAGTGTCCACGTGATACATGATACTATCTGTTATGGTTTCCTATCATTCGATTGATAGACAATATGTTTACCTCATACTACCATTCATAAGTATCTACTTATCTACAATACCTACGTACCTAAATAATCTAAGGCTTGGCTTGAGACGCTCGTTCATTTTACGGTATAGTTATTTGCTCCATTTTTTTAGGGTTATGTTTTTCGCGCGTCTCTTGAGTGTATGTATTTATGTATGTACATATGTACATATTCTTTTTATTACCTCATATCTTCCAAACCGCTGAACGGATTTACATAATTAAGGTATCGTTAGATTCGTCTTGATAACCCAAGTGTTCTTAGGTAAGTGAAATTAAAAAAACAAATAATATGGTGGCTGTGAGATGCCATTGTTTGAAGTATCAAAAAATTAAAATAAATCGAATAATGCAATATGGGTATCAAATTAAAGAGTTTATCATAAGGATTTCAAAAAGGTATTTCATGATAGCTTTTTTGAAAGCAGGCGGGATTTTTTACATAGACGAGTCTTACTTGGTGAACAGTCTTAAAACGACTTTTTTATTGAAATATTGTAATTTAATTGAAAAATAGTTGTCTGTAAAGTCGGTTTACGGACGGTAGTTTAACGTGACAACGTCATGACCGCTCCACTCAACTACGATCGCCTACGGCATCGGCGAGCCGTAGCTCGCTACGCCGATCGCTACGCTGCGATACGCCGATCGTAGCCGATAGTGCCTCTCTCTCGCTCGCGGAACGCTACATTTTTTCAAAGATGCGTTCGGCTTATCGTTTTAATAGACGTTATCACGTCAAAAATAACGATTAGTAAACAGAAATTAGTTTTGGAATTAAATGATTATTTGTCTTTGAATTCTTTTGGTTTTGTGTCAGCCTATTTTAAAATTACAAGTAAGTAACTAATAAAAATATTTAGTTTTCTAAGAGGGTTCTATCGTCAAAAATTTCCAGATGTATAGGTAACTATAATCTGAATTTTACCAAGAAAAAAATAACCGACTTCAAAATAACTCAAAAAATACTCGTCAGATCTCGCTCAAATTAAGTAGCACCACATGACTAGCACCAGCTTTCGATTAAAAAATAATCATCAAAATCGGTTTACCTAATCGAAAGTTCTGAGGTAATAAAAATAAAAAAATACAGTTGAATTGATTACCTCCTCCTTTTCTGAAGTCGGTTAAAAATTACGATTAAAAGATATTGATCGATTGTTTACCAAACAGGACTCGTAAAACTTGGAGAAGATAAATTACTATTAGATTATCATTAGAAGATAGATTAGAACATTAATAAGGATAAGGATATTCATAGCTTCCCTACAACGTTTATAAATTATTTATGGTTTACTATTTTTTCCGTGTACATTTTAATACTCTGCAGTAAATGTAAAGCCGATTAGGCAGGAACCACGTCGAGTTCTCTCTATGAATTATTAACAACTAACGTTCCCGAACAATCCGGATATCCTACGAATTGTAGTTTGGTATGTGCAAAAGCCGCTTAAAGTATTTACTTTAATAAAAATAAAAACAAAAAGACATAATAGACATAATAAAAATAAAAAGACAAACTAGATTTCCTGGCGATGTTCTATTTAGAACATCGCCAGGAAATCTAGTTTGTCTTTTTAATAGTGTCAAAGGTGAAGTTTTACCAATCCGCTCTTGGCTAGCGTGGGACAGTGGGATAATAAGACCAACAGTGTGATGGGATTAAAAGTTGTGATGAAATTACAATTAATATATAAAAATTTAACATATGAAAAATTCATAACTCTACAAAAATATGGTTTTATTACCTTTATAAAAAGTGTCTACCTATACCTTAAAACAGTAGAGAAACAATATACGTGGATTCTTGGTCTTACTCAGATACTTTTATTTCATCTTCATTTCAGCTCCATAACTCATTCTCGTAACTAAGAAATTAAAATCACGCGTTGAACGAAGCAACCTAACGACGCGAAACAATCATAAAAATATGTTTGCCCTCGTTTTTCTTGCGTTTACACAAAGCCATTAAAAGAGATGGCGATATTTTTAGAAATACCGTCGCAACAAATTGCTACTTTAGTCTATAAAATATTAGGAACAAATAAAGACGATATTAATTTAAAGAGCTACGATTACATTTACTTTCCCGAAACAAATTTCCCTTTCAGAGGAAATTAATCGAAATAAAATTAACATTTAATTAAATTAGCTTACTAACATAGTTTAGCTAACAAACTGGTTTAAAAGTCAAATTCTTTATTCCTTTCAAATTCTTGAGTTCGAATACTTTCTGTACCTACTGTAATTTTATAAATGACTTATGAACTAGCACGAGGAGCCATATGAAGGTTACAATAAAAAGGTAAGAATCTGAAGAAGGGATAGATTGTCACCGATATTTGAACCACCAACAGATTACATTGAGATTGATCCATGCAATCACATTTATAGGTAGTCACAGCATGCGAGGCACATACTGGCATCTTTCCAACAAGTTAGCATCATCGACAAGTTACAGGCCAAGACTCCCTGACTCGTTCTTCTACGGATTTCTTCATTTCTGATGCGATCACGTAGAGAAATACCGAGCATTCTTCAAATCTCACTGCGTGAATTTGATCCTGGCCTTTGGATTTATAGCAAAGCCAGATAAAGCCCGATAAAGGTTTGTATTATAATTGTATTAAATTCACGAAGATCGAATTCGTAAACAATTTTATAATCTACGGCTTTTCTGTAACTTCAAACCTCATTTGAAGTAAAAGAAACAAGATATTCAAAAAGGGTTTACCTTAAATCGCTCGAATTAAAAAATTGGCGAGTGTCCCTTAATGAATTTTGAGGTACCTAACTTATACAAATTAAAATTCATAACAGTTTCTTGCATATTATCTTTCATTTCATTTTGAGATTTGAATCTCTTGTTCCCATATTGACTGGAGTAAGTATTTGGAAAAGGATTTTGAGGGGATTGAAAACAAGAATCCATTTCGTTTCCCGCAAACGCAAACACTTAACGAAAGGCTTACGATTAAATTGTATTATCAATATTGTTGGTAATTTCAACGTAAAATTGTGTTAAGATTGTCGTAAAATTTGATTATAAAATTTGTATGTACTCCCACGGTCCAACATCATTTTATTTGGTGTAGTTAAATCCATCAAAGAGTTTTATTTATTTATTTCATCAATGAAAATTCCATGAAGACGTTATAAGATCCTCCCAAACACGGAAACGCTTATAAATAAATGTAAACAAGTGCGAGTCGGACTCGCCCATGAAGGGTTCCGTAGCAGCAAGTAACATAATATAAAAGTTCTTGAAGTTCGTTGTAACTTTGATAGAGGTAAATTGCGGTTTACGATTTATGACGTATTAAAAAAAAATTACTTACTAGATCTCGTTCAAACCAATTTTCGTTGGAAGTTTGCATGGTAATGTACATCATATATTTTTTTTAGTTTTATCATTCTCTTATTTTAGAAGTTACAGGGGGGGGGACACACATTTTACCACTTTGGAAGTGTCTCTCCCGCAAACTATTCAGTTTAGAAAAAAATGTTATTAGAAACCTCAATATCATTTTTGAAGACCTATTCATAGATACCCCACACGTATGGGTTTGATGAAAAAATATTTTTTGACTTTCAGTTCTAAGTATGGGGAACCCCCAAAATTTATTGTTTTTTTTCTATTTTTGTGTGAAAATCTTAATGCGGTTCACAGAATACATCTACTTACCAAGTTTCAACAGTATAGTTCCTATAGTTTCGGAAAAAAGTGACTGTGACATACGGACGGACAGACAGACAGACAGACAGACAGACAGACAGACAGACATGACGAATCTATAAGGGTTCCGTTTTTTGCCATTTGGCTACGGAACCCTAAAAACCATCTCCCATACAGCTATTTCTGTCCTCGGTCTGGGTGTGAGATGTGTATTTTGTAGTCTTTGTGTGTTGTCCATGGCACACAATATGACACAAGACAGGGGCTCGTAGTATTAGATTGTAGTGTTCAAAAAAAAGATTTTAGCAGTAGCTCACAACAATTCTCAAAAGCATAACAACCTTTCAGTACATATTATATTTTTTTCTGTAATAAATCAAAGTATATAGTTTTTATCTTTGGGTAATCCCTTAAATATGAGCGATTTTAGCTGTAATGTTGTAGGTTAACATCGAATTAAGCTTCTCCGTGTCAACAAAGGACAATATAGTGGGTGAGGATAAAGATAAACCCTGTTTGTACTCTCGTTAATGTGTTTGTGTTAAAGTTTGTAAATACCACAGACAAAGGATCCAACTAGAAGTGATGGCGGCGTTTTGCGGCCTGCGATAAATAATACACATGCTTATTATTAGCACACAAGCATGCAACGCACTACCTGAGGGTATCTGCATCATGGGCGTAGCCAGGGGGGGGGTTTCAGGGGTTCAAAAAAAAAAGTTAAGGACTGACATTTTTATGTGATAATAAACCCTTAAAAACATTTTTCTAGACGTCATTCCGAATCGAATGAGCTATCGCACATATTTTTAGGAGCTTTATTTCTATTATACACCTTTTTGAACTTTTTGACTAAACTAATAATATATAATAATAATAATAATTATCTTTAGGGTTATTTTATATACTTTTACTCCTTGTATTTTCTTGAACAACCCCCCCCCCCCCCCCCCGCCCGAAACTTGAACCCCCCCCCGAAACTAAAACCTGGCTACGCTCATGGTCTGCATTTATGTGAGCGTGTATGCATTTAAATAGGTATTTATGCATTTGCGCATAAATAGCTAGTTTCAAGCATGTGTATGTCTCCCCTTAATTATGCTCTCATCGGATCGGTATTGTGTATCTATGGAACGGTTAAATGATAGTCGATGCACACAGGCAGTAATAGATGAAACCCAGACTTATAAATGTATAAATGACTTACATTACTTACCTATAGCCGTATTTTCGCGGCTTAGAATACTAACCTCAATTCCAAGCCGGATGGGTGTCGTAAGAGGCGACTAAATCCGGCCCGCTGGTGGTAGGGCCCCTCAAGGGATTATATTGGTAATATTGATTTTAATTGTTAATTGATACCGTTATTACTATTATTATTTCTCCATGGGGTTCGCCTGGATAGCTACCAGCCTTGAGCATGAGTCAGCCGCCAAACGACTCATCGTGTTCCGACTGGGGGCTTGAGAGCCAATTCTTTGTTTCTTTTTTTTTCTTCTCTCTTCCTTGGCAGGCAACGCATCGATACCTTTGGTGCTACGTGTCCGTGACTGTGGTAATACCATCAGTTGAATCACCAGCTCGTTTGTCAACTAGCTTTCTGTTGTCTTTCTTGTCTGTGAGAGTCGAACACAACTCTATTTTATACCGATAGTATTTACGCCGTGTGGCTTTTAATGCCTTCACAGGAATCCTTTTACACCACAAATCTTGACGGAAGAGCTTTTTGGTTAGTATCCACACCATGTCTCTATTTACGATCACGTGGTATTGTAGTCAAGAAATCCTACTTCCTAAGTTCCTACTAATATCTTATGGATGTTTGTTACTCTTCGACGCAAAATGCTGAAAGGATTTTCATGAAATATAGTATACAAGTAGAAAATGATCTGGAATGAGATACATATCCTTAAGATCCCGGAGAACGCGGGAAAAACCGTGAGTGCTAATAATTTATAAAAGCAAATAAATAGTTACTCCATCAGGATAAAAATTATTGCATATAATACCTACGCTCAATTATACCGCAATTACATTATTACTCTCGTATCTTAATTGCGAACATTTTACGGAGCAAAAGTTATTGAGTTTTTAGATTCGCTTATTTACTCGTATGTTTAATCTAAACCGATCGAAATATAAACAAAAAAAAATCACACATAATATTTTATACACGCGTAATTTTTGGAACGACCTATTGAACGATTCTTACACCATGGGATAGACGAGATACAAGTTCATCCCAAGGGTTTTTTATTAACCGACTTCAAAAAAAGGAGGAGGTTCTCAATTCGACTGTATTTTTTTTTTATTTTTTTTATTTTTATGTTTGTTACCTCAGAACTTTGGACTGGGCGAACCGATTTTGATGATTCTTTTTTTAATCGAAAGCTGATGGCTGTCATGTGGTCCCACATAAATTTTATTGAGATCTGACAATGGCATCCATGAGAAAACTACATAAGTCGTAAATTTGTGTTAAGATGTGCGCGACAAATTGACGAATAACTCAATATCACGTCAACCGATTTCGATGATTTTTTTTAAATAGAAAGCTGGTTCTTGTCATGTGGTCCCACATAAATTTGAACGAGATCTGACAAGTAGTTTTTGAGAATTTGAAGTCGGTTATTTTTTGTTAGTAAAATTTAGATTATTAAATTTTAATTTTATACTAGTTTGGATATGGTCACTGCATAGATATTCTGGAACGAAGCGAGGGCATTTAAGTTTTAGCTATCTTGCATAATATAGAAACTGCTCAAGTCCAAATCGGATTTGCGTGTTTAAGAGTACTTAAGATGTTCACCTAGGTTTCTTGTAATCTATGGTTACGACCTCTGTGATATATTTCTTGTGGGAGGAAAATTGTAAAGTGCATTTACTACAACCATAATGAATTACAATGACGTCAGATTCTCGTAACAAAAGACGATGCGCTGAACACTTCGTATTCATACACGTCAACTGAAATTGTACGACATCGATTTCAAACTCGTTCGATCGAAGCCTGTTATAAAATGAGTTGACGATCCACCTGATGGTAAGTGGCAATCATTGCCCATGGACATCAGCGACATCAGAGGTATCACTGATGCGTTGCCGGTCAAGAAGGAGAGAGGAAAAAGAAAGAAACATTGTTTTTAAACGTCTCGTTTTGGTATTTTTGATATTTTTTAATTAAATTCCATTATATATGATTTACCTATCATGTGAGACTCAAGCCTATATAATTATATGTACATAACATCGAGTTTCAATTGTATGCAGTGCAGTAAATGGGTTGGTTAGTTGCTTGTTATGCAGGGACCGTGAGCTCGTAAGTTCCACATAATGGTTATTAGCTCCGGCAAGTAGCTCTGATAAGCGATTAAAACGCAAACTAATTACCTTATTACGCTATTATATAGGCTTGTAAAGTCTTATATAACTTTTAAATTATATTCAAAGTGGGTGCTTACAACCCTGAAACCTCGAGAAAATGATTAACGTGGTGAAAAGATGGAGCGTAAAATAGCCGTATTGGGGCAATAGAATATAGATAGAATTAGCCTCAACCCCAGGCCAGCATATTAGGGCCTAGGTCGGCAACGGCGGTGAAGCTGCGGCTCTTGAGTTCCATACGCAAATAATATTTATGGTTGGCAAGACAATTTTTTGTGGCTCTTTAAAAACTTTGGAATTTTGTAAATTGTAATTTTTGACTCTTCCGACTCAAAAGGTTGCCGACCCCTGTACTAGGATGTAGTAAGACGTGACAGAAGCCGGCTTATTTGGTGATAAGACTTCACAAAAAGATTATTATACTTATTGTTAATTAATTAACATTATAACTGGTATTATTATATTCTTACCGAGAAGCCTATCTTGCTAGCCCAGTCAACCGCTAAAAGATGCGTCGTATTCTGGCTGGAAGCTCGATAGTCAGTTCTTTCTTTCTTTCTCTCTGTTCTTTCTTAGTCGGCAACGCATCGGAGTTGCCCTTGATGTTAGCACAGGCGTCCGTACCTTCCCGTCCATCGGTGAAAGTTTGCCAGATAGTGAGTAGTTAGTAGTAGTAGAATAAAAAAAACGCGGTCTGAAAAAAGAGCAAAGAACTTTCGCCTAATTCTCTCCAATAGCCCCCAAATCCCTTTTGTAGCTTAGACATTTTTTTATTTCGGACTAAAAGTCTATTTCCACGTTTCTATGTTGAATTGTTTTTTTTATTATCATAGCCATATTGCTCTTTTCCCTTTGATGAGAGATGAACAAAAACGCTCAGTCCATAAAAATCCTTATAAACATGGGCACATAGCCAGTTATATGACGCATTCCTTTAATGTATTAGTGAAAGAAAAATTGCAACTCATGTGTTTCTCTTGTTTGTTTACAGTAGCTGTCTGTCAAAATGGAACTGCGTAAGTAGAGCTCTATCAAAGCGCACCCAAAAAAATTATATCATTTTCTATTATGATCCAAATGTATTTTATTTAATATTTAAAACACTGCCAACGTACCTACTCTCAATACGTGGCAGATCAATGTCCAGCGGGCCTATTATGAACTTTAAAGAAATCATACAAGTCCTATGCAATCCTTAAATCATGCTGGCTGTTCAAAGTTATTTATCAACGCAGCAATGCTGATCTCACGTAGTTATAATAGAGTGATAGATTATACTCTACTCAATAGATAGATATTTTTTTGGATCGTATCAAGAACATTGTGAAATGTTTCGACAGGCTTATCTTTCCTTTTCAAGTCGTTGTATAAATCACTTCCATGAAATTACTATCCTGTATTTTATACATTACTGCAATGTACAACTGTATATGTATAAAACACAAAAAATGTTAGTGAGGATGTCCTTTATATACTTTGAACCATCCAACTGATGTGCTCCAAACTACTTTTATTTGAAAGGCAATAATGCGAAGATGGTTTGGGACCACTAAAACAATGCACATTCCATGTATCTACTGGTTATTTATAATGATAATATTTGTACATATTTAAATATCTCTTTTGATTCGAAAGTAATTAATCAGTAGGTATTTAAAGACTTTAACGTTACATCAATCACTTTCTAATTTATAATTTATTCCGTGGGTTTCAGCGTGTTTCAACCGATGTTGACACGTCGTATTATATCGCTCATTTTGTTATTCAGTAAGCGTGTGAGATAAGTGTCTTATCTTGCTGGATGATATAAGGGGGATTTAGATACATCCATGTTAAAGCCATATTAATCGCGCTGTAAAAAGTATGCTCTCAACTTCTCAAGATCGTGTTCCGTTATTATGGTTACTGTACCATTGTTTGCGACTTGGCAAACTTTTCCATACATTTGTGACGTGAAAATATATGCTGTTGAACTATTAATAGCAACGATTTTCGTTTAATGGTTGATGGTTTATTTTGCATATTTTAGAATAGGTAAATGATTTTGAATTTGAATTTGAATTTGAATGTTGTACTGAAATTGAAAATGAAACTGAATTTTGTTTATTACAAAACACAAAAAATGTTTGTACGGATGTCCTTTAAAGAGTCTGAAACCATCCAACCGATGTGGCCCGAACTGATAACATTTGAAAGGTAATATTGTGAAGATGGTTTGTGACCACTAAAACAATACATAAGGCACATTTTAGATTTTCAACTTTTCCCATATATTTTTTTTGCGTAGTATATAATATTTGTGTAGCTAGCAGGGCTTGATTCGTAACGAAATAACATAAAATATAAAGTTATCAATACGTAATAAATAATGGCTTGGCTTGGCTTCAACCCATTAATGGCCCACTACTGGGCACGGGTCTCTCCTCTTGAGGAGGCCTAGAGCATACTCCACCACGCTGCTCCAGTGCGGATTGGTGGAGGGGTTAGTGGCCAACCCGAGTGTCGGAAGTTTTCAAACCGCCCGAGGGCCTCCGACATGGCTTAACGACTGTTATCTTATGATAACAACCGGGACCGACGGCTTTACGTGCCCTCCGAAGCACGGAAACGCTCAAGAAATTTTTGCCACTAGCGGTCATCCATCCAACTACCGACCGCGCCCGCTGTTGCTTAACTTTTTCGATCACATAGGATCGCCGCAAGCCACCGGGCTATGAGCGCTTAATAAATAATAATAACTGAAAATTAAATACTGAGAATAAGCATATTTTACCAAATATTACCCGATATGAAGGAGTAAAAATAACGTTATAATCAGTACCGATATTTTGAACGTTAACGTTACGTTGCCAGTTTTTACTGAAGCTACACGCTTAGGATAATATTTCTCAAGTATGACTTATAAAAATGTACAATTTTATCAACTAATGACTGTGTTACAAATATTTCATAAAAAATGACGTCCGAACAGTGCCACATCTAGTGCACTTTACTACCTTGAATTCGATAATGGTTCCGTATTTAGCGAGCGTATTTTGAAAGCCTTTAAAACCACTGTTTTATTCTTGGTCCGATTTTGAATTGAGTTTTTTTCAATTTCAAATTTGGATATAGAACGAAATCAGTAACTTATCCTTGTTCTGAAAACCGACAAGTAAATGATTTAAATGATACTACACAAGGATTGAAAACCTCTATATCTAGTCTAGGTATTTGGTCTCGAAGTAGGCACTATAATCAATAATAAAAATTAATTTAAAACTAACTTTTAACTAGTTTCGCTGCCGCAACGTCGAAAGTTTCTGAAGCTATCAGGTTGCATACAAATCGTTGGAAGCAAAAAATAGAAGTTTTTTCTTTTTGCATTGCTGGCTTATCCATTAAGGTACTTATAGAAACTATCGAATCGTAAACTAACTTCCCACTACTTCCGCCGGCAACATTTCATATTTTGTCATTTTTTACTAACGATTTATCAAAATGGATAGTTGTTCACACACTTGAAACAAATTATCATCTATCACGACATGTTTTGACAGTCCGTGATAAATGGATTACTCTGTGCCATCCTTTAGTTTATTTTTGACACAATTATGCATGCCAATGATGTTCTATATTATGGTTGACAGGCAAACGGTGCGTGAGTCCGACTTGCACTTGGCCTTTTTTTTGTGTGGAAACTGAATAAAATAAATAAATAAACTCTAACACACTCATACCCCCGCTGTAGGTTATACAAGTGTCGCACATCTTCATCAACACATCACAATCACACCCATGACCTGAATCGAACCCGGGACTCGTCGCTTCGCAGGCAGGGTCACTACCAACTAGGCTACAGGGTCGTCAACTATGTAATGTTTTCAATTAAAGGAAAAGAAATACATAAAATGGAGTGAATGTGAACTTGTAGGTAGATGAGGAAATATGCTTCGAAGTGAAAAGAGGGCGGAACCTAAGAAATGTTTTTCCCGAAACGAAGCGAGGGAGGTTTATTAAGCGGTAATAAATTGCTGGTAGAAACTAAGTTTGACAATCGGAAATCGGAAAAGGTAGAATAAAACCGTAACATATAACTCTAATGAGAAAATGGATTGACGCCTTGAAGATTTATGGCAATTCTTTATTTAATTTTATTTCTTTTCCGATCCTTGAAGGCCATACACGATCAAGTATACTTTTCAAGTCTGCAGTTTGACTTGTCAAATTAGCAGTTTGACTTGACGCGCAATCCAGTGTGCATGATACAAATAGAGGGCAGAAAGCTATACCGTGGCCATACACGATCAAGTATGCTGGATGCCCCGTCAAGTCCGCTTGACGCTTCATCAAGTACACTTGATCGTGTATGGCCTCCCTTAAGATTTTCGCACTAATAAAGCACAATACAAATATTGATGGAAACATCGCGTGTCTATTGTACACAAAAGAATAATAGTGTGTACACTTGGATTAATTTCAATTGAAATTATGATTATTAGGAAATATTAGCATAATATGAATGGAGCTTTTAGTCATAGCGAAATTGAAATGATAGGAAAATTTAAGTACCTATCACGATTATTAAAATTGACGTGATTGGAAAAAATATATAGGTAGTCATTTTAGTGTCGCTAATGATTGATGTTACAGTTATTTTCGAAAACAATTCCAAGTAGGTACAGTGTACACAAGTGTCCAAATTAATTCCAAATTATTACATCAACGCTTTTTAAGATGGTGAATGAAAGCAGGCGAAAACGCTGAAGTTGGCAAGCTATTCCAGTCTGAACCAGAGCAGAAAGATGACAATTGGCAGCGTGGTACAGTAGGTATGCTCTAGGACTCCTCAATTATGAAGAGATCCCCATACCTTGTAGTGAGCCGTTGTTGGTTGAAGCCGTGTGGTATGACCGATGATAAATATTAAGTACATCTATTTATCTTATTCGTATTCGTGTTTCCATGCCAATACCAGGAACATTTAAACAATAGGTATATTATTTTGCAATATCAAATGCCATGTAATGACCAAACGTTAACGTGATAATTAAGCGTTAGTAATTCGACGATATTGTAAAACGACATCTGGCCATGAAACGTGAGCACTTCAGAAAATCGTCGACAATTTCATGATACTCGTATTAAATTACCCATTTTACGATCGCCCACCCGTAGATATCAATAATGAATTCAAAAAATGTTTCTGTTTACAGACGCTTTTTATTTAAATATGGCCGAAAAATAAGTAGATGAACGAGCTAATGGTAAATGTTCATCACCAATGCGTTGCCGGCAGAGAAACAAAAGAAGGAAGAAATAAAGAACTGGCAGTATTTATTTATAAAGATATAACTACGTAGTTCTTTTAATCTCATTGTGAAACTAAATGTACTCGTGACAAAGACAAGATTATGTGGTGAATCCACAGCCGTCGGGTCTTAAAACAAAGTTGTTAACAGAGTTAGGCCCACATGGAGGAACTATAAATTATCTCAATCCTTCCGAGAGAAGCCGTTTGCATAATGTGGCTTAAGATAGCATTGTCGTAGAAATTGTAGATTTATATATCCTTATTAATTATTTATCAATGTCTAGTAGCAATACAATTTAACAAATCCGTATTTAAGATCTAACATCAGCAATAACGGGTCTTGTGAAGGAATACGCCGTCGCATTGGTATGGCAAAACGTAATGTCACAGCTTTAAAGAATTTGGAAGGACACGGCAATATCAATTAAAACCAAGATGAAATTGATACGGACACTGATATTCTCTCTTTCTCTTTTTATTTCTTGTATGGAGCTGAGACATGGACCATAAAATCATCAGATCGAAACCGCATAGATGCCTTCGAAGTGTGGTGTTGGAGGAAAATGCTGCAAATACCGTGGACAGCTTATAGGACCAACGTGTAAATCCTTAAACAACTAGGCTTACAAACGAAACCCTCTACCATCTGTCTCAAGAAAATCCTTGAATACTTCAGTCATATCGTGAGGAAAAAACCGAAAAATGATGACAATCTGGAAAGCTTATCATTACCAGTAAGATCGAAGGAAAGAGACCTAGAGAGACGAAACCCAATACGTTGGTCCAATCAAATCCGGACATCTCTTGATACTAATTTCCACAATGCTTTAAAAGGCGCCGAAAACCGCAACAAGTTGGGAGAGATAACAAGAAAGGGCTTAGTGGTGGTCACGACCCTCAGCAATGAGGAAACCGACCTATAGAGAGATTTAAGCAATTAATTTGGAAAACTTTAGGGTTTCTTTACAAACAAGAGCAACTTTGCAAGATTATCATATTATACTCGATATCATAATATTATACTCGTAAATGTGAAAATTTGTAAGGATGTTTTTTTTTCTTTCACGCAAAAACTACTGTACGGAAATTTTCTTATAATTCTTGACAAAAAAAACCCGACTTCAAAATTAGGGATAACTTAAAAATTGCTAGTCATATCTCACTCAAATTTAAGTGAGATCACATGACAAGTACCAGTCTTTCGATTAAAAAAAGAATAATCAAAATTGGTTCACCCAATCGAAAGTTCTGAGGTGACAAACAAAAAAATACAGTCGAATTGAGTACCTCCTCCTTTTTTTGAAGTCTGTTAAAAAACGGTTCTCAATTCGACTGTATTTTGTATTTTTTATTTCCGAATTTGCATTGTTATTTGGATACGAAATACTAAAACTTAACTTCCGAGGTCAATAAGTCCATATTTCTACTAGTGTTCCCTCTATTTTCACTAAAATTATCAACATTGCGACGTAGAACACCCTCGAAAATAGTATGTAATTAAGAGAATCACAACCGAGCAATCTCTTGGCGTCCTGTGGACGCGGGCGGAAAATAACCAAAACCGACGAGCGAATTGCTGTCCTACATTTGGCTCGTCAACACGTTTTAGGTTGTAATGTAGCAAATCTGAGAGCATGACCCACTTTCTGAAGCTCAATATCATTGAACGACCTCAAATAAAATAGCACTTAGAAGTGAAATGCATACGAGTTTGCTTATTGTAAATCAATAAATTAATTTTTAAACAAACTTAAAGGTTTTTAAACAAAAAACCGAAACCGTTGATTTATTATACTTATTATTATTCAATAGACTACTATTAGTAGTACTAGTAAACAGGAACGATAAAATCCATACCTAGTACAGTCACCTGCAGAGAAAAGTAACCCATCTTTTACTGTGTGTTTATTAAGAGATGGGTCACTTTTCTTTGCAGGGGACTGTACCAACTTACTGCTTGTCTCAAAAATGTTAAAATAAATTCCTCTCAGGTTCATCTTTTCAATAACAAACACATGGTCCAAAAGTCGCACAAGGTAGAGATTTATTGAATATGTTGTACAAAGTAATCACTAGTAGGTAACTAAAAAAACGGACCTCAATTATGTTTAGGATATTTTAACTTAGAATTCTGTTATACTTCCCACTTCTGCGATTGTGTCAACTACGCGAACAGAATCTAAAGTGCTTTCCTTATCTGGAATTAATGCCTTGTAAAATTGACCGGGTTGGAACGCGTTACGGAATTTACCTTTCTTTGGATACTTTCAAACGAAATAACAATACTTCCTTCAATTGCTAATGTTTTATTTAGCGTCTATCTGGTTGTCTTTCAGTGTAAGTATATACAGTGCCCTAATACTTGTATATATGAGGTGGCCTAAAGGGTGCCGAGAGTCCCGAAACTTAAGAAAACGAAAAGCCACATCACCTTATGACACCGAATGTCCAAATATTATACATATCACCTTAGTTTCTTTAATGAGAATTGGGATAGGAAAAGTGAAATATAATCATAACAAACTAAATGTGTCATTTTTCATGTAGGTACTTAAATAGCCGATGAAATATTGAGGGGCGTTCGTCGCCGCTCGTGGATATGAGTAACGTCATTGGTCGATATCAAAACTATTGGTAGAAATATTCATAAAGCTCGTAATATATATATTTTTTTATAAATAACGTTACACACTCATAGCCCCACACTAGGATTCCCTGTGTCGTGGGTGCCATGGATAACACACAAAGACAAGACACACACAACACTCACACCCAGACTCGTAATTTTTTCCGCCTCGTTGGGACTCGAACCCAGGACACACTCCCTTTACACTGACATTATTACGTACAGTAAGGCTATTCTGTTTTGTAACTCGACAGCGGAATCCGCGATGAGTGTCAATTTTGCCAAGGAATTTTGACACTCATCGCGGATTCCGCTGTCAAGTTACAAAACAGAATAGCCTTGCTGGTCTGAGAAGAAGCCCACAACAATTTTTAGTTTCATTTTTAAGGCTATACACACAAAGATTAAAAATAAGATTTGAATATAAACTTAACAAGTGAAATACAAGCTTAAAAATGACCGCCCTGAAAAGTGTGCTTTTTCTATTTATCAACTTAGGTATACACGACGGGTACGGATTTCTTTTGTCTGGATGGCTACGTATTTTTGTAGCTTTTTACACGTATCGGTCAGTATAGACTTACAGAGCCAATTATAATGCAAGTCCGACCCGCATCCTGTTTGACCAGCAATGCTTCAGTAATGTCTTCAATAAAATAAATGGATATTTATTAAAACCTAATAGCATTTTGTAGCAAATGGCTAGAATGACTCAAATGATTCCAGATTTTAAAAAATCTGAATCAAATACTATTACAAAAATATTAATAATAATATAGCTACTTTAAAAAAGTTAACCCATGAGTTTGAAATAACTTTAGGGATCAAATTTTTAGTCGGTGCTAGCAGTGCCTTCGAAAACAATTGCTTCGCACATCATTATCACCCATTACCGAAAATCTAATATTTATTTGTGACATGAATGTCTGCTCCGGCCGGAAATCGAACCCGGGACCTCTCGCTCTGCAGATAGGGCAGCGCAGTTGTCGCTATTAATTGTAATTAGTATAAATTCGAAATAACCCTTTGGCTTAATGAATAGTGGTTGAATTTCCACTATAGTATGAGGATAATACTTACATCCATACATATAAATATATTTTGTGATAAAGTTTATCTATAAATTTACTACTCGTAAAGGTTTTCATTGGTGACAGTGATACGATAACTTATATCATATCATAAGTGACATATCAAAAAATCAAAGAGTTTTGACGCCTCAACAGCTGTTTTTACATTTTTTTTATTTCTACAGAAAAAAAATCATTAAAATATTCATATATTTTTCACTAACCATCGATGACTAATAAAGATATTTTCAATTTTATTATGAATCGAATAATACAAACAATATATTTTCACAGTTAGACCAAACCTAAAAAAATATTATTATAAGTATAATTACCTTCATCAATTATTATAAATAAAAATAAATACTTACAAATAAATTCTGAACCCAGTAAAACAACACAGGATAGTTCACAAAACTTTTCACGAAAGAAAAAGTATTCTTCAAATTTCGAACATCACAAATTCAAAAGTTTTCGAACGTACAGTTAATAATTATATTGTATCTGTGGTATTTTTCCCGCGGAGAAACTTTAGAACACTTCCGGAGAGTAATGTTTTTCGCGCGTTTCAATACAAGTCGTGTGGTCATACCCAACGCTCGAACTAGACTGAGAAGATTATAAGTACGGTGTTCAGGACCCAGTCGCCTTCTCTGCTTATTGCTGTTTCATGGTAGCAACACTGATAATAATCAGAGTTATAAATTTTATTGGCATTATAATCATAAACGGATGGATAAAAATCGCCTGATCAATAAATCTCCTTATTTAAATTTTATTACGCTACACGACGCGTGGTGAAAGGTCAAGAGTCTGGAATAAAAGTGTTTCAGGTTTTAGCTGTATTGAGGTGGCTTAGAATACTAAGCCCAATCCCACGCCGAATGGGTGTCGTAAAAGGCGACTAAATTCGGCGTTGGAGGTAGGGCTCCTCGCAACATTATATTGGTAATATTGATTTTAATTGTTAATTAATTAATACCATTATTACTATTATTATTTCTCAATGGGGTTCGCCTGGATAGCTACCACCCTTGAGCATGAGTCAGCCGCCAAACGACTCGTCGTGTTCCGGCTGGGGGCTTGAGAGCCAGTTCTTTCTTTCTTTTTCTTCTCTCTTTCTTTGCTGATGTTCATGGGCGACGATAGCCACTTACCCTCAGTTGAATCGTCAGCTCGTTTGCCGACTATTTCCATAAAAAAGCCCTTCCTTCGCATCGGAAAAAGTAAGCCAGTACGCAAACTCGAAAAAATGTTCAGATGGAACTTTTTAAAACTTTGAATCATTGACTTATATTATTTTGCTACAATATAATATCAGTGAAGATTCTTTACAACAAACATAGAAATATTACGCAATAGATCCAATTGCGTTAATACATTTCTTTGTTTAGTAGTAGTCGATCATAATAATATTAATAATAATATTAATAATAATCATCATCATTATAGCTTTATTAGACCAACACAAAAAAATTACGGTAGGTACCTACTATGTGTATAACATGTTTTCATTTTTACGCAATTAACAAATAAAAGTAAATACCGTGAGTTACAAAGCAATGCTGAAAATTTAATTAGTTACGATGAGTTGTGTACAAAATTTTAGGGGCCGAAATATTTTTGTGGGTTTGACAATAATTTAATATCCCTAGCAATTGAAACCATTTTCTAAAACAAAAGTTAGGGGACTCGCGAGTTTGGTGACATTCTGCCCGCGACGCAAGAATACAAAATTACAGAAGCAATTGATGTCTAGATCCAAACATAAACAAAGTAAGAACTTACGGGTTAGGTGTTTAGATGAATTGTTCTGCTGTTGTGTTACCCTCAATCATCCGTACTGCACAATTTGAGGGTCACTCTGAAAACCAGCGGCCGTGGTTTTTTCCGCGACCATTATGCTGAGCGTGAACCCTTTTCACCTATCTATCTACCTACCTATCTATGTACCTACCAATCTTACATGTAATTGTTGTTTTGTTTTTTTTTGGCTATATTTGTCGCTGTGGTATGTATAATTTAGGTGAAATAAACATTTCTTTCTTTCTTTTCTTTCTAGAGTTTGGTGAGAAACTCTTTCTTTCTTTCTTTCTCGTAACGTCGGGCAACGTATCGGTAATGCCGATGCGGTTGCTATCGGTCGGTTGCGGTCGGTTCCCATGGCGACGGTGGCCGTTTAACATCAGGTGGATCGTCAGTTCGTTTGTTGGCTAATTACATAAAAGTAGCGAAAAATTCTAGACAATTAATCATATCGGTTTATAACATAATAGTTTATAGCACAACATGTTGTTATAAATGAGAGTTATGAGTATAGGACGCCCCCCGACCAGGTGGACTGACGACCTGAAGAAAACAGTGGGTATCCGCTGGATGCAGAAGGCTTGGAAATATCTAGAGAGTTCCATTCCATAACTCTGTATTCTGTAGCTCGGCTGGCATAAAGCGGTTACGACTGTTTTAAATAATGGGATAAAGCTTTTAAGTTAAATGAATTCATCAACGATAGGTATATACTTTAGATATTTTTTTTTTGGTATTAAGGTAATGAGACATTACTATTTTTTGAATATTATTTATTTTGTCCCATTGGATGCGACAGAGGTCAAATTGTGTAGGTACAGGTTCATCTGATGAAAATTCGAAACTCATAGTTGTGTTATTTAGACAACCATATAAAAATTATGTCGATCCGTCTTCGTGTCCTTCCTCCTCTCATTTCTCACCGTCTCCTCTCCTTATCTCACCTTCTCTTAATACTTCCTGCTACATTGTTTTTGACAAAATTATAATTATAATAATAATGGTAGTGACCAGGTGACCATGAATTTACTAGTGTTCCTGAACATTACAATCTAGTAATATAATTATAATTATGTAGTATCAAACCACTTACCTATATAAAAAGGACTTGTATATTTTCTTTACAAAAAAAAAACACAAACATGTACTTATATACGCGCGTGAGAAGTATACTTCTTTGACATCATTATCCTCACCCTCCCACTCCCCCTTCCTCCCCTCTCCTTCCCTCCCCTCCCTCTCCCCCTCCCTCATAAATATATTATTAATCATTTTTTCAAAACGAGCGTTTCTAAAAACGCGCGTGCTGATTTTCGTAACAGTCGTTTTTGTGTCACCGTCCTTGTTACAAATCATAAAATTTCACTCTCATAATTTTTTCCATTTATTTCATAACGCGCCTAAAGAAGTATAACTTTAAAAATTATAATAGTTAATGGCATATCATTTCACAATTATAAAGTAAACATGCTCTAAAATAATACCAAAGTTACTAACTTAAACAAAACTTATCTAATAAAGATCACAAGTTTTGCGACAACTGGTCCCAACGTTTTCGAACAATTGTTTGTATTCGATGAGAAATAAACTTCGTAACTCGAGAGTTTGGAGCCGCTGCCCGATATTATAACGTTCATTAATTTTTCCTTCAAATGCTGGAAAGCAATTACTCGACATATTTTATTTTGTTTTATTGTTCAAGGTTGTAATGCCAGCCATTTTGAGCATTGTAAAAATATAATAGGTTTGTTGTGTGTGTCGAATAGACTCCTAAATCCACACAACTATTGTGTAGTCATTTCTACTTCTGTAAAACAATTAGTCATATTCTATGCTATAGTAAAACATTTTAAATATTGTCTGATTACATTTCTTTATAAACCTCGGATATCCCTTATCTAACTTGGCTTCAAGTAAAAGTGCACTGCATTTACCTGCTAGGTCTGCAAACAAAAATAGTTCTCGGTCTATTTCATATACTTGGCCTAAATATCCCTCGAATGTATAAGACTACGTAACGCATCTCACTTCACGTCATATACCAGCGTACTGGAAGGCTATTCAGATTTGTAACTTGACAGCGGAGTTTCAAAATTGACGTTCGAGTTCTAGGATCACTTCACTTCGCAAGTGCGTACTAGATGATTAGATAATGACATATCAATATGATGCAAGTTCGCTTTTGTTTTGTAACTTGACAGCGGAATACACGATGAGTTTCTAAACTGAAGTAAGAGTTCGAGACTCCCTTCACCTCGTAAGTGCGTACCAGATGATTAGAGAATCACAAATCAAGATCTCGGACTCGAACTTCAATTTTGAAACTCATCGCGGATTCCGCTGTCAAGATACAAAAGTGAATAGCCTTGCTGGTCCCTAGGCGAACATTACTAATTTCTACCATTTCCATATACAAAGCCATTTACGTGTATAATATCGATAGTAACAACAGATTTTGTTTTATTTAGCTCACTAGCTATTACCCGCGGCTTCGCTCGCGTGTTCAAAGGGAAGTAACAATGAGTTTTTTAACATGCGTGATTTATTTCTGTTACTTTATGAATTATTATTATTTTATGTTATAAGGATATGGAAGTACAGAAGTATGGACAAATACGCATCATAATGGATCTTTCCATGTAAATGAGTTATTTACTGCAGTAAAAAGTAGCCTACGTTACTCTCCAGCCTCCTACCTGTCTCCACACAAAAAATCATACCATAACATCGCTCCGTTACGACGTGAAAGACGGACAAACAAAAAAACAAACACACTTTCGTATTTATAATATTAGTATGGATTATTATTAATTATTATGTTATTATATCTAGGAAAGAGTCATGCATGTTAAACAACTCATTGTTAATTCCCTTTGAACACTCGGGCGAAGCCGCGGGTAATAGCTATTACGCATCATAATGGATCTTTCCATAGGAATGAGTTGTTTTACTGCGGTAAAAAGTAGCCTACGTTACTCTCCAGCCTCCTACCTATTTCCGGACAAAAAATCTTACCATAACATCGCACCGTTACGACGTGAAAGACGGACAAACAAACAAACAAACAAACACACTTTCGCATTTATAATATTAGTATGGATTATTATTTTATGTTATAAGGATATGGAAGTATAGAAGTATGGACAAATACGCATCATAATGGATCTTTCCATGTAAATGAGTTGTTTTACTGCGGTAAAAAGTAGCCTACGTTACTCTCCAGCCTCCTACCTGTCTCCACACAAAAAATCTTACCATAACATCGCTCCGTTACGACGTGAAAGACGGACAAACAAACAAACAAACAAACAAACACACTTTCGCATTTATAATATTAGTATGGATAGTGTGGATGGACAAATACGCATCATAATGGATCTTTCCATGGGAATGAGTTGTTGTACTGCGGTAAAAAGTAGCCTACGTTACTCTCCAGCCTCCTACCTATTTCCACACAAAAAATCTTACCATAACATCGCTCCGTTACGACGTGAAAGACGGACAAACAAACAAACAAACAAACACACTTTCGCATTTATAATATTAGTATGGAAGTATGGAAGTTTGGAAGTATGGAAGTTTGGAAGTATGGAAGTTTGGAAGTATGGATAGTATAGTGTAGAAGTATGGACAAATACGCATCATAACGGATCTTTCGATAGGAATGAGTTGTTTTACTGCGGTAAAAAGTAGCCTACGTTACTCTCCAGCCTCCTACCTGTCTCCACACAAAAAATCTTACCATAACATCGCTCCGTTACGACTTGAAAGACGGACAAACAAACAAACAAACAAACAAACACACTTTCGTATTTATAATATAAGTATGGATTATTATCAATTATTATGTTATTATATCTAGGAAAGAGTCATGCATGTTAAACAACTCATTGTTAATTCCCTTTGAACACTCGGGCGAAGCCGCGGGTAATAGCTAGTACGCATCATAATGGATCTTTCCATAGGAATGAGTTGTTTTACTGCGGTAAAAAGTAGCCTACGTTACTCTCCAGCCTCCTACCTATTTCCGGACAAAAAAATCTTACCATAACATCGCACCGTTACGACGTGAAAGACGGACAAACAAACAAACAAACAAACAAACACACTTTCGCATTTATAATTAGTTTAGCTCATTACATAGCTCAAGTACGGTTACTTGGAGATAATTTTTTTATGGAAATAGCCGGCAAACGAGCTGACGGTAGTTGGCTATCGTCACCCATGGACATCAGCAACACCAAAGGCATCACTGATGCGTTGCCGGCCAAGAAAGAGAGAAGAAAAAGAAAGAAAGAACTGGCTCTCAAGCCCCCAGCCGGAACACGACGAGTCGTTTTGCAAAATATGATGAGATGATTTGAGATTTGCAGTCAATCAATTAAGGACTCTAAGTTTGAAGAGCACAAGGAACACCTTTGCTACTGGCTCTCCAACACTGCACCCGAAATAGTGATAAAGTGACTCAAAACTGATATGATATTCGAGGTAAGTTGTCACGATATTCTACAGTCATAACGTTATTCAAATTAACTTTAAACAACTTGTTTATGTGATAAAAAATAACCTTACCTGAGCCATTTACTATCAGGTGGATCGTCAAATCTTTTGTCGGCTATTTCCATAAAAAAGTTCTCAAAGTTACGTGAGGCTGAGGTCTGCTTATCCAAATAATTATCAGTGTATACTTTGGCCACATTGCACGGAGACAACCAGACAACTTGGATAAACTGGTTGTTGTGGGCAAAGTAGACGGAAAAAGACCTAGAGGCCGATCACCTACCCGATGGTCCGACACCGTCAAAGAGATAATAGGCATACCAGTGACCGAGGCTCTCAGGAAGGCAGAAGACAGGGTGGCATGGAAGCAGCTTGTCAGCTCCGCCACCAAGTCTTATCAAAACGGGCACGACCTTCAGCAATGAAGAAACCGACGAAGAAGAAGAAGAAGTGAAGTATGGAGTTATACATGGACTCCAAAAATTCCTTTTTCGAATGAAACCTATCCTGTACATCCTTGTTAACTATCACAGATCATTTCTGACATGTCGATACATTCACCCCATCGAAGATGCCTTAATAGAGAAAGACTGATTAGCGGTGACCTTTCGAGTATTATGATCAATCATCAAAGGCTTATTTAATAAGTGCCTCAACCCACCTTGCTACATATTATTAATTAATACAGAATTAATTAGGCAATAATTAAAGGAATTTCGCTAATATTATTAAGTTAAAACTAATAATAGACAAATTAGGTTCTAGGCAAATTGTGGAATAATATTAATTTATCATAGTAGGTAATAAATATTACGTATCATAGTAATAATTATTATTAATAATTTATCATAGTAATAAATAGGTTACGGGCTGAGCAGCTACGGGTGTACATTCAAAAGTTATTTAGAAAAAATAAAAGCATTACAAATAAAATTTCTAAAATATCTCACTGATAAAAAGAATAAGGAAACATGTAAACAAAATTATAATCAACTGTTTAAAATCTGTAAAATACTACCAATTGAAAGCAAAATTAAAGTAAGTATAATTAAAGAAAATTATTTCAGGACTAATTTTTTAAAATCTATCACCCGTAGGTGCCCACCGCGTAATACAACAAAGCGCATTAAATACCATAAGCCGAAAACAAACAACTATTATGGCAAGCGTATCCGCGCATACACTGTGCCACATATATGTGACAATATTCCATTTGATGTAAATAATATTAAATCTCGGCATGTTGTTAAAAAGAAACTAGGTACATGATTATTATTTAGAGGCTATAACTTAGTTCATGTATATGAGAAGTTAATTAGGATGTTTGGTTAAGCAATGTAAATATGCATACACGCATGCATTATTAATATATATAGTAAATACAGATATATGTATATTTGCATTTCTTAATTAAATATATATAACATATATATAACAGTACATAGATTAATTCAGTAAATATATATAGGATTTTAATAGTTACCAAATAAGTCATAAGTTCAATGTAAACGTATAAGGATATTTAACTGACAATTACAAATATTGTTACGTTAAGAGCAATCTTCACCGCCTACAAACTATTTTATAGTTTCATAATCTTTAGTTTATCCTCATATTCATTAGTAAATTTCATTTTATTGAACTAACTGACAATGTTTTTACATAATATAAATTGTAAGATCCGACTGTATTAATTTGAAATGTGAAATTGTTTTTTTTAATTTCTGGAACATCCAACAAAAATCATATTTATTTTAAGAAAGTTCTGTCTTATTGTAAAAGAAATGCAAAGTCGATCGCTTTATACGTTTTATATTACCTTGATTATTTTACCAAAACCTATGAGGAGAAAGGACTATGCCATCCATCTATCTTTCTAGCAATACAAGCTTGCCGTCCAGATGTATTTAAAATTCTTGTTTATCCTCTTTGTTTTTATTCCAGTAACAGTGAATATTTTTTATTCACCATTATATACGTGAGTGTAAATTACAAAAACACTTGATTTCGGACACCTTTGTCCTTTAAGTGTGTTTTTCATCCATCATTTTTATTATTCGGTAAAGCGGTGACAAAATAATGATAAGGTTTTTGTTATGCCTGTGAGGTTTTGTGAATGTACGAAGATTAATACGGGGCTTTTGAATATCAGTCATATTATTATTAGTCATGTTTTCGTTTTAAAATGTGAATAAAATTGATTAAGTGTCTATTGTTTTTCCTTTTATCTTCTCCTCTCATGATAATAAAATTGAACCAGTTGTGGTTGAGTGGTTCAAGAAGAAGTGGTTCAAGTGGTTCTTGGATATTGTAGGTACAAATGGGGTTTCGGAAATAACGCTGTAAATATGTAATTATTATGATTATTGTTAGGAGTATCATGATACAATGACACTTTATTAGTTACATAAAGTGTCAACCTGAACTGCTGGAGGGGATTTTATTGATAATCACGTTGATATCGCAATTTCGAGCCCAGGAAAAAGACGTCAATGTGTGCACTGATTACTTTAAACATAATTATGGGTAGTTGTGTAGATTTCGTTTAAGAAAGTCCTAACAGGCTCAATAAAGGATCACCTTAGAATGAATGTTACTTTTAAAAAGTAATCGTTTAATTTACATTTGCCTAACTTTTTCTAAAGCCTAAAGCATTCACAACTCAAAAGTTCATGGTCCTTCGAGCAGGCAACATGCCATCTAATCTATGGCGTAAAGTAACAACAAAACGTACGTCTGCTTACAGCCTTAGATTGACCCTTATAATTATGAAACACGTACTGAAACAAGACAAAAAGCTGAGTGTTCGCAGGGTGCCGGATGTAGTTAATGACCTTGCCGTCGGGATCATTACTCCAAACTACTGTGTCCGCGTCATTACATGTTATAAGGACGCATGTGTACCGCCCAGCAATTTTAATCTTGACTAGGAATTACAATGACATGTTGCGTTTCATGATCAGCCTAATTTTCATAAGTTTTATTCCACACGAGTACTCTCAGGTTCCAGATGGTGTATTTAGTTTACTATTTCCATTTTAAAACAGATTAAATCGACAAAATAATATCAAACAAGCAAAACTATCATAAGCTTAAAATTCCTAATTCATTTAAAGACTGAAATATAATCTGAATTTTACCAAGAAAAAATAACCGACTTCAAAATAACTCAAAAACTCGTCAGAACTAGCTCAAAAAGTGAGACCACATCACAAGCACCAGCTATCGATTAAAAAAGAATAATCAAAATCGGTTCACCCAGACGAAAGTTCTGAGGTAACAAACAAAAGAATACAGGCGAATTGAACACCTCCTCCTTTTTTGATGTCGGTTAAAAACAGACTATCCTAATGCAGAAACTATAAGGATTTCTGGTTTTACTCGTTAGTGGTAGCTATCTAACGCGAATGCAATAGCAGTTTCCGATAACGTGAGCAATAATTTTAACCTCGAGTTTATTAGCAAGGGGCTAATTTAGCTTGTAAATATAGATCGCTTCGTGTATTAATAGCCCGTAAACATGTCTTTCATCGCTTATTTATTAGCGTTAATCGCGACGGATTTCGGGATTACTGAATTTATGTCCAAAATGATTGTGTCAGGTCTGCAATCTTTATTGCGATATGATGATACGAAGACGGTAGTAATTGTTACAATGAACAAATTATGCAATAAATTTGTTATCTTTATTGCAAAATTTTGTTGCAACTTTGGGTGCATCTACACCGCAATTTGTATAGAACACCGTTTCCAAATTTTTAAATGAAACATCTGTTAGAAAATAGTTATTTGTTGACAGTAAATGTTTGCTGAGTTAAGTAACATTGAGTTTATAGCGAAGAGAGTCTAATTATGTGAATGTATCTCGACGACGGATATGCTCGTAAAATCTGGCAGTACACGGAACTAGCAATAATTATTTGGAAGAAGCAATATAAATGCCCTAAATAAAATGAAAAATTTAGTAAAATAGAATTTGAAATATTAAACATTAAATAGTAATTGAGTAGGTACCTCCTATTTTATAGGTCAGTTAATTAGTAAAGACCTGCTGTCAATATGAACATGCATTTTTTTATTTAATATAGTAAATTGCTCGACATGCCAGTACCTATTACCAGCGAACGCAGCGGACCATTAATATCAGAGCGAGCATAGCCTGTGCACGGATATCTAAATGAAATAGAAACTTAGATGAATAATTAGAAGCAGATGAAATGCTACAAATACAACTTTTGGAAACAGTCAATATGTAGATTGTAACGATCGAAAACATTTGTATAGAATGTTTTTAATGAATGTTTCTAGTTGCTATAAAGTTCATTGATGTTGATGGCGGCTGAACGCGTTTAGCAACATTTAACAAATTACAACAAGTAGTTAATTGATTGCAAATGTTATTGTGGTCCATAATGTTGCTCAACAAAAAGAAACTTTTGATCTACCATAACGATAGGAGACTTATAACAATCCATTAGTTCTAACGTCTTGGTCCCACACATGCTTCAGCCGAGAAGAAACTAGCATACCTACCCAAGATTTACAAATTATAAATGGTTCATCCGGTCTATAAATAACACTTAAAAGACACATATCTGTTCCAAATCATTTATCACAGATACCTACATCCTACATCCAAAAACATATGGATCAAAAATCTCCGCTTTTTTGAAGTTGTTGAACTAAGTTGTTGAAATACGAAAACAACGACTGAGGAACAAAAATCTCGAGCTAAAACAGCTATCATTTCAAATTCCGTACTATCAACAAGTTATAGTGTTAACTTCAAAGAGTCTATAAACACGAGTTTATAAAAGTAACGGATATCCAAATACTGATGATGATGAACAGATATAAATACCACTGAGTCCTGTAATAATAAAACTGTTACTTTGTAATTACAAACACATTACGCACGGTTTATTGCTACTTATTTTTGCATGCTATACCTATATTAGCCGCTGAAAAATAAATGTAACGTTTGGAATACTATTGCACGATAGTTCTGTATTCTTTAGCAATTGATTCCAAAGCAGCGAGTTAATAATTTAAATTGTATTTTTTCTTATGTCACTTAACGGACGATAAGTAACCATCGCTCATAAAATGCAGCGAAATGAGATTGTATGATAAAAAACGATCTCTACCTAGTAATCAGTATAATTATTAAAATAGAGAAGGCCTGGACTCCTGAGACTCCTGACACAATAGTAATATGATAAAATATCAACACCACGCCCAAATCTTTTGATCTAGCACATTGGAATTTTGCTTACTTACATGTTTTCTTTATAATGTAGACATTAGAGTTTAGCCGGGATTTATCGGAATTCCCACAAAATAAGTAGTGTATACTTTTGCTTTATGACAAAATTGTAGCATTATCCAAATCCATTGAGTTAAGAAGTTCATTTTAATTTTGAAACTCTTCGAAACGAAATAAAATGATAACGATTTAAAAAGTATTATATTAAGTTTAACACAGATAAAGCGACCTCGTACGTTCTTCCCGGTAATATTTCGTCAAGCAGTCGGCTAATTTGTTGATTCCCTCCAGACTTGAAGGTGCGAGATATACTATTATAAATACTGGAACCCGTACATAGATGGCGCTGAAATTAAATATATTAGACAAGTATCAAGTTCTGACAAACCTATGATGTATCGACTTAATCTTATTATTTGAACGAAGGGGGCGTCCATAAATTACGTGAGGTGTTTTTTTAAATTTTCTGTCCCTCCCTCCCCCCCTGGTGAGATTTCGTGAGATTTTATTCAACCCCCTCCCCCATCCCCCAATCTCACGTGAGATTTTTCAAAATGTGGCTTTCTTACGTAAATGCGTTGGATTGTTATTGTAAAAAGAAAAAGAAAATTTCTTCGTGCTTTTATTTACGACTAGTTAAGACTAGTAATCAATATTGCTGAGAGTTTAATTTTATTATAAGTGTAATAAAAATTTTACAATAGAATACTTAAATTTTAACTACTATGATTAAAAAAAGCGGCCAAGTGCGAGTTGGACTCGCCCATGAAGGGTTCCGTAGCAGCAAGTAACATAATATAAAAGTTCTTGTAGTTCGTTGTAACTTTGATCAATGTTTTTTGCGGTTTACGATTTATGACGTATTAAAAAAAAACTACTTACTAGATCTCATTCAAAACAATTTTCGTTGGAATTTTGCTTAGTAATGTACATCATTTTTTTTTTCAGTTTTATCATTCCCTTATTTTAGAAGTTACGGGGGGGGGGGGGGGGGGACACACATTTTAGCACTTTGGAAGTGTCTCTCGCGCAAACTATTCATTTTAGAAAAAAATGATATTCGAAACCTCAATATAATTTTTGAAGACCTATTCATAAATACCCCACACGTATGGGTTTGATGAAAAAAACATTTTTGAGTTTCAGTTCTATGTATGGGGAACCCCCAAAGTTTATTGTTTTTTTTTTTATATTTTTGTGTGAAATCTTAATGTGGTTTACAGAATACATCTACTTACCAAATTTCAATGGTATAGCTCTTATAGTTTCGGAAAAAAGTGGCTGTGACATACGGACGGACAGACAGACAGACAGACATGACGAATCCATAAGGGTTCCGTTTTTTGCCATTCGGCTACGGAACCCTAAAAAGCATGTAAAATCTGGATTAAATGGACCAAAATAGTATATATTTTTTTGTTTCAATCAAAAAAAAATTTGCGTGATATTTGCCAAGACCCCCCCTCTCTCCAACGTAAGATTAGATGAGATTTGACTCGACCCCCTCCCCCCCTTAAACATCTCACGTAATTTATGGACGCCCCCGAAGACATTCTTGTCTTTTGTAGGACATCCTGCTGATCATGATATAGAGGAGACGACGCCAGGCTCTTTGTTTTGTTGAAACTGCTGAACTTTATAACATCTAATAACTTCATCATTTTTGCCACGACTTAATAAGTCGGTTACGTGAATAAACAAAAAACGTGGTTTCTGAAAGTAACAAGAAATAATTAAAATGTGTGTAATTCACACGTGGTAGAAGTAAACCTTCAAAAATAAAGGTCTTAATTTAATAACGTGTATCAGTTTTAATTATCTTTCAGAAACTATTTTGTACTAAACATAAACGTGTACTTATGTTCGTAAATGTAAGTTATACTTCTTTCACTTCTTTGTCATCAATAAAATAAATATTTAACACTAGCTGTCTTGGCGAACATCGTATCGCCTATTAATTAATCAGTGATTCCTGTACTTTGTTGTTACTTTTAACTTTTATAGTTTTGGTTTTTTGATTTGATTTGATTTTTGATCATTTAAATTTCCGCATCGCTGGGAATCGAATAGCCTTGGCGTGGCGATCCTGCATGGTAAACATCGCACCACACAGGTCGTCAAATAGATAATATAATGTAACATTAATCGTGCTACATCAGAGTCTAATCTATCTAGGCGAGATGATCTCAACCGATAACTGTCTTTGTCTTTTAACAGAATTTGAAACGTGTAGTTCAGGGATGGTCAGAATTGGCAGACTTTTCTGAGAGAACTCTAACTTCTAAGCCATATCCTTTATCGAAGCAAGTGATAATAAGTACTTTTCTACGCTTAAAACTACATATACCTACATACTTTGAAACTAGATTGTAGTACTTTGTTTTAATTTCATATTCGACTACTACGATAGTAGCCTGTTCCAAACACACTACAGTTAAACAAGTTAATGCTCTTTAAATAGAAGTTAAATTTGATGTAGCGTTTAATTATAACAAAGGTTCCATTCAATGAGTAGTGTCGGCAACAGCTATGAAATAATAAAAAGGATACCTCTCTCAATACCTTCATCTGCGTCTGGCATATCTGACGTAATACTCGCTTAGAATAAGGTTATTTCACTATGGTACTTGTCAGTTGGTATCACTGACCCTTAAACTGCACTTGTTTCTACCAAAAAGTAGAGTAAAGACGGACTGTTTTTGATAAATTGTACAAGAAAAAAACATTTAGCTAAAGCTATTGTTAAATGTGTCCTAAGGATGAAGACAAAAAAGAAAATGATGAACTGCCTGATGGTGCTATTTGGTCACCGTCGCTTGTAGACAAACCTTGGTGGCATGCACAGGTGGCATGAATCAACTCATAGCTACACTGCAGGTCACCTTCTGCTCCGCAAAATTCTGGAAAAATACAGTCAAACCCAAAACAACCAACAATTAATATAATTAAATGCGTGTAATAAATGTATCCTAACCAGTGATTCATAAACGAAAGTGGCCGTAAAATGAGATTAAGGTCTAAATTAGCGGCTTCAGTTTATTTGCAATTTCGCGCCATAAGCAGTCAGCGTGCGGTCCGTTATATCGTAAAGTGATCTTTATTATTTTGTCCTGCTATAAAAAATTCCACAGAAGCATTCGGCCATACGGCTCTAGTTAATCGTATGTAATGGACATAGTGACGAGATAAAAACTTACGTAATCGGCATGGATAATCAAGAACGGATGGAGAAACTTCCGTGTGAGATCCCTAAAAGTTGCTTGGCGAAATGAATCTTTTGACTAAACCTCCTAAGTAACTCTGTGGTTTAGAGGCCAAACTAAATACCCGGTTTTATTTGTGGGAAACGTAAAGATTAATTTGTATATCTACTATACTACTTGACCAGGAGGGCTATTCAGTTTTGTAACTTGACAGCGGAATCCGCGATGAGTTTCAAAATTGAAGTTTGAGTCCGAGATCTTGATATGTGATTCTCTAATCATCTGGTACGCACTTGCGAGGTGAAGGGAGTCTCGAACTTTAATTTCAATTTAGAAACTCATCATATATTCCGCTGTCAAGTTACAAAACAAAAGCGTCATATGACAAACTTGCATCATATTGACATGTCATTATCTAATCATCTAGTACGCACTTGCGAAGTGAAGTGATCCTAGAACTCGAACGTCAATTTTGAAACTCCGCTGTCAAGTTACAAAAGTGAATAGCCTTCCTGTACCTAAATGGCATAAATCATTAAGTTGGTGTAGATGGGAGGCAAATTTTATCATGAGGTGACCCAAATGGTGAAGTGTTCTGTTTATAAAGAGTTCTACCATAGCATCATCATCAGATCAAAAACCGACGATTATCCATATGTTCGTGTTTTATCAGCCCCAGACGCTGTGAACTTTACTTACTCTAACGACATTCTAACAAAAAATCTTGTATTTTAATTTAAGCAAATAGCACGTTTTTTTTCTGCAAGACAGTCACTGCGCAATCACATTTGCAGTTAAATTGTGTGGACTTATCCACGTGTAAGGCTGAGAATCCACCCGAGATATGCGTCATAGCGAGGCAGTGCGTTAGAAAAATCTGAATACTTCTTTGTTTATGGAAATAGCGATGAATAAATAGCAAATAATGGCCAGTGGCTGTCGTTGCCCATGAACATCAGCGACACCAAAGGCATCACTGATGCATTGCTGGCCAAGAAAGAGAGAAGAAAAAAAGGAAAAACGTGCTCTCAAGCCCAAAGCTTCAATTTTCTAGCCTCACCTTATGAAGTCATCAGAAATTTTGATATGATAAGGAAACTACTTTTCAGTACCACCTTCCCCTTTCGCCCACGGACATCTGTAACAGACCTCGAATAGGAATAGGAGGGACTGTAATTCGTTAGTAGGTTATGGTATTAATAAGAATATCAGTTAGTAATGATTCGTTAATAATAATTATAATAGGACTGTGGAAGTGCAGGTTAGTTTTGTTAGTAAATATTAGTAATATCGTACAATTAGTAACCGTTAGTATTTGTCCCACTCAAAAATAACAGATGCATTTTTACCCTATAAGATGGTCATATTGGTGGATTTTTTCGTCGCACATCGCTTCGCTACATCGCACATCTCTGGTGGAATCTCAGCATAAGTCACGGTTACTTGAGCTGTAATTCTACATAGGACGCGTTTCATTGCTGAGTGCTTACTCTACGTAGTTTGCGCAGCTTTGCTTTGTGTGAAGTTGTATAATGCCCACTGCGACGTACACGTAGAACTATTGAGTGATGTTATAAACGGATACGTGTGATATAACTGTATATACAGATGTACACGTGACTTTTCCACAATATTGAGAAATCAGGCCGAAAGATAACTGGTCCCGGGTTTCCCGAATGGCGCTTATTCCTTAAGGAAGTTCTCTATCAGTTAGTCAATTTTGACGACCGATTCATATCTACTGTCCTTTTGTAACTTACGTACTCGTATATAACTATCGATCAAAATTGTATTAAATTCTCTAAAAATATTTTAGATTTATATTAATTCAAAGGCAAATATAATAATAATATAATAATAGCGCTTTATTTCCTCTTACAAAAGTTATACTGTGTTTACATCATATAAATTTATAGGATTAATATAAAAGTTTGCAAGAGGCTGGAGTCCGTACTAGGATAGCCTGTATTACAGATCTCCAGGCCCAAATATGCAATTATGAAATGACTTTTTATTGACTGAAAGAGAAAAGATTATAAAACCACAGTTGATTACATTGGTACAACAACGACAATAGGACAGTGCAGGGTCGCGAGCGTTAGAACGTTTATATTACATTAAGTTAAATAGAAAAATACAATCTGTTATCTAAACACAAAATGGAAAGAGATTCAGTCGCATAAGATAATAAAAGCGCACGATAACAATAGCATCCAGATGGAGCTATTCTCCTGGTTGACATCATCTTGAATAACGCACTTGCAATTTAATCCATTCTATAAAAATGTGACGCTTTCACGACAGACGGTTATGATTTTTATTGTCTGAAGTGTTGATGATATGTGCATGCTACCTGATAGCACTTATCTACCATCAGGTTGAATATATAGCAGTTGAGTAGATACAGTTGAATATATACCACCAGTGTTGAGTATAAGACCTGTCAATTAATCAGTGGCCCTAAAAGATAATATTATAACTTTTAAGAACTCTTTTAAGGAGCCATGTGTAACTACATGAAGCGGATGATTAATTTAAAAAAACTTGAGAGGTGTCAAGGGACACCCGGATGGAACGAAGATCCTTGCAGTCAGTACTAGGATAGCAAAAACATGCAGCAAGTGTGCCGAAACAAATCTAAGGTTTTAAATTTCTGTATATCCTAGTACTCTGGCTTGCTTTCTATGTAAAAAAAACTACGACGGCCAAAAGTGTCGTTACCAAATTTTCCGCCTAGCCCCCTTTCGCAACGCGCGATAAGGAACTTCGTTCCAAAAATCTGCAACTAGACGACTAAATAGCGGATGGTAAGTGCTGGATAGTAAGTGGTATCCACCTGATTATTAACACTACATCGCATTACTGAACATTGGTAACACTAAAAGCATCACCGATGCTTTGTCGTGAAGAAAAAAGAGTAGATATTGAATAAGCAGGCTTCACGCAACGATACTATCAATAATAATATTACCGGGCATAATAATATTATGCCGTATAATATAGTAGAAGCTATAGTCCATCTCAGAGACCAATTATTGTAGCAGATAACACTACAAAGACGAAATTAATTGCTTGCATGAATACCGTACATTAACCACCATTATACTAATTACTGGCTAGTTTGACGAACGCCATGCAAATTAATTAAATCAATCAATGGTATTGTATGTATCTTTGAATACAAGTCACGAGCATAGATATATTACCATGGACACATCAGCAATAATAATTACCCTAGGAATGCGTTCAATAATATGTCTGCACGGACGCTGCAAAAATATCTGATCCTTCATAGACAGTATAATAAAGTGACGATTGAACAATTTTATGATAACCGCCCAAAGCAAAAATATGTGACGACATTAGTTACAAAATAATATTGTGATCATTCTTGGAGTGCTTATTATGGCTAGTATATATTATGTCATCAGCAATAATATCTACCATATTATTGCTCGTGACTGTACATACATTAAGGAATTTGTTATCAATTAAATACATTTGACTAAGATGAGCATATAGTTTATAGGAACCAGTAGGATCCTATATGCTCTTGACCTGTGTGTTAAATTAACATATTATTGTACCTATAGATACATTAAAAAAAATCGAACGAGCTAAGATTCAAATTCAACCAAATGTTATTTTGTTACAGACTAGTAAATGCCCTCGCTTCGCTTCGAACCTTTTAAAAGAAACCTTAGTAAACAGACACAAAAATGTATGGACGGGATACTTTTATTGACATAACCTTTTTTATTTGTGTACCTACCGATTCAAATTAAACAAACTCTAAATATTAACCCAAGCTTTCTACTATATGTATATCAGTAAAGCCAATTCTGAGGTTGTTTCTTCTGCATAATAATTATTACGTCTGAAAATGCTTCATCTTCATAATTATTACATCACTTAGGCCCCAACTCAGAGTCACTAACGGTTATTTTAATCGTTCCTTAGTAAAGAATCACCATACAAATTCTGTCCTGAGGAGCGATTTAAGTAACCGTTATTGAGTTGGGGCATTAAAAGCTGAAATAGCAATATTTTTAAAGTTCCACGGTTACGAAATCGCGAGCAAAAGCTAGTGTCAATCAAAATTGATGACTTGATTAATAAAATTTATTTGCTGTGTGCAAAGGATTGATATCGTATTACGAGAAATAAACGAACGATTTGAGGCATGTCAATAACTTTAATTGGATTGAAAAAATTCTCAGCAAAAGAGAGATCAGAAATATTCCGCAAGAACAAAATGATAACAGAGAAATCACGAGGGAGCCAAGATACTTGACATTGTTACAAGCCCTGGAAATAAATGTTTTCTGGTTATTAAAAATTCCACGGATAAGCCGCATTTTTGACATTTTGACTTTCGACGAAAAAATAAATAGCAAAAAAGTGGTAAATTAAATTTCGAATTTAAAGCTGGACTGAATATGAATATTTATTTGAATATCGTTTATGGCCCTGCGCCCATTGCCGGCACGGCGTTTCAATTTTTTTTTTATTCTAATGATTTAAAATTTTACATATTGCGTTATTTCTGATTTGTAATAAGCATGACCTGTACAATACTCAGGTATGGCTTTAGACGAGGCAACTCCTTAATGTTTAACAGCACAGTCACATTTTTTCTTATAAAAACGTATCTTTTGTTTATACTTAGCATGCCAAGGCATCCCTCATCATTCCTCGGGTCGCCGCGGCAAGGGACTATGCACTAGCACGATTCAGCGAAATTGATACCGTATGATGTCGACAATGCGTGCAGGGCTCTTACGTGACTAAAAAGGATTTGCGTTTCTTTTCATATTTTTACTTGTATGCTTTACAAATTAAGTCTACCGACCTTCAATAGAAAGAACCTGGCACCGTTACTCCGTTGTTTAGCAGATTGCACCACGACCAGCTTGTGGGCTTTAAGATGAACGAAGTTACGGATGAACGGAAAATATTATATCAATAACAGAAGAAATATTTTTAGTTTCGTTTTTCTATTACAGATAATATATAAAAGTATTGGCTTTACATCAGCAGTTACGATATTTATTAGTGACGTTACACCATAATTTTATGCTTTGTATACAAATGCTTCATTGCGCCATCACTTGGAGGGCGATATCTATAAATAAGTTTGTTTTTTGTTTTTCAATCCTAAACTGATGAAAGCACTTAAAAAGCGAGGTCCTTAGTAATCTATGGAATATTCCTTCTCAGTGTTGATTGAAGGTGAGCAAAAGGGCCTTGAATGGTTAAAGTCGCTCACGTATCCTTCCATCTATCAGCCATTGGAGGTCCACTGCTGGACATAGGCCTCTGCCCCCTGTCTTCTTCAGCTCGTCAGTCCACGGTCTACCTATTGCTGCATGGACGTGTTGCTGGCCAAAAAGAAGAGGTTCCAACGCTAACCGTCAACATGGTGAATTGTGAAAATGAAATTAAGACATAATTTGTAATTACAATTTTTGCAAATATTAATTCGTCCATCCACCGCAGAGCGAAATTTAATAAAGACATTGTCAACCAATGAGCAGATGGGGCACCAAATTTACTCTTTATTGGAGCAATAAAATTGAGAATTCAAAAATATTTTTGTATTAAATTTTCTTTACGAAATATTTTGTCATGTGTTACGATTTCAAAGTGCTCTGGCACTGATTGTTTGCGTTGAAACACTACGAGTTGGAAAATATAAAATGTTATTCTTCTCCAATATCTAAATATTCTTTGGCTTGTGAGACTTCAAATATTTTTAATTTTAGTTCTGTAAATATTGACCTAACAAAAATACTATTAGAAAGAAAGAAAGACTGACTATTATAGAGTTGAAGAGCTGTCAAAGCTATATTTTTACCAGTCCAGTGTAGAATTTAACGAAGAACCGTATCTATATCAGAATCCAACCGTGAAAAAGGGGCCGAGCTTTACGACCGCGCCATATATAATAATAAAATATTGCCTGTAGGTACACAATCGTGATATTAATTCGTGGACCGATCCTATAATGTTTATTAAAATTTAAATATAACAGAATTTCGTATGTTACACCAGAAGAACCAATTTGTAACTTTATTTCAAGTAAAATTTATTACAACAAATTATTATTATTATTTTTGGTCAAATGGTACCTTTTTGTCTCGATTTTTAACCGGTGAATTTTTATGAGACCAAGTACGGGCAGCCGGAACACGACGAGTCGTTTGTGCGGCTGACTCATGCTAGGGTGGTAGCTATCCAGGCGAACCCCATGGAGAAATAATAATAGTGATAATGGTATTCATTAAAGTTTCAAGAAACTCCGATACAAGCGGGCGAATTATCCCGAAGTTCCTTTATCCTTTGAAAAGGTATAATATATCACCTTGTCAGGTTTAAATCTCTTTGCAACTTTACGAGTAATTTTCATTTAAATTGAAACTAGACAGAACTACGCTGTGAATGTCCCAACCACTTTACGTTCGGTTACGAAACCGCAGAATTACGTGATACTAGATACATATATTATCCATTTAGAAATATGCGCTCAAGCGAAACAACTAACTTTCCTTCTTTTTTGAACTAATCTCTGCAACCAACTTCAAAAAAAGAAAGAGGTTCTCAATTCGACTGTTTTTAACCGACTTCAAAAAAGGAGGAGGTATTCAATTCGACTGTATTTTTTTATGTTTGTTACCTCAGAACTTTCGACTGGGTGAATAGATTTTAATGATTCTTTTTTTAATCGAAAGCTGAAGCTTGTAATGTGGACCCAATTTGAGCGAGATTTGACGAGTTGTTTTTGAGTTATCCTTAATTTTGTAGTTGGTTATTTTTTGCCAAGAATTATTTATGTGTGTTCGCTCTTAACTTTTTATTGGTTGTACCGTTACAACCGATAATGATTATTCTGTTTATATTCGAAAGACGAGTAGTTTCTGAGATATACAGTAAGTAGCTCGTCATACATAAAAACATTGCTTTTCACTTACAATGTCTAAACATACTTTACTGTTAATTACGTAGATGCTAAACCGCTCTATGATTCGGATAACGATGGACGTCGAAAACTTACCATGCTCGTACAAATGAAGTAAGTACTAAAGGAGAAGAAGGAAGAATATTTTTATGAGTAAGTATCTACTCTATTAACTACTTCAGCTTAATATCTTACATACATAAACATGAACGCTAACACACTCATACCCCCGCAGTTACGTTAATACCTGTGTCGTAGGTGGCATGGACGACACATATAACACATCACAATAAAATCCATGACCCGAGTATAAATACTTATCTGTCACATAATAATCTGCCCCGGCCGGGAATCGAACCCAGGACCCCTCGCTTTGCAGGCAGGGTCGCTACCAACTAAGCTAGAGGGTCGTTAATAATGTCAGAAGCATGTTTAGAAAGAATGACTCTAATGTTGTACCGGGTGAAGTGGCAATATCCTCTTCGAGATTGTGAAGGATATGAAAAAATATACAAAAATAGTATCATAAACCTCCAATAAGATTAGTTATAAGAGGATTGAGAATATCAGTTATTATTCTTTGGCAAGAGGGCTGCGGAAGTACGGAAGTGCGGAATATTAGTCATCGTCCAGTTGGTAATTGTTAGTAATTTATATTAAACTAGCTGCCCGGACACACTTTGTTCTGTCAAGTTTATTTTGAGATGTAAGCTATCCTATCTTTCAAGTTGGATCAAACTGCACACGGTGTGCAAATTTGATTAAAATCGGTAAGTAGTTTAGGAGTCCATCGCGGACAAACAACGTGACACGTAATTTATATATATTAAGTTAATTATTAAATAGTAATTTATATTAAATAGTACATTTTGTATAAATTGGTATATTTTAAACTACCACCATATAATTTTTATAGATTTCCACCGGAGATTAACAATGTTAATTTTTTAATAAAAACGCTCCATCTAGTTAGTTTTACTTACTAGGTAGATTTAAATTTATACAATTTATATTGCATATAATATTTGAAATTTAATTATTAATTTATTTTAATTTAATTATTTTAAATTTTATTTTTATGATTAAAATGTGCATTTATCTGCGTTAAGCACGTGTATATTTTGTATGTTTCACATCTGCCAGCCGTCACATGACGGCTCACATTTTTTTTCATGTAAAAAAAACAATTGCTCAAAAAATTGTGAAAAATAATCTCGCAAAAAAATTCATCATAGTTGTCCTACTGTTGAACTCGGGTCTAGTTTCATAATGGAGTAAAAGCATCATGCAAAAAGCAAAGCCACGTTGGTCTCACAGGCCATTAGCCAACTTCACACATTTTAAGAATATTAGCTTAAACTCTCAAATGTAAAATTTTGTGTTGACCATCACCGACGTAAAATTAAGTACTAATACGCTTAACGAATAAAACATAATGAAAATATATAAACACGCAGGATTTTCTCGTGTCACTTGTGCGGAAAAGTAAATTAAAATTAACTAGACTGAAATATTATACTTCACAAAAAATTAAAGGTAAAACTAAATTAAAGGTATTAAAATTCAATTAAAACTTTAAACTCAAAGGCGGAGAATTTAAGTATTTATTATTCTGTCCGTATCGTTAAAAGTTAAAGCGATTTTCTTGTAAACATCCTAAGTAGCGTAACTTTTACCGTTTATTCATAACTTTAAGGATTTGATTTATTAACATCGATCGTAATTAATTCTAAAGAAACTTCAGTCCAGTGCGTGATCCGTACTGTAAGCTTCCATACTTCAATTTAGTTTCAGTCTTTACAGAGACGGCGGAGCGCATAGACGGGTGCTATTGAGACCACTCTAAGTTACGAAAACAAGCGACTTGGCTCCAAGAAGTGATAAACAAAATTTTTGATTTAACGTTTACTTTAAGAAAATAATTCGGCCACGACAAAAAATTTTTTAAGTGCATTAATTAATTTTTCATTAATTTATTATGTAGATTTATTTACCTACGATTTACGTACAAATTTATAATGTCATCTGAAGACTGGTCCAATTTTATTTTTATTTGGGATAGACAATATAGTTAATTTGACATATTACAATTCGTTTCCTGAGTGATTTAAGAAATTTCCAACAGCTGTCTCCGTTCAATGGTAAGTGTTGATATACATACATACTATTTTTATATTAAGAAGAAATAAAAATAAGAAGTTATTTGTTGTCTAGAAACGTTGAATTGTCGCAGCAATTTGTAAACACTCATTGCCTTGCTTACTCAGGTGTTTTGTTTATTAAAATACAGGCGACTTCGAAAATTATTCTTTATACATTTTCTCTCTCATATCACGATTAGATTAGATACACAGATGAAGTACAAAGATTTGATACAAAAGAACAATCAAAGAAAAGCTTAGAATATTTGTTTGTATCTATGAAACTATAGTCCCATTGGACTATAGAGGAGCTTTGTGTGACTGCTAGGAGTCAAAGTTAAGCATTTCCGTGCTTTGGAGGGTACGATAAGAGGTTGGTTCGGATGTTAGGTAACACTTGCTAAGTCGACTCTAATACCCTAGCACTTTGAGTACGGTCTTTCAAATAATTTCCGAACAGCGAGCATTTTTACTCTTGTGAATAAATATATTGCGAGGAAATTGCGAGGAAACCTGCATACCTACGCGCGTTTTCTGTTGTGACAAAATACTGGGTTATAATGAATAGTTGCCTTTCAGTTAACATAATATTTTTTGAAGTTGAAGGCCTGTTCCCTCTGCCAATTCGTAACGCATCGTAAATGAGGCTTGTAGAGCCTCTTCAATTTCGAAGCTAATTTTATTACCTGAATATTAGGTATAATATTATACACTAAGTATAATAAGTAAGTAAGTTACATAACATTTCCATTAATTTATACTAATGGATTCATATTATTATAATTATATCATTATAGAATTATAACATTGATATTTATGTACTTGGCTCTGTTACATTGTTTTTTTTTATTGTTTAGTACATACTATGTACATTAGTAGGTAAGTACCTAGTGGTAAAAAGTGTTTAATATATTAATTTTCTAACCGGCTGAAGGTATTTATTATTATTATTAGTATTAGTAAAATGAAGATTCAAACTCATATTCTACATTCTCTTTATATTTTTTGGAAAAGCACATAACTATTATGTATTCTCTTTACATTTTTACCGCTTTATTTAGGTACTTTAAAATGTAGGTCCATTCGCATTAAAATTTTAACCAGTGTGGCATGGCGGCAGCAGTGAATTAAACAGGTCAAATTCAAATTGGATTCGTGTGGATAAGGGTTCCATATTATAAAAGAAGCCATGAATATTTTTGGTCACTAAAAATAGAAGCTTTAGATAGCTTTGTGCGTAAAAATTTAAATAGCTTTGTGTGTAATTAAATAAACCTTTTTATATTTCTTTTTCTTCTCTCTTTCCTGTCCGGCAACGCATCTGTGATGCCTTGGTGTTGCTGATGTCCATGGGTGACGATAGCCACTTACCATCACGTGGATCGTCAGCTCGTTTGCCGGCTATTTCCAAGTTTAATTAGAAAATAAATGTACAATTGCATTTTTAAGTTTAAGATGAGTATTACAAATGAATGTCATTTTTGATTCGACGAATGAAAACATCGAGAGGGTTTTATATCGCACTATCCCACGAATAGAGGCGCTATGGCTGTTAATAATATTGAGTACCCTATATTTTATTCGGATTTTGCTCCACGATATATTTGTAGTTCTCCTAACGTTCACATCAATAACAATCTGTACTACTCCGTGATCAGCAAGGCTATTCTGTTTTGTAACTCGACAGCGGAATCCGCGATGAGTTTCAAAATCGAAGTTCGAGTTCGAGACTAACTTCACTTTGCAAGTGCGTACTAGATGATTAGAGAATGACATATCAAGATGATGCAAGTTCGCTTTCGAGTCTCACTTGAGTGAGCTTCGATTGCGTGTTTGTATTTTAAAGAATAGCCCTCCAGTAATCGAATTCCATAGAATGTCTCAAACGTATTGTTCTAAATAGATTGATACATTCCTTATTCTATTTGGTTTTTCTTCATGAATTCTTGTATTGACAGCATCTGCATCGGCCGATCGTTGTAGAACCAAAGAGGTCTCATCGACATATTATGCGTATATTATAAAACACAAAAATGTTTGTACCGATGTCATATACTTTGAAATCATCCAACCGTTGTGCCTCAAAATGGTTTCATTTGAAATGCAATAATGCGAAGATGGTTTGAAACTATTAAAACAATGCATTAGGCACATTTTCGATTACAAAATTTCTTTGCGTAGTAGCACACGCTAGATATCCACTTGTAGTACTTATTATAAGTACTATTGTTTCTTCTGTGCTAGTAGCTTATGTTGCATCACAGTGAAAACGCTATAACATGATCCACTCGAGTTGTTTTTCACGTTACAGATAAGAATCGGCCGGTGTGTTCTCACCATTGAAATTTCATGAGAAGATAATATTTTGACGTGCGTCACGTAATAAAATATGTAGGTACTAGCTAACTTGCAGACGTTGTTATGCATTATAATCACTTACATATTTGTAAACTAGCGATCTGCACGCGACTTTGACTGCATTTTTATTATTCTTTTATCCTATACGAGTAACCGCCCTTGCTTTGCTTCGGTTTTCTTATTTTTTTAGACCTTGGGTTACATTATTGGAGTTTTATTAAGGATCCCTAATTTTTTTGAAAATATAATATAGCCTATGTCACCCGGGGATAGTGTAGCTTCCCGACAGTGAAAGAATTTTTCAAATCGGTTCAGTAGTTTCGGAGCCTATTCAATGCAAACAAACAATCAAATCTTTCCTCTTTATAATATTAGTATAGATGAGAAAATCTGAAATTCGATTGATTACATGAGGCATGTTGTGGCACCGTCTTTCACGAAACTCGTGCAATAAGTGAATATCAGAAACGTGCATTTTTTTCAATTTTGGTGGTGATTTCTTCTTCAGCTTTCGTGAAAAATTTGAAATCAGTGTCACCAAAATTGGATTTTTCTGTCACAAAAGCTCTAAAATTAATAAAATAAAGCTTAAATTAGCTAATCTCACGAATTCTCGGAAATTATCAATAACATTCATCGTTTAATATACTCTCTATTGTTAAAAAATATAGATATTATAATTTAACATCTATTCATCCATCCATCCATCCATCAGCGCTTGGAGATCCACAGCTGGACACAGGCCTCCCCTAACTTGCATCACTCTGCCTGTCCTGTGCCTTCTGAATCCAGCGGGTTTCTGCTGTCTTCTTCCGGTTGTCAATCCACGTGGTTGGGGGGCTTCCTATGCTCCTTTTTCCAAGACATGGGTGCCATTCGAGAACCTCTTCCCCAATGGTCATCCATTCTTCTAACTATGTGGCCAGCCCATTGCCACTTCAGCCGGCTATGACGGTTATTCTTGTTCGTCTACATCATTTCTGACTCGATCATGTACAGAAATACCCATAGTCCTCTCTATAGCCCGCTGTGTGACTTTGAGCTTATGAATAAGGCCAATGTAAAGCAGCATGTCTCGGAGCCGTTTGTCATCACTGGCAACACACACTGCTCGAACACCTTCGACTTCATTCACTGAGGTACCTAGTGTTTTGGATGAAAAGATATGACGCAGTTTCCCAAACGCGGGCTGCGTTTAATTCTAGGATCCGAGCTTAACTCTAGGAGTTTCGTCTTGTCCATGTTCATCTTAAGACCCACAAAAATAAGATAATTATTATGTGACGTAAATCATTGAGGAACGTTTTTGTATCAATCCTCAATACTTAACCCTTTTGATGCCGATACTTCTGTCATTTAATTAAGTCTGAACATTTCCGTCGTCAATGTGACTTTATATTAATTAGCCCTCAACCCCACGCTTATTCCGTAAAGCTCACTCTTATGTATTCCTGATTTAAATATCACACGCTACGCTGAGAGTCATAATTACCGTAACAACGAAAGTAGTAAATTCCAAATTATTAAAATAAAATTCTATTAATTATAATTTTAGTATATCGTAGAAGGCTGGGTTGAAGTTTTCGTATGTTCAGATCATCTCTCTGTATCCATGTATCAAAGAGCACTTCAGTACTATGAACATAGATCTCTCTCTGTGGGCGTAGTTACATGTCAGGACTGCCAGGATACTAAATAAAACACACAGTTCGACAGGCACAAGGATACTCTTCGTTTATTGCCTGATAACACCCGGATTTATGAATTCAACGTTATTTAGTTTTTCTTTGGTTTTGCGATCCTACCAATCTGTCTACCGTAATGTCAGTTCTCCTTTTTCTTAATCTTAATATATATAAATTACGTGTCACGTTGTTTGTCCGCGATGGACTCCTGAACTACTTAATTGATTGTAAACGGCCCAATATCCGTGAAGTTTTGATATTCACGACCTTTGCAGGTCTGTTATGCAAAAACTAATAACCTTAGAAAAACGAGATATGTATGACTTGGTAGCTAATTTATTCTAGTTTTCAGATTATTGTATCGTTTCATTTTAGTAAAAAGATTTATGCACAATAATTCGAAAAATATTAAAAATAAGCCTTTTGTCCCAGTATCCGTTAAATTTGTACTAGTTTTCGTTAAATAGTCCTGGAATCCGGTAATTTTTACCGCGAATTGAAACTTTATTGCTTGACGTTAAAGTTCACAGAAATGTTGAAATGAAAAATTCATACCAAAGAAATGTTGAAATGTTCATACCAAAGAATACACATTAAATAAACAAAATATGTATATTTAAGACAAATTATACATACATAGGTAGTTCCTTTATTAAATTGTATAATCATTAAATTATTTTAATATGATTTATTTAAATCAACTATCATTAGGGAGGTATTTATGAATCACATTATTTTTGAACTCTTAGCTATGCACTACTTACTGCAATTATTTGTGAAATTGTAACTATTATAACTTTAGTAACAAATAGGTATATCACTAACCTTACATGAACAGTATATTAGCTAAAAAGCACTTAAATACGCTTACAAAATAGAAGAATTGAACTTGCTATCACCTGCGTTCAGCAACACGCACTAGCCAAGCGTGGTGACTACCGGCTAAAAACCCCGCATGATAGTCACAAATGAGCCTCGGCCCCCAGTCAACAGGCAGGCAACATATAACACCAGGACACTGTGGACCAACGACAAGGTAAAAGAGCTGGAAGAAGAGAAACACAAGTTATACTGGAGTATTATGGGTTTATCTGAAGTCCCAAGTTAGGGAGGAGGACAGGATAATACTCAAATCCGGAAACTTGTTCTATCACCGGGAGGGCGAACACCTGTCCCAAGGTGATGTCCAATTTCTCGTCCACAAGTCCCTCGTCAACAACATTGTGCAAGTTGGCAGCGTGTCGCCCAGGGTAGCGTACCTTACACTCAGAATATCCAAACGGTATTCTTTAAAAGTCGTACAGGTATATGCGCCAACTTCGACACATCCCGACGATGAGGTTGAGGTTGTGTCTGATGACATTAGTAGAACCATCCATACCTCGAAAACTCATTTCACAGTTGTGATGGAGGACTATAACGCAAGACTAGGCACGCGAAATAACAACGAGATGAAGGTGGGACCCTTCGTATATGGACGACGGAACCAATGGGGACACTCATTGCTGGCAAATTTCATGGAGAAGGAGGACTTATTCATGATGAACTCCTTCTTCAAGAAGATGCCGCATCGCAAGTGGACCTGGATAAGCCCTAATGGTTCAACAAAAAGCCAGATAGACTTCATTCTGGCAGACAAACGGTATATATTTAATGATGTCTCTGTGATCAGCAGGCTTAAAACCGGAAGCGATCACCGCCTTGTAAGAAGCATATTAAATATCGACGTCAAGCTGGAACGGTCACGCCTGATGAAGTCTACGCTATGCCCAACACCTGTCCAAATCCAGGGTTCCGAGAGCTTTTAATTCGAACTACAAAACCGTTTTGCGTGCCTAGAATCATGCACGTCAGTGGACGAGTTTAACACCAAGATAGTAACAACTGTCCACGAGGTAGGGTCGAAGTACTTCAAGACCCACCCCAGTAGTATATCTCAGGTTCTCTCAGAACAAACCCTCGGTCTAGTGAAGGACCAACGAGAACTATGTGTGCAGTACTGCAGTGTCAGACCTCTATGGCGGAGTACAGACGGTTCAATGAACAGATCTCCAAGTGCAGGCGACGCGATTTGCGAAAAAACAACGCAATTATAATTATTATTATAATTATTATAATTCGCCAGAGATCTGTCTATTGGGCAAAGTGTTTTTGAGAGTGCTCACAAATCGCATTGCACGCAGACTTGACAACTTCCAGCCTCCCGAACAAGCAGGATTCCGAAAAGGCTACAGTACCATGGGCTACATACACACGCTGCGGCAGATTATACAGAAGACCGAGTTGCCTATGTGGACTATGAGAAAGCCTTTGATTCTATCGAGACCTGGGCAGTACTAAATTCTCTTCAGCGGTGCCGGATCGACTACCGGTATATCGAGGTGTTGAAGTGTTTATACACATCAGCCACCATGACCGTCAGAGTACACAACACAGCAACGAACCCCATCAAACTGCAGAGAGGTGTCAGCCAAGGGGACGTCTTATCCCCAAAACTGTTTACCGCTGCGTTGGAAGACGTGTTCAAGCTGATGGAGTGGAAACGACTTGGCATTAACATTAATGGCGAATACATCACACACCTGCGATATGCCGATGATATAGTCATCCTGGCGGGACCCTGGATGAACTTGGTACAATGCTCGGGGACTTGAACAGCGCCTCACAACGGGTGGGTCTTAAGATGAACATGGATAAGACGAAAATCATGTCAAATGTCCATGTCACACCCGTATCGGTTGTTGTTGACGGCGCTGCTCTCAAAGTTGTAGACGAGTACATTTACCTGGGCCAAGTAATCCAAATGGGTAAGTCCAACTTCGAGAAAGAAGTCACTCGTAGAATCCAACTCGGAAGGGCTGCGTTCGGAAAACTAAGTCATATCTTGTCGTCCAAAAAGTTACCTCAGTGCCTGAAGTCAAAGGTGTTCGAACAGTGTGTGTTGCCAGTGATGACATACGGATCCGAGACGTGGTGCTTCACTATTGGCCTAATGCATAAGCTTACAGTCGCCCAGCGGGCTATGGAACGAGCTATGCTCGGCATTTCTCTACGCGATCGAATCAGAAATGATGAAATCCGTTGACGAACGAGGGTGACCGACATAGCTCAGACAATTAGTAGGCTGAAGTGGCAATGGGCTGGCCACATAGTTCGAAGAACCGATAACCGTTGGGGAAGAAAGGTCCTCGAATGGAGTCCACGCCTCGGTAAAAGGAGCACAGGACGCCCCCCGACCAGATGGACCGACGACCTGAAGAAGACAGCGGGTATCCGCTGGATTCAGAAGGCTCAGGACCGGTCAGAATCGCGCTTGTTAGGGGAGGTCTATGTCCAGCAGTGGACTTCCAAAAGCTGATGGATGGATGGAGACTTTTAACCGAAACTTTCAATTGAAAAATGATTTTCTTCTTCCTTCGACAAAACTGTACCCGGTCCCTTGGAGCAATTGACGGGATAGAGACCACGGATTATAACATGCAACGTTGACGGTGGGATACCGTACTGCGCGTGGCAGCAGCTGAAATTAAGGTCCCTTTTTTGACTGCCTCCATGGCTTTTAATACAGCCTTTTGCTTCTCAGTCTTAGCTGAAATTAAAAAATGAAACATTTCTTGCAAGTCTTGCCACATGCCTTAATATCCATCTCAGCTACCAATGATATTATAGAAATGCTACAGGAAAACGAAAAAACAACCAAAATAAACAAGGTAGGTAATTATTATTAATTCCAAGGAATGTGAGACTTTAACTCAAGACAATAAGGACCATGACAGGTTTAGGAGCAACTATTAGTTCACGAACCAGTATCCGGCAGAAAAATATACAGTTTCAAGCTAAAATGAGACCTATGTGAAGGCAATAAGGTTCAATAAAGATAGTTTATCGGGTTTTGGTTCAAGTTTGATGCGCGTACCAATATCCGGTAGAAAATGTACGATTTTGCCGGGTACTAGGTCAAGTAGGGATTTATGAGTACCAATAGATGTGAAACGCAAAAATATTAACATTTTAATTAGATTCACCTCAACTTGTAGGTTAGATCGCTAGATAATTCATTCAAATATTACAGTAATGTAATCCTGTTACCGTATCGTTATCCGCAGCAGTATGGAAAGCTCAACAATATGACGCGGTGACGTCCTAGTTCAGTAACTGAACTTTGTATTTTTGTAAAAAAATCCTATAACACAACTTTCATGTCAAACAGTTTCGACGCTATTGCACTTTTTAGACAGTTTTACCATAGCATTTGTACAAAATATTACCAAGAATATGTTGCCATTAACAAACTTTAATGTAATATTGGTAGAATGGTGCACTGATAGAAAAACTGACTAGTTACCGGATACTCGGACATTACCGAGAATACGTGCTTCTACCCTACCTCATTCTTCCTCCATCTTTCAGTAAAAACGGTCAGAAAATCATTTTCAAAGAATAAAGTGTGCACGGTCTATAAGAACTCTAAATGAAACCTTATAGGGGTCTATTAGAGCGATATAATGACCCGCACAACTTGTAAATGTGAATATCTCCATCAGCCACAAAATGGTACGGATTCCCTTAGATTAGATAAACCGAATCGTAATATTCCGTGCAGCAATAAAAATACGTAATGGGCTCGTGAAATCTATACCAACAGCGCTAATAGCACTAATTTATGATGTTTTAATGTTATCATCCTCCTGACAGTGTTTTTTATGATATAATTATTCTCATAATATAGCAAACATGGTTATCGTTTATGTGTATAAAATATATTAAAAAAGCTAATACTTTTAGCCGCGAGTGCAGCTTTGTATGACGGAGACGAGAAAATGAAGTTAATTTAATATTACATGAGTTTATTAAGAAAAATTTTAAGCCAACTTTCGTTGTTAACCGTTGCCACGAGATTTTTTAGCTACAGCGAAGCATGGCCCGATCTAATTTTGTTCTATAACGTACAAATAATTTTAGATGTGTTTAGATATGTGATTTTCTACTTAAACAGTGTGGTGATATTATAATAATGTTTAGTTTTATAATGGATTTAGCCATAAAAGTCTCATGTCTGTAATATTTAGCATTACAATCGTCTCACTCATCATTTCATTAGAGTTTAATCAGTGACATTAAAGAATTAACTCGAAGTCCGTTGCGGTTGAACTCATATTAGATTACAGAATCACAGTTTATAGTCAATTGTCTAACTATTGAAGTCGGTTACCCCTGATAACTTAGTTATCTATAGGGCAAGGCCTACTACTTTCTTCGTAGGAAAGTAACAAGCTTGATTGTAACTAAAAACCCAAGCCTTCATCGCAATCTCTTGATAGCAAGAACGGGGCTCCCATAAAAAGTCAATAAGAGTAATTCAAGTCCATAAAATTCAGAAATATACTTATCGAACGTCAAAAGTAATGGCTTCAATAGCCAGAAACATATTTCAATATCTCATATAATACAAATTTCATATGTCAACTGTAACTACTAGGAAAGGAGATGATGTTATTAGAATGGTTATTTTCATACGCGTGTCATGCAATGCTTCGGAAATTTCGGTAACTGGTACCGATGAAGGAACTACAACTTCATGTAAAGAAGTTTTGAGAAGAAATAACTACAGTTTACCTATACTTAGCTATTCACGTTTTACCAACGGTATAAATACATCGAACATCTACATACTCGTATATTTACAGCATAGTAGTACAGCGTAGTATGGTATGGTTTGTTGCCCGTGTTACTACCAGTAGGTATGTCGGTAAATTTTTTCCCTTTGTTACTACAGCAGTTGTAAGTTGTAAGACCGAAAATATTAAATTACCCGTCTTACTAACTACTTAATTCTAATCTCAAAAATACTCCAACAGATAATCTTTTTAGGGTTCCGAAGTAAAATCCGAATGCCTTGGATAAGGTACCAAATTCAAGTTCGTTTTTCTTAGGGTATCGTACCAACTGCGGCTACACTTTGTAACGCTGTATTTAAAGTGCTCAATTAGTAGATACCGTCCTCGAAACAAGTATAACCATTTTTCCGCTGGAGTTATGTAAATTTTTCATGTCTTACGCTGTACTTAAAATCTACCTTGCGAATCACTCGACTGCAAAACTGCAACAGACTCTAAGCCCTAAGGAGTTCACTTTCAAACAAAACCTTGAAGTTTTATTCTATGTAGCCATTCTGTATCTCACATATAACATTTACATACTAAACAGGACAAGCGAAATGACGATAGCAAGTCTCAGTTGAAAAAGCAAATAATAGTTACATTGTTTACATGTTAAATTTAATATTTGCAGTTGTCTGTAAAACAGACAAACTACTTTACATTATTTATTTAAATCATGGTAGATTATACACTTATATTATGATACGGGTACTCAAGATGGTCCCGTCCCGTAGCCGTAGCGTAGTACCTAGTAATCCTTGCTTCTGCGAAGTGAGGGATGGGTTTGCGTTCAGGCTTGGTTATCTATACTCAATATTATAAAGAGGAAAGATTTGATTGTTTGTTTGCATTGAATAGGTTCCGAAACTACTGAACCGATTTGAAAAATTCTTTCACTGTTGGGTAGCTACATTATCCCCGGGTGACAAATGGCTATATTATATTTTCAAAAAAATTAGGGATCCTTATGAAAACTCCAATAATGTAACCCAAGGTGTAAAAAATAAGAAAACCGAAGGTTATTCGTGTTATATGTAGTAGTAGGTATGTCTTAAAACTAGTACGAAAATCTAAAAGATATCTCGGAGCTTGACCTTCTAAATGTCAAAAAATAACCTATAAGGTAATGATCGTGGGTAACCGCATCCAAATCAATTAAGCCGTTTCTAAGATTAACAATGATGTAAAGATTTTTGTCTGTCGATTTGTTTGTTTGTCCGCAGTGTTTGTTCCAACTTTTAGCTGATCTCAGAAATGGCTCTACTAATAATAACTAATTTGGATGCGGTTTGCACTAATGTCTTGTAGTAAGCTTGGGTTAACATTTAGTCTTTGTTTCATTTCAATCGGTACATCATACATAAGTTAGACAATGTAATTAATTCCGTCTATACATTTACTTAATCAAGTGTGGACTATCTGGGACCTGGGTACTAAGATAGGTTTACAGAAGCGAAGGCAGTTGCTAGTCATAAATATGTATGATAGAATAAAGTTTCGAGTTAGTAGTTAAAGTACAATGTAATAAAATACTTAGTAGTTTAAGTTGCCTTACTTTGTTATGTATATAAAGTGCTTCTTATCTAACTTGGAGTCATAATTACATCCTCGAAGTTTTAAGAAGAACAAGTATCTACCTAATTTTACGTGTACTTTAAAGTTAAGACGGTTTGACGACCCGTGTGGCGCAACGCAATGGTTCCCATACCGTATCTCTCTGCCAAGGATCCTGGGTTCGATTCCCAGTGAGGCGGAAATTTTAATGATGAGTATAAATTTCTGTTCTCGGTCTGTACATCTACTATTATGTATTCTGTGGTCTGGGTATGTATGTTCTTGTCTCTGTGTGTTGTCCACCCACGACACAGGGAAGTATTTATTATTAAAGTTGACTATGACTAGATAACACCTGCCTCTGTATTTTTTTAAATAATGTTCGCATTTGGACTGTATCTAAGGAACTTGTCTGTGACTGAGTTTAATTAAACCTCCCTTTCTCGTAGTGTGCCAACAACAACATTATTCATATTGTATCTTGGTACCTAATATTTATTTTATTTCTTAACTGGCTTACTAGCCTTTTAGGATTAAAGTTATACTTATAAGATATCAGGTAAATCTTTTTACATTTCGATTGATGCAAAATTTAATGGTATTTTTCAAATACGATCATAATCTTTGTTTAGAAGCGGGCGCAGGATTTACACCCAGACTTACCCTCTACGGGAGACGTAGACTATCAGTGCTATCAATTCACTGCCTAAACATAAATAGAAAATATAGTTTATTGAATACAAGAAATGTACATTATCATTAGAGTCCGACCGAAACTGGTTTTTCAGCCGAAACCGAAACCGAAACCGAACCTTCGGCCTTAGGTCTAGTTTCGGCCGAAACCGAAACCGAAACCGAAACTTAGGGTGAGGCCAAACGAGCGTATTTTTGGTGCACAGCACGTCAGTCACAAGTTCTAATTCAATTCTTCGGAGTATTTTACGCGATTTTACGATTTACGCTCGTTTGGCTACACCATTAGGGTATTTTTGAGCAGCTCATTTGTGGACTAAACAGAAAAAAGTAGGTTAAAGGAGCCGAATTTTTAAAATTTTACAAACGTCATTTTTTGACATTAGGTAGGTCAACCCTCAAGCTATCTGTCCCCTAACGTTGACCCACTACTTACGGGACACCCTGTATATGTACTGAAATCTAGCGTGTTTTTTTACACATTTTTATTTGTACATTTTTATGTGTATTAACTGCCTTCAGTTCGGTAAACTTATCTTAACGTAAACGACAAAATTCGAAAAAATCTGGGTACCTATGGATGAACGCTGTTTTTAACCCCTGACGAAAAAAGAGGGGTGTTACAAGTTTGACGTGTCTGTGTATCTGTGTATATGTCTGTCTGTGGCATCGTAGCTCCCAAACGGAGGAACCGATTTTGATCTAGTTTTTTTTTGCATGAAGGTGACTTAATCGAGTGTGTTCTTAGCTATGTTTAGTGTATATCAAACTGTCGGGGGTTTTTTAAATTTTAATTTAATATCATTTAAATAGATCATTTAAATCTTAGCCCCATTTTACTAAATACGTCAGTGAAAACCACATGCCGATTTTGAAATTACCCTGAACAAACGCACATACACACAAACAGACGAAAATTCTAAAAATAATTGCTATGGTCTCTTTTGCGTTGACAAATACCGCTCGTGATAGATTTTCTCAAATATCTTCCATGTACAGACATATTGATCAGTTACCGTTTCATTGTAATGGATGATTTGGGATTTAGACTTCAAAAATACTAACTACTACTGAATGTCCTCGCTTTGCTTCCGTAAACCTTTCGGTAAGCCCTCACTCAATAAATGTAAGTATGGGTGAAATTGACATAACTTAATTTATTTATTTGTAAACCGTTTGAAATAAACCAACCACTAAATGTTAACCAAAGCTCACTACAATACGTATGTATTGTAAGTTATAAGGGAGTGGAAACCACAGGTAAATCTGTTATGTCGTTCCTGATAGTAGTCAGAACAAACGCACAAATAGACGAAAACTACTTTTTATAATATAATCTATTACGTCTAATTAATACCCCTAGTAAAAGTTTTACTTAAATATTTTCCAGTTACAGTTTCATTACCATGCTTGGATATGAATTCCAAATCATTATCTATACAGCATTAGACACTATATTATGACCTTTTTTCTACCTGTTGCCGTTATTAATATCGAGCAAAAAACGGCTAAAATCTAGCGCCAAAGCACCCTGTCAGACGCTCTTCAGATTAATGAACAAATATAATAAACATGTTAAATCAATGACTTCACTTGGAAAGTCAGCGCCCACGGGTTAGCCACGAACTTAACCGAACGACGCACGAAAATTCACGAACACAGAGTTTCGGTTTGGCCGAAAGTTTCGGCCAAATTTTTCCAAAGCCGAAACCGAAACCGAAACTAGATTTTTTGGCCGAAACTGGCCGAAACCGAAACCGAAACCGAACCTTCGGTCGGTCTCTAATTATCATTAACTATAACTAGATGTTATTATGTACCATTACTTGACCTTACTGAGATAATAAGATATTTGCCCAAAAAATCTATCTGCACACGGTAAGACCCGCGATAGCTTATCAGGGATCATAGATATTACGGGATTACGCTATCTTCCCAATGTTACGGCGGAATGTTTTGACATTATCTAATATTTCGGTGAATGCATGTTTAGTGATAGGTTTCATTATACTATAATTTTCTTCCACTTTTTACCGTTTTTAGAGCTATCGACACTGGACTGGACTATAATAAAAAGGTAATAAAATTGTTTGTACATGGCAGCCGTAGCATAGCTTGCTATGACCTAGCAGTTTAACACATTTTGTAATATAATCTGAATTTTACCAAGAAAAAATTACAGACTTCAAAATAACTCAAAAGCTACTCGTCAGATCTAGCTTATTTTTAAGTGGGACTGCACCAGCTTTCGATTAAAAAAAGAATCATCAAAATCGGTTCACCCAGTCGAAAGTTCTGAGGTAACAAAGATAAAAAACAGTCAAATTGAATACCTCCTCCTTTTTTGAAATCGGTTAAAAATATGTGTGATGAAGATCATAGTTTAATAGAAATTAATAGTCACTGCCTGCTTATTATTACCATAAATCTCACTTACACAAAAACACATTTTCCCTGTAATGTACATTTAATATTCATTGTGTAACACAATAGTGATAAGAATGGAACCCACTACAGTATGTGGGCAGGCGGCCAAACGTCGTGATATTAGCATAGAACATAATTACGTGATTCAACGACATTGCCTAGGAATATTATTGGTTTTCCGAGAAATCCGTTTGAGCTAACAGAACTACAGTAGGTACCACCAAGTACCACAGTGTAAGGTCACTCCTAGTCAGCCAACAGAGTTTTCTACAAATCATGTAACGTCCGTTTTTAGGGTTCTGATCTAAAATTGGAACCCATTATAGTTTCGTCTTGTCCATCCACCCGTCCGTCCGTCTTTGTGGAGCATAGCGCCGAGACCCTTAGTGCTGGAAAGCTGTAATAAGGATGTTGACACTATCAGTAAATTAAAATAAATTTATGTTTGAAGTATCAAGGAAAACATTTAAACACCTAAAATATTATTCTTTTGTCGAAATCAGTCACAATAAATTAAATAAAATTATTTTAAAATGTTAAAAATAGTAGTCACTGTCACGTGGCCTCAAACGCCATTTTGAGCTTATGACGTCATTGTTCGTATTTTATATGCAAGTGCAACAAACTTCAGTCTACAGATAGTGTTGAATATCGGCTAGTGAAGTCACGTGACGTTTTTGTTGGGAAATTTGAAAATGATTTTTATTTATCAATTTTTGTTTTTAAATTGAAGATTTTTATTATTATAATAGTTTTTTCGTGAACCTATTTGTCATATTTATTAAAATTCCCAAAATTGTGGAATAAAACATTGAAAAACATTTTTTTTCAGGGTTCATCCCCTACACGTAATGTGAGGATGAATTCTTTATTCGTGGCGTACCATATAGTGTGGAATATTTTTAAAAAGGTCTTTCAAAAATATCATGGCTCTTCTAAGACCATTTTTGGATTTAGGTGTCCATTTACGAAATATTTGACTTTAAAATGGTGAGAGTCAAGTGTCCCCCCTCCCTGCCTGCTAAACGGTTGGAGTTGGACAGGTGAAAAAATTCTCAAAAATAGGTTATAATTATGATGAATTTACAAGGAAAACTATCACGGCTATGTTACTAAAAAACGGTAAAAAGGCACTGTGAGATTATTTACCAAATAGGAAATCGTCTAAAATAATATTGAGTATCCATATAGGTACTAATGGGTTCAAACCTGTGGTTCAATCAGAGGGTGGAAAGCGTGCTGATATAGATGTTGGTTTGTTCATTTTTAAAGAATGATACCTGCTTGGTAGGGTGGGAGATGCCACGCGTGTCTAAAGTTATACCATTACAAATAATTTTGCACACAGTGGACTAATCGGCGACCGTTAATTGTTTTCTATATTCGCAGGGACTTATACTAATCAAAAATAGTTTTCCGCAAAATAATTTGACGACCCTGTAGCCTTGTTAGCGATCCTGCCTGTGAAGCGAGGGGTCCCGAGTACGATTCCTGGCCGGGGCAGATATTTATGTGTCAGATAAATATTTGTACTCGGGTCAAGGGTGTGATTGTGATGTGTTATGTGTCGTCCATGCCACCTGTGACACAGGTAATAACCTACTGCGGGGGTATGAGTGTGTTAGCGTTTAATACCTTTTTTTTATGCTAACGACGGGCAAACAGGCATACGGCCCACCTGATGGTAAGTGGTCACCGTCGCCTATGGACACGTGCAGCATCAAGGGAGCTGCAAGTGCGTTGCCGGCCTTGAATGATACGATATCTAGACACGCGGAGCGTGTCAAGTCAATTTCTTAGCTAACAGAATTGACGAGCAGCACCGTGTGTAATATTACACGAACCATTTGGAGCCACTTTTGACCACCTCATAACTCAAAAACTATTCAACATAAACCTGTCAAATTTGGCTCATTTATTAAGACTTGCGAAATACATACGTCTTTCAAATTTCATAAACACATCTCAAACGGTTATTTAGATATTAACGTCGAAAAATCGAGAAATTTAACACTGACTGACCTATAGATCAAAACTATATCCAACTTCCAGGTGACCTAGAAAGTTAAAATTTGGCATGCAGATAGGTAGTCGGGTGAATACAAAGGAATAAATCTGAAAGTAGTAAATTTTTATCAATTTATGATAATTTTTCAAAAAATTGATTCTATTAGGAACACTTACTTAAAATGCCTGAAATTTAAGAGTAGCGATCAAAATTGATGACATCTGGTCATTATGTGGATACCAAGGTGAATATATAACGAAACATATCAGTTTTAGTACTTTCTGAAGCTTTCAACGGGAGGAAGATGTTCAGTGTCCCAAGTGCCTGTGAGAAGTGCACAGCACATATACATTTACGTGAAGATCAGTGGTTCGTCAGGAGACGTTATTTCCAGTGTATTACGTCGTTTTATTTTTAATGTGTGGAAAATTATTTTTCTCTAATCTACAAGATTACACCACAAAATCTTGTATTATTTCCGTAATTATACCAGTTTAAAGTAATTCGAAGTATTGTTTCAAAAATTATTGTTGCACGATGTCATCGAACATAAACAACTTATCTGTACTAATAGTATAAAGAGGAAAGATTTGATTGTTTGTTTGCATTGAATAGGCTCCGAAACTACTAAACCGATTTGAAAAATTCCTTGACTGTTGGAAAGCTACACTATCCCCGGGTGACATAGGCTATATTATATTTTCAATAAATTAGGGATCCTTAATAAAACTCCAATAACGTAACCCAAGGTGTAAAAAAATAAGAAAACCAAAGCAAAGCGAGGGCGGTCACTCGTAACTAATAAGAGTATAGTCGACTTTCGTATTTATTACGATAGTATAATTGGGATTTAGTATTAATTATTATTTCAATATTTAGCGGACATCAATAGTGGAAGATCATTACTTATAAATAATGAAATAATAGGTACCGTATTTCGGACCACGGCGCACTAACTACAGATTTAGTTGAAGAGCACTATAACAGTTCATGTATTAAAATTAATTAGTAACGTAATGAATAAGTACTTACTAATAATTTCTATACAAAAAGTAATGATATCCCATCAAAAACATAAATGTAAAGTGAGAGTCAATTTCAAAAAAAAAAAGAATTGAGATCTAAATGGGTGCCAATTTCTGTGTAGAAAAGCCTAAAATTTTAGTCACAAGAACATGTAATTCAATCTTTACATTTGACTTGACTAGTTTTCTTTAGTTAGCAACCAACAAACCAAATTAGAGAAGAGTGTCATAAGCCATCAACCTAACAGATTTGACGAAGCTAATTACATAGATATAATATAGCCTAGGTAGGTACGTGAAAACTAACCAAGTCAAATGTGGAGCTTGAATTACATGTTCTTGTGACTAAAATTTTAGGCTTTTCTACACAGAAATTGGCACCCATTTAGATCTCAATTCTTTTTTGAAATTGACTCTCACTTTACATTTATGTTTTTGATGGGATACACTCTTCTTAAAGAACCCCATATCATAGCGCGCAGGGAATGCCTCAGAGGGAAGTTTGTTCCAAAGCTCGCAGGTTCGTGGCAGGAAGGAGCGCCTGAAACGAGCGGTAGACGACCTACTATTAGGTAGATTTACAATATAATGTAATATTTGTTTCTTTTTCCCATGTCAAAGGCCAAATAACAACTGTTAGTTGTTAGACTGTGGTACAAATATGTACGAGTAGTTACTGGCGAAACATGACCTTCCAGTAGATTCTCATGAATATGGACCGCACATACAGTTGTGTAAGTGTTGTTTAGGAGAGCACTTTGAAGCTAATTTCTTACATAAAATATTATACGTGTTGTATAACTGTTGTATCGAAATATTTCATATTTTATGACAAAATACTACAATTAAGTACTATTGTTTTTTTACAAGTAAAATTATAATTTGAAAATTGCAGATACATCTCCTTCTTTGTTCTGCTCAGTCCACGAGAGGTTAAGCTTAAAATCATAATTATTAATTAAGATAATAATCATGAAAAGCGCATCTAAATTGATTAAGCCGTTATTGAAAGTCTGCTTTCGGTAGCCAAGCTACAATCGTCCTGGCTGGCTCTATGTAATTGTCTATCTTTGTGTATTGTGTGTGTTTTGATGGTCACTGGGATAAGATAAAGTAATAGTGGGATAGTCCTTATAATTAAGAAAGCCTGGTACGCATGTATGTATACCTACCTAGGTTGGTTGCCAGTCATACGGAAAAAATGGTGGCCTACAATTTCAAATACCGTTTCTGTTCTATGAAAATCAGAATCTGTCCTCATTAATGCTTTACAATAAAACGTTTCATACCATATACGTTATATCTTAATATATATAAATTACGTGTCACGTTGTTTGTCCGCGATGGACTCCTAAACTACTGAAACGATTTTAATAAAATTTGCACATCGTGTGCAGTTTGATCCAACTTGAAAGATAGAATAGCTTATATGTCTCAAAAAAAAACTTTTGACAGAACGAAGTCTGTCCGGGCAGCTAGTAAAGTATAAAAATACAATGAATAGTGGATATCACTTCAAGTTAAACATTCACAAATTGATTGATTTGTCACAAGTTTTACAATGTTTTATCTTGAAGTGAACTTATCTACTATTCATTGTATTTTTATACTTTATTTATCGTATTATACAGGCTTAGAAATTCAACACCGATGTTATTAATCTGGGAATAGCATTTTAACCTAGTTATCGCGTTGCGAAATTAATTGGATATTAAATTATCGGGAATCAAATTTCAGATAACTTCGTTTCCTATAACATCTTGCGGTTAGATTAGACAAGGCAAACTTTGAATCTAGTTAATTATTATAATATTTTGTTTAGTTAAAACATAAGGATAAAGGTAAATGAACCATATTTTACCATTAAATCTGAGAACTCTTGTTCCCACTTAAATCCATCATTGATGATTCAATTAAATGGTGATTTAGTATACGAGTATCATGACCTGAGATCATAACATTTCGTGATTTCGGGTTCGAATTTTTAAAACGTAAGGCAAATGTACTGTGCGTCTACGTGGACAGAAGGCCTAATAGTTATTTTTCACGATTGAGTGTGTAAGGTCATAATAATTTATTTCCTACTGAAAAAAAAAGTCATTTTATACCACTACCCATAAAAGATAACAATTCGTCCATTATATTCATAGAAATAACATGTATAAAAATAATCCATGACATGAATATTTAAACTGTACACTATAATAATATAGCAAGTTGAAATGATTATTATCTAAGTCTAATATAATTAAATCATATTATATTATAGGTAAGTACCTACATAGGTTAGTAATTAATCTCATGAATCGTTACTGATTAGCTTGATGTCTGATCAAATACCTCTGAATAGGATTAGACTAATTCAATAAGGAAGTTAGAACATTGTAAATAAACCAACGCTATGATAGGTTGTAGGCACAAACCATATTCATGTTGTCTAGGTGACACATGACTGTAAAATTGTTATTTTACTGTGCAGTGGGGATATGAGTATGCAAGCGTTTTAATTTGGCCGATCACGCGACGGCGAGTGATTATTAGGTTTGTGTTGAGCAGGGGGGCAATTCTCATTTCGTAGAGATACATGTCTAACAGAGATATCTCGAAAAAACATGGCCGACCTCGAACAAAACGAGGCCAATCGGCCACGTTTTTTCGACATATCTCTGTTAGACATGTAACGTATCTCTACGAAATGAGAATTGGGCTCCAGGACGTAGAACATGCTTATGGATCTATAAAATGGATGTGTTCACTTGTTTCACTGTGGTAGTTGAATCACTTGAGTTATCTCAACTAAAAAAAGTATGGGCCATGCGCAGGCGCACATATTTTAAAAATGTGTTGGCAATCAACGTGTTAAGCTGGTTCATACTTGATACACTACAACGGGAGTTTTCTCGTGGTCCAACTATTTTTCCCTACTCGTGAACACCTCCACGTAGGTGTTGTTTCACGTGGCCCTACTCATCAAATATTTGTAATTTGATGCTAATTACCTACCCGACGGGCAGAGGTTTGCTTGGACTCGAGGAAAAATAGAACCCCTATGTAAGAAATGTAATATACCTACTTACGTATAGCAGAGTAAGAAGTAAAAATTACTTCTGTATGTATAGGTAATATATAATGGTAGCTAAAAGGTTACATATAAATAGGTAAGTTATTATATTTCTCTTTCGCGAAATTCTGTTCATTCGTTAACAAAACTTACTAATAACACTATTAAAAAGATATTTTCGAAAGCCAATAACTCAGACAAGTGATTCATGTACGAGTATCTTATATCTTGTTTTGGACAATAATAAATCATGTTGGGGGTTTGTATTGGCTTTTGTAGTGACCGTTGTTCATTTACGAATGTCTGTAGTTAATTTGATAAACGGGATATTTTTTTGTAGGATAACATTAATTCACGATTTTATTTGACCATTGCCTGGTAGTAAAAATAATCTGAAGTTTACCAAGAAAAAAATAACCTACTTCAAAATAACTCAAAACCTAAATTAAACTCAAAATTCAGTGGGACCACATGACAAGCACCAGCTTTCGATTAAAAAAAGAATCATCAAAATCGGTTCACCCAGACGAAAGTTCTGAGGTAACAAACATAAAAAAACAGTCGAATTGAATACCTCCTCCTTTTTTGAAGTCAGTTAATTAATGGTAACCATGCTGGATCGCCATTTGAAGGGTCGTGGGTTCGATTCCCAGCGAGGCGGAAATAGGTATGAATGACGAGTTTGAGTGTTCTCAATCTGTGTATGTGTGTTCCTGTCTTTGTGAGTTGTCTATGACACCCACGACACAAAGAATCCTAGTGAGAGGCTAAGTTTTCCACGACTTTTCCGCAACCTAATTAATAAAGTTAGGCGATGGGTTCGGTTCCTGGCCGGGGTATACCTAAATGTATATAATAATAAATATGTGTAGATGTTTATTTTCACTTCAGGGGTGTTAGTGACCCCAATCCCCTGCCGCGGCCGGATGGGTGTCGAAAGAGGTTATTAAATTATTACATAAATCCGGCCCGCTATTATTAGTAGAGCCCCTTGAAGGGATATATTGGTGATATTGATTTTTAATCCATTAACATAAGTAATTATTTCTCCATAGGGTCCACCTGGATAGCTACCACATTTCGCTCGAGTCAGCAGCCCAAACGACTTGTCTCGTTCCGGCTGGAGGCTTGAGAGCTAGTTCTTTCTTTCTTCTCTCTTTCTTGACCGGCAATGCCCCAGAGATGCCTTTGTTGTCGCAGAGAGCGTTACCTCCAATAAAAAGTACAATTATGATATAGTGAATATACCTTCTAAATGCGTCAGACCGTGATCTGCAATATTCTCAAAAAAATACTTGTTTACTTCTTTCGTACCTCATCAGTCTCTTTTTAGTGTAGGTCAAATGCTGAACGACATTGCCGATTCATATTCCTTTTCTCAGTTGAGACGTTATATTATTTGTTGAGACCATGGATATCCATCATATGATGGCATCAAGCATATTTTGGTGTCATTTACTTAGAAACCGAAATAATACATATTTATTCAAATACTAATATTAATAACAATATATTTCTGAGTAAGGCGGGCTTGATCTCTATATTTTCCTTTGAGATCCCAGTGTGCACATTAATAATACATAGAATAAATATAATTACAGTATGTGTGAAGGCGATAATCTCATAAAACCACAGACGAAAAAAGTTTACCTACTTTGTTAAGTAATGATATAAAAATGGGTAGTAAAAAAGTTTTTCGATTGCGGACATTTTTCATGAATGTAAACATTATGATTTCCCAAGTAAAGCGAGGGCAAATTACTAGTGATATATTGTGAGATAAGTGAGTTTGTATGGGTGATAAAAAGTGGGTTTGTTTTTATGCGGCTAACAACCCTATCTGCCTAAAATTTTACAACTTATTAACAAGACCACCGAAAACGACCCAGCGTGCAATTTAATAAGATCTACCTTACCAAAGTTTATCACGAGTCACGCCACTGGTTATAGCTAGTAAATAAGTAAGTTAGGACCACCAAGGTACCAAATGAACCGCTCGCTAAGGCTCGTGCACACAAATTTTATTTACATGTGAGTATATTGAGTTTCACCACCCTAGAGGGCAAAGCCTACGATCGAATTAATACTTTGGATGATATTCTCCGCACTGTAAACGAATTTGCTTGGCTTTCACGCGTAATAGGATTTGCAGCTAGGGCAAAAGAATATATTATATCACTGATTATACGATGTTGTGTGACACCGCAATGTACACGTTAGAGTTCCGTACCTCTGAAACTCGAACTGTTACTATTTATTACTATTTAAAGATTTATTTAGAACAAAAACAATTTTACAAATGATGTTTGTGAACACCGGCAATATTATCAACTGTAGGTCCAAATCATTCATGTAATAAAAAATCCTAGTAAAAAAATTAAAAAAATAGTTTAAAAAAACTAAAAAACACGCTTTTAAAGAAAATCCAACTAAAAAATAGAAAATAAATTTTAATAAATTTCAATTAAAATAATGTAAAAAAAACTTAAAGGTATTAAATTTCGTGAGAAACTGAGAGATTTTTCGTGAGTAATTTAATACCTTAGATTTGTTTTGGCACACTTGCTGGATGTTTTGCTATCCTAGTACTCTGGCTTGCTTTCTATGTAAAAAAAAAACTACGACAGCAAAAAGTGTCGTTACCAAAACTTTCATAAACTAGAAATCCTTGTTGCCTTAAAATGTAGATACATAACCGGCGGTTAAATCGGTATATTATATTCCCTTACCTAAGCCATATTGCGTTCTAGTGCTTTGACCGAGATAACTCGTCTCATTGTGTTCAATATGGTCTCTTGCGTTCTTGGAGAGGTCAACTAGATGAAGAATTCGATAATGAAATCTAATAACGATAACTTGATATTACTGATGTGTTATTTATCTATTACGTAAGGATTTGATAACAGCACCGATAATGGGCAAAACTTACGTGGGTCAGTACAAGTACAGTAAAGAAATAATAAATATTTAGGTATACTGTGGTACAAGGAATGGTTCTTGATTAAGGAAGCTTAGTAAATTACCTTGTTTGTACATAATTTGACTGTCATAATCATGATTTTTCGGGAAATTACTATTTTTGTAACCGACTTCAAAAAAAGGAGGAGGTCGACTGTATTTTTTTTTATGTTTGTTACCTCAGAACTTTCGACTGAGTGAACCAATTTTGATGATTCTTTTTTAATCGAAAGCAGGTGCTTGTCATGTGGTCCCCGATAAATGTGAACGAGATTTGACAAGTAGTTTTTGAGTAATATTGAAGTCCGTTATTTTTTGTAAGTAAAATTTAAATTATAGGTACTTTACATGCCTATTTCTGTAACTTTGTCTGTTATTTTTTGTCGTTTCATCTTAACATTAAATATCCTTTCTACCTATATCAGGAATATAATATTAAGATTATTCACCCGATTTAATTCACCTAGGTGTCTTAAATCTGCTTTGAGTGGACTTAATTTACCTATTCTATAGGGTACGGGAACGTTCAAAACCTTTGTTCTAAGACAGCGAATATGTTAATATTGTTCGCAAGGGTTACAATACAAACGAAATATTAGAATTAAAATCAGCCCATTTGTATGTGAATCTTGCTTATTGTGTGCTGAAATTCTCAAAATAAACCTTCAGAATGCTGGCGCTTAATATCGGAAAACAATACCTACTCATTCAATGGGAAATTGAATCTCTATAATTATCACGCTGAATATCTTTGGTTAAAGTACTACGCGATAATTATATTCAAGTTGTAATCATATTCAATAATGTGAATTTAAAATTAAGTCTTTAAATGAATACGTGAGATAGTAACTTTGTAGGTAGGTACCTCTTTTTACGACAATACGCGCACGGAGGAGTATGAAAGGCACATTTAAAGTGTCACATGGAGAATGAATACAGAAAGCTAATATGTTTATATAATATGTATTAGAAACACATAAATTAAACAATTAAACATTTAAAATAAACATTTATTAAACATGTATGTAACCAATGAACTCTTAATCAATCGACATTTTACCACTATAATACAGGACTTTTCAATGTTTAATATTATCAGACTCGAGCAAATTATTCCAGGTTTTTAATCTAACGATTTTTTTTCGTCCATAGGTAAACATATCAAGATAGATAGAAAAGTTAATCTGAGGTAGGATAGTAAGATATCCAGGTAGCAATTTCCTAGGAGAAACGAAAAATGTGAGCAAATTTGATTCTAAGTCTACGTTCGGTATTATTATGATTATAAGTCTACGTACCTATGAGCCAAAACTTTCTTGAATATAGACTTATAATAATTTTATTTGATAATATGAATTTATGATCATTTGATATTACTGATTTTTTTTAAACTCGATTTTCTCGCAATTTACAAAATGTTAGATTTGCCCTTTTTCCTTATGACGACAGTACAGCTTACAGTGGAACCAAGTTTTCACTAGTATAACTACTTTTTAAGTCCATTACGTCCAGTTGTTACTTTAAGTGTATAACTTGTCTGTTGAAGTTTTCTTTTCTTAGAAAGATTTCACATTAGGTACCTACATTACTTATTTTCGAGTAACTTTTGTGATTTAGGTCTGTTAGGTACTAGTAACCAGCTCTCGCGTTATAATTTATACAAGAGACAAAAATTTATACAGAAATATATAAACATAAACGGATAAACGGATAAACGGAAATTACCAGAAACCTAAAAAAGACGAATGGGTAGTTACGTACCTACCTACATACATATTTTTTGACTTGTATCGAATGCATCGGAAAAAGCCTACTCACTCGATGTAACAACGTCATTGGGCGGTACCCCTAATCTGTCATAGTCAAGATATTTGACCTAATTAATTTTTCGCTTCTCAATAAGCAATCTGATCCATTTACACCTCGGCCCGCCCAGTCTACGTAATGACGTCATCACTTTCATTTATCATGGAGATTAGAGCTGCAATAAAATTAATGTTTTGCTTCAGTGTGCTGTCGTCATCCTTTATTGTCAGTTACAATTCTCTGTATCTTTGTTAAGCAAAAAGGGTATTTTAGGCGTAGGTTCCTCTCTCAGGGTAGCCTATAATATTAAAATTGGTTACCAATAATAATAATACACTAGGATTAAAACAAAAAACAAATTCAAATTAAAGCCTTTTTAAAAATTTGCTCTCAATGTCTTTTAAATTTCAGTGAAACAAATCGTTTCAAACAATATAACAAAAAGCGGCCAAGTGCGAGTCGGACTCGCCCATGAAGGGTTCCGTAGCAGCAAGTAACATAATATAAAAGTTCTTGAAGTTCGTTGTAACTTTGATCGAGGTAAATTGCGGTTTACGATTTATGACGTATTAAAAAAAAACTACTTACTAGATCTCGTTCAAACCAATTTTCGTTGGAAGTTTGCATGGTAATACACATCATATATTTTTTTTAGTTTTATCATTCTCTTATTTTAGAAGTTACGGGGGGGGGGGGGGACACACATTTTTCCACTTTGGAAGTGTCTCTCGCGCAAACTATTCAGTTTAGAAAAAAATGATATTAGAAACCTCAATATCATTTTTGAAGACCTATTCATAGATACCCCACACGTATGGGTTTGATGAAAAAAAATTTTTTGAGTTTCAGTTCTAAGTATGGGGAACCCCTAAAATTTATTGTTTTTTTTTCTATTTTTGTGTGAAAATCTTAATGCGGTTCACAGAATACATCTACTTACCAAGTTTCAACAATGTAGTTCTTATAGTTTCGGAGAAAAGTGGCTGTGACATACGGACGGACAGACAGACAGACAGACAGACAGACAGACAGACAGACAGACAGACAGACAGACAGACAGACAGACATGACGAATCTATAAGGGTTCCGTTTTTTGCCATTTGGCTACGGAACCCTAAAAAACCGGGCAAGTGCGTGTCAGTGCGTCCACGCGCAATGTAGAGTTCCGAAGTAGTAAGTTTATCAATATTGCTCATTAACTACATAAGCTAACATAGCCGTGATAGTTTTCCTTGTAAATTCGTTATTTAACCTAATTTTAAGAATTTTTTCACTTGTGGACAAGACTCCAACCGTTTAGCCGGCAGGGAGGGGGGTCACTTGACTCTAACCAAAATTAGCATTTTAAAGCCAAATATTTCGTAAACGAACCCCTAAATCCAAAAAAGATCTTAGGAGACCCATATTATTGAAAGACCTTTTCAACGATACCCCACACTATGGGGTACCTACGCAACGAAAAAAAAATAATCCTCACGCTAACTGTAAAGATGAGGTATCCTGAAAAAAAAATTTCAATATTTTATTCTACGATTTTGGAGTTTTAACAAATATATCCATGCTAAATTACAGCTTTCTAGCACTAATGGTCAATTATAATCAAGGTCTCTGAAAAATAAAAATCAGGGGGATAAAAAAAAAAGTGTAAAAAAAAAAAAAAACTAATGGTCTCGGCGCTATACCTCGGACTGACGGACAGATGGATGGACGGACATGACGAAACTATATTTAGGGTTCTGATTTTAATTCGGAACACTAATGAACTACATAGACATAATTATTAACATCCTACCTCTACGTATTTTGTACTTAAATATATATCTTTTGATCTTTCATACCTACTACCCGAACACATGGTAAAGAAACCTTAAAACCTTTTAATAAGGCTAAATTGGGGTCATGGAGAATGCTCCCGATACCTATTTGTTGATTTTGCGCGTGCAATATGCGCATTCACCCTATTACGAAGGCTATTTAACCGACAATCCGCGCCGTAGTTTCATTATACGCCCTACAATATCGACATTGAGGCTTTTAGACGGAAATGGTTTATGGACTAAAATTGCAGGTTCTTTTTGGCCGGATCCCACGACTATGCCGACCCGTGTGGTGCAATGGTTACCATGCCGGATCGCCGCACCAAGGGTCCTGGGTTCGATTCCCAGCGAGGCGGAAATTTGAATGATGAGTTTGAATTTCTGTTCTCGGTCTGGGTGTGAATGTCCTTGTCTATGTTATGTGTTGTCCATGGCACCCACGACACAGGGAATCCTAGTGTGGGGCTATGAGTGTGAAGCGTTATTATTATTATTATTATTATTATTATTATGCTAGAGTTCAACTTACATAAATCAACGTGGGGGCGCGTCGTATTATCGTATCGTATCGTAGTCGATATAACGTATCAGTGGCAATTTGTATGACATTCTGTATTAAATAAATAGAGAAACCTTTTCATCTCCTTGGTATTATAAAATATGAATCGTGTAGGTACTTGTTGCAATTAAAATTTCCATCGCAATGTACTAAATAAATATAAATAAATATTTAAATAAATAACCTACAGGTTGTGAGAATAATCTAATCAAACCCCGAATTCATTTCAATGAAAATTCATTTAACGGTCGAAATTAGCCTCTCCTAGGTTTCACTACAGTCAAAGGCCGAAATATAATTAATCTATTTCGGGGTTTGGACAAAGGCGTTGCGGTTGTTCAATCCTGAGGTTTGACTAGGTATTCCTGGATTCGAGGTTTGACTTTAACAGATCGATGTCAATATTACTCAGTGTAACACAAACAGACAAACAGACTACCAGAAAAAAATTCTAAAAATCATGACTATGGTTCTTTAATAAGTTTTCGTGAACTATTAGGTAATGTATGATGCTATTTTTTGTATTTTATCCATAAATGACAATCTTACTACCCTCTACTATCGTAAACACCAATAGTATACTATCAAAAGTTTCAATCCCCGTCTTCATAATAGAGTTAAGCTATTTCGAAATAGGTTTACGATCACTTTAAAGTTTTCCGTTTGGACGGTTCTCACATCATTTTTAACGCTAGTTGTAAACAAGCCGTTATAGTGATATAGTGTGTACTTGATACTTATTGAAGTGAAAATGCAATCATGTGAATGTAATATGTATTTACGACTTTATGCATATCGAAAATGATATTACGGAAACCGATAGTCATTGTTTTTCAGTTTTATCAATATTTCCGTATAATCGTACAAAGAATCTGAAACAATCTTATGTATATGCTGCAGTAATACAAATTAAACCATCTTTATGGATATTCGTAACTCTAGAGGCATTGCTGATGGGTGAATATCAGAAACGTGTATTTTTTTTCAACTTTGGTGGCGAAATTTTCTCTTCAGTTTACGTGAAAAATGAGGACCTGGTATAAGAATAGAAAGTCTAAGCTATAAGAACTTTCAAGAGGTCTGAGAATATCTCGATAACTTTTTGAGATATTTAAGTTCAAAGTTTAGTGTGGCCACCAAAATTGATAATCGCCCACCAAAATCGAAAGTACCCACCAAAATTGAAAATCAGTGACACCAAAATTGGATTTTTCTGTCACAAAAGCTCTAAAATCTATAAAATAAAGCTCAAAGTGGCTAATATCACGAATTCTCGGGAATTATCAATAACATTCATCGTTTTATAAAACTCTATTGTTAAAAAAATTTAGATATTATTATTTAAAATCTATCAATCCATCAGCCCTTGGTGGACACAGGCCTCCCCTAACTTGCGCCACTCTGACCAGTCCTGTGCCTTCTGAATCCAGAGGGTGCCTGCTGTCTTCTTTAGGTCGTCAGTCCACCTGGTTGGGGAGCTTCCAATGCACCTTTTTCCAAGACGTGGGCGCCATTCGAGGACCTCTTCCCAATGGTCATCGGTCCTTCGAATTATGTGGCTAGCCCATTGCCACTTCAGCCGGCGTACTCGATGAGCTATGTCGATTATTCTTGTTCGTCTACGTCATTTCTGATTTGATCACGTACAGAAATACCGAGCTTAGCCCTCTCCATCCGCTTTTTCTCTCTCTGTCCGCTTTGTGACTTTGAGTATATGAATAAGGCCAATAATAATAAAGCACGACGTCTCGGAGCCGTATGTCATCACTGGTAACACACACTGCTTGAACACCTTCAACTTCAGGCACTGAGATAGTGTTTTGGACGACAAGATATGACGCAGTTTCCCGAACGCAGCCCATTCGAGTTGAATTCTACGAGTGACTTATTTCTAGAAGTTGGACGTAGGGATGATATGGACATTGGACATGATTTTCGTCTTGTCCATGTTCATCTTAAGACACACCGATTGTTGCGCTGTTCAAGTCGCCTATAATTTTACCAAGCTCCTCAATTGATCTTGCCAGATAGACTATATCATCGGCATATCGCAAGTGTGTGATGTCACTATTGACCACGATGATACCACGTTGTTTTCATTCCATCAGCTTGAACACGAAAACGCAGCAGTGAACAGTTAAGGAGATATGACGTTCCCTTGCCTGACACCTCTCTGCAGTTGTATAGGGTTCGTAGCTGTGTCGTATACACTGACAGAAATGGTACCTGATGATTACAAACACTTCAACACCTCGATATGAGAATTAAGTACCGATACCGATAGAATCAAAGGCTTTCTCATAGTATACATAAGCAACACATAACAACAGATTATACTCCTTGGTCTTTTGTATAATCTGCCTCAGTATGTCTATATTATGGTCTATGGTTCTGTAGCCTTTCGGAATCCTGCTTGTTCGGGAGGCTGGAAGTCGTCAAACCTGCCTCGCAAACGGCTTACAAACGTGGTTCAGAAATGCAATGGGCCTTTATAGTTCTTCAAAAGGGCTTTTTCGCCCTTCTTGAAGAACAGAGACACCACAGTTCTACTGCACGCTTCCGGGGCAGTTCCAGTATTGATGACGGAAACGAACAGCTATTGGAGCGTCATTAGTAGAGGTTTCCCATCAGCTCTTAGAAGCTATTGTGAATCCGTCATTTTCCGGAGCCTTGTTCTTTTTAAGCTGTTTGAGAGCCTCTCTTACCTTATACAGGCGGCGTCCGGGGTATCCTGTGTGTAGTGTCGGGTCAGTTTAGCTTGATTGTTATTGTCCTCGCAGGCAGCTGGAGCTTGAGAGGAGGCATACGACCATCTCTCAGAACTTCAGATTTCGACGAAAACATGGTGCTGGACTCGGTCTTCAACCTCGTAAGCTGACTTTGCCCAATAGACAGATCCCTGGCGAACACTTTGAAGCTCTAGTTTCGCTGAAGTGGCTCGTTTTAAATTTTGGTCACGCATAAACGCCACCAAATCCACCAAAATTGAGCCACCAAACTCGGACCCTGCATAAAAAAAATCTTTAAAAATAGGGATCTTAAGATACAATTAAATTTATATTACTGTTTTATGCGTAATCCAAATCACTACCTATATTGTGTAGCTTACTATAAAAGCACTTTAAAATAAACAGCAAATCGATCCACCAAAAATTGAACAATTCTTGTCCCCCTGTGCCACCCAAGCGGGTACTTTTGTTTTGGCGGGAAGTCATAGCTCTAATCACATACCCGTTACACTCAAACGTTACCAGACAACTATGCCCTGCGAAATAATAAAACTTAAATGATCGCATACGCAAGAAAGTTCATGTTTTAGTAAGTTGAACAAGTGCACCCAAGATTTTGGTTTTTTCTTGGACAAACTTTGATCGAGTATCCTGTGATGCTACATAACATTTTATAATATGGTTTAGTTATTTTTAGATAGTGTGTCTTATGTGTATACTAACGAAATTATATATTTTTTATTTTAACTTCAATTGTCACTGTGGTGAATGAAATTATATCAAAAAATGGAGCTGGGACATACCACCAAACTTGAATTTTAAGGCATTTTTTTTACCCTGATTTTTTATTTACACATATATTTAAAAAAACAATGTGGCCCCAAATAAAAGAAGTTACGTAGTTTAATATATAAAAGAATCAGAAACATTCTATCATTTTACACCTCGATTCTCAACGTGGACACGTAAAATTTGCCGATTTGATATTCACCCTGATACTTTAACATGCCTTGACTGTATTATAATTTAAAACAGAAAAATTTGAACTCAAAATAATTATAACCATTTTAAATACTGTTAATTAAACGTTTCGAATAGAAATTTATTAAATTCCAGAAGTTCTAGAATTTTAATTAAAACATGAAAGTATAAGAATAATAAACGTAAGTCAATATAGGACTAACCTACTAAATAAAAATCAATATCTATTGCTTTATAGTAGACTTAATTAATTATACTACATTACCAATATTAATTCTAACGATAGTACAAAAAAATTAAGAGGGGAAAGTCGTTAAATTCAAATTACGCAAAAAGCTTTCACAATATTATCAGTAGCATAAAAACCTGACTAATTACTGTTTTTAATCACTAATGGAACGGTAATAATCTGATTGACTGTCTGGTAACTAAACAGGCAAATTTTTGCGAATATTTTTCAAAGCCTACCGTCATTTGCACTTGAATCGTCAAAACACGGACATAAAAATAACCGACTTAAACCGACTTAATAGGGATAACTCAAAAAGTAGGTACTCCTTAGATCTCACTCAAATTTAAATGAGACCGCATATTAAGCACCAGCTTTCGAATATAAAAAGAATCACCAAAATCGGTACCCAGTAAAAAGTTATAAGTTAACACACATAAAAAAACAGTTGAATTGAGAACCTCCTAATTATTATGAACTGTTTTAAATTGTACATTATGTAAATTTAAAAAATCTCACGACATTAATTTGATTTGTACTTATTATAAGTACTATTATTTCTTCTGTGATTTGAATCAAATATGTGTGTGTTCAAATGAATCTTTGTCAATCTAAATTATCAATGGAAACGAGCCTTTACTATTCTTGATTAATTTATTTAATAAACTTGCCACTTTGTTTGGGGTTTATTATAAGTATGTAAATAATAAATAATATTACTTTCACAAACGGCTCAACAATAATAATTTTACATTTTTTCGAGATACTCTCCTTCATCAAGCAGCTCGTCTCGATCCGTGCGAGCTTCGAACAGTCGTATGTACCATATACCTACATACACATTAAGCGAACGCTCGGCCGAGCTACATGGTAGGTGGAGTGGGGGGTGTTAGGTTTTATTTTCGTTACGGAATTTCTTGATTCGGTCGCTGTGCTCAAAGCCCGCGTTAAAAGCTATGCAATAGCTTAAAAAATGTTTCACAAGAACTTTCTTGTGAAGAAATGACGTCAGTGAAACATTCAACCAATTGCACCCCACATAAATCAGCCATCGGCGTCTTAAACTTGTAATGCCAATATTTATTTGTTTAAAAAGGAATTTCCATTCGGTTACAAAACATCACAAATCACTCGGACATTCAAACATTTAAAACGCTGTAAATTGGTTGAACGATGAAGAATATTTAGAACTTGAATCGTTTGTAACGTTGATGTTCAGATTATAAATAGATAAGTTGATAGTTTGAAATATGTACCTATGCCGATGTGTGGTTATTTTGACGATACTAAGAAGCAGAAGATATAAACTCGAGCATCTCTTTTTGTACATAATGATTCATATTTGCGGATTCATATTTAAGACGTGACTAATCTTGTTCGGTTCTTGGTTCGGTAATCGGGTCTAGGACTTGTATCGTAGAACATGATTTATAACGTTGAACGAAAAGGACGTAATTTAGAAAAGTTGGAAAATCTTATTTGCTCCCCATATCTTATTTTTCTTCTATAAAATAAAAGATAGGGTTGTTGGGTTGAAACATTCTAGCGAATATGTCTTAGTAAACAGAACATAGTACGTGCCTCAACCAAGTTGATTGACAACGAGGTAACGGTATCAGTATCCACTGGAATTAGAAAAGACTGTTTTAAAAGGTGCAAGTTAAATAAAAACTAAGAAAGACTACAAGTATATCTGTTGTACTATGTCGAATGGAATTATTCTAAATGCTAATGGACCAAGACTTAAGCTAATGATTTTGAAACTTAAAAACCGAAGCAGAAAATCTTTTGGTCTAATTTCGTAAAGATAACTGTCTTTCAACGAACAGATTGTATTCTGATGATATTTCAGTGTATTGAAATTCGTCATCAAATCTGGTTAGCTGAAATCCCAAGCAATCAAGTTAAGTGCAATACATTCGCCATATTACAGTAATAGGATTCCTCATAGAGCATGAGTGCTTGTTATGAATTGCAATTATCGGAATTACTATTGTAATTACGGTCAAGATACTGTTATAATTAATCCCATCAAAAACATGAATGTAAAGTAAAAGCCAATTTTCAAAAAAAGAATTGAGATCTAAATGGGTGCCAATTTCTGTGTAGAAAAGCCTAAAATTTTAGTCACAAGAACATGTAATTCAAGCTCCACATTTGACTTGGTTAGTTTTCACGTAGTTACCTATCTAGGCTATAATATTATATTTGTATAATTATCTTTGTTAAGTCTGTTAGGTTGAAGACCTATGTTACTTTTCTAAAATTTGGTTTGTCGGTTGCTAACTAATGAAAACTAGCCAATTCAAATGTAAAGCTTGAATTACATGTTCTTGTGACTAAAATTTTAGGCTTTTCTACACAGAACTTGGCACCCATTTAGATCTCAATTCTTTTTTTGAAAATTGGCTTTTACTTTACATTCATGTTTTTGATGGGATATCATTACTTTTTGTACAGAAATTATTAGTAGGTACTTATTCATAACGTTACTGATTAATTTTGTTACCTTATACATGAACTGTAATAGTGCCCTTCAACTAAATCCGTAGTTAGTGCATCGTGGTCCAAAATACCTATTACTTCATTATTTTTAAGTAATGATCTTCTACTATTCATGTGCGCTAAATATTGAAATAATAATTAATACTAAATCCCTGTCTGTTATAATAATAATAAATACGATACGATACGATAGTAGTAATAATAATAATAAATACGATAGTCGAATATACTCGTATTAGATAAAAGTAGTTTGTGTTCGATGAGATAACGTGCCATAATATATTTGGAAACAATACTTCGAATCACTTTAAACTGGTATAATTTCGGAAAAAATACAAAATTTAGTGGTGTACATGCCATACAAGATAAGAAAAGAATAATTTTTCACACATTAAAAATGAAACAATGCAATACACTGGAAATAACGGCTACTGACGTCTCACTAATCTGTACGTAAATAATACGTACGTACACTGAACATCTTCCCCCCGTTAGAAGCTTCACAAAGTACTAAAACTGATATGTTTCGATTAAAAAAAATTAAGGGTGGTATTCCACTCCTTATATATATTCCACATAATGACCACCTGTCATCAATTTTGATTGCTGTTCATAAATTTCAGGCATTATAAGTAAGTGTTCCTAATGGAATCAATTTTTTGAAAAATTATCATAAAATGATAAAAATTTACTACTTTCAGATTTATTCCTTTGTATTCACCCGACTACCTATCTGTATGCCAAATTTTAACTTTCTAGGTCACCTGGAAGTTGGATATAGTTTTGATCTATAGGTCAGTCAGTGTTAAATTTCTCGATTTTTGGACGTTAATATCTAAATAACCGTTTGAGATGTGTTTATGAAATTTGGAAAACGTATGTATTTCGCAAGTCTTAATAAATGAGCCAAATTTGACAGGTTTATGTTGAATAGTTTTTGAGTTATGAGGTGGTAAAAAGTGGCTCCAAATGGTTCGTGTAATATTACACACGGTGCTGCTCGCCAATTCTGTTAGCTAGAAAATTGGCTTACACGCTACCGCGTGTTTAGATTATTTTAGACATGTTCACGTTCTGAAAGTCAAAGACAAAAGTAAAACTGAACACATATTTCCAACGCCTTTAATACTTTTATACTTTCAGTAATATATTTTTTCTTCGCGATTGTTATGAATACAGGAAGGCGAGAATTGCATAAACCGATTTACTAATATTTATCAGTTATATCATTTATATGGATCTGAATCTTTACTATATTAAAATCCCGTTTATGTTTATAATGAATGCACCATCATTGAATCAAAATTGATAAATCTATTTCCTCTACCGCTTCGTTTGATGATCTATTCGATATTACTCCCCATTGATAGAGCTAAAATATAACTGTTATTTCCATTCAACTTCGATCATCGACCCTACGCTATTAACTTTTGTGTTATGATATTAATAGTTATAAATAACCCTTTAGAAATAACTAAATCGTGTGTAATTCTTCCAGCATCGAAGAAAGACCACTGTAATTTATTACATTAGTGTAATGTAATAAACAGTGTAATAAATTACAGTGTGCGTATGTGTGTTCTATTATTGGGAAAATTAATGCGTTGAAATATCGATGTTTAATGACTTGATGAACGGCACCATTACATTTGATCAGTGATTGCAGCTTGTAACTTGTCGGATGACAAGCAATAGATGAATTTAGTATTAATATAGAACACTCAATCAATTAATAAGAGCAATAGTTGGTATTCCACGATATATCATAGTAATTGTCAATAATTAAGTAACTAATACATATTATGACGATTTAAAATTTACTAAGAGGCTCTTAAATAACGCTACACGTTGTTGGTGTCATGGACAACACACAAAGGCAAAGAAACAAATCCAGATAAAGAATATTCGAATTCGTCTTTAAAATGTCTTTTTCCCTGCTGGGAATCGAAACCACAACCCTTCGAACGGTGATCCAGCCTGTTTGCCCTTAGCAGTTCATGCTAGGAACTTTAGAATAGATTTAGGTAACAAAAGCAAAACCGAAACATGATGCACCAGTTTTTCGACACTGCAACCGAAAAGTAAAAACATTGTTAGAGAGGAAAACCACAGTAAAATATCACGGCACAAATGGCGAGCTTATTGATCAATGTATTCTCTAGCTAACCAATGGCCTAAATAAGAAATGCAATAAAGGCGGAAATGGAAAATCAAAGTTTAGCGGTAGCAAAGTCGCGGAGATTAAATATTTATTCAAAGTTCCAGTTTTTCATCGCTTGGCGGAACTTGTAAACCAATCCGCTATACATCCGCGACTCTGTTTACAAAACCATTCAATATTATTTGTAAATGGCCTCGAATCTTTTTGTGATTTATTCATTCCATTTGTTTGATTTGCAACCAGTATTGATGGATTGCTCGAGATATTTGATCTGAGAGCTAATTGATTTATTGGTAATGATGAAGTCAGTGTACTTTATAGACCAATTACCTTCATATCAACTGATTACTTGAGCTAACTATTGACAATTCGATAAAATACTAGAGAAATCAAAACATCTTTTTATGTTAAGTTATTAAAAACCGTATTATAATTATATTACGCCATGTTTTTTTTTTTTTTTTTTTCACTTTATTTGGGTCAACCAACAGTACACGATAATATAATAATTCGCATATAAAGTACATAATTTTAACATATCTCTAACAGGCATCGTTAACCACAGCTTACATAATACATAATTAAATAAAGGTGGTCACAACAAGGTAGGTAATTATAGTAAGATCTAAAATGAAGTGAGTCTAATTACATTTTGACTTTTAAGTTATCAAATAAGTCAGTAAGATTTAAGATGAAGTGATTCTAATTACATTTTAACTTTTAAATTATCCAACAAAAGTCTTTTAAACCTGCCAGGACATACTGCGAAAATATCTATATTGTTGAAATTTTTATTATAAGATTCCACTAAGCGATACAAAGGTGAACGTTTGCCAGCATTAGTGCGGCATCTTGTAGTAGCAAATAATTTAGTAAAGTTGCGGCAATGTGTCCTAGTAGGCACGATATAAGATATTTTATTTATTACAGGAGTGCAGTCATATCTGTTATGACATAAATCGTATAAAAGCATACCTTCTAATTGAGTACGTCTATTTTTCAGGGTTAAGAGTTTGTATTTGTCCATAAGTTGAATATATGATAAACGGTTATGGAAGCATCTATATTGCATACTCTTAAGAAACTTTTTTTGGACATTTTCAAGCGATTCTATGTATTTTGTGTAAAATGGATTCCAGATGGACACAGCATATTCAAGTTGAGAACGTATTAATGTTTTGTAAAGGTACAGATAAGTGGAGGGTTGTGTAAATTTAATACTTGTGCGGATTATTATCAATATTTACGAGAAAGGTTTATGGGCGCCATTGACGATGCGATCGATCGGTGCGATCGATCGCACCGATCGATCGGTTCAAAAGTGCCACTCATGAGCGGTAACAGTCTTAACATACACTACCGATCCGTCGTTGCGATCGGTCGGCAACGACGGATCGCACCGATCGATCGCATCGTCAATGGCGCCCATTATTAGTTGTATAAGTGATACATTACCTATATAAAAGTAGCGTCCCTAAAAGTAAATAAAAAACTGAAAAAAAACGCATCACTGATGCATTGCCTTCAAGCCTAGAAGGAAACAGCTTTAACTCAGTTTCCATACAAGATTACTTAACCAGGTACCATCAGTTCAACATTATGTATGACGAAAAGACTTGCGAAACGACTCGTCAATGTTCAGGCTGGCGGCTTTAAAGCTACTAAGTAGGTTCTTCAAGCTTCTTTCATCAGTGATGCCATTGGTGTTGCAGATGTCCATGGCTGACGTAACCACTTACCATCAGAGGCATCAGGTGGCTCTTCTGCTCAATTGTCGGATAATCACATAAATAGTATAAATCTAAAAATTAAAAATCCCACCTGCTATCAAAAAAGCTATCATAATATACCTTTTTGAAATCCTTATGGTGTGATCTTTAATTTGATACCCATATTACATTCAATAAATTTTTATTTTTTGATACTTCAAACAATGGCATCTCACAGCCACCATATTTGTTTTTTTTTTATTTCACTTATCTAAGAACACTTTGGATATCAAGACGAATCTAACGAATCGAATCTTTTAATCTATATATCTATCGAATTTATCCAGCGGTACCGCCTTCTCTTATATTAAGAAAGGTCAACCTTTGACAAGGAATGGCTTCCACCCAAGCAAGAACACAGTAACGTTCATTTATTTCCCTTCAGTTATTTGTAAGATCATGTTTGTAAGTTACCATGATATTTATATGTAACACATAACCAATTAGAACTTAGCCCCAAGGATATTAATTTGCTAACTTCATAATTGTCTATTCATCAAAGTTCGCCGTTTGCTTTGAACTTTCAATAGACCGTACAATCTAAGTTTGTATTTTAGTTGCGCAAGGTCATAATATGAATAGATTCATAATATGAATAGATTCAAATCTCAATAGGGTTACCTGCTTCTTTCTTCGTTAGCAATGTATCGGTGTTAAACTGTGTTACTTTGTTGATTTTATAGGTATGAAACTAATAATAATATACTTAAACTCTATTTATCAAAAGAAACCTATACGTTCGTTGCGTTGAAAGAAAAAAAGAAAGAAAGGAATAATTTATTTACAACATAATGCAACACAGACATAGGTTATGCATAAGACATGACATTGGACATACGTTTGTTTTTAAACATGTAACAGAAAGAACAGTTACTTTCTCCGTTTCTTCTCCTTTTTATAAAGCACCTTTCCGAAATGGTGGTATTCAAAAGATTTGACGTTCATAAGTGTACTGATTAAAACCTACATGAAATGACTAGAGTTTAAGTTCAAACTTGAAAAATAATTATGGTCAATAGCAGCTACTTTGTACTTAATAAAGAACACAACGCGGTAGAAGTTAACACAAAGCGCATGAAATGTTTGCGGTAGATACATACAACCCATGTGTAAGAGTCAGCCATTAGCGATATGAGGTATCTGTTCCGATACAGTACTGCTGTGATGTCTCGATAAGGCCCGATAATATTTATTGCCCACTTTGTCACTTACCTGACATTTTCGTTTGCCACGCGCCCGACTGTTATCTCAAAATGAACTTTGTTATATTGTCCCGTCACATGACATGCTTTATTTTACACGAGTAACCGCCCTCGCTTTGCTTCGGTTTTCTTATTTTTTTACACCTTGGGTTACATTATTGGAGTTTGATTAAGGATCCCTAATTTTAGAAAATATAGTATTAGCCTATGTCACCCGGGGATAGTGTAGCTTCCCAACAGTGAAAGGATTTTTCAAATCGGTTCAGTAGTTTCGGAGCCTATTCAATGCAAATAATCAAATCTTTCCTTTTTATAATATTAGTATAGACTAGCGATCTGCTCACGGCTTTTCCCGCGTTTTCTGGTATAATAAGTACCCCATGTCCTATTCCAAATTATGGTCTACCTGTTTGCTAAATTTCATGAAAATCCGTTCAGTAATTGTTGCAAGAGCAACAAACAGTAGTATTTAAGTATTTAGCAAACAGTAGTAGGATTTCAATAATTACTAATTAGTAACTTTGCTAGATTTAGTAATCTTATTTACCTGCCAACCTACCTAACAAAATAATCTTGAATATAGTATCTAGGTACTTGTTCTGTAAATACAACCACGTTTTATATTTTTTATTTTACCAAAGATCACCAGCCCTTGTGGCCTAATATATGAGGCATCGGCCTCCTAAGCTGGGGACTGTGGGGTGGGGTGGAGTCCCATCAGGGATAGTTGGAGAGATTTTTACTTAATTTCAACTTAAACGTGCTTACTGTAGATGTACATACGATAGAAGATGTTTTACATTATAATAATGTAGTTATATCAAAAAAATATTACAGACTTTCAAAAATATCTGTGAATTAAGTCGACTATGATCGATCACTGGAGCAAACACCTGATTTAAAAACAACCGCCGAGCTATTTAATTATTCAATACAAATCCCCTTTGCAACGAACAATAAAATTAAGATTGACATATTATGTTGAATTATAAAACATTTGGTAGTAGAACTGATCATATTAAATATTAAAGAAGTTCAAGAAACAAATGGAAGAGGTAATGTTTATTTAAATTGTGTAGCATATTGAATTCTGCGAAGATACTTACTACTTAGTAGAATCACTCTCTTTATTTATTTATTTTATATCTTATAAGTTAATGCTTGACTACTACTACTTTATTTTATGATAAATAATTGGGATTTCCCTGAAACTCAGACGAGGAAGGAGAAGGAGAAAGAAAAGAGGAGGCAAAAAGGAGGAAAAAAGAAAAGAGGAGGAAAAATGATACAATAAATTATTTAAAATATTTATGTTCCTTTATTTTCAAAGTCAGCATTTTTTCCACAGCTAGTCACGTGTTTATTTTCAAAATGTCCTCTACAATACCTGACGAGAGAAAGATTCGTAGACTTCACTCACCTCACCTTAGAGAATATTATGAAAGACGTTATGTAGTCTTCCTTGCCAATTAGAGGAGAGTATAAGATTCTATTACATATTTGATATTCTTCATAAGATATCATTGGCTATCACTGTTCTGAAGCCAATTAGAAAAAGATGGGCATATCTGTATGAGTAATATATGTACAAGATGGAACAACTTTATTACATGATCATACCTATGTTGTTTAGGAATATAAAGAACGCTTTAAAAATGTTTGCTACTAGAGAACTTAGGATCGTCTTCAGGTCTTGAGATCTCTTAGGATCAACACAAGCCACCCAAGTAACGCCCCAACTCAGAGTCGCTAAAGGTTACTTAAATAGCTCCTTAGTAAAGAATCACCATACAAATTCTGTACTAAGGAGCTATTTGAGGAAGTGTTAGTGACTCTGAGTTGGAGCGTAAGAGCGCTTCAAGAACCTACGTATACAAACGAAATAAATTGATAGATTAACGCTCCAACTCAGAGTCACTAACGGTTACTTTAATCGCTCCTTATGGATTGATTACACCTAACGAGTACAGTGGCGAGTCAGTAAATGAGCTCTCGGCCGAGAGAGTCGCCAAACCGAGTTGGTGTTCACACATATTACTATAGTGGTGAGTCAGTTCAGTTTTGTTCACGCTTAACGACTGCAATGGATCGCAAAAAAAAGGAATTTAAACGGGTTTTATTGTTGTTTCCAAGCTCCATTTGTTAGCGGACATTTTAATTGAGATTAGGATAATTTTAAAACAAAAACAACGCTTTTTGAACGATTGGCGACGAGTGGCGAGTGGCCGAGTGACAAGCGAGTGCGTGTTCATGCGTGCCGAGCGAGATATCGAGTCGCTGCGGGGGCAGAAGAATGAAGCGGGGAGGTGGGTACTCGGCCTAGTAAACAGATTGGGATTCTAGTGACTCTCTCGCCTCTCTGCTCGACCTAGCACTCGGCCGAGCACTCGTTAAACTGTTTGTACCAACCGAGCGCTCGGCCGAGGACACTGACTCGCCACTGTAATCGTTAGGTGTGATCAAGGCATTAGTAATTAATCATCATACAAATTTTGTACTAAGGAGCAATTTAAGTAACCATTAGTGACTCTAAGTTGGGGCGTTAGCTTTTTAAAATTAAATTCAAATTCAAATTCTTTATTTGCGCAAATAAGGTTACAATAGTTGGTCAATATAAACATACAATCCTCTTATTTTACCTCGTCGGCATGCAAGCTGTACATATAAATTATATTTTAGATCTTAGACTTATGTCAACTAACTCTAACTAACTTAAATTGAATGTTAATAATAAAATTAAATTGTTTAATTGTAAATTATCTAGTACTCCTAGTTAAGTATCCTTAATCCTACTAATATTAGGTGTAAAAATTTGTGATGATGTATGGATGTTCGTTTAGTACTCTTTCACGTTAATAGTACTTTGGCAAAGGGAGATCTCCCGCCAGGCGAGGTGTGTTGCCTGGGAGGCGGCCGAGCCCCGACTGATGTTGTCGGAGTGTTTCTTATATACTAGCGATCTTTAGAAACTTCGATAGCGTGATTCAGGGCAACGTGACGTCACCGTGTGACGCGTGTGCGCTGTCGCCACAGTACCTATCAGGCGTTATTTTGCAGAAATCCACTGTCATTATGCTGCTGGTATGTGTGTTGGTTTATACTTTTAATTATTGTAGTGCATGTTTCCGTTGTGGGAGGGAGGAGGTGCCACGCATGTCTTAAAGTATATACCATCATAAGTGGTAACCGTCGATTGTTGAAAAGCAGACGAATACTAAATTAATACATACTCTTGCACGCAAAAGCTACTGAACGGATTTTTTATTAAATCTAGCCCAGAGGTAACCATAATCTGGAATAAGATATACGTAGAGTTATACCTATATCTCGGAAATAACGAGCAAAGCGGAGTAACTGCGAATTTCTTCTAGATGAGGGATTCACGTGTTTGCTTCGCGCTCTACTTGGTAGGAGTGGTTCCAAGCCCAGTTACAACAACAAAACTCCCTTCGATTAAATTATGTACATAAATCTTCAATAAGATTATCATACTAATTAATGACCTCTAGCCAGGCATTTTCATGTTATCAAAGTCATCGAAGTCAAAGTAAAATTAATTCACATTTAAATACGAATTGGACTATTATCAAAACACACTGGAGCGTTAGTAATTGAATTATACAATGCTGTCCTAACGTAACAATGGACGTTTCTCAAAAATATCTATATCTCTCTATAAATTATCTCTATATAAAACGTGGCTGTATCCGACATGTGGTTCGAATACGTCATCGAATATATGCGGCTCTCGACAAGATTTATCGTATCTTCAGATGTATTGTAGCTACGTTTTTCGACAAAATTTATCACTCGCTGCTCTTTATGCAATTCAGTGACATTGATATTTCGCATATTGTTAAAACTTGGCTCAGTCTTGACATACCCTTACAAATTATCGTGGACAACAATTTACAGTATCTGAGTAAGTTCTTTTTAGCAACTTATAACTTGTAAACTCTTGTATCTTACTATATTATGTGAGCCTAGTTATCATGCTAGCTACATAAAAGGCTATTTAAAAATGAAAACTCGCAGTCACATTATAATTGAAAGGAGACACCGACGTAAGCAAGTTATTTGTTTGGCTTGTTTGCCCTGCGATTTCTGTAAATATTTTCTCTATCTAGTTCAAAGCACGGTGATCAACTGCTACATAAGTTCTCTAGCTACCTTCCCCCCTACCTGCCCCCTACCTTATTTTTGGGAAAAAATATGAGTCTGTAAGTTATGGTAAGTGGTCACCGCCGCCAATAAACAACAGTCACCAAGAAAAAAGAACGAAAGTAAAGTAAGAAAGACCCTTTCCACACTATAGATACATTATGAATCAAGCATGCGCTAAAGAATAATCTGTCACTAACAGATTGAATTTGGCTATAAAATGGTCACACATCAAATAACCGTCAATTGGTCGCACTCTGATTCAACGGCCGGTCTCAATAATGTACTAACAGATGGAAGACTGTGGATAGGGCTACCATTAGTACGTCAACTGTCATATTTGTCAATTTTTCAGACGCAAAAATTGACAAATATGACAGATGACATACTAATGGTAGCCCTATCCGCAGTCTTCCATCTGTTAGTACATTATTGAGACCGACCGTAACGGTTACTTTAATCTTTCCTTAGTACAGAATTTGTATTGTGATTCTGTTCTAGAAGGAGCAATTTATATACAGACCCTGAGTGCGGCCGTAATTATTGATACAACGACATGTCGATTGGTTATGAACGCTTCTATGAATACAACAACAAACTCAAATTCGGTAATTACAAAATGTGTGTATTCGCGTAGCAAATTCTGAGCAAGATTTGCAGGCAGTCCATTAATTTGCGACAACATTAATTTCTCTTTTACGACCCCTAAATGTTTTCGTATCTCATTTACGACGTCGATACCTTGTTCCAAGTTAAAAGAGTTGAGGTTTAACCACAGAATAGATAAGAAAGGAAACCTGTACTTAAATGTTCCTTTGGTGTCCTAAAAATAGTCCAAAAACTATTTTCAAAATAATATTCCAAAGCTGTGTTAAAAAAACAGGCAAAAGTTTTTTTAAATAATATGTTTTGACTTTTTATATTTAAATACTCTATTTTATAAATTCTAATCAATGCATCAACTATGAACCTAACTTACCTATTTTCGAATTTAGTGGAATACCACCACCACCAGTTAGTAACGCCATCTTACCGTCTTTCTAAAGTGAAGCGATCTTTTATGGGCCGTGGTGTACAGTTCTATAATAAAATCCCAAAGTTAATACGTGATTTGCCAGTGGAATTATTTAAGAAACATGTAAAATCTCAACTTTTAGGCAAAGGCTACTATACTGTAGATGAGTACATAAATGACAAAGACGCATGGAAATGACCAGATCTGCAACCAGTTCCGTACAGGCTAGTTCTTTGTAAGAAATATACCAATGTATTTTATTTTTAAAAGATGTGCTGAGGAGTTTCTTTCGGCTTTTCTTCTCCTCCATGACAAAGCACCTTTCCGAAAAGCTGGTAAATTAAAAAAATTACGTGCATAAGTGTATCAATGATACCTACATGAATAAATGATTTTGAATTTGAATTTGAATAAATTTAAAATTAAAATGTGTGCAATTCACACGTAGTAGAAGAAGTGAAGTAACGTAGTAGAAGTGAAACCTTCAAAAATTTTGTGTTGATAATTTCATTTCATTCCAATCATTCCATTCCCCTACCCCTGTACAATGCTTCCTATCTCACTTTAGAATTTATGTGTCCGTCTCTTTTTACTGTCACGGGACAGTTTCGTTTCATCGAATTTCAAATCACCCCGTACTAAAGAAGTTTTCACTTCAAGAATAGTAACATAATTATGTCGGTAAGTACCACCTTCCTCACTCCCACACTCGCTCAGTCCCTCAGTTGGTACGGTATTTAGCAAAGAAGCTTTACTTCACTAACGATGCTAAATGTCGAAGTGAAATACGAGTACGTGTCATTAGTAGAAAATAATATTTGTATGCTTTCTCCGTATAGGAGACTGGTTACACAAATATACCTTGTGGTCGATAATGTAGCTAATGGACAAGTGAGACGAGTAATGATAACGCTTCCCGCCCACTTCCCGTAATTGGTAACCGATTTTTTGTAGGAAAAAAATAGAACATACTGATAGCAATAGTGCAACGCACACGTCCTACAAATAGTCGGTCAGAAATAATAATATGGAAGAAAAAATCGGCCCGATTATCTCTCCTACAAAAAGTCGGACGTGGGCGGGAAGCGTAAGTCGTCTGCGTCTCTCGTGGACATCAGTTATCACATCAGTTATAGGTATACCAGAATCTGATGGCAAAATGTGGAAATTAAAATTGGAGACAACACACTCCCCAGCGTTGGGGAAACTAGAATAAAACTTGTTGATCCTTGATATTTTTAATAGTGTTAGTTTCATAATAGGCAATATAATATGTAGGTATGGTTTATTAACTTCAGATGAAAATAATGCTATATTTAAGACAAGCACATATTTTTTATATCATAATTAATTATTACAGTGACTAACAATAATTTATGCAACTATAATTTAAAATTTGCCATCTATACGTATACTAGTATTTTTTATTCATTTTATGAAGAGAACAAATAGATAATAATAATAAATTGCTCCTCCACCGTTTCAGTTACGTGAACTTGTATCATGTAACTTTTCATTTCATATTCACAAAATTTTTGCTACCTTTAATTTGTAACAATGTTTGTATTATTTATTTCAATTAATTTAATATCATTTGCTAATCTTACTTACATACAAAGAAATCATATTATGTAAATTATTTATTAAGGAAATATAATCACGAAAACTAAGTATCAAAACGAGTTAATCCTACAAGATGGATGATATTAATAATGCAGATACAACTTTTTCCTCACATGTTTTTCAATAAACATTGAAAATAATATTTGTGGCTTGTGATCGTAAAGGTCTTTTCGACAGTAAATAGAAAATAATCAACATTTTAGAAAAAGAAAAAAATTCCATACAACTCTTTCTTTGACTTGACAAGCCGCTTGACAATAGTTAGTTTTAAAAATTTTCATTGCCATATCAAAAACCCATTTTTCTGCTTGTCAAAAATGCCATGAGATGCTGGTACACCTATACACATCAGTTACATTAAAGCCCTCACTGACTCGTAAAGACTTTTTTCAAATGGACATAGGGGTGAGCTTGGAAAGGCTCAGCCGAAAACTCGTAAAGACCATCGTATGATACAGACCGTTGTAACGCAACGTACTTTCTTATTCATAAGATGCACTTACTTATTTTCTCCTCATAGAGGGCGATAAAAGTAAAGTGTCCACGTCTAGAGCAACACTCGAGAATTTACTTTAGAATATTTTGCTACGCTTTGAGTTAACAAAAAAACATTCTCGCCTATAAAAAAGTTATTTGCTCTCTGTGTAAACAACATACTAATATCACGGAAAACTGATATGGTTAGCAGGATTTCTAGCGATATTTTCATTCACTGAAGCAAGTGATATTAAAACCATTTTTTCTTTTGTTTATAATTAAAGTAGTATTAATATGATTTAGGTACGCTTTTATAGGGTGTGCCAAAATACAGGCACAAAGCAAATTACTTAAAATATACTTACGCCCTAACTATAGATAGATAAAACTATCTTATTGGTAAATTTTTGTGCGGAGATGAATAAAAGGGATTGAATTTTATTGACAATTACTTCTAATGCACACATAACTTATATAATTATTAGTTTACTTAAAATATATTTAAACTCATTGAAGTATTGTATTAGACTCTTATTACTTGCGACTGATAGCGCGCAAAGACAGCAACACCTGCAAGAACGAGTAAGGACGTTCCGTTTTATTTTACCGATAAATTGTCTGTTGGCACACAAATGGCTCGTTCCGATAAACCCCAGTTTCCGATGACATTGTTAATCGATTTCGATGTTCGTGGAACTTCCAACCCTCGAAATTAAATCTGTCTGCCGTATCATAGGAATGGTCAAACGTTCTTGATTGAATCTCAGAATGATGTTTATTGAACATTGTCATACCTACTACAGTATCGCGTTTACTAATTTTCTATTTTCTAATTTCATCAAAATATTCAGGCGTTTTTACGTAACAAAACAAGCATAAAAACTTACATATTTTAATGTTATAAAGGAGTATAACGATCTCACTCCTGTCAAGCTCATTACACAAATAAATTGTTTGAAGAAACAACAAAACGGAAATTGAAAGCTGAAGCACTATAACGCTTCTAAGGAACTTTTATTGTAGAAAGGTTAAACAGTACTGGATAAAAATTTAATCAAAAGGCTTCTGCTTTGTGTTTCCCGCAGGACTTTGAATTTATTTTGTTGTACTTTGTTCGCTTTTTGCGTTCAAATAAATATCCTAAAAACGCGGCTCGTGCATCGTAAGTAGCTAAATAACAAAATCTATTGTATGAATAAAATATGCTGCAAACGGTTGCGCTTAGATAGATTTTGTTTTGTTTGTTTCTCTTCCCACTTCCTTCCTTGAAACGAAAGCTTCTAAAAAAACGAGGTACAAAGTGCATAAAATAGGTACGTGAATAATGTGAGGATAAAATATCATTATTAATACGCTTTACTATTCAACTGAGAAAATGTAAATTTAAATTTAAATTTTTTAAGTTCTAATTTTTTCAAACTTAACTTTTTGTGAAAAATCGTGCTTAATCTCTTTTAAACATAATCTATTGGTGACGATGGTTACCTAGTATTTATCGTATGACCTTATGTATCACTGAACTTTTATGAATTCGACTACTTAATTAATATTAAAAATGTGAAAGTTTATGAAGATGTTTGTAGATTTAGATATTTCATCATACGCTGACTTTTGTACAAGACAATTTAGGACAAGAAAAAAGGTAGATTTTGTTCCGCTTATACCCTGAAATGACTGAGATGTTCATGTGTTTGTGAGTTTATTTTATTCAGTTCTAAACCATTTCTTCATGGAAGAGGCTATGGACGAATACTAGTTTATCAAATATTTCAGCTTTAACAATATGCAAAACAAAGTTTATTTTATTTCTGCACATTTCTGCACTGCACTGTATGTGCATGGAATCAATGTCATTCTTATCGAAAAAGTACTTCTCTATAAAATATTTTTGGCTGAGTGCCGCCCACTCTTAGTACGCATTAAGTGCTCTTTTTATTGTACTGTGTTTTATCAATGATATTTTGATAAACAGTGGTGTAACATTTGATTTCTTTCATGGCCGGTAGCGCATCAGTGATGCCTTTGGCTTTGCTGGTATCCATGAGCTAAGGTAGCTCACTTTCAGGTGAACAGTCTGTTCACTTACCAGATATTTGTATACAAGATGTAATTACGGAAACAAGGACAAATTAGTCCGATTCATTACAACAATTGAAAGTTGAAAATCCAACAAGGTAACAGAGGTTCTGAGCATAACAATGCCTCTCGACATTTTAATTCAAACCTATTCAAAAATGCTGCAATCACTGAAAAGGTATTGTTAGGAGAAAACGACAAGAAACAAAAGACCTTTAATAGCAAATCAATGAGAACCTTAATAAATTAATGAAAAAATAAATTTGTAATATGGTAAGAAGTATTAAAATTGCTAACATAGATTAAAAATGATAACGACTGATTGAAGTACAAATTAATATGTACAATATGTACAATAGAGAGTATGGTACAATAGGTACAATGAGGAGTTTCTTTACGGCTTTTCTTCTCCTCCATGACAAAGTACCTTTCCGAAAAGCTGGTAGATTAAAAAAATGACGTGCATAAGTGTATCAGTGCTACCTACATGAATAAAGGATTATTTCATTTCTATATCTCGCCAGAAAACTGATAAATAATAAAAAAATCTTATTTCTTTGAGAAGCGAAACTGACAGAATTATTTGGAATCATGCAGAAAATTAGGACTTGGCACTAGTGGTCATCAACTATATAATTATTGACCGCATCCATTCACTTAGAAAGGACACAAGCTTTTAGTAGCTCAGGAACAACAAATACCCTCCACAATTAAACATCCGGCTCCCGGAGGTATGATTTGTGAATGTATCGTAGATTTCAGTAGTTATACAGGATGTCCAGTAACTAAGGAGCGATAATTTAAGGGCATAAAATATACCAAATTTTATTGACAAAAATACCCACATGTAGGGGTCTAGCCCTTTTCATTTTGGAATGGCCGCCATTTTAACTTATTTTTTATTAACCGACTTCAAAAAAGGAGGAGGTTCTCAATTCGACTGTTTTTTTTTTTATGTTTGTTACCTCAGAACTTTGGACTGGGCGAACCGATTTTGATGATTCTTTTTTTAATCGAAAGCTGGTGGCTGTCATATGGTCCCACATAAATTTGAACGAGATCTGACAACTATGTAGTTTTTGAGACTTTGAAGTCGGTTATTTTTTGTTAGTAAAATTTAGATTATAATGTTAAACCACTCTGCCGAAAGACTATATAAATATATAAATTCACCTTTTTAAAATTTTCTTCTGTAAGGGGTACCATAAAACTGATTAATAAAAATAATTAAGCTTCAATTTCCTTGTTCACAGATGCCCTGGGAAGCCGCTATATCAGCCTTAAGTACCCGGCACACTCGTCATGGTATCACTCGACAGCTACGATTACGACACAATAGCAAGCAATGATGATCCAACTGCTATGAATTTCAACGCCACGTACGTTCGTGGTGGAGTTCTAATACTCACGAAGACGCTCACTGGAGAATCGATCGGTGTCATTGACGAACCCAAGTCCAACAAAACAACAGATATCATCGATGTCAAAATCGTTCAAGTTTCCTTTTGTATCGTGTACACTATTATTTTCGTTCTTGGTGTGTTTGGAAACGTACTCGTCTGCTATGTGGTCTTCCGGAATCGAGCAATGCAAACAGTCACCAACCTGTTCATAACAAATCTGGCCCTTTCCGATATATTGCTTTGTATATTCGCAGTGCCTTTAACGCCTATGTACACGTTCCTAGGGAAATGGGTATTCGGAAGACTTCTCTGTCACCTCATGCCATACGCTCAAGGAACCAGTGTCTACATATCTACCTTGACCCTCACCTCAATAGCTATAGATAGATTTCTGGTCATCATATACCCATTCCATCCACGTATGAAACTAAAGACGTGCATATTTATAATCGTTTTTATATGGGTATTTTCATTAGTCGTTACATGTCCGTATGGGCTTTTTATGGGAATACAGATAACTAATAATAAAATTTATTACTGTGAAGAAAGTTGGCCGTCAGATAAATCTAGAAAGATTTTCGGTGTATTTACAACCGTTCTGCAATTTCTCATTCCATTTTTAGTCATAGCACTATGTTATACGTGTGTTAGCATACGGTTAAATGACAGGGCGAGATCGAAACCTCGTGGGAAAAGTACTATGAGAGAAGAAGCTGACAGAGACAGAAAGAGACGTACAAATAGAATGCTCATATCAATGGTTGCCATATTTGGAATTTCATGGTTGCCACTTAATTTGATAAACATATTTAATGATTTCTACGCACAAATGACAGAGTGGAATTACTATTATCTGTCCTTTTTCCTCGCTCACTCTATGGCGATGGCCTCAACGTGTTACAATCCGTTTCTCTACGCTTGGTTAAATGAGAATTTTAGGAAGGAATTCAAACAAGTTCTTCCTTTTTTTGAATCAACGAGAACTGTTAGAAACAGTTACCACTCCGAGAGAATGGCGATGCCAAAAGCCGACAAATTTAGTAACGGCAATGACACTATCCAGGGAACTTTTCTCGGTTCCTCGTCGAATCGACCATCGATCAAACAACGAATATTTGAAGGAAATTCGAAAAAAGACAACGGTGTTGAATCAGAGAGCATTTTACTAGAAGAACAAATGATTTCTAAAAAGGATAACCTCAACTTGAATTTGATAAACGAAGAATCGCAAATAAGTGAAGCAAAGGATGGGGAACCTTCTGTTTAAAGGTAATTTAAAAACTGTATGTTAAGAGAGACTGCAAATTCGTTTTCTGAATCTACTGACCTAAAATAATATTACAATTTATTATTACGTATAAATATTGTGCGACCCAGTTAAAAATTACATAACAAGATAAAGAAATTCTTAGGAACCCAATTATACTTTTTGATTGTTAAAAAAAACATTTTTTACAAAAAGCACAAAATGTTTCAATTGATATCGGAGCATGTCAATTTCATAACAATTTGTACTTCGATATTTTTGATTTTCAGGCATGTCCATGAATAAATAAAACTCATATGTTTTACCTGCTTAATATTCATGTAGGTAGTAAAGTACATGAAATGGAAAGGTAAAAATACAAAACGATTGTCTTTTCTTTTAATTTAACTGCAATAAAAATGACACTGTTTGTTTCTCCCCAATTATTACTAAAAACACTTAACGTACCTACTTTCATGCCATTTTTCTTCTTAAATAGAGTGATTTACGAGGAAAGTTTACTAATCATTCAAAATTTACGAAATAATTAACTTAATATTATTACTATTAAGTTTTATGTGTTTGTAACAAACCTACTTCGAATAAAACTAATTTCATTTCATTTCACTATGTATTTTTCGAACGGACAGTTGCTGTTAGCACTAGCGGCCTTTTAGCTCCATGCAGACTGACATGTGTGACGAGACTGACGAGGGTAAGGATCTTCTTTATTTCCTCGATTCCTTCGCAGTTTCTTTTCCATGATAAAGGATTTTGAAAACGGTGGTAGAATCCAGGAAAAAAGTGAAAAAAGATTTTGAGTTTGTATTTAATAACTCCTGATGATAAGTCGTTGTTGGTTACGAATGCCTTATAAACCACTTTGTTTTCTTTCATCCCCCCATATTGCAATTATAGATAGGCAATAAGTAACATAATGGGTTCCGATAACTAGTTACGTGGGACATAATCGAATACATATGTAATCGTAGTTTTGGATGTCAGAATATAATAAATTCATCTAACGAAGGTACAGATCGTTTACTTTAAAAATGAACGTTAAATTATTGTTATAATTTGGGTTGCGTTGTAATTTATTGATACAATATGTAAGTGGTGGTTTGGGAAACATTTTATGTTAAATCAGGCCTGGCGCTCCGCACTTTTGGTATGATGTTACAAGTACGTGCCGCGTTTGTCGGGCCAATTTTAGAAGGGCTGCCACGCGTCGCCGCGCCAAAGACAACCCTGACGTTGTCAGAGAGGATAGAAGTTATGATTAGAAAGAGGCAACGTCTAGATGTCAACATCTGTTGACGGTTATCGCTGTGCGACCTGAATTGCACTTTATTGTGTCGGAGCAAGAGTCACTATTTATTTAAATGATTTTGCGGAGTGACTCTTCTGTACCAGTAGGTACTATTATGTACTCGGTGGTTAAAAAAATATTTCTAATGACAGTAATAATTGGCAAATCAAATCTACCGAGCCGATTTTGATGAGTAGCACCCCTTAATACGTCACAAGTACCTACGTCACTACGTGTACCCGATTCTGTATTAAAGCGATTATGTACTATTTCCTATTTCTGACCTGCCCTTTTACGACTTCGTACTAATTAGTTACATCTAATAAAGCCTTTCGTTAAGCTGTTTCGAACACATTACTGGTTTGTATTGTTCAATAACGCAACCACGTTCGTACATCGACACCTTAATAATATTCGTTTCAAAAGCACAATTTGCCTTTGATTCTATTTTCAGTTCTCAAACACTTCAAAGGGCAAGTTGTTTATTCAGCTTCATTATATTTTTCTATTGACTCTTTCGGAATGTTTCTTACGTCCTTATTTATTCACTAAACGCGTTGGTGACGTGCTGTTTTGTTTTGTCAATCATACTCTTTTCTGTTCGTTTGTTCTGTTGGTTTACGGAAAACAAATTATTAGTAAAACTATGTACACGCTTTTAGTATCAATTTAAAGCAAATAAAATTGTGACTGTATTATTAATCGTTTAGGAATTCCTTCGTCTAGAATTCTAGAGTCAAACCGGTGTGTAGAATCAAGTCATGCATAAAAGAACAATGCCTTGTCATTCTGTACATTAAAGATATTTGAAAAAAACTATTAAAGAGGAAATTATTATCGCAATAAATCATCTACATTACATTGATATTTAGATTTTTTGTATGTTGGTCTGTGCGTTTGCTCCCACTAATTTTAGCCGGATTTACCGATTTGAATACTCACAAATAAAAAATAAACTTCTGCACTATAAAAAATAGATCATTTTTTGTGGGTATTATGTCCTTGTACGGTTTAAATATCTAGCTTAATACATCCAAAATGAAAGATTCAAATTATTTAAAACTAAGCAGGACCGCTTCAGTACTAACTGTATTTATAACAGATGTATAAACAACAGAATTATGTTGTATAAATAAATGATGAATAATTAATAACAAATTGTTGTAACTATAAAATATTTTATACCGAATCAACGTCGATTTATATCCAGAGTGATTGTCTATTGTAATTCAAATAATTGTTCTGTTTGTTCCAGACACGTGCCAGCGAAACAAGTTACGAGTTCCGCTCCACAGACTATACAAAGCAGGATTTTTTCTGCTCAGATGTTACGCAACGAACCGAATATAAATATATTTGTATATAACAGAAAGAGTTTTTGTATATAACATGTTATTACCCGACAATATAATAATATAATGTTATAAATCTTATGGCAAAATTAAATTTCCAGAATGTAATACTAATGTATGTTTATGTATGTTTTATTTGTTATATTATATAACATTCATTTTGTAGCATTTGTTATTTGCTTTTATTTGTTCAAGTTTAGTGATGTAGTTTAAGACTTCGATAAATTATTAATGTAACATAAATGTATTTAATATTTGTCATATTTTTATCTTGTGCAAAATAATATTTTATGAATTAATTTTACTATAATCAATTGAGGAATAAAGATAACTGATATACATAAATTTACAACAATCAATACAATCTGATTAATTTAGTTCGCTTACAAAATGTTGGTATGTATCACATGAGCATGTACTCACATGAGCATGAGTCAGCCGCCAAACGACTCGTCGTGTTCCGGCTGGGGGCTTAACAACCAGTTCTGTCTTTCTTTTTCTTATTGGTTTCTTGGCCAGCAACGCATCAGTGATACCTTTGGTGTTGCTGATGTCCATGGGCGATGAAAGCCACTTACCATCAGGTGGATCGTCAATTCTTTTGACGGCTAATTCTATAAAAAAAAATGTTTTCTGGCCATCTTGGTTTCACTGTACCTATTATGCACATGTTCTTTGTAAAAAAATCGATGTAAAAATTCATTTATATCCTGAAATATGAGCCCATTTTAATCTATTTTTAAGCTGCGGATAATGTAATTAAAACTTCGATTAATTTTAAGTAGTCATACTTGTGTAGATATTCAATGATTCCTATGTGTTACGATTGTATATTATGTTGTTATTACCTAAGTACAATTATTACGAATAATGTCATGTAAATTACCTTATAGAAAGGCAAGTAAGTATCCAAAGGCCTCTATTTAAAGCTAATGATATAATCATATTGTTCATTAGTAAAACTAGTTTTATATATTTATAAAAATGTTGCTTTATGTTTCTTGAATAAACCGTTGAGCCCAATTTCAAACTTGTGATTTGATGTTCTTTGTGAAAATTAATAGTTCTCTAATATATACAATATGTATATACAATGTGTACGTTAGTATTATAGTAATCTCATGTAAAACATTCAATTCTTTACACTAACTGATAGGTGCGTGGAAAATATACAAAAACACTTCCTCATAGAGAGCATACTACGTGTTATTTTTATAATACCGACGTAGTGGCTAAAATAAAATATCTATATTTATGTAAAATATATTTCGTGGAACTTGAAGCTTGAAATGAACTACTAATACTCTTTGATACAAATAACAGAATTCACGTCCAAATATTTCTACCAAATAACTCTCTAAAATAATGGATACGAGAAATATAAACGACTGATGGTTGGTTTTTCATGGTACCCAGCGAAGCGAACGGATAAAAGCTAGTAAAAGGGTAAAATTGAGTCTTCCTCTGCAAAATTTTATAAAACCCACGCTGTGTGAGGCCGCTAAAAATGATGAACAAGGCCACCAAAAATGATGATTTGATGAACAACAGTGTCTTTTAACTTTAGAAAAGTGTTATGTGATTTTCTTGATGAATCCATGAACCACTTTTGTTTTCATCGACAGATTATTAAGTAGGTATATAATCTTACTTTTATGTTAGTTTTTCTATACATGGTAACATTCACTTATGTTATTTATTTCGAGGCCTATTTCACGGCCTTACCCATATAAAAAGGCTCGCGTTGTCTGGTAGAGCACCCGCTAGAAATATACTTAACTATAGGGTTTTAGGAACAAAAGCTTTTTCATTTTCTTCTCCTCTTCTACTAAATTCTCTTCGCTTAAATCCGCTATAATTACGCCGCATTAATTATTATTAACAAAATAATATACAAATATTCAATTATCTCAAACAATCCACTCTGATGCTGCATGTTGGAGTACTACTAGGCTCTAAGCCTCCTTAATAGTACGTATAGAGAACTGTGCTTGAAGTAATTATAAATGTACAGTAAACTTCTACATAAAGTAGGTAGTCTTGTAACTATTAAAACATCATTATTGAGGGCAGTTTCTCATTTCCCAAACCACACAATGGAATAAGCGTATAGGAATAAGCTTTATGTCTATTGAAGCTCGGCTCACAAAAGCCACCCACGTAAGCCCTGAACGAAATCAAAGTTTGAAATTTCGAGTTTATTCAAGAACATAATAACTATACGTAAAACGCATTTAGTTGTAGTGATAAGTTAATAGTTGTAATTGTAAATAGATATTGTTGTAAAATGAATGAAATTTTAAGAAATGTTTTAGATATAAACGGTTTAAAAAATATGAAATATGAAAAGAAAATGTTAAATTTATAGATATGAGTCATGTTACATAAAAATGCATTAATGATTTAAATTAAATTGTGTACCTATTGGTGTAAAAATAAACAATTTTGTTTTTATCATATGTTTTACCTGTTTTTACTAAAATATCTTTAAATTATTATGAAGTTCGTTCTCTTAACTAATGCCATTACATTGCCCGGTCCCGGATAGATTAATCGCTGTATATCATATTGATATTAACTTGCCAGAAGTTTGACAAAAATATCTTTGCAGTTTGAAGGAAAATAGTGCTGCAAAATTTAAAATTTACCCACTAGTCATTTTTTTGTGTTAACGACGGGCAAACAGGCATACGGCCCACCTGATGGTAAGTGGTCACCGTCGACTATGGACACGTGCAGCATCAAGGGAGCTGCAAGTGCGTTGCCGGCCTTGAAAGATACGATATACACTCTTCTTAAAGAACCCCATATCATAGCGCGCAGGGAATGTCTCATATTATAAATGGGAAGTTTTTGAAAATGGATACATGGATGTTTGTTACGCTTTCACACAAAAACTACTGAACGGTAGCTCGAGCACGAATATTTGCGAGAAAGTATTCGTATGGTTAACGTAAGCAATTTGTCAAATTTGTATGGCATTTTAGTACCATTTACGCACGATAGGGGCGCTTTTGAAAAAATGCCATACAAATTGCTTACGTTAACCATACGAATACTTTCTCGCAAATATTCGTGCTCGAGCTACGGATTTTCATGAAATTTAGTACACAGACAGACCATGATCTGGAATAACATATAGGGTACTTATTATCCCGGAAAACGTGGGCAGAGCAGCGGGCAACACCCTAGTAAAGAATAAGTCTCAAGACTACTGCTAACTATCGCTTCAATTAAACTGCGACGTTTATACATACCAGCGGGTATATACAACCAGGTCAGGGCGTTTGCTTTTACAAGTGACAATACATTATATTTTTAAGAAGATAGCTGGTAGATAAATGAACAGACGAGCCTGATGGGCATTAATAACCACAGCCTATGAAAATCAATAACATGGCCAAGTAGGATTGCCAGCTGACAAGACTGAAATATCTGGACTAAACTTCAAAAAGACCGGAATTTGTCGGGATATTTTGTAATTTGTCGGGCCTTGTATTTGTATTTTGTTGAGACTTGTCTGGATATCATGTGAAATGTCGGGACAACGCAGACAAATCCCGACCATCTGGCAACCCTATGGCCAAGTAAGAAGAGGTAGAAATACAGATTTGCAAGCCCCCAGCCGAAATACAATGAGTCATTTTGCGGCTGACTCAAGCAAGAAGAAGAAGAACTACAATCTACCAAGTGTGTTTAACGCAAATATAATAATGTTAGAGTTTCATAAAATATAACAATAGAATACGAAAATGACAGAAAAGAGATTTTCCCCATATACCTCGTTGACCGGCTATAGACCGTATGAGATTAACCTGATGAAAGCAGCTCATCATGTTATAACAGCTCGTAAGGTTATTCTGCAGTCCTTGACGTCATCACCCGATTCAGCCATCGGATTTCAACTCATTCCCACTTATAATGCCACTCAGCCTAATGAATTCTCGTGACGTGTTCGTTTCTCGTCTCTGGATTAAAAACACAGTTACTGTTCGTAACAAATTGTATTTCATCCGACCGATTTTTTAAGCGATAAAATCAAAATAGATTGACACGAGGAGTTCGTAGCAACAATAAAGAATAGAAGGTAGATACAAGGTCGACGCGAAAAAAGCGGCTACGAAAATTGTGCACCATATTGTTTTCAGTCTTCATATCACGCCTGATGTTTTAGGATTTTTGGGAGGTCGCAAAAAGTCGTTTTATACTGCTTAAAGACATTTGTGACTCACTGACAATAAAATATTGAATAGATAGTACCTACCAGAATAGAATTCATTGCTTGCTAGCTATTTAAGTGTGTGTTAAGGGGAAGCAAAAATGAAATATTTTTGAAAATTCTAAAGGAGTAAAATGGGGATAAAAGGAGATGCCAGACGTCCGAGCCGCCTCATGTGGTAATAACACGTATTTCACCGTCGCTCATGGACAACTGCAACACGAAAGGCATCACCGATACGTTGCTGACGAAGTAATAAAAGGGAAGAAAGAAAAAAACAGGGTCTCGTAATAGTTTCTATTTATGAAGTTATATGGCATGGCAATCGTTTTCTTTACATAAAATAAGTTAATGCTTGAACGCAAGACCCAAGGTAAGTCGTGACATATCACGACTTAGACGCGGACCATAGCACACGGACACGACTTGGACCATAGTCCAAGACGGTGAGCGCACAAACTTAGTAAAAGTCTATTGACTATGGCATCGACATTACCTTGTAACTTATGACGCAAGGTTTTTAAGACAGTATAACTCATAAACTTGTATGAGAAGGCAACCTCCCCAGATACCGGTGAACTCTCGACAGTGGATTTAACCTCGCACACACCAAAATCAAATTACTATTGCCGGTACAGACCATTCAATTTCAGACCCCCAATTTCCTACGAAACAACTCGAAGTAACCTTGCACCAAGCAGAATACGGTATAATTTTCAGGCTTTACTCAACTCTTTTCTTAGTTCGCCTGCTAAGGAGACGATTCACTCTTCCGTTTCTATTTAGATTGAGCAACGATGACAAGTAGTAAGGGTGAGATCTACAAAGCGCACTTAGAATTAGAGAGGCCTGGCGTACTCCCCACTTTAGGTATGTTGTTACAAGTACGTTCCGCGTTCGACGTGTCGGGCCAATTTCAGAAGGGCTGCCATGCGTGTCATACATTCGTAATCTATCACACATTTCATCACAAGAAAAACAACCCTGACGTTATCAGAGAGGATAAGATTAGAAAGGCAACGTCTAGATGTCAACGTCTGTTGACGGTTATCGCTGTGCGACCTGAATTGCACTTTATTGTTTCCGACCAAGAGTCGCAATTAATTTAAATGATTTTGCGGAGTGACTCTTCTGTGCCAATAGGTACTATTATTGTGTATTCTGTGTCTTAGACTAGACAAGCTCAGACAACAGTCAAGTGTAATATGTGATTGACACAGTGTAAGTTCGTAAAAATTAGTGATAAACTGAATCCTGGCAGAGTCTTTCTGTGATTTTTTTTTTTAATTTCAAATCAATTAGATCTTCACTACCGCATTTCAGTTTTTATATTTTGCCTTGAATCTTGAAGGGATTAAAACACAAGGCTTTTTATAATTATGTTTTTAATTTTTAAATTATTAATTTGGTGTAACCTAGCGATTTTTAATAAAAATAATATTTAATAAAGAAATGCTTCAGAAGATACGGTATTTAGCTGTTCCTAAAATAAACCTTCACACAGAATATTTAAACACTGGATTTATAAGGAAAGACGGTATTCGATTGTTGACAGAGGGTTGATGGTACATGTAACAGCAATATAAAATACCTACGTTTCTCATTGACGTCATTTATCAGACTTATTAATACCCCTCAAAGTCTGACGTAGTTGGTAATGACGTACCTAAATACAAAACTGGTTGTAAAATAACAGAAAATAATTTGTAATACTGAAGCTTTAAACTTATTAGCTATGGTTATTACCAATCTTTGTACGACTTCGCATACGGTTGAAAATGTTAGGTGACTTGTGGCGAATATTCATAAACGATTTGGGGTTTTGGGGACCAGAAATTGCTCCCAGTTGCTTAGTTTGTAAACATTTTTGAACTATGTAATTATGATAGAGGTTTTTAGGCAGTATTAAAGTTGCGTGATTGTCAAGTTATACATGTCTCCCAGTATACCACCACCCTAATGACATTTACATCATTACCCTCGGTTAACTGGTAAAAAGCGTCCCAAATTTACAGGCGTGAATCAAATATCCGTCGTACAAAAAACGATAAATTATTAAAAAAATGGCAGACAAATTGAAGATTCCACCGGATATCGACAGTCTTTAAAGCGGTCGTGAACGAAATGGCACATGGCGGTAACGGTCGCGTAATTACCTTCTCTAATGAACCCCACGACCCATTTCCCGAGCGTGTCGAATTTGTACCGGAATAATCTCCGGAGCAAATTATTCACGTTTGCTTCACTGGCGACACCCAAACATCAGCTTACTGTAGATACGTCTACGTCAATGTATTACCTTATCCTGTTGTCAATTGTGTAAATTGGGCATTTTCGCCAAAAATTGTACCCTTCGTTTTTACCGTGTCCCGTGATTTCATACTTCGAATTTTCTTTATTATAATGTCAGAAAGATTTTTTTTTTGGTTTAATTGTTAATAAAACCACATTAATAACACCAATTGTTTTGATTCACGGAATGGATCATATTAATGGTCCACTTCACTGAAAATGCCCTGTTTTACTATCGTAATTATATATTTCTTAATATATATTTTTTATTTTTAATATATATTTCAATTTGCCCAAAAATTGGCAAAATTTCAATAAAAAACAATTTTAAATGAACGAAACTGCCAGTTTATATTGTTTCATCTATTAACCCATCGCGTGTTTTGCGTACACCGGTTGTTGATCGCTTGATTACCTTTTCGTGATGCCATGAATGTACCTAGTATACATTGGTATTAAATAGGTTCTTGCAAAACAAAGAAGATAGTAAAATAACGATGTGCAATCATTGGCTACACAGCAGTGTAGCAGAAAATCACGCGAAGGTGCTACACGCGATATACATTGATGTTTATAAAACACTCACCAAGGGGTTTGCCTTTAAATATTATTCGGCTTTTTGGTATTGTTCTCTCATTCGTAAGTCAACATTAAAGAGGCTCCCACGTTATTGTGCTACCACCACAGACTAAAATTGTAATGACTATGCTCGCAAAATTATTTAAAAAATCAGATAAAAAATGTAAAGGATTTTTGCAATACCAAAACTAACACTACTTGTACGTACGTACCTTCATCAGTATGCACAGAATGCACAAGGACTTCCAAACTAATATATTACAACAAAATAGCTAGATAAGCCACATCATACATTAAGCACACCCTTGGCACAAGTCGCCTCATTATAAGCGGTTTTGCATGCATTCATCGCCTGAAAATACAATAAAAACAAAATTAACATACCACGGCATAATTATAAGGCATATCGCATCCATAATTTGAGACTTGATATTTTGAATAAATTTATTTGGTTACACTTGGGGATATCGTTTTTTACTACAATGATAAAGGGGCAATCAGGAGCATCCATATAAATCATTCTTCTCACAGCAGCAAGGCTATTCTGTTTTGTAACTCGACAGCGAAATCCGCGATGAGTTTCAAAATTGAAGTTTGACTCCGAGATCTTGATATGTGATACTCTAATCATCTGGTACGCACTTGCGAAGTGAAGGGAGTTTCTAACTCGAACTTCAATTTTGAAACTCATCGTGGATTCCCCTGTCAAGTTACAAAACAAAAGCGAACTACATATACACATACGAACATATTGATATGTCATTCTCTAATCATCTAGTACGCACTTGCGAAGTGAAGTGAGTCTCGAACTCGAACTTCAATTTTGAAACTCCGCTGTCAAGTTACAAAACAGAATATGAATAATAGCATTGTAGTAACGCCATGTAACTTAAAAAAACAAACTAACAAAACCCTCAAGTTTTTGTGAAGCTAATGGACAGACAGAAGTATGAAAAATTCCATGAACAGATATGGAACAGTTAGTTTTATAAAATGTTTAAATACAAAGTTTTGAACCTAGAGACATTCCTGCCCAAATAACTTAATGTCTAGACTAGACTAGGTGTAGATAAGTTTATTTTCCAACATAAATCGAGGTGTTTTTATATTATGCTAAGTGTTTCCATAATATCGCTCTCATTTTTCATTGTCAAAGAAAGATGGGAACGTAGGGAAATGCAGCAGGCATATTTTAAGTATACTATTACACCTAAAAGTATTTCGCATGTTCACATCACATTTGGAATAAATAGTGCCATATCAATTCGACACGGAAATGAACGAACACTTTGCCGAATCATCCAATATCCGCAGTTATCACTGTATCTCGTACCTACATAGGTAAACGTGTAGTGTACGTAAGAATAGTATTAAGGTATGTTGTCTTTGTGTGAATGCGTTTTAGGCTAAGCTATAATGTAATAGATTTGAGTTAGTAATGGGTGAATATCAGAAACGTGCATTTTTTTTCAACTTTGGTGGTGAAATTTTCTCTTCAGTTTTCGTGAAAAATGAGGACCTGGTATAAGAATAGAAAGTCTAAGCTATAAGAACCTTCAAGAGGTCTGAGAATATCTCGATAACTTTTTGAGATATTTAAGTTCAAAGTCTAGTGTGGCCACCAGAATTGATAATCGCCCACCAAAATCGAAAGTACCCACCAAAATTGAAAATCAGTGACACCAAAATTGGATTTTTCTATCACTAAAGCTCTAAAATCAATAAAATAAAGCTCAAAGTGGCTAATATCACGAATTCTCGGGAATTATCAATAACTTTTATCGTTTTATAAAACTCTATTGTTAAAAAATATAGATATTACTATTTATCATCTATCAATCCATCAGCCCTTGGTGGACACAGGCCTCACCTAACTTGCGCCACTTTGACCAGTCCTGTGCCTTCTGAATCCAGAGGGTGCCTGCTATTTTCTTTAGGTTGTCAATCCACCTGGTTGGGGAGCTTCCAATGCTCCTTTTTCCAAGACGTGGGCGCCATGCGAGGACCTCTTCCCAATGGTCATCGGTCCTTCGAATTATGTGGCCAGCTCATTGCCATTTCAGCCGGCGTACTCGATGAGCTATGTTGATTATTCTTGTTGGTCTACGTCATTTCTGATTCGATCACGTACAGAAATACCGAGCATAGCCCTCTCCATCCGCTTTTTCTCTCTCCGTCCGCTTTGTGACTTTGAGTTTATGAATAAGGCCAATAGTTATAAAGCACGACGTCTCGGAGCCGTATTTCATCACTGGCAACACACACTGCTTGAACACCTTCGACTTCAGGATAGTGTTTTGGACGACAAGATATGACGCAGTTTCTCGAACGCAGCCCATTCGAGTTGAATTCTACGAGTCTTATTTCTCGAAGTTGGACGTAGGTACATGATATGGACATTGGACATGATTTTCGTCTTGTCCATGTTCATCTTAAGACCCACCGATTGTGGCGCTGTTCAAGTCCCCTATAATTTTACCAAGTTCCTCAAGGGATCTTGCCAGATAGACTATATCATCGGCATATCGCAAGTGTATGATGTCACTATTGACCACTATGATACCACGTTGTTTCCATTCCATCAACTTGAACAAGTATTCCAACGCAGCAGTGAACAGTTTAGGAGATATGACGTCCCCTTGCCTGACACCTCTCTGCAGTTGTATAGGGTTCGTAGCTGTGTCGTATACTCTGACGGAAATGGTACCTGATGATTACAAACAATTCAACACCTCGATATGAGAATTAAGTACCGATACCGATACCGATAGAATCAAACGCTTTCTCATAGTCTACATAAGCAACACATAACAGCAGATTATACTCCTTGGTCTTTTGTATAATCTGCCTTAGCATGTGTATATTATGGTCTATGGTTCTGTAGCCTTTCGGAATCCTGCTTGTTTGGGAGGCTGGAATTCGTCAAACCTGCCATGCGATTTGTGAGCACCCTCGCAAACGGCTTACAAACGTGGTTCAGAAATACTATGGCCTTTATAGTTCTTCAAAAGGGCTTTTTCGCCCTTCTTGAAGAACAGAGTCACCACAGTCCTGCTGCACGCTTCCGGGGTAGTTCCAGTATTGATGACGGAAACGAACAGCTATTGGAGCGTCATTAGTAGAGTTTTCCCATCAGCTCTTAGAAGCTATTGTGAATCCGTCATTTCCCGGAGCCTTGTTCTTTTTAAGCTGTTTGAGAGCCTCTCTTATCTTATACAGGCGGCGTTCGGGATATCCTGTGTGTAGTGTCGGGTCAGTTTAGCTTGATTGTTATTGTCCTCGCAGGCAGCTGGAGCTTGAAAGGAGGCATACGACCATCTCTCAGAACTTCAGATTTCGACGACAATATGGTGCTGGACTCGGTCTTCAACCTCGTAAGCTGACTTTGCCCAATAAACAGATCCCTGGCGAACACTTTGAAGCCGTAGTTTCGCTCAAGTGGCTCTTTTTAAATTTTGGTCACGCATAAACGCCACCAAATCCACCAAAATTGAGCCACCAAACTCGGACCATGCATAAAAAAAATCTTTAAAAATTGGGGTCTTAAGTTACAATGAAATTTATATAACTGTTTTATGCGTAATCCAAATCAGTACCTATATTGTGTAGCTTACTATAAAAGCACTTTAAATTAGACAGCAAATCGATCCACCAAAAATTGAACAATTCTTGTCCCCCTGTGCCACCCAAGCGGGTACTTTTGTTTTGGCGGGAAGTCATAGCTCTAATCACATACCCGTTATACTCAAACGTTACCACACTTCTGTGCCATGCGAAATAATAAAACTTAAAAGATCGCATACGCAAGAAAGTTCATGTTTTAGTAAGTTGAACAAGTGCACCCAAGATTTTAGTTTTTTCTTGGACAAACTTTGATCGAGTATCCTGTGATGTTAAATAACATTTTATAATATGGTTTTGTTATTTTTAGATAGTGTGTCTTATGTGTATACTAACGAAATTATATATTTTTCATTTTAACTTCAATTGTCACTGTGGTGAATGAAATTATAACAAAAAATGGAGCTGGGACATACCACCAAACTTGAATTTTAAGGCATTTTTTTTACCCTGATTTTTTATATATACATATATTTAAAAAAACAATGTGGCCCCAATTAAAAGAAGTTACGTAGTTTACTATATAAAAAAATCAGAAACATTCTATCATTTTACACCTCGATTCTCAACGTGGACACGTAAAATTTGCCGATTTGATATTCACCCTAATAAAAGATATCTACTCCCGATCGGCAGTGTTTTATTACTCGATCACACGTCACTTCATGGCGACCCTGCCTTGAGTAAAATGAGAATAGCGCGATCGCGTCGCGGTGCGTTTCTTTAGGCGCGAGTGCATACGTATAATTATAAATTAAATAATTAATTTCCCTCTCGAAAATAATGGGGTCATCACAAACAAAAGAGGAAACAATCATCGCGCAAACGGCGGCTGGCAACGGGAAAAATTCTGCAACTGCAGATACCAGTTACTCCAGCACATCCATCACCAATATTCTTCTGACGGTGATCGTCGTCGTGGTCTTGGCAGCAGTCTTATACATCGCTTGTCGGTTTTATAAAAATATGCATGAAGGTTGGATTGAGAAGCAGATGAATCGTCGGTCCCTACGTCGAAGCCAGACCCTAGCAGCCCTGGACAAGCGTCCAGCCCCCCGGGTCCAGTCAGTGTAGTGTGGTGAAGTTTTTAGTTTTTTTTGTTTGTGTGTTGCGGTAAAAGTTTGATAAAACATACGTTCGCGACTATAAGTTACATTTAAAAGTGACTATGCCTATATTGACTTTAGTATGTTATAATTACAGTGACATTAAAAAAATATTAATATGAAATAAAGCTATGATAATAAGTAGCGTATATGTAATCAAGTGTAATTAATCGTCTTAATAAGATTTTATTCAAAGCGTAAGTATCTAATCTTAAATCATGCACAGAGGCTCACCGAATATGATACCCGCGGACGTATATGGTATGCTTTCGCATACCTTACCTTATTAGTTAGAGATGTTAATTGGATTGTGCAATGATTCTTTTTATTCAATGATAATACATAATATTAGTGTAATCCATTGTTCTAATTATAGATTATGGCAGATGATTTAACTACAATATATGATGAATTGTTAGTAATTCGGAAATATTTAATTAAGAAAGGACAAAGTAGATATACGTGTTCCGTAACTTTAAATAAATTAGAAGATGCTAAACGTTTATATAATAGTGCTCAATTATTGTTGTCCAAGATTAAAGCTAGCGGGGATACTGCATTAGTGACGTCTTTTACTGCTACTTTTAATCAAATTCATGCTTTATATTTAGAAATATCCCAATTGTGTACTATTACAAGCGAGCAAAAAATTAAGTTAAAAATGGAGTTCGATATTCGTACCGCATGTAACTTAATTCCTTTATTGGACGATAAAGAAGAGACCACTAAGAGATTGATTGATGCCGTGGACATGTATGCCGAAATGTTGAATAGTGAGGGGAAATCGCTTTTAATAAAATTTGTTTTGAAAGGTCGACTGTCTGAGAATGCAAAATTACGTTTGTCAAATAGTTATTCTGAAGTTAGCGAACTATTAACAGATTTAAGAAAACATTTATTAACTACCAAATCTTTTACAGCGATTCAATCTCGGTTACAAAATACGAATCAGGGTTGGAGGTCCATTGACGAATATGGTACCGAAATTGAAAAACTTTTTACAGACCTAACTATCTCGCAAGCTGATGGTAACTCAGCGAAATACTCAGTTTTAAAACCATTGAATGAAAAAATGGCTGTAAAAATTTTTTCAAACGGGTTAAAAAGTTCTAGGACAAGCACGATCGTAGCCGCCCGGAACTACGACAGCCTTAAGGACGCCATTCAAGCAGCGAAGGATGAGGAGGTGGCAATGCCTTCCACATCCTCTCGACCGGACGTCCTCCAGTACTCGCGAGGAGGTAGAGGTAAGTACCGACCTGCGTCATATCCAAGACAACGAGGATATCAAGGACGAAACTCCTACAACTACTCCCATCCTAGGGGTTATTATAGGGGTTACCCGCGTGGGCAGGCGCACCAGCCTGCTACCTTTCGTTCAGATCGAGGTAGGTATTATTCTAATACCAGAGCATATAGCCCTCGCCAACCATCGAGGCGTGGTCAAAGTAGGCGAAATATTTATTCTGTGCAACCAACGGACGGAAACGCTAATATTGATAATGTGAATGGTAATAATAACGACTCTTAAAACTGCAATCCGTCTATGCAGTTTTTTCGGGATTAAAAATTACGTTATGACTTTTGAGGGACAGTGCAAATACATTTCATTTTACGTCAATAATAGAAAATATTTATTTTTATTGGATACCGGTGCATCAATATCAGTACTAAAAAATAGTGAATTACCGAATTCTATCCGTGTATTCAGAGACGATACGATAATAAACGGTATAGGAGGTCAAATTCGTTCTTCAGGGAATGTTACTCTTAAACTCAAAACAGAGAACCATAAAACATTTTTTCATAAATTTCATGTTTTTGACAAGTTACCTTTAAAAGCTAGTGGAATTTTAGGCCTAGATTTTTTATCAATTTTTAACTGTAACATAGATTTAGCTGCTAATATTCTAACAATAAATCACAATGGTTACAAGACTTTTCTTCCTCTTTCTAATACTCCTGATTTTAGTAATAATCTAGTTTTACCAGCCAGAAGTGAATCAGTTCATTATATATATTTGAAAAACAATGGTGACAGGAATAATGATTACATTATTTGCGCTAAAGAAATTGAGAAAGATGTTTTCGTAGCAGGAACAATAGTACGTCCTAAAAATGGTAGGGTTAAAACATCTAGGGTTAAAAACCGGTTAGAATATTAAACGTGAAAGAAACCGAAGTAAGATTAAATAACTTTATGCCTGAACTTAATTTATTAAATGAATATGATACATTTTCTTTTCCTAAGCCTAAATCAACTGTTACTAGAGCTGACAATTTACTTTCACTATTAAAATTAAATCATTTAAATAGCGAAGAAAAAAGTTCAATCGCGACTATTTGTTCAAAATATTCCGACATATTTTTCTTACCAGGAGACAAACTTTCAACGACAAATATTTACGAGCAATCTATAACACTTAAACCAAATACTAGTCCTATTTATGTCAAACCTTACAGATTACCTCAAGCAATGAAACCAGAAATTGATAGGCAAATTAAAAAAATGCTTAAGGATGATGTAATAGAGGAATCCTCGAGTGAATGGTCTAGCCCGGTATTGCTTGTACCTAAAAAGTCAGATGGTTGTAAGAAATGGCGTTTGGTAGTTGACTATAGAAAACTTAATGATGTTATAGTCGACGATAAGTTTCCACTACCAAACATCACCGATATCTTAGACTCACTTTCTGGATCCATCTATTATACTCATTTAGACTTAAATCAAGGTTATTACCAGGTAAGTTTGTCCCCTGATAGTCGTAAATATACTGCTTTCACTACTAACACAGGCCAATATCAGTTAAAACGTCTTCCTATGGGTCTGAAAACTTCCTGTAGTAATTTTAGTAGAGTGATGTCAATAGCTATGTCTGGTCTAGCATATGAAAAATGTTTTGTCTATTTGGACGACTTAATTATTTTCGGCAGAAATTTAGAAATACACAACAGAAATTTGATTGATGTGTTTGAAAGACTAAGAAAAGTTAATTTAAAGTTAAATCCACAAAAGTGTCAATTCTTAAAGAAGGAAATTTTATATCTTGGGCATATTGTTTCGGCTGAAGGTGTTTTACCTGACCCAGATAAAACAAAAATCTAACAAAATTTTCCCGTCCCCAAAAATGCTGATGAAGTCAAAAGGTTCGTAGCATTTTGTAATTACTATCGAAAATTTGTCCCGAATTTTGCCGAAATAACCTTACCATTGAACAAATTATGCCGCAAACAATCTTGTTTTACATGGACAGATGAGTGTCAAAAGTCGTTTGAATTTCTTAAAAATTCGTTAATTACTCCACCAATTCTCCAATATCCAGATTTTTCTGACGACAACGAATTTATTATACAAACTGACGCATCAGGTATAGCTATTGGCGCTGTGTTATGTAATAAGGATTTAAGACCCGTGGCCTATGCTAGTAGACCCCTGAATAAAAGTGAACTAAACTACCCTACAATCCAAAAAGAACTTGCTGCTATTGTTTGGACAGTTAAGTATTACAGACCATATTTGTATGGCAGACATTTCACTATAATGACAGATCACAGACTGCTTGTATATTTATTCGGAATGAAAGATCCCTCAAGTAGGTTGTTGAAGTTTCGTTTGACTCTTGAGGAGTATGATTTTAAAATTGTATACGTGCAAGGAAAGGATAATGTAGTAGCGGATGCATTATCTAGAGTGTGTTGGACATCGGATGAACTAAAAAGAATGAATGAAAAAATTTCGAAAGTAAATGTTATGACTAGAGCGCAAAAGAGAAGAATGAATGAGAATAGTGTGATTGAAGAACCGGTAAGACTTAATAAACCTACTGATGACAGGCCTGGCCAGCCAAGAATCGTAGAGTTATTAAGGAAACCGCGTGATTTGGTTGAGATGGTTTTAGTGGAAAAAGATAAAGTAAATGAGTATAAGAAGAAGAAATTAGTAGAAGAAGAAAAAGAGTGTTTTGCGTATGTTCCTAGCAAAATGATGTTATGTGTGAATCTTAACTTTAGGGCACAATTTTCGCGAGCCGAATTTGTGACAAAGTTAGAAGAGTTTTGCAAGAAAGTAAAAATAGAGGAAATTTGCATAATAAAAGATAATCGAAATGAAGAATTTATAAAAGGTTTATGTAAGGAACTACAATCATTAACTACATGGACAGGACCAAGAGTATGCATACTAAGAGGAGTGGAAAGAATTGATGATATGAATGTTAGAGATTTTATTTTACGCGATTTCCATCTTCTACCAACTAGCGGACATGCTGGTGTGCGTAGAATGGTAAATAATATTAAAAGAAGATTCTACTGGCCTAGACTTGAACAAGATGTACTAGATTTTGTTAGCAAATGTCCTAAGTGCCAAAAGTCAAAATATAGTAGGTACACGAAACAACCTATGACTTTAACTACGACAGCGACAACCGCTTTTCAAAAAATTTTTTTAGATCTTGTTGGTCCCATGGATAGGGATGAAAATGGAAACTGTTATATTCTCACTATTCAATGTGAACTGACTAAGTTCATTGAAGCTTATCCTATTAAAAATAAGGAAGCAGTGACAGTTGCACGAGCTTTTGTAGAACATTTTATATTACGTTTCGGAATTCCTCATATTATTGCAACTGATAGAGGATCTGAATTTATTTCTGCTACTATGGTAGAGGTGTGTAGGCTACTTGAAATAGAAAAGTTAACATCTACGGCTTACCACCATCAATCAATCGGTTCGCTTGAAAACGCGCACAAACATTTAAGTGCATTTTTAAGGACTTACTGCGGTAACAATGGTTACCAATGGGCTCACTGGATACCATTTTGGTGTTTCAGTTATAATAATACAGTCCATACAGAAACAAAGTACTCGCCTTTCGAACTTGTTTTTGGCAGAGCTTGTAATATCCCTAACAACTTACAGAATGATATAGTGACTCCCCTATACAACGTAGACAATTACGCATTAGACTTAAGATATAGGTTACAGATAGCTCTTAAGGACGCTAGAAATAATTTAATTGATAGTAAAGAAAAAAGAAAACTAGCATATGATAGGAATATTAATCCTATTAGTTATAAGAAAAATGATTTAGTCTTACTTAAAAATGAAGGTATAAATAAGAAATTAGATAATATTTTTGAAGGTCCGTACGTTGTGCTAGAAGATATGGACCCTAATGTTAAAATAGTGATTAGAAACAAACACGAAATAGTTCATAAAGATAGAACCAAACTATTTCGTAATTAGTTGAAATTAGTTGTAAGTTAAAAAAAAACCATTTGTAATGTTTTTTTTTTTCTTTTCACCCCTGGAGGTGTAGTGTACGTAAGAATAGTATTAAGGTATGTTGTCTTTGTGTGAATGCGTTTTAGGCTAAGCTATAATGTAATAGATTTGAGTTAGTAATAAAAGATATCTACTCCCGATCGGCAGTGTTTTATTACTCGATCACACGTCACTTCAAACGAAATAGGAAACCATTTTACATGTGCATCAATCTGAACATTCGTGCGCGCAGCTGCGTCGATTTCAATCGTAGGTAGGTACTCTGGTTAAAGTATGGGATTACGGAGTGTCTCATATTAGTCAAACAAAGTCACAAAATGGATCGCAGAATATAATTATATCAGTGTTAAGGCCGGGGATAGCGTCTATAGCCATAAGGTTAATTTAGATGATAGGCAATGTTGAAACAATCGTCTAATGTATTTTCACTGAAGTTGATTGCGTCGAAAAAATGCCTTATATTACGTAGCGAAGGTTACATACGTATCGTGTATATAAATACGATTCATTCCACCTGTATCGCCACTGGTGGGGATTTACAGTTTTTTTCCTGAAATCTCCTCAAACTCCGGGTTTTTTCAATTACGAGGAAAGGATTTGTATTGTATAGCAAACAAATGAACAGAAGTGAAGCATTCACTGGAGTAATTTTCATCTTATTTCCTTTTCGGGTTGTTCCAGTTTGCACCAACGAATTTTAATAAGGTACGGGTAGATATCAAAAGCACCCTTTACTGAATGGCATAACTGAATGGGAAAATCGAAATGCAAAGCAAAATGGCCGCCGTCAGAAACGTAAAACCAATGACGTTCCTAACAAAACAGTCTACGCCTATTGGTTGCGCGAGCGATATTCATAATATGTTATATTAGTTATGCCATTTCATCGACCTCCGCGGCGCTCCCACTGGCTGGTGAAAACCATAGAAGGAAAAAAGAAAAACGCCAGATTGACGCAAAAAAAGACAGAATTTTTTCTCTCGTGTCATCCGCTACATAATTATCTTACGCCCGCATATTTTTTTAGTTCTAATTCGCATAAAGTTTTCTCCGCACATCGCTTAAAGTTCGTCCGCATCACCGCTTCATATTTTCATTATACCGCCGCGCGGCTAGTTTGTGATTTCCTGTGGTTCAGAAAGAGTGGCAGCTGCGTGGGAGACTGGTGAGTCGATTGATGCGTTTATCTATTATAGCTTATTTTGTTTATTGCTCCGCACCGCAACGCTCCGCAGCGCAGCCATCATCGGCTTATTTTAGTTTCTTTCCCTTTTCCCTGGAGGAGCTATTTATACGCTTCTCCATTTTATTGGTCCATTCGAGCCTGATTATTGAATCAGTACATAATTATATTATCCCGCATTCATTCCCGCATTAATTTATTAATTTTCTTAGCTTTTGCTTCCTCCATTCAAAATGGAGACTCATAAAATTAAATTGCTTCAAGCTAAAGCTGAGATCATTTTCCAAAGGGTCACTAAATTGTGTGATCAATCTAAAAAAGTATTTGTTACTGCAGATACGCAATCAACAGAAAACTTCATGGCAGAATCGGAAATGATCGATGAAATGCGCCATGAATTCATGTCTATTATTGACACTATAAATGATTTAAATTTGGTTTTAAATCCCGAAGCTGAGCCTGATTTTAAAGGTTTAATTTCGTTTGACGACGCATATACTCGTGTAAAACGTGTCCGCAATAATATAAATTCCGCTATACAAGTGAATTCTACACTTACCATTACGCCATCACAACCAGTGAAGAACATTGTTAAATTACCGCCTATCGTTATTCCTTCTTTCGATGGTAAGCCTGAGAATTGGCCTGTGTTCTATGAGTCGTTTAAGGCTAATATTCACAACAACCAGCAGCTGTCTGACTCGCAGCGTGTGCAGTATCTGATAGGTAGACTGACGCATGGTGCGCAGCAAATGGTTGCCGGTATCGTACCAACTGGTGAAACTTATCACATCATTTGGAACAGTTTGGTAAAGAAATACCAAGACAAACGGTCATTAGGTACTTTCTATTTAAATAATATATTGGAATTAAAGAATTGCACGCAGACAGTTAACAGTTTAAATAGTTTTATTGAAAAATACTCCGCTTCGATTGCCGCTTTAAAACAATTAGATATCCCCGATTTAACAGATTTCATTCTATTTAATTTAGCTATAAAAAAGTTAGATTTACAAACGGTGCAGTCTTTTGAGTTGTCCGTTCGCTCTTCAGAAATACCTACCTCTGAAGAACTTGTGTCATTTGTTCAAGATCAAGTAAAAATATTAGAACGATCGAGTAATTGTAATAGCTTTTCTCAAACTCGCAATAACCCGCAAAAGTCAGATTCCAATACTCGCAAATCTCTGACTTTCATTAGTCAACAAAATACGCAATCTTTTAAAACCGCTCCTTGTGTCATGTGTAATAGTACCGAACATTTACTTTTTAATTGCACCAAATTTAAAAATCTAGATTCTCCTAAAGAGCGTTATGAGTTCGTAAAATCAAAGAATTGTTGTATTAATTGTTTGAGCTCATCGCATTCAGTTTCGCATTGCAATTCGCGTAATGTATGCCATTATTGTCAAAAGAGACATCACTCACTTTTACATTTTAATAATTTACAAAGAAGTTCAAATACTTCATCTGCATCGGTACAATTACACGCATGCTCGCGCGAAGTCGCTGGTAAGGAGAAGACGACCCCTTTGAATAATGAACCGTATGTTCATTCTAATATGGTCGCTAATTCAATTAAACCTGCTCCAGTGCATTTGATCGCTACGAGTGACAGTTTGTCGCCCGCTACTATGGTATCACTCGAAAATAGTAAATCTCGAACAACCATACTTTTGTCGACCGCGCAAGTTTATGCATATAGTAAAAATAATGAACGGAACGTCATTCGTCTGTTACTGGACAATGGCTCCCAAAATAATTTAATTACATTAGCTTGTTGTAATTCACTCAACTTATCTGTAACTCCGCTTTATAATTCTTCTCTTAGGGGCGTAGGTTTATCGTCTCGTCCTATTCATGGTTACGTTGATTTGACAATTGAGTCACGCGTTTCACCGCATAAATATAATATTCACGCGTTAGTTGTTGATAACATAACAGACAAATTGCCAGCATTCGAGATTGATGCTCGCAACTGTGAATATTATAATAGGGTACCTCTAGCGGACCTCACATGGAATACCCCTGGTAACATTGATATGGTCATTGGTGCCCAATTATTCCCATATATTTATTTGGGTAAACAATATAAACCAAATATTTCATCTTCACTTCCGCCCGCTTTTTCGACCACATTTGGTTACATTTTAATGGGAGACTTTCCTTCGTCGTTTGTTGATAATAATAATCAACCCGCTTCTTGTTCTTTTACCGCGATTACATTAAGTAGTCTGGAGTCTCGTCTCCATAAATTTAGGAAATTGGAGGAAATTCCTGATAAACGGTTTCTTTCATCTGACGACACAGAATGTGAAAATTTGTTTTCTAGTTCTGTTGTTCGCAATAGTGATGGGCGATACGGTGTAGCCCTTCCCTTTAGTCGAAATCCCGCTAACCTCGATAGTTCCCGCATAGTGGGACACCGCCGTTTACTTGCGTTGCAACACTTGGAACATAAGTTTAAACAATCTACCGCTTTACGCGCTGATTATAACCAAGTCATCGCCGACTATATTAAATATGGTTACTATAATATCCCGCACCGCGCCAAGCGGCAAGATAAAGCAACGACTAAGTTGCAAGTTGTGTTGAACGTAAGTGCCAAAACTCACACAGGGTTGTCACTTGATGATATTTTACATACAGGGCCAACCCTACAAGCTGATCGCTTCTTACTTTTATTCGATTTTCGTTTATTTCCGATTGCATTAACCGCAAATATTAAGCAAATAGGGGTTCCGAAGTCATATCTTCAACATTTAAAAATATTATTTAGTTTTTCTGGAAGTGAAAAATCACGCACTTTTCAATTTAACCGCATTCCTTTTGGTCTTAACTCCAGTCCATTTGTGGCAATGCGCACTGTACGCCAGTTAACATCAGATGAGTATTCTCGTTTTCCTGATGCCGCTTCTGTCATCCAGTCGAATAGTCTTTATATGGACGATTTGGTGACGTTAGTGTCTGACAAGGACAGCGCTATAAACTTAGCTAACGAGTTAATTTCTTTGTTTATAAGCTGCTCTTTTGATCTGTTTAAATGGGCCCGCAATTATTCCGAGTTATTTGATAGCTTGCCACGCTCACATCGCGTTCCAGTTAATTTTTCTGGCGTTTTTAGTAACTTGAAGATATTAGGTCTAACTTGGTTTCCAGACGAAGATGTATTTCAATTATTTACTACTTGTAGTGACAATAAGTGTACAAAACTTTCTTTTGCCGCTCAACTTTTTGACGTTTTGGGCCTGATATCTCCAGTTATAGTACACGCGAAGTTGCACAAAGATCGGTGGATTAGCAAAATGGGCTGGAATTATACGCCTCCAGAGAATATAATAAAATATTTTTCATTGCTTTTTAAGGAACTACCTTTACTATCGGAAATAAAAACACCGCACCATATTGGATTTTCTAATAACTGTAGGTTGAATGTAGTTACATTTTGTGATGCAAGCCTCAACACTTATGGTTGTGTGATTTATTTACATATAACTGATGAGGCCGTTAATATCATTTTGAGACTCTTGTGTTCCAAATATAAAGTTTTCCTGTTAAAATTGATACGCTCGCTCAATTAGAGCTATGCGCCGTTCTTTTAATGTCCCGCTTAATAAAAACTATTATTAATACTTATACTAACCGCATTTCGTCATGCAATAAATGTTTGCTAAACTCGCGTCCGCTTTGTTTGTTGTCATCCGACCCTCAACCTGAGGTACTGACACCCGCTCATTTTTTAATGTCGACTCCCATTCAATATCTTCCCGCAAATGATCTTTCTGATGAATGTGTTAATTTAAGCGACCGCAAAAAACTGTTACACGTTCTCGTACAGTCATATTGGAAAAGGTGTAGGTCTGAATATTTGCAAACGCTACAAGTCAGGCAAAAATGGTGCACGCCTGTCAATCCAGTTCGTGTTGGAACTGTAGTTCTAATTGACCAAAATGACATACCACCTTTACGTTGGCCATTAGGTATTATCCAGGAAGTTTATCCTGGTAGTGATGGTGTAATTAGAGTCGCATTAATTAAAACGCAAAGTGGCACGTTTAAACGACCTGTCGTTAAACTTTATCCCATACCTACACAATAACTACTAATAATTTTCTTTTATAATTTTTATTAGTCTATTATAATTTAATTTTCCTTTAATATTAAATTAGGATTTCAAGGATCACATCCGTCCCTTGATCCTACACCGCACAGCTTAACTTGAATTTCATTTATTTTCTCTTTTTTCCTTTTGAAAGTTCTCCGAACTTCCAAGCCGGGGAGCATGGTTGCGCGAGCGATATTCATAATATGTTATATTAGTTATGCCATTTCATCGACCTCCGCGGCGCTCCCACTGGCTGGTGAAAACCATAGAAGGAAAAAAGAAAAACGCCAGATTGACGCAAAAAAAGACAGAATTTTTTCTCTCGTGTCATCCGCTACATAATTATCTTACGCCCGCATATTTTTTTAGTTCTAATCCGCATAAAGTTTTCTCCGCACATCGCTTAAAGTTCGTCCGCATCACCGCTTCATATTTTCATTATACCGCCGCGCGGCTAGTTTGTGATTTCCTGTGGTTCAGAAAGAGTGGCAGCTGCGTGGGAGACTGGTGAGTCGATTGATGCGTTTATCTATTATAGCTTATTTTGTTTATTGCTCCGCACCGCAACGCTCCGCAGCGCAGCCATCATCGGCTTATTTTAGTTTCTTTCCCTTTTCCCTGGAGGAGCTATTTATACGCTTCTCCACCTATAATTGTCTCTCGACTTCGACTGAACCAACATTTTATACGAGAGTAAAAGGCTTTTTATGGCACATAAAATTATTTTTGTTCCTCACACCCGGTGCTTCTGAAACCTATATTATATGAGTGTTTAAGATATGAGAGGCAGCGAGACCCTTTATTGATAGCTCTTTGCTGCAGGCTTTTTTTATGTCTGAAAGTGCCAATCCAGAATTTCCTATTGTCTAGTTTAATAACGATTGTTGGTAGAGCTCTTAACTCACTAGTTGAAAACTTACTTTTTGTTTTTTTACCATGATATAGTTTTTGCTGTCGGAGGTTAGTTTAAAATATTAAATAAAGTTACCTTTCTTCTTCTTTGATAATATGTGACCTACGTTAGTAATTCCTTTCTTATGGACATTATATGACAATGATCACTTATCTTCCAGCTATATTTTACACGTCTTAAAAACCAACACCGAAACTAAAAACCTGATCACCTTATGAACAATTTTTATATATAATTCTACACTTTTGTATATTTTTAATATAACACTTGTCGTCTGTCTGAAACGTGCAAAAACTCATATTTCCGGACATTCGCAAACATGTAATTAACTTATCAGAGAGATGAAGTTCGATTTCTATAATACTATGCGATTCTACAATAATATATGCGAGGTTGTCTGGTTTACATGCAAAATGGAATGGGCTAGGTCATTGCGGTGTGCTGGAATATTAAATTCCATACGTCTGCATAAGGCCCTGGTTTCCTGGTGATTAGAATATGAATGCTTGTGAAGTAAGCAAATTAGATCTTATTTATTTATTCTTTATTGAACCTTACACAAGTAATGGAATTTTTAGAATCACTTCTAGCTTGCTAAGTAACAAAATCTTTAGAACGTCATTGCTATTGCATAACTGCAAAGCTCAAATCTGTTAGAGCTTCATCCCATTTAAATTGAACATCTCACTTAGAACGCAATCCAAAAACAAACATAGGTGGGATCAAAATATAACCTCCGTTTTTGCACCAGTTCTTCCGGAAAATTTAAATGTGAACAGCACGTACAGTTCGGCCGCTGTATTTTGGCGCGTCTGAACTTCGCGCAGAAGCTTGCGCCTGCGCAGTAACATAATTCGCCAATACTCTATACGCGGTGTGTTATGTCTCAGTCATACGTTAGCATGTTCGTGTTGTCATCTCTGTCTTACATGCGCTAAAGTTCGCAAAACCTATGTTCAGACGCGCCAAGATACAGCGGCCGTACTGTACACAGAACAAAAGAGTTCAGTATGCACCCCACACTAACAACCAAAACACGCAACCACATCGATTTAAATAATTGTTGAATAGCGTTTTCCGCTCCGCTGGCAGTTAGGGAGTCCTAACTCCTCCTAACTTAGGACCGAGCGTTAGTTTTGCTATGAATTCCGCGCCCGCTCTGCTAACACTACGTGCACACATTATGGAATCAAGTTTACGACGCGACGTCCGCTCATAGATTCCGCTCCCCGCGTCGCTTCTATTGTTTTTGGGCAAACTTTCATGAATTTTGCTTTTTGTTTGAAATATTTCAAAATCTTAAGTTTATGTAAGTTTAACAATACTTGTTATTCATTCAGTAGCTTAAGAGCTGAGTTATTAATAATTTCAACATACGAAGTTAGGGGCCAAAGATGGTTTTTAATAAGAATCGAATATTCGATAGTCTGTAATATTGTTTACAATAATAAAAGTATCCCTTATTTGTGTTTATATGTCCGGGCTATATTTTGTGTTATGAAGTTCTGTAGAAATTTCATTTTCCTTTTTATGGGCAGTCTGAAAGAAATCGTTACGTAGCTGTAGGGAGAGGAGTTGCGTCGTTATATCGCGTTAGTTGTTTTTATTCTTTTATTTTTGTTTGTCTCTTCTATATGCTTTGAGTCATGTAAACAAAAAATAATAAAATAACAAATATTTCTGATCATGTTCTAAGCTGAAAGAAAAGGGAATCGTCAAACGCGTCTTAGAATGCTAATTAAAACTGAAACAGCATCAAATCATTTCAAACAAATGGGATATGAGGCCCTATGTATGTATAATCTTTTGCATGTAAAACATTGTGTGTTGCAGATAAATTTAATCTATATTATTTATTTATTTAAACATTATTGACCACAAAATCACGGTATAAATGGCGAGATTAATGCATAAATGCATTCTCTACCAGCTAACCATTAAACCAAACAGATATGCACGAAAAGCGGTATTAACTACTAGTACTAACTTAAAGCAACAAAAAAAATCGGGCAAGTGCGTGTCAGGCCACGCGCAATGTAGGATTCCGAAGTAGTAAGTTTAGCGACTATTACTCATTAACTACTTATGCTAACATAGCCATGATAGTTTTCCTTGTAAATTCATCATACAACCCATTTTTGAGATTTTTTTCACTTCTCCAACTCTAACCGTTTAGCCAGTATGGACACTTAACTCTAAGCCAAATATTTCGCAAACGGACTAAAAATTTCCAAAAATTTGTGTCAACCCGTGTGTACATGGCCATGATTTAAAAATTATTTAAACCATTGCCGTTACGATACAGCATAAGATACGAATCGTCCTCGTGTTACGGTAGAATTGATATTTAGACACGACACTACGTATAATTTTTACTCTGTTCAAATTGTATTAGTAATTTATATACTAGCAGTGGCTCTATCAGGTAAGTATTCCGCACGTATTCCGTAAAGTCGGCCACATCCATTTTATGAATGACATGAAAGAGCCGGCAGGTATGTCCTATTTCTCCCCGAATGACACGTGGACTTTTGATGTGTGGGTAACATAGATGAACGTGTATAAAGAGATGGAACATAATAATTCATGAATGTGATACTCATTATATTATTACCAGAGCGCGATCTGGTTCTAGCTTAAATTGTTTGCTGAACTATGATTCCTGGGAAAATAAAGGTTAAAAATTTTAACCGACTTCAAAAAAAGGAGGAGGTTCTCAATTCGACTGTATTTTTTTTGTTTTTTTTTTATGTTTGTTACCTCAGAACTTTGGACTGGGCGAATCGATTTTGATGATAATTTCTTTAATCGAAAGCTGGTGGCTGTCATGTGGTCCCACATAATTTTATTGAGATCTAAAAATGGCATCCATGAGAAAACCACATAAGTCGTAAATTTGTATTAAGATGTGCGCGACAAATTGACGAATAACTCAATATCACGCCAACCGATTTCGATGATTCTTTTTTTAATCGAAAGCAGGTGCTTGTCATGTGGTCCCACATAAATGTAAACGAGATCTGACAAGTAGTTTTTGAGTAACTTTGAATCGGTAATTTTTTGTTAGTAAAATTTAGATTATAAAGTTTTATAATGTTAAGATTCAAATATAATAATTATCAAACAAAGTACCTTTCAAATATTGAACAAAAACTTTGATGTCGCCACTACATAGACATAGCGAGAATCGGAAAATTCTTTTTAACGACAAGATTTGACAGATTTTGAGATTTTATCTTCCATCCATCTCTTTAACCTCCTGCATCACAATGTTAAAAGTTCTTTCAGCGTTAGTATAGTTACGTAATACTTACCAACTGTCGAATATCTCACTGTGATGAGACATGAATATTAAATCTCGTAAACGGATGAAATCAGAGAACTTTCCGTGCGTAGGTATCGGCAAGGCTATTCTGTTTTGTAACTCGACAGCGAAATCCGCGATAAGTGTCAAAATTCCTATCTTTAGTCGTTTGAAGTTCAAGTTCGAGACTCACTTTACTTCGCAAGTGTGTAGGTACTAGATGATTAGAGAACGACATATCAAGATGATGCAAGTTCGGTTCCGAGTCCCACTTGAGTGAGCTTCGATTTCGAGTTTGTATTTTAGAGAATAGCCCTCCAGGAGTCAAGACACATGGAGGTTATTCGCTTGGGTTGTTCCGTTATTTTAGTGATAAACAGCGAGAATTTCATTGTGTCACACTCATACCCTATTTTACCACATTGAATAAAAGAAAATTTGAAATCTTATGCATATAAATATATGCGTAAACTCTAATCAAATTATGTCAATTGAACTTGATAATTAAAGTTGACGAATATTATATATGTAACAAAAGGGGTATTCTACGGTGTTGGTTATTAAATGATATTCCTTTTACTTTGCTCCATGATATTATATTTCTAGTTCTCCTAACGTTCACATCAATACTTTCAAGTACTTCAACACTACGTGATCCTCCGTTCTATCTTATTGACAATACCTTCATCTAAATATGACATGTCGTTTCTTATATGCCAACCTCTGCATCGGACAAGCGTTGTAGAATATAGAGGTCCGTCCCTGGACCTTCACTGGAGATTCGTGGCCTCACCGACACGGCTATCCTGACGTGCGCTCGTCCTCGTGCGCGCTTTAATTTATCTTGGTACATCATCATCATGCTTCTTCTATCTAATGCTCCACAAGGCATGCCATATGGTCCTCCGCTTATGATCCCATCCAGCAATACCAGACGCCCTCATAAGAGCGTCGGTGTATCGGGCTGTAATTGGTGTTCGTGGTCTCCATTCTAACTCCTGGGTCCACAACTCGTTGTTTTCGTATCACGCACGCGGCCATCGCTGACGACCCACACGACCTCGTGTGGATAATCAGAATCCTGTAAAAACAGTCTCAACAGTATTTTGCTCGGCTATTCTGACTACATTAACCTGATTCACATTCATTTTATTTTCGTCATTCATCATATCATTATTAATTTACAGTCAAGAATAATTCGCTCATTAAGTCTGATATTTTAAATGTGGACACTTAAAATATAGTGGAGATAACTATGGTTTGGCCATTTGGTTACCAATCTGGTTCATAAGACTACGGAACGTCGCAATTATGTTATTGTCGTCTGGTCCGGATTATACCCTGCAGACACCTGGTCCAGTCTCTCTAAGACTCTCCAGGTACAACGTCCCTTCAGTTCTATGCTGGCCCGGACTCATTCACATTTCTTTTCCTCTTTTTTTTTTTGACACCTTTTTTTTACAACTTTTTTTTTATCATAACTCTTTTTTTTTACTCCATTTTTTTTACAATTTCATATTGTTACTAGGTACTCTTTTTTTTACCTTTCATTTTCACTTATCTCTTTTTTTAAACTTTTTCTCTCTTTTTTTCTCTCTTTTTTCACATCTTTTTTTTCACATCTCTTTTTTTCACTCCTCTTTTTTTTACTCTTTTTTTTTACAATAGCCATTGTTGCGAAACTCATTAAATTGATATCATCATGCAATCCTTCTTTTACTATACCATCAGACCGACCATAGTTTCTCTACGTGACTTACATCTGACTTACACAAGTCTAACGAGTCTACTGACATGAAGTCGCTATTCACCATAACGAACTCGCATCTTATGGAACCCGATAGCAAAAACTTCGAACTGTCAACAATTGCAACAGCTTACTCTTATGCCCCTCATACACGAACGATCGGTCGCAACGATCGATCGCATCGTCAATGGGGCCCATTAGTTTTCAAATTAGGTTTCATAACTTTCAACCATTTATTAAATTTAGAAAAATAAAAGAATGTCACTGTCATTGACTGAAAAACCCTCATATAAAGACAACGTAATTTCGTTCTTTAAATACGAATGTCAGGCAAATCATGCAAATAATTTTAAGAATGATTCGTTTAAATTCAATACCAGCAACAACATTATCTACACGCTCATCAGCCCCATAATCATAGAAAACTTCACAAAATCACCTGTATGATCAAAGTATGCCTGAAGACGGTTGTGACGACACTCATTCTGCCATCACCTAATCTAGCACCCCTCACGCAGCAGACAGGTCCTGGGTCTCTTGGTTTCTCGTGGCTGGCGTGGTAGATCATTATTCCATGTGTCATCGATTTTCCGCAACTGAAAAATAAGTAAGGTTAATTTCACTCGTATGATATCAGGTATCACATTTGGTGCTAGACTAAGGCTACTTATCTGCGATCCGTAGTTACGTCCATTTCCATCAACATGTTCCTCGAAGAAATTTTAGTCGTCACCTCATATTTAAAAATCGACATTCGCGTTTCAGCACATCGTACTCCGAAAGGTCTACACATTGGATGGCTTCGTTTGTTTGAACTGTCACATCACCATATTTCGCATTATCCACACCGATTATATTATGAAATTCGACGATTCTCATTTTATTGCGTTTTGGATTGTTTAATTTCTCATTCCTCAAATGTCATCCGAACTAGTGTCATTCCTCATTTATTTTCCGCATTTGTGGGCAAGTCCTTTCCAACACTTCTGATGTAACAAAAGGGGTATTCTACGGTGTTGGTTATTAAATGATATTCCTTTTACTTTGCTCCATGATATTATATTTCTAGTTCTCCTAACGTTCACATCAATACTTTCAAGTACTTCAACACTACGTGATCCTCCGTTCTATCTTATTGACAATACCTTCATCTAAATATGACATGTCGTTCCTTATATGCCAACCTCTGCATCGGACAAGCGTTGTAGAATATAGAGGTCCGTCCCTGGACCTTCACTGGAGATTCGTGGCCTCACCGACATATATATACTTTTGGACAATAGATCCAAAAAATTAACCATCATAGGATTCCATGTCTGTTTTTTTGTCGCGCCTCATTCGTTTGCCATGCTCATTGCATTGTTGCAAGTATGAAATGTTTAAATTATCTAGGATAGAGAAAACATAGCTGGATCTTCTCCTATTTATGAACTAATACCCGAATAGAAATTAAAAAGTTTTACAAAGTTCAAAGGAAAGTCGAATCACTTATCCTTAGTTTATTAATTGATTAATTATTAAGAAGCCGAGAATAATATAAATATTTCTAGTTTTTGAAGTAATTAAAAAGTTAAATATTCAGGAGTAGATTTCCAAGTTACAGTTGCCTACTTACAAATTCAAAGATGCCAAAGCAAAAATATTTAAATGTGTGCAATTCACACGTGTTAGAAGTGAAACCTTCAAAAATTTTGTTTTCAAGATAATGAGACGAATGTAAAATTTCGGGAAGATGATAATTGTAGGTTTCCACTCCACTCCGCTCCGCTCCACTCCACTCCACTCCACTCCACTCCGCTCCACTCCACTCCACTCCACTCCACTCCACCTCAACTCAACTCCACTCCACTCCACTCCACTCCACTCCACTCCACCTCAACTCAACTCAACTCAACTCAAGTCAGTCTCCACTCATTTCTAGTCTCCACTGGACAGTTAGTTTTCATAAAATTTCAAGTCACCCCCGTACTAAAGAAGTTTTCACTTCAATAAGATTCAGTTACTACTTGGTACAAATTCAAAGATGCCACAGATTAAGTTCCTAGTTAGTAACATAAGTACTAGATATTACGTCTTCTGTGGTGACAGTAACTTTTCACTATCTATTGCTAAAAGAGGAACTTGTAAAAGTATGAAGGAAGCTTTGAAGGCTCAAGTTTTAACGATCTTCAGGTTTCAACTGGTTTAATTTTTCTCTATTTCTTGATGTTAAAATAAAGTTGAGAAGCCTGTGTCCGATCGAATTGTAATTCAAGGAAAGCTAAAAATATCGCGGTAATTTTATTAACCTTCACCTACGTGATTCTTTGTCGATATCTAATATAATTATATAATAAAACATGATTAATTTCTAATACGCATAACTTTAAAAATACCTACAATTTCAACGGTGTAGTCCTTATAATTTCGGAATAAAGTGGCTGTGAGATACGGACAAACAGACAGACATGATGAATCTATAAGGATTCTGCTTTTTTCCATTCGGCTACGGAACCCTAATTAGTGAGTACAGGGACTGCAGGGCTAGAACCCAGACTTGTCATCATCCCTATGATAGCATATGATATATAGCTATCATTACAACTGTTTTAACGCCTGATGCAAAAGGGGTTATAAGTTTTACGTGTCTGTGTATATATGTATATTTCTGTGGCATCGTAGGATTCGTAGGTACCTACCTCTTAAACGAATGGACAATTTTTTGCGGTGTTTTAATCGAAAGCTTGTAACGAGGTGTAATGTGTAATAATAATAATAAAAATATATCATTTATTTCAACCTACTAGGGATCATAATTCATAATACAATATTCCTTGGCTCGCAGATGCATTTTTAGGGTTCCGTAGCCAAATGGCAAAAAACGGAACCCTTATAGATTCGTCATGTCTGTCTGTCTGTCTGTCTGTCTGTCTGTCTGTCTGTCTGTCCGTCCGTATGTCACAGCCACTTTTCTCCGAAACTATAAGAACTACACTGTTGAAACTTGGTAAGTAGATGTATTCTGTGAACCGCATTAAGATTTTCACACAAAAATAGAAAAAAAACAATAAATTTTGGGGGTTCCCCATACTTAAAACTGAAACTCAAAAATTTTTTTTTCATCAAACCCATACGTGTGGGGTATCTATGAATAGGTCTTCAAAAATGATATTGAGGTTTCTTATATCATTTTTTTCTAAACTGAATAGTTTGCGCGAAAGACACTTCCAAAGTGGAAAAATGTGTGTCCCCCCCCCGTAACTTCTAAAATAAGAGAATGATAAAACTAAAAAAAATATATGATGTATATTACCATGCAAACTTCCAACGAAAATTGGTTTGAACGAGATCTAGTAAGTAGTTTTTTTTTAATACGTCATAAATCGTAAACCGCAATTTACCTCTATCAAAGTTACAACGAACTTCAAGAACTTTTATATTATGTTACTTGCTGCTACGGAACCCTTCATGGGCGAGTCCGACTCGCACTTGGCCGCTTTTTCCTTCTAAGGCAGTTGGGTTTGTTTACAAAAATGCATCTGTCATCTGGGCTTCCATCATTGTTGAAGGATCTTGGATCTGTTAAAAACGTTATTTTTATTTTAATACTTTCATCAGTTTTGTTAACATCATTTAATATTTTTGCTAATTTGCTACTGTGTGTAAAACAGTAAAGTCTTTAAAATAATATAGTGCCTTGCTTCATTACCTACCCACCCTGCCCTGTGAGCCTTAATTACCTCTACCTGATACCTCAGTTTCACTTGTTGAGGATCTTTACCCTCGCAAACATCTATGTCGAGATGGTTTTTAGTTTTTAGCCAACTTTACTTTTACTTGTAAGTCAAGTTTGGTGAAAATATAAGTGCTGGGGTTTTTTATTTCAAACTTTTGTTATTAATCTATATTGCTCTTTGTTCATATTACAACAATAAAGTTAATAAAACGCATTCCGTAGACATTTTATACGGTATTCCATACGTTGATGCTACATTATATTGTTGCAGTAAAATTCCATGCGTGGCAGTTTTAAATAAATACGAGTATGTAGCCTGAATACTGAAAATGAGCTATTAAATTTAAACATGAAACATCATGATTTGTCAAAGATAACTTATTAATGTCGTAAAATATTCATCATTATAATTAATGCGTAATTATCGTAAAATTTTCATCATATAATAAAGCGAATGTGTGTTAATTTGTTACACCTTTACACTTTAAAAATATCAGTTCGATCGGGTTATTGAATTGGGATATTTTGGATATTTTTTGTCAAGAGCACAGAGGAGGATATTTTATAAATCCAGGAAATTAAACGCGGAAAAAAATTAGTAGTTATATAATTTTCTTAGAGGCAAAGAACGGGAAGTGGTATTTACAAATCGTTATCCACTATTAACCTTTTAGTAGAAAAAAGTTGCATCTGAAATTCCGAAATTATTTGGTTTTTGCGGACATGGGAAACGATACCTCGATACTATTGAAGTTATTTATTTATTTTATTTTATTTTAATTAATACGGCATACACCATACGTTATACTTCTTTTGGGACGTTTGGGAAAAAATATGAGGGTAAAATTTTTACGATGCGCGCGCACACCAACAGCCAAAAAGCGACATGATGAAGTTAGCTGATAACTGTCTCTCAAGTTTCAACAAACAAACAAAAAATCAAAACATTCCTCTTTATAATATTAAGTACAAACATTAAGAAAGTTAAACGCGTTATAATTTGTTGCATGTATTAACTAAACATAGTAAATTGTATGTCTTAAGGCGCGTCGTCTTTCAAAACTTCGAGACACAATTAAGTCGGCGCTGTGTCAGGCTAACTTAATTTCTCAGTTAACGGATCAGAGTAAACTTTGTAGACAAACACGATTAGTCAATATTGAAATTGTTAATTAATTTAATATTTCGTGCAGTTTACTGCTGAGGAAGTACATAAACAAAACTCTTCCTTGGATATTGTAATTTGTCGAATACTGTAGGTACATGGAAGATATCTGATAAAATATCTAACTGAGGAATATTTGTCTGAGTGTCTAGTGGCAGGAGAGTTTCATTCAAATAACTGTTTTGATGATTTTCACTGATATATTGTAGTAATGTATGTAGTTCTCAAGATATCTGCTCATTATAGAGCAACCACTGCTAACAGTCCTATAGTACGTTTCCTTATTCGATAAACAAATTTCATTAGTATACGTATGGACTACCAATCATAAGTTGGTAATTAAATAAAGGTCAAAATCAAATATTGGTAGAAAGGTTTTAATAAATCTCAATTTTTAACTAACCAAAAACTTTACTAAAACAGTCAAACTAATTGAAAGCTGTTTGTTTCACTTAAAACTTTAAATACCTTTAAATTCCTCAGGTAACATTATAGCAGTATATTAAGCTCGTCAAAATAATAAAACAATTGAATATCGTTTCTTACTTTTTCCCTCCTTTTCTTTTCTGCCAGTGATGTGGCAGTCTTATTGCCAACGCCCCTTATTAATTTATACGCAGCCTTGATTATGTGAGACAAAATTATATTACATAAGATAAAATAAAGCTTCTATTCGTGTACGCAACCTTTCTAACCTTAAGTTAATCCACTTGGTTGAAATTGAACGCGGGGAAAATTGAATGAAACGAAAATAAAACGCCCGTAGCGACATCTACCTACAACTACCCGTAAGGGAACAAATTGTCGCAAAGTATATTTAATATGGCAGTAATATTAATTTATAGCATCTCCCTATTACTTCAGCCTTTTTGGGTTCATTTTATGGGTTATATCATCTTGTTAGAATACCTATATTAAGTTGTTAATAACGGGGTCAAAAACGAATTAAACTAATCTTCCCGAAATTTAAAAGCAAACTTGAAATATCTAAATTTTAATAATCGTCACTTTCACAACCCGTACTGGAAGACATGAATTATTTATTGTCACGGAACTCGCTTCCTACATATTTTTTGTTATTAAACGGCTTATAAAGTGACACTGTCCATTAACATAATAATTTATTACCAACAAGAATAAGCTATTATATCTCGCAGCTCTAATTATTTCTATCGTGTCACGACGACATTGTATCCGTTGTCAAATTATTTTTAACCGACTTCACAAAAAAGGAGGAGGTTCTCAATTCGACTGTATTTTTTTATTTTTGTTACCTCAGAACTTTGGACTGGGCGAACCGATTTTGATGATTCTTTTTTTAATCGAAAGCTGATACCTGTCATGTGGTCCCACATAAATTTGAACGTGATCTAACAAGTAGTTTTTGAGTAACTTTGAAGTCGGTTATTTTTTGTTAGTAAAATTTAGATTATTTGTTCTTTCTTCAGTAAGTGAACGAGGTATTAGTATAATAATATTAAACTTTGAAGTATTTATCAAATTAGTGCCGTCTCTAACTACGAGTAAGAAAAAACTTATTAGTAGTTTATGGCCACTACTTTTTTCTACTCACAGTAGGTAGACTACTTTCTAAAGTGTTCGTAAAAGCTAACTTCTAAAATCTAATCTATCTATTTAATTTAAGGGTGACAGTAGGCATGATTTCAATCTAGATCTGTAGCTCGAGCACGAATGTTTGCGAGAAAGTATTCGTATGGTTAACGTAAGCAATTTGTATGGCATTTTTTCAAAAGCGCCCCTATCGTGCGTGAATGGTACTAAAATGCCATACTTTGACAAATTGCTTACGTTAACCATACGAATACTTTCTCGCAAATATTCGTGCTCGAGCTGCTACTAGTCTTCCTAATAATTTGTCTATAACACGAATGGTTGATTTTTGGATTTAATTATTCAACTCCGTTGTCGAGAAATACAATAAAATTATTATTATGTTTTTCTGGTCAGTGTGATAATTTGTTTTTGCAGTTGCCGTGAAAATCGGCCACATGTCACGTATTTGGTACGTGTTAATTAATTCACGTTAAAGTTGTGAATTCTTCTTTGTTTTAAAATGAACATAAAATTTATACATAGATACACAAGTATCTATTATTTTTAAAAATAACTTATCTATAAACTGCTTCATGATGACGCAACATCTGAATGTAATTTTTTTTTTTACTTTTAGTAAAAAAATAATCAACATTATTAAATTTTATAAACATATACATTATAAACATTACCGTGATAAAATAAAACTGGAAAGAGTAAACAAGCACGTATTTAAAAGTCCTAATGAGAAATGTCGCGATAGTATGAGTTAGTGCTTCCATTTTTTTATTTTTCTGTATTTAATTAAATCTGGGAGCACTGTAGTTATATCAACACTGGTGAGATCCATAAACCGTACTTAGGCTTTGCTCAAACTTATAATTATCCGAACAGAAATAATGGTCCTAAATCAACCATAACATCAGCCGTTTTATATGACTTTTCATTTTTTCTTATTAATTAATTATTCTTTGATGCCGGATCGTCACACCAAGGGTCCTGGGTTCAATTCACAACGAGGCGGAAAGAATGATGAGTTTGAATTTCTGTTCTCGGTCTAGGACTGAGTGTTCTTGTCTCAGTGTGTTGTCCATGGCTCACCAGTCCACAAGTTTAGCAAAGAGAGATCTCCCGCCAGGCGAGGTGTGTTGCTTGAGAGGCGGCCCGCGGCTGAGCCCTAACTGATCTTGTCGGAGCATTTGTATATATACTAGTGATCTTTGGAAACTTCAATAGCGTGATTCAGGTTGGCGTGACGTCACCGTGTGACGTGCGCCGTCGCCACAAAATATTCACACAGATTTAGATTGGTTAGTTTCTTTTTGTCGTTTCGATTGACAAAATAAAATCGATGAGTCCGAATCGTGTCCATGGGCGACGGTCACCACAACATCAGACCCCTTTGATTTTTCGTCAGCCCTTCAAGCAATAACAAAATATTAGGATAAACAAATAATGTTGAATACATTGAAAATTATCTAGCAGATACGGAACCTTGTAATTGAAATGCCGTGTATTTTGAAACATCTCATTTTACCTCATTAATTAAAATTGAAACCTGAATACCGTTTGATATCAACAAGACATCCCAATTACTGCATTTGACGTGTCCATGGAAGAGTAATTTTGAAATTTCGATTAACGTCGTTGTGATAAAATTCAAGTTTACAATAAACTGCCAGCGTTTACGACATCCTTTATTTATGTTTCACAAACAAGAAGATTTGTAATCGTGTCTATTTCAGATCGAAATAGATTAATAGCGTGATCTTTCTGTTTTAAGGCTTCCGGGCATTCAATAAAAGATCTTATGGGATCATGTGGGAACGTGTATCAACAAACAACGGACCACAACAAAATCCTATCTTAATATATATAAATTACGTGTCACGTTGTTTGTCCGCGATGGACTCCTAAACTACTTAACCGATTTTAATCAAATTTGCACACCGTGTGCAGTTTGATCCATCTTGAAAGATAGGATAGCTTACATCTCAATTTATAGTCGCAATACTATTTTATTGCAAATTTTTTTTGACAGAACGAAGTCTGTCCGGGCAGCTAGTTAATATTATAAATGTGAAAGTTTGTGAGAATGTTTGTTACCCTTATACGCAAAAACTACTGAACTGATTTTAACGAAATTTTGCACAATGGTAGACAATGATCTGGAATAAATCTGTAATGTTAGATGTAAGTTGAATAAAAAAAAACGCTATAAATAAACGCTAACACACTCACACCCCCGCAGTAGGTTTTTATCTGTGTCGCGGGTGGCATGGACGACACATAACACTTCACAATAACACCCTGCACCCGAGTACAAATATTTATCTGTCACATAAATATCTGCCCCGGCCGGGAATCGAACTCGGGACCCCTCGCTTCGCAGGCAGGGTCGCTACCAACTAGGCTATAGTCGTCAAAGGATAGAGGGATAGAGATAGATAGAAATAGATAAAGAGTACTTAACGTAAACGCTCCTATTACCGCCAGTTTAAGCTGACTTTGGATGAACTTCAGAAAATTAGATATACGCCGTTATGCCAGGACAGACGTTTTAATTTATTCTTTATCATAATTAAATATTCTATGATATTCAGCACTTAAATTTAGTCCTAAATCACACAATATTTAACAAATAATAATTTAAGGCGAGCGTATTCGACCGTTGTAGGCATTTTGTTCACTGCCCTTTACCCCGCTCCCCTGAGTGTAAACTCGACCGCCACGCCGTGAGCCGGCCGCGCGCGGCTGTGAGGTTAATGACCCCGTGCGTAGCTGTTAGTGTCCGACCGAAGCTTCGGCTTCGGCTTCGGCTTCGGCCACCTTCGGCCAAAAAAGCACCTTCGGCCAAATCTTCGGCTTCGGCCAAAAATTTGCCGAAGGTTTGGCCGAAGCCGAAGGTTTACTAGTTGTCAAATATTGAAATTTACTGAACGATGCTAGAGCGAGACGGAGAGTGTGCAGAGCAGCAGAGTTTCGCCGCGCCGCCGCACCGGCCCAAACGAATCGCAGTTAGTAAACTAAACGAGTCAAAACAATTGAAAAAAAAACTTAACCCTTGCATAATAATTGCAAAATGTGTTTTTCTATTGATTTTGTAATGATGATTTAATTATTAGAAACAGTAACTATTGAAGTTATTGTCAAACTGAAATTATTGTTTTATGTATACTTTCATCGAAAAAATATGTTTTTTATTTTATTTTAGAGAATCTTTAGAATTAGCTGATTAAAGTGCATTTATAACTTTAAGTCTAGTCTCTTCTACTACCTAAGGTTTTTTCCAAATAGTGAACAAAAATGTTCATATTTTCTTTTAATTGTAAGTTTTTATTATAGTTTAGTTTAGTTTTCCCAAATAGGTATATTATTGATAATTTTGATAAATGACTGCTTCGCCATATAATTAAGTATAAAGAGCTATTTTTAATTAAGACTAGTCGAAAAAAGTGAGTTTATTTTTTAATAAGGTGCCTCAAATTGTTACCAAAACTTGTTAAGTTTTTATTTTCTCCAATTGTTACCAAAAATGTTTAACTTAATTATCCTAAGAAATTACTTATAAGTATTTAATTTTCTCAAAAATTCCAAAAAATTATATGTAAAAAATAGATATTGAAAAAGCGTTAAACTTTGCTCAATTATTTTATAGAAATATTTTGTGTTCGTCTGATAATAAAAAAAATGTGACTGATTATTTGATTATTTTTGTTAAAATTACATTAAGTAAATAAATATTTAATTAACATTGTATATTTGAAACTTTTATTTTTGACAATATTTTATTACCTACTTGTATATGTTGGTCACTCGGCTCGTTATTGGGCTAAATCTCTAAAGCTCTCACAATATGTATCTAGTATATTCTGAGATCAAAGTAACTATCGTATTTCTCAAGGTCAATGACACCTTCGGCTTCGGCTTCGGCTTCGGCCGAAGGTTTTGGTGAATACCGATTAATCGGCTTCGGCTTCGGCTTCGGCCAGAATTGCACCTTCGGTCGGACACTAGTAGCTGTAGATCCTACATAGCCTATTATAGTTGGTAGTGGACCTGCCTGCGAACTGCGAAGCGAGGGGTTTCGGGTTCGATTTCCGGCCGGGGCAAATATTTATGTGACAGAAAAATATTTGTACTCGTGTCATGGCTGTTATTGTGATGTGTTATATGTGTAGTACATGCCACCCGCGACACAGGTAAATACTTGTAACCTACTGCGGGGGTATGAGTGTGGAAGGGTTTTATTATTATTATTATTATTATTATTATTATTATTAGTAACTGCTCTGAGTTGGGGTGTAAGTATACTTTATTTTGATTTATTCATTGGAATTTTAGGTGTAATAAAATAAGAGTAATGATAATTTTAGCTTATCCAGTGGAGACTAGAGGTGAGTGGAGACTGACTTGAAATTTTATGATACGAAACTGTCCAATGGAGACTAGAGGTGAGTGGAGACTGACTTGAAATTTTATGATACGAAACTGTCCAGTGGAGACTAGAGGTGAGTGGAGACTGACTTGAAATTTTATGATACGAAACTGTCCAGTGGAGACTAGAGGTGAGTGGAGACTGACTTGAAATTTTATGATACGAAACTGGCCAGTGGAGACTAGAGGTGAGTGGAGACTGACTTGAAATTTTATGATACGAAACTGGCCAGTGGAGACTAGAGGTGAGTGGAGACTGACTTGAAATTTTATGATACGAAACTGTCCAGTGGAGACTAGAGGTGAGTGGAGACTGACTTGAAATTTTATGAAACGAAACTGTCCAGTGGAGACTAGAGGTGAGTGGAGACTGACTTGAAATTTTATGAAACGAAACTGTCCAGTGGAGACTAGAGTTGAGTGGAGACTGACTTGAAATTTTATGAAACGAAACTGTCCAGTGGAGACTAGAGGTGAGTGCAGACTGACTTGAAATTTTATGAAACGAAACTGTCCAGTGGAGACTAAAGGTGAGTGGATAACAAATAAGTAGGTACTTACATACAAAATTGACTAATATCATCTAAATACTAACAAAAAATAACCAACTTCAAAATAACTCGAAAACTACTTGTCAAATCTCCCTCAAATTTATGTGGAACCACATGATACGCACCAGCTTTCTATCAAAAAAAGAATCATCAAAATCGGTTCACCTACAAATAAGTAGGTACTTACATACAAAATTGACTAATATCATCTAAATACTAACAAAAAGTAACCAACTTCAAAATCGAAACGAGCTTTTTTTTCAAAATGGCGGACTTGTAGGTATGCCAGGTTCCGTACAAAAATCTTCAAACCCTTTGGATAAGATATTTTACAAGTATGTTGAGAATGATAAAAAGTATAAGAATAATTTAAAATAAAATACCTAAAGATACGTAAAAAATAATAAAACAAAAAAATTAAAATGTGTGCCATTCACACATTTTAGAACTTAGAAGTGAAACCTTCAAAAATTTTGTTTTCAAGATAATGAGACGAATGTAAAATTTCGGGAAGATGATAATTGTAGGTTTTACTATTCCACTCCACTCCACTCCACTCCACAAATTTTGACTTTTGACTTTTTTGCCTTTTTTGACTTTAGACTTTAGACTTTTTTGACTTTTTTTGACGTTTTTGACTTGACTGTTGACTTTTGACTTTTTTGACTTTTTTGACTTTTTTGACTTTGACTTTTCTTACTTTTTTCACTTTGACTTTTTTGACTTTTGACTTTTTTGACTTTTTTGACTTTTTTGACTTGACTTTTTTTACTTTTTTGACTTGACTTTTTTGACTTTTTTGACTTTTGACTTTTGACTTTTGACTTTTGACTTTTGACTTTTTTGACTTTTTTGAATTTTGACTTTGACTTTTTTGACTTTTTTGACTTTGACTTTTTTGACTTTTTTGACTTGACTTTTATGACTTTTTTGACTTTTGACTTTTTTGACTTTTGACTTTTGACTTTTGACTTTTGACTTTTTTGACTTTTGACTTTTGACTTTTTTGAATTTTGACTTTTTTGACTTTTTTGACTTTTTTGACTTGACTTTTATGACTTTTTTGACTTTTGACTTTTGACTTTTTTGAATTTTGACTTTTTTGACTTTTGACTTTTTTGACTTTAGACTTTTGACTTTTTTGACTTTTGACTTTTGACTTTTGACTTTTGACTTTTTTGAATTTTGACTTTTTTGACTTTTTTGACTTTTGACTTTTTTGACTTTGACTTTTTTGACTTGACTTATTTGACTTTTTTGACTTTTGACTTTTGACTTGTTTGAATTTTGACTTTTTTGACTTTTGACTTTTTTGACTTTGACTTTTTTGACTTGACTTTTTTGACTTTTTTGACTTTTGACTTTTGACTTTTGACTTTTTTGACTTTTTTGAATTTCGACTTTTGACTTTTTTGACTTTTTTGACATTTTTGACTTTCGACTTTTTTGACTTTTGACTTCAAGAAGTTTTCACTTCAATAATCATTTTTTCAAAACAATTTTCCATTTATTTCATAACGCGCCTAAATAAGGTATAACTTCAAAAAAGAAAACTGTCTCTCAAGCTCCCAGCCGTCACGACGAGTCGTTTGGCGACTGACACATGCTCAAGGGTGGTAGCTATCCATGCGAACCCCATGGAGAAATAATAATAGTAATAATGGTATTAAATTTAAAATCAATATTACCAATATAATCCCTCGAGGGGCCCTACCACCAGCGGGCCGGATTTAGTCGCCTTTTACGACACCCATCCGGCTTGGGATAGTATTAGATAATAATTGTGTAATTAGCACTTGACTTATACCAATACCCAAATACTATAATAGTAACTAAAGTATAAAAACGAAAAAATTTTATTATTTCAAATTACAGCAGTGTGGATACTTTGGACAGTACCTAATACGTAATATAAGTTCAGAAGGCGCGCGCGCCAAATTCGAAATTAAAATTAGTGTCGGAAATTCGACAACGTGCGGCTGCGATGCCGATTAGCACAGGTCCTACCTCGAAGGCGACTGGCGCGAGAGTAAAATTGAGTAAATTAACGCGTCGGGCGTTTCGTTGCTCGTGGAAAGGGAAAAAATAGAAATTGAAAGGGAAGTTTTTCAAAATTTCAAATTATGATCAGAAAGAAATATTGGTATCTATAGGACCTATACTGTGGTATATTTTTTATTATCTGGAAGCGATTAAAACGCGAATAAAACGCCATTTTTATGCCAGATTAGACCCCACTTTGTGATTTATTTCTATCCAATGAAATAATTGCTATCGTGTATCAAGTATGAGGGAACGAAAGAACAAAGACTGTAAAATAACATATATTTTTTTTAGAATTGTATTATGTACCATTTATGAACAAAACACCTTCAAAAATACCATTTCTTGGGATAATATCGCCTTAATCTGAAATAGCGGCTGCTTCTATTACCGACCGATGGGATGATGTTGTTTCTATTACCGTTTTTCATGTTTCTATTACCGACCACTGAAAAAGGAACACATTCTCTACTATTAAATAAAAAAAAAACAAAAAACATATTTATTAAGTTGGTGTAAAACATTTGAGATCAATAATTATTATTAAAAACTGAGCTTTCTTCTTAATAATGTAGTTATTGTACATATTATTAAAAACACTATCTACTGAAATTTTATAAGATGGAGATTAATATCTTAAAACAAGGTTTAGTTATTCCAATCCGTTGGAGTTACACATTTTGCCTTCAAATCGCATCATCAGACCCTGAGATTGTCTATGATGTAGGTACTAGTTTTGCAAAAATAAAGTTATTGGCAAAAAAAATCTTAAAAACGGTTCTGATTCTCCTATTCAAGAGTTACACATTTTGTCTCCAAGGGACATCATCAAACCATAGAATGGTCAATGATGTACTGATTTTGCTGTGTAAATATTTACCAACAACAAAATATACCTTTTAACACGGTTCAATTATTCCAATCCGTTGAGGAGTTACATATTTCGTCTCCAATTCACATCATTACACCCTGAGATGTCAACGAACCGTTGAGGTGTTCCACTCTATATGTCCAGAACCCATCATAAGATCCTCACCATGATGTTAATGAGACCACTCTGAAGCAATCCTCTATTTAATACCGTTTAAACCATCCAAATTGGTCGAACATATAAAGAAAAAAAAAACATATACGACGAATTGATAATCTCCTCCTTTTTTGAAGTCGGTTAAAAACTTATGTTTGGCCTATAGAACATTTATGAACACAGAAACTTATAGTAGGCTTATAAGCATTTTAACTAAAGTACGCTACATACCTACAATAAGAGACTTTTATAAATAAGACCGTATGGGTCGGTAATAGAATTAAGTATGAAGATTCTATTACCGACAAAAAAAGAAACAATAACAGGCAAAAATCCATGAGACAAAATGTATGGCGTTAATTGATCCAACTATCTAATATACTCTTTAGAATCCAACAAGTTAAAAAAAAACATCTAAAATTATGTATTAAAAGAAATAAAAGCTAAAATACTAACTATTGTAAAACATCTAACAACGCCATGGGTCGTTAATAGAAGCGACTTATAAAAATTAAGTTTCTAATACCGCTCCAATGTAAAATTCGATTTAAACGACAAGACATGGCCAGAACGGTAGTATTAGATGTTAATCTAGAAAACCAATGTATTATTTATTATAGTTACATATTGGCATGCACGTATACACATTTTATTTATGTTAATTTCTCTTAAGTAATAACGAGGTGTTCTTATGTAGCTGGGAGCACAACACTATGACGCGGAAGTCCGTTGCGGCCACGTCTCAATTATTGGCTATTTACTCTGTTTGCTGATTATTTACGCACACAAACTTTATTATTTTTGTTTCTCAATATACATACCTAAAATATTTTTAGGCTACAACTTTCATGGAATCTACAACATGCCTTAAAATAGTGATTAAAAAAACTGGCGGTAATAGGATACAAATTTTGGGGGGCGGTAATAGGCGCGTTTACGTTATTATGCCGGAAGGTCCACAGGCAGAGCAGTAGTAATTGCATAAGATCATTTAAAATCGATAGACCTATAATTAGACCATCCTTCGTGCTTATTTATTTTTCAATTTATACCATATATATACAATGTACTAGCTGCCCGGACAGACTACGTTCTGTTAAAAGTTTTTATTTTTATTTTAAGATGTAGGTAAGCTATCCTATCTTTCAAGTTGGATCAAACTGCACATGGTGTGCAAATTTGATTAAAATCGGTTAAGTAGTTTAGAAGTCCATCGCGGACAAACAACGTGACACGTAATTTATATATATTATTCTATGATAAAACACAAAGAATATTTGTAAGGATGTCCTCTATAGACTGACCATCAAACCGAACGTGCCCCAAACTGGTTTAATTTGAAAGACATATAGACATAAGATACGAAGATGGTTTGGATTGGTTTACAAAGGTGGAAAAAACCACTTAAATAATGCATTAAGCACATTTTCGTTTTTCGGCTTTTCCCTTAACTACGTTTGCGCATTACTATAAGAATCTTAATAATATCATGGTAAATATCTACCTACGGTATTTTATTAAATACACAAAGAAGCACGGGCTTTGAACGAAGGCTAATATTCTCCGCATCTTCAAGAGTATCAGTGAACAGGACAAAGACTGTACACCGAAACAAACCTCGGGGATTTAATAAAAATGGATTATAGAATAACTAGGGATTTTCTCAAATTCACCGACCAAAAGCTCTCATTAACGTGCATCGCATAAAGTAAATCATAAAATAAAGGTAACAATTTATTGAACTACTTTCTAAATAATTACCTACGAGCTATACCTTCGAATATCTATTACCTTCTAATTAGTTTGCGGTAGATAATAATGCTTTTGACGTGATAACGTCTAATAAAACGATGAGTCGGGCGCATCTTTGAAAAAATGTAGCGTTCCGCGAGAGAACGGCAAAAGCGAGAGAGAGGCGCTATCGGCTACGATCGGCGTATCGTAGTGTAGCGAGCGGCGTAACGAGCAACGGCTCGCCTACGGCATCGGCGAGCCGTAGGCGATCGTAGTTGAGTGGAGCGGTCATGACGTTGTCACGTTAAACTACCGTCCGTAAACCGACTTTACAGACAACAATTTTTTTAATTATAATTGGCTATTAGACAATTTTTGGAAAAATATTTTAAAATTTTCGTAGTTTTATTTTATACCTCTTACAATATTTATTTTTCTCATAAAAGTGTTATTTAGTAGGAAAAAAAAACTTTTAATCCATTAATTTTAAATTCGCGCGAAAATAGTCCGCCATCTGTCACTTGCTGGCTGTGACGTCAAATTTCAATTAACAAAAGTTTACGCTCTAACTCTGAAGATATTTTAAGTGAAAAACTTACACCTTTTTCACTGGAATTGTGAAAATGACAAGCTACAAGACGTGTGCAGTGCCTATGTGTAGAAGTACTACAATTAAACCTGACAAATTGTTTATACCTATACGTTTCTAAATGCCCTCAACGTCGAAAGCAGTGGTTACAAATTAGCACGTCGAGACCCAGAGTTAACATCTGTTATATCAGCAATATTCTTTTGTGAGGACCACTTTGATGTAAGTATTTAGAAGAAATCAACTTAGCCTCTGATTTACTAAAAAAACAAATTAAACCTAACCTAATATTGTTCATAAACATAACCTTTATGTAATTTAAAATCATTAGTAATATTAGTAATATGGTGTCGTTAACGGGACGTTGAGGAAAAACTTAGAAAAAAATCCCCCTGTGACCATTTAGCAAGACTGACCAATTTTACTTTATTAATTTCAGTACTTACAAGGAGGTTTTTGCATTCCGAAACTCGGTAGAGCAAAAGTCAGGGTTACACGCAAAGAAATTTGCGACCATAAATGAATCAACTTGAGGCAAATTCGCACTGTCAGCTTTTGTATAGCCTGACTCCATTTTACAAAACCTCTCAAAAGCAGAAATCAAAATATATCTTATTAATTTTCTCAGTAAATTGCACAGTGCACACGATATAGTTAGTAGTACACGAAGCTTTATTTTTTGAATTGTGACGTCATAACATGCTCAATCATGGCCGCCCGCGTTTCGGTTCTCGTATCCACAGGTAAAAAAACTCAAATCTATTTTTCAAAAGTAAAAATATTTACAATTTATTTTCATGCAAGAAACGTATTGTATAATTATTGTTAAACATTATGCAACCATATTTAACACATTTCATATTTTACCGTGATAACTGTCAAATAGCCAATTCACCCTTTGCCCACTTTCACCCTTTTAGATTACGCCACTTCTATTGCTTCCCTGCACTATAAAATACGAGGAGTATTTTAGCCGATAGCCAGCCTTTCATTAAAGAAAGAATCATCAAAATCGGTTCACCCAGTCGAAAGTTCTGAGTAACAAACATAAAAAAAAAATACAGTCGAATTGAATACCTCCTCTTTTTCTGAAGTCGGTTAAAAATAACACAACCCTTACGTTGTAATAATTTTCGCTTAACGAAATGAATTGCTAGGCTGTAATTATAGCTACGCCGTTGTCTAATTTTGTGAATTAAAAAAAAACTACAGATGTTTTATTCCCACACAAAGTAGTTTTGCAATTAATGTAATTTGTAGTTTCGAGTCACGCAAAGTATTAGTGAGCATAATAAATGAGTTTTATGTTCATGTTTGAAATTTATATTATAACTAGCTGTTGCCCGCAGCTTCGCATACGGAAATTATGTTTTACCTTATATTTTGTACCTCTTGCAGAAGGAAATTTAAAAAACGGTGAATTTATATTGAAGTACATAGATTTAGTAATTTATATACTAAAACCCACGATAAAATCACAAAGGATTCCTCCAGGAGCGGGTATTGAAAAATAAGCAATACTCACATTAATTTGTATTTTTTTTTCTTTTTTATGCAAAATTTTGAAAAACTGAAAAATATATGTTCCATCAATTTAAGCAAGGAACATTTGTGGCAAATTTGAAGTGAATCGGTTGATGTTTTAAAAATATTCCATACAAACTTTCATCCCGTTTCCCAGGGAAACCTTTTAACTTTCCGGGATAAAAAGTATCCTAAAATATGACCCGGAGTATTAGTAACAACTTTACCAATTTTCATCGAAATCCGTTCAAGGGTTTTCATGTGATGCCTGGACAGACAAAAAGACAGACAGACAGACAATAATTCTAAAAAATATATTTTTGTGCTCTAACACGTTATTGAAGTGCCCCCTAATCAAAATTTTTTAAAAATATTCAATGTACAGTAAATTTGCCCTTTGAGTTTTATTATAGTATAGATTAGTAAAAAATCTAACAAACATGAAAATACACAGTTTGGTACTCCGTTGCATGACGAATTGGATAATCTAATGCATTCTGAGTTCATATTAAAAAAAAAACACTGTTTCTAACCATAAAAACCGTAAAACACCGTTTTAAACGGTTTTAAACCAAAATTTTGGTTTTAAACGGCATGGTTTGATTCGTTTTAAACCGACCTTACAACTATAGCTATCATGCATCCATCCCACACTATCAACTTACATTGCTGCAAAACCTTTGCCATTGCTGTGTTCTTCGAAATGTTGGAGGTAGAAGTTTCATTGCTTTGAATATTCAATGGAAATTTTAGCACTGAATCGGCTGTTCGATAATTCGCCTTTCAATAACGTGGCTGCAATTCCAGATGAAGATGTATACCACACCTGGAGCGTCCAAATAGTAAATTCCTCCATTTCCATCATTTACAATTTTTTTTTGTTGGTTCAACAGCGGAACATTTATTCTGATTCCCTTAAAGCAACGTCGTGCATTGGGCGATTAGGCACGGCCATACCTAATTAAGATGATACTTTGTTTGACATCATCAAGCACATGTCCTTAACTATTATCAATCCCTCGTTGTAAATTTCTTCTGTGTATTGTTAATGTATATTCCCTTATCTAGTGCGCATTTGATGCAAGATATCGTCACATATATAATGGAAAGAGAAAAAATGCGCGAAATTGCTTCATTAATACTAACGTAACGGCCCATTTGGTATTGGTTAACTTCATCAATAGAAATCTCAGCACTAACTCCAATCACAGCCATACTTCCTTTCGTTACATATTTGCAAATGTATTTTATAGATTTTACGGAATGGCAAGATTCAACATTGATGTGCGCCTTGAAAGTCTTTGATAGGATTGGTGAATAAGGAACAATGCAACGATTATCAATTTCGATATTTTCTTGATTTACTTTTACAACTGTTGATGTTCGTTTATCTGCAGTTGATCGGCGACGATGTAGCGGTTAGCTATTATTCCCGGTACCTAATTGTTTCTACTACTAATTCCCGTGGATACCGTTTCGAATATTTATACATGCTGAAACAAATTTTTATGTGAAAAGAAAAGTATTGTTTTAGTATTGTCCGCGCATTTTTTTTTTTTTTTTTTTTTTTTTTTTTTTTTTTTTTTTTTTTTTTTTAATATTATAAAAACCTTCCGTGGACTCCAAGGAACATACACCAAAAATTTTAGCCGAATCGGTCGAGCCGTTCTCGAGTTTAGCGCTTAGCAACATCCATTTTTATATATACGGGGTGGTCATGCAATCGTAGGAGATATTTCACCCCCCGCTTCACCTCGCGATTCTCTGCCCGAATACGTAAAAAAAATCTGACCTTAATTTTTACCCAAATTATCCTTTAAAATACATTAATCATAGACACTGCGCTCGAGAAAGCGGTGACCTAGTAACCCACATATTGCAAAAGAACACCGCCGCTCTGTCGGCACACCACAAAGGCACGCCGCGCCGCAAACGCTCGCTTTTTTCCATTGAATCATGCCGCCTAAGGGTCCGTTCACACAGACCAGCTCGGAGAGGAGAGCAGATTTTTATCACGTTGGAAACAGAGTTTTGAATTTTAGTAAAGTTTATTTTTGCATGTGCACCTTTTTTGTCATCAAGAATGCTTGAACGCCCTTCGTGTGAAATAAAAATTGTGTGCTCTTTCTCGATCGTGCAGCTTGTCGGCTCCGATTGCGTGCTCTTTCTCGCTCGCGCAGCCTGTCGGCTTCGATTTCGTGCACATGAACACACCGAAAACAAAACTTGGACTGCGCGGAATACTGATACTGCCTTTGTAGTGTATCCACCCGTCTCCGAGCGCATCTGACCGGCTCCGAGCACATCCGACCGCATCCGCTTTCAGATCTCTTCCAGCCGGTCTATGTGAAATAGTTGGCGGCTCCGTTCCGGCCAATTACAAGCGTATACGATCCGGTCTGTTGAAAAGAAAAAAGCAGGCCGATGCTCTCCGAGCCGGTCTGTGTGAACGGACCCTAAAAGTCGCACCGCCGCCGCACCGCTTTGTCGGCACGTCGCAAAGACACTCCGCAAACGTCAAATAATCGTAACAGGTCATTCACCTAGTGACCTGATAACGCGAGTTCAACGCGCTGCTAAGGTGTCCACACGTTTTGAGATTTTTCGTATTTAGTTTGATATTATTATCTTTGTGATTTATGGATGTTTTTATTAACCGACGAAAAAAAAAGGAGGAGGTTCTCAATTCGACACGTATATTTTTTTTTTTTTTTTTTTGTATGATCACGCAGAAATCGGCACAGGGTGGTCCGATTTGGATGATTCTTTTTTTATTGGATAGGGTATGTCCTGAAGTTGGTCCCATATTTTTTTGAAAATTTTATTCCCACCCTAAAGGTACGAAAATAGGGAATGATTGATTATTCACCCGTTTTTTACTCGGTATTTTTACATGTTAACCCCAATAACTTTGTACTGGATAATCCGATTTCGATGATTCTTTTTTTATTGAATAGTGTATACCTTGAGGTTACTCTTGTTTAAATTTCAAAACAAAATTTTACCTCTATAGGTACGAAAATAGGGGATGATTGATATTTCACCTACTACATTTTTACCTGGTAACTGAATCTATAATTCATAAAATCAATAATTTATTATTAATTGTAAGTATTATAGCAACTAAAAATTAAAAAATAATTACTTTTTAACAAAAAATAAAACCAACGAAAAAAAAACTGAAAAGCAAAAAATAAAATAAACCATTTAGTATTATAAATTAAGATCCGAAATTAACAGTAAATAAATAATTTTGAGGCGGTGCCAAACCAATGAAAAAACAAACGGCGAAAAGTTGTGTAATTAATTTTATGTAATTAATTTTGGTTGTTTGTTTGGCACGGTCTCAAAATTATTTATTTACTGTTAATTTCGGATCTTAATTTATAATACTAAATGGTTTATTTTATTTTTTGCTTTTCAGTTTTTTTTTCGTTGGTTTTATTTTTTGTTAAAAAGTAATTATTATTTCTTTGTTTATTCGGGCAGAGAATCGCGAGGCGAACCACCCCCTGAAATATCTCCTACGATTGCATGACCACCCTGTATAGATTGTAACGTTACTGCTCATGATTTTTACATTTTTATCGCGAGTAATCGAAATCAAATTCCTACCGGGGCATATGATACGCGACATTATAATATAATTCTTGACAAAAAATAACCGACTCGTCAGATCTCGCTCATTTAAGTGGGACCACATGGCAAGCACCAGCTTTCGATAAAAAAAGAATTATCAAAATCGGTTCATCCAGTCGAAAGTTCTGAAGTAAAAAACATAAAAAATATAGTCGAAATGAGTCGAATTGTTGAAGTCGGTTAAAAATAACGCTTCACACTCATTGCCCCACTAGGATTCCCTGTGTCGTGGGTGCCATGGAAAACACACAGAAACAAGAACACACATCAAAAAAGACAGAAATTCACACTCATCTTTCACCGCCTTCCTGGAAATCGAACCAAAGACCATGGCTTGTTGATCCGAGATGGTAACCATTGCGCCACACGAGTGGTCAGAACAATATGGCATATAAACATTGACGTACTATACATAGACAGGCTATCTCAAACAAAATGTGTGTTCCACCGCCGGCTTGCCCTCCGTTCTCTTTTCAAACTAGGAGCCTCGTTTGCACACTTGCCATAGAGTAACTTTAATTCTAACGGTAGCTCACATAAGTCACATATAAATGTTCAAATTTCTATGTTTGAAAATTACAAAATAATTATGATTTTTCATTTTTCCACCTTCAAAAATGACGATGATTATCTTCGTATAATATTGGCTTCCAACACCTATTTTTACCCTGATGGGGATGCATTTAAACAAATCCGTTCTTAGCTGACGTCTCCTAAGCATAAAATCTCCCTGTATAATAATATTAAATAATAATAATTTCATGTTCATCGGTTCAATAGTTTTTTTTTTATTAATTCAGATCTCTGACACAGACCGTAATCAATAAGAATTCTTGTTGTAAATATAAAAATATAGATACTTCTTGCATTTTGCACCCCGTGACATACTTGTAAAAAACAATATTGTATTGTCATTGTATTCTCTTCTTGAATAAAATGTCTGTCGATTTTGTTATCTGAAAATGTACGTTTTATTATAATCAATGATGTTGTTATTATAATTCTGTTATTTCAATTTGCTATTATATGATACAGATATCTTCAACACAGTCAGACAGTGTAGGAAAAAGTATTAGTAAAAAGTAAGAAATAATCATAAGTCTATGCAGTGCTGCCAGGAAATCCAGGTCCAAACTCTGGGTTTAGATATTTTCTTTCATGAATTGCGATAAATTCTGATAAATTTCAGTAGATTCTATTAGATTTGGGGTTTATTCATGAAAATATTAAACGGTTGATCGAAGCGAAATACCTTGAACCGTCGTGAATAAGAGTAAAATTAAACAAACTATACAATTTAATTTCATCAAGCTTTGGTTTTTATTGTAGTTCAATAGAAACACAAAAGTAAAATTGTATTTTTTATAGGTACATAGAGACTATTAGAAGTATTGGAACATTTTACAAAGCCGGTTTTCTTCTAATATCAATTTAATTAATACCGGTATTTCTATAACCGGTATTTCTATTATTTTTAAATGGTAATAATTGAACGAAAATTTATTAAAAGCAACCTAATTTATCACAAATCATTCACTGCAAATCGACACATAAGTCTGTCTGCCGTAATTACTACGTACCTATGTATATTTACCGTGAAAAACAAAATAAAAAAAAACCTGCCTTTTTGCACGTTTTTGAATTATTTTCAATCGTTTACCATTGATTCGTGTCGAAAAACCAACACCATAATACATATAATAGGCATGATGACAGATTTTGAAATACTGTTCTATATTGTTGGGAAATATAATTACAACGTATATCATATTTCCGCAAAAAAATAAGGTTTAGTATAAAATAAATACATTTCAATTTATAAGTTTAAAATTCGCACCAAAACGCTTCAAAGTGTTAGTGACGTAGGGCGTGGTAGTGACGTCAGTCCTCGGGAAAACAAAAGACAATCCGTCATTATTAGTATGGTGATATTCATTTGTTTTAAGGCGTGTGACGTAATTCGCGCTAATTGAGACTGACTGGCGTTTGAGCTAAGATGGCGGCTTGTCGTATTTTGTAGTTTTATTTTATGGAAAATATTGTGAAAATCGCTAATAACAATACGATAAATGCGTGTTTTGGAATCCATTAATAGGGTTTCATTAAATGAATACATAGTTTTAGTGATTTTTACTTACTGTCATCATGCCTATTGGTCACATCACAAGTAAGCTTATTTAGTCCATTATCATGCAAGTGACTTGCCAAGTTCAAACGCTCCTTATGATTTTTTCATTCAAAATGGCGGGAACATTTCTCAATAATTAAATTAAATTCGTTTTAGTTGATTTAAGTTAAGATTTTGTTTTCTTACTGATGATAAAGTGATAACATTATCTTTTTTGTTTTTTGTCGTGCAATTGTGACACGTTCTTATTACGCACGAACGGCATTTTTTCAGTTTTTTCGTAAACAATTTTGACATGCGGCCGCAATGAGCGCAGCCGAGTGACAGAATGTAATGCAGCCGGCCGGCTGCAATGCACACCCCCGTGCCCGATGTTCGCGGTGTCCCTTCTATACGCTAGTAATATTAATTCTATGCATATAAATGTATTTTTGACCTACATGATAGGGTGTGTAAGATGACATTTATGACTTTGGCACGGAATCTTTGTTTTGAATGTGTGAGTATTAATAATAACATAATTTATTGTTGATATATCACACACACATTAGGTATGGTTTTTCGCATATTGGAAAACAAATTTTATTTATTATAATCTTACCATAGAATTTTAAGGTTGTTGCTATTGTTATGACGGAATAAATATTTCTTTCTTTCTTTCTTTCTTTCTTTCTTTCTTTCTTTCTTTCTTTCTTTCTTTCTTTCTATATCTACCCACAAATAAGGGAAAACAATAACAAACATTAAGACCTTACAAGAATCGTAAAATAGTTCATTTACACTGCGGAACTGTATTTCAAGGCAATTTGAATGTGAATTGTGAACGATCTCATTTCGCGTCGGTTACAATTTATATCCAAATGGATGTACATTTCTCAGTAAAACATAAAATGACGAAACTCGTAATATATTCTCTAGTCATAATTTAAATGACGTTTATCCTAAAGTATAATATGAGAAATGCAATTATGTTACCAAAGCGGTTTTGCGTTAGGAACCTGTAGCTCGAGCACGAATATTTGCGAGAAAGTATTCGTATGGTTAACGTAAGCAATTTGTCAAATTTGTATGGCATTTTAGTACCATTTACGCACGATAGGGGCGCTTTTGAAAAAATGCCATACAAATTGCTTACGCTAACCATACGAATACTTTCTCGCAAATATTCGTGCTTGAGCTACTGGCGAGTACCACAGTGTAATGTTTAACAGTCCGCTAGCAAAATTGCGGGGTGGTGGGGGGTGAGACGGGCTCCCAGATCTCTAAAAGGGTTTGGGGAAAAACGCAAAGGGTATGAATATATTCCTCTGTCTTTTGTATGGATGTTTGTTGCATGCAAAGACTGCTGAACAGATTTTCATTAAATTTAGCTAACAGGTAGATATACTATTATTGATTAGTTAAACACAATCGCAATAAAATTATGATAAGTATCGGTAAAATTATGAATTTCTGGAATCTTTTTTCTTTTTAGTATCAAGAACACAACTTCGATTCACAAACATAAAATAATTACCTGATTAAATTTTAATTATAAATCCGTGATTTGATCAATTCTCTAATAGTCCAGTCATCTTAGGAATTCACTGCGGAATGAGAGATACCCAGCTGATTTTTTTGTATAAAGTTGTATTTTGGCATTTTAAAACTTGTCTCAAAACCTGCATATGGTAGGGTGACCGCGTCTATTAAAAATTTGAGGACAAAGGTCACAAAAATCGGTTTTTTGCAAATATCCCATTTCCTATGAGTTTTTCGCTATTTGTATCTTCATCAATATTGTAGAAAATTTAATTCCCTAGAACTTTTGTTCCAAAAATTTTTTATACGTTGAATCGTTTTTGAGATAGATGGCGGAGAGCGCGCGGTTAGAGCACAATGTAAGGTCAACCGGTACAGTCCCGGTCAAAATATGCTATATTAAGTTTATTAATTCTATCTATCTAACAGCCTTTTAAAGTCCACTGCTGGACATAGGCCTCCCCTAATTAGCGCCACTCCGACTGATTCTGGGCCCTCTTGAGTCCACATCGTTCGAAGGACAGATAACCAATGGGGTTGCAAAGTCCTCGAGTGGCGGCCACGTCTCGGTAAAAGGAGCACTGGTCGCTTCCCGACCAGGTGGACTGATGACCTAAAGAAGACAGCGGGAAGCCGCTGGATTCAGAGGGCCCAGGACCGGACGGAGTGGCGCCAATTAGGACGGCCTATGTCCAGCAGTGGACTTTAAAAGGCTGTTAGATAGATAGAATTAATAAACTTAATATAGCATGTTTTGACCGGGACTGTACCGGTTGACTTTACATTGTGCTCTAAATGCGCGCTCTCCGCCCTCTATCTCGAAAACGATTCAACGTATAAAAAAATTTTAAAACAAAAGTTGTAGGGAATTTAATTCTGTACAATATTGATGAAGATACAAATAGCGAAAAACTCATAGGAAATGAGATATTTGCAAAAAACCGATTTTTGTGACCTTTGTCCTCAAATTTTTAATAGACGCTGTCACCCTACTATATGCAGGTTTTGAGACAAGTTTTAGAATGCCAAAATACAACTTTATACAAAAAAATCAGCTGGGTATCTCTCATTCCGCAATTCTTACCTAATTTTGACTAAAATGACTGGACTATAAGGGATTTTCTAGTGAAATGCGAAATTCTTTAGTGAAATGTCATCTTGTCGTCGAATCTTGATGAATTCGATCAAATCCCTTAGGGAATTCATCAAATCACAGATTACCCTACTATCATTTCCAGATTATCATTTCCCTGCGACATTTACGCTATGTCGACTTTTCTTCCTACTTTATGTCATACATACATAATGACAACTGTAAATGCTTAGACTGTGGTAGCCGTGTGAAGTTAAAGCGTAATAAATTATGCTCATTGCAATCTTCTTGCAACAGAAACCGAGGAAATCATTATCTATGAAAATGTTATGTTATAACTCAGTAACGAGTGTGTTTGTACGCTAAGGCTGTATTCAGATGTAGCTGTTTTCTATGTTTGCAGGACGTAGCGCAGTCATACGTAACATTGCGGTTGAACACATTTTATTTATTAGTATTTCAGTTGTGTGAACCACATTTTACAGTCCATATAACAATGAATATGAATTTGAATTTTGAAATTAATTTTAAAGGTCCACATTACATTTCTTTCATGGATTACACTTAGGAAACAAGTGGATGTTCTGTAGATGGTACCAACCCACAACACTATATACTTTTTTTATTTGATTGGTGTAAAAAATAGATAGTAAATGCATTTTCTTTTTTCTGCCACACAACAATTTTAATTTTTGCGTTAATGAATGTCTCTATTTCAATATTTAATAAAGTACTCCGTGGCTATGAGTGTGTAAATGCTTATTTAATTTAGTCGCTGTCGATAATGTCCGTAACTTAATATCGATAAAACTATTTTCCACAAAAATATTTCCCAACGAAAGCACAGTTCTCCTCGAGAAAGTAATAACTTAGCAAGCATTTTCTCCGTAAAAAATATTTTTGGCGAGAAACAGAGCGAAAATAACTTATCTCAGATTGAAAAAAATCTCAACCTGTACTCCTTTATTTTTTACTTATAACCCTCGATTCAGAAAACCTACTATTTAAGCTAACACGAAACTAGTTAGCTTTATGGACTATATTTAACACAATATGAGATTTTAGAGAAAATTTATTTATCTAAAGAATTATAAGTTTTTCTCTATTGGAGTTCATTGTTTGATGCTCAAAGTTATGATTATAATTTTAAAAGCGTGTATCTCCAAAAAACCGGGCAAGTGCGTGTCAGGCCACGCGCAATGTAGGGTTCCGATGTAGTGAGTTTAATGACTATTACTCATTAACTACTTATGCTAACATAGCCGTCATAATTTTCCTTGTAAATTCATCGTATAACCTATTTTTGAGAATTTTGTAACTTGTCCAACTCCAACCGTTTAGCCAGCAGGGTTAGAGTCAAGTGTCCTCCACTTGACTCTAACCAAAATTAGCACTTTAAACCCAAATATTTCGGCAACGGACCCCTAATTCCAAAAATGGTCTTAGAAAACAAATAATATTTTTTGAAGACCTTTTCAATGATACACACACTATAGAGTACGCAACGAATAAAAAAATTGTCCTCACGTTGCCTGAAAACCATGTTTTTCAATATTCTACGATTCTGGAGTTTTAATAAATATGTATATCCATGCCAAATTACAGCTTTCTAGCACAAAGGGTCTCGGCGCTTTGCTTCGGACAGACGGACGGACGGACAGACGGACAAACTAGTGTAGTTGCGTCTATCAAGGAGGGAAGTATGTCATAATTATATTATTTTGACTCAATTTTAGAGAGCTGGTCGCACGTGGTAGTAAATTCTCTGAAAAATAAATACTACTACTAATCCACAAATTCACATAATAAATAATAATAAAAAATTATAAAAGTTACGTAACTCAATCATAATATTGTCGTAATAAAACCTTTAAGAAAAGTTTCCATTATAAGAAATAATAAATCCTTCCAATCTGCAATTTTTATAGAAAAGAAATTGATCGAGGTACTACACCTCGTTACCTTGTTGCCTTCTATTTCAGCGCCTTTCTATAACCAAGTCATATTTTCATCTTATAAACTTTAACACAGGCTTTAGAAGTAGTCTGGCGTTTAGTGATAAGAGGCGATGTGTGCCTAGTATATTCTAACGCCAACGAAGTGGAAAATAAGAGACGTATGGGAATTTAAATACAAAAATATTATCGGTGAAAAATATTTTTATGACGATGATGATAGTAAAAATACATCGAACATTAATAATCGTTACATAGATAGATAGATAAACTTTTTATTGTTTGTCACAGAACGTGCAGAAAAATAAAACAGATAAACAAAACAATATCAAGTGGCTTTATTGCTGCATAGCGATTTCATACTGCCAACCTAGCAGGTAGAAATAAAATTATGATATTGAAGGTGACCTAGTAGCTATGATATTATAGGTAGACGAAATAAGAACAAAAGATAAAATTATGAACTTTTAGTAGCGTGCTGCTAGTTACTCCAATGAAACCAAAACTAAAAATTAAAGCGAATGATTTTTGAAGTGTTAGTTTGCCAGTTTAGTAAAGTAAGCTTGAATGAATGAATGAATGAATGAATTTGCTGAAGAATGCGTACATATTAGGTCATTAACAGTAGGTACATTCAAATCCAGCACACTGCCGGTGTAAACGCTGTACAAATGTCAAAATAAATTACAAAACAAGTAAAAGCTTTCAACTCCAGGATGGATAGAATCACTTACATCCTCTTAAGGCCGATCTAGCTGCTCCATGAATTTGGTGGTGATTCATCTCTTAGCTCACTTTGCAGATTAGATATCCCTCTAGCAAGAATTACGATGTTACAATGAACTCAAAATTGATTTCAGTATTCTAACATCGCTTGATGCTGAAATATATGCTACTCTACTATAGATAATGTTCCTAAAATTATAAATGTAGTAGAGAAGGAATAAAAATATGAATCACAAAAATTTTCAAGATCTAAAAAGTGGGAGAAGAAAAATGGTTGTCTGTAAAGTCGGTTTACGGACGGTAGTTTAACGTGACAACGTCATAACAAAGCTCCGCTCCGCCCCTCACCGCTCCGCTCCACTCCACTCAACTACGATCGCCTACGTTATCGGCTACGATTCGCCGATCGTAGCCGATAGTGCCTCTCTCTCGCTTTTGCCGCTCTCTCGCTGGCGGAACGCTACATTTTTTCATAGATGCGCCCGGCGCTCATCGTTTTAATAGACGTTATCACGTCAAAAATCACAGTACCAAAAAAGAAATAGATCTCAGATGGAGCATTCATCTATACTAATATTTTAAAGCAGTGTTACCAACTCTTAAAAAATATTTACCCCTAAAACTAACTCAAAAACCCCTAAAATCGGCCAAATTTCTTGGAAATCCCCCTAAAATTTTTTTTTTGGAAAAATAGTAAATATTAATTAAAAATATATGTTTATTTATAAATTATGCATGTATTTCTATGCCTTTAGTAAAATGAATTGTAATATAAAATACGGTGATAATAATAAACTTTTTGTTTCTTCATTCATTGCCATTTGGTTAATTAATTGGAGTGATAAATTCTTAGTAATAAATCAATTCCTAGTACAATATCGATTTATTTTATAAGGTAAAAAGGATTTCTCTTTTTCCAGATTGCAGATTAATCTATCCTATTTTTAAATGCCAAAAGACCCAGTCTCCTATGATTGGCTAATTTGTTCCAGGGCTTCTTACATCTTTATTTTGATCAATAAATAACAAATATGAAGTGTCACAAAAAAACCCCTAAAAATAACCCTAAACATATTAGACCCCTAAAAAAATCCCATTTTACATATTTACCCCCTAAATTTGGGGGGAAAACCCCTAAGTTGGTAACCCTGTTTTAAAGCTGAAGAGTTTGTCTGTTTGATTGAACGCGCTAATCTCAGGAATTACTGGTTCGAATTGGAAAATTATTTTTGTATTTGATAGTCCATTTATCGAGGAAGGCATTGCTTTATTCACTAACTAGCTTTTGCCCGCAGCTTCGCCCGCGGTAGAGATCGATTTTTTACAATTCCTACTTACTTTTAGATTTAGTTGCCTATGACTTAAGTAATTTACATGTATCATTTGATAGCGTGATTCAGAACTTGCAAATGAATTTTACTAACGCCATCTATTAACAACACCCGGAACTAAATATCTAGCAACTAACAAAATATCGATCTTCCCATGGGAATGAGATGTTTTACCGCGGTAAAAAGTAGCCTACGTTACTCTCCACCCTCCTCACTATCTCCACACACAAAAACCATACCATATAACAGCTTCGTTGCGACGTTAAAGACGGACAAACAAACAAAAAAACAAACACACTTTCACATTTATAATATTAGTATGGATTGCAACTCAGCGATAGCGATGTGTTTTTCGTAACTTTAAAATGAACTATAATCAATAATCATCCAACTTAATTAAACGCTAACACACTCATACCCCCGCAGTAGGTTTTTACCTGTGTCGCGGGTAGCATGGACAACACATATAATACATCACAATCACTTCCATGATCCTCATCATCCCAAGTACAAATATTTATCTGTCACATAAATATCTGCCCCGGCCGGGAATCGAACCCGAGACCCTTCGCTTCACAGGCAAGGTGGTTACCAACTAGGCCACAGGGTCGTCAAATTATATGTACGTAGGTATGTAATATTTGTAATTGCAATTTTCATAATTAAATAATTTAAAATTAAATATGACTTTTTGACCCTACGATCGCAGTTAATGTTAAAGTTTACCTCATTCAATTTTATTGGTATATATTTTACGATCTATTATGTACTATTATGTCTTCTGTGCTATAGGTAACATAGAGGAGATAATTAGGATGCCTGTTAAATTAGGCGGATATTTATTATTTTCTTCTGCCTTCCTTAATTTTGGACCAGAGCCAATATTGTCAATGCGTTTGTTTGTCAGATCGACGACCTAATTTTGTTTCCTGATTTATCGGTAATTTACTCATATTATCTAATAAATCAGTCAAAATAAGTCATAAATATAGTTCAGAACGCAATTAAATAATTAAATTGATAAATAATTCATTACACATATTCTCTTTCACAAGTTTATCGCAATTCATGAAAAAATTTTCGTCGCCTTTTGAGTGGCAGAATAAATCCATGAGCTGGGAAAATAATTATTAAGTTTTGAGTCTAAAAATAAGCTGTCTACTCTTTGAGAAAGTATTAGTGAAATCATCATTTAAACAGATTAGGGAGAATAGACATATTCGATTCAATACCTTCTGTCACAAAAGTTTCAAGATAAATTATTTATACCGATGTTATTAGACAACGGTATACTGAATTACTTTATTAACAAAGCCTTAATATATTTCTATAGCAACAATGAAGTGAAATCCCAAATGAAAATGTTATCTAGCCCCGACCAGACAACAAAATAATTAAAACTATATAAAGAGATGAGAAGATAAACAGCTGTAGAACAAAGTTGATTACCTAAGGCTGCTATTTGAAGTAAATTACGAAGTCGCGTGACGGCTAACTTATCAGGCTGTTTCGGTCAATCGTAAATGATCGATAGAAGTAATTAAAGTAATTAAATTCAAGAAAATCTGTAATTTAAAAAAAAACCGACAGTTTGCTTTGTACCCACTAGTTTTATTTACATTAAATAGCTATGTTTGAACAGTCGATTATGTCACCTTTCAAACAAAAAAAACTATATCAAAATCGGTTCATCTGTTTAGGAGCTACGATGCCACAGACAGACATACAGATACACAGACACACAAATACACAGACACGTCAAACTTATACCCTTCTTTTTTGTCGTCGGTTTAAAAGAAAAATATTAGTAGTCGCCCACGGACTTAAAAAAAAGACGGACGTAATCCCAAGAACAAATTCAGTGAAGCACCCAAAGGAATACCAACTAAGTATTCGTACAAGTACACACACCCACACATTGACACCATACGGCTACGACATTGACACCATCGCGAATCAAAAATTACAAAATTACGCACACATGGTAAGCGAGCTGTCAGCTGTCAGCTTCACTCTCGAATAGACAAGGTTACGTCCGTTCTTTTTTATGTCCGTGTAGTCGCCTAATAGATCGACCGAGTGACGTAGAAGTGGGCGCCGCGGCCGGGGCGGCTGGTAGTTGGAACAGTGACAGTGTGGTATACATTTTGTAAGTGTTTAAGGAAGCAATGGGTTTGGATTGTACAATTTGTTCATGGTGTCGTCGGTTCCAGTTATCAATAGATAAGAGTCGTTAGGGCACTACCCCCACTGCCAATCCGCACTGGAGCACCGTGGCGAAGCATGGTTTAGACCTCAATCACGAGGAAATACCATATTTGGGCCATTACTGGCGTCAAGCCAAGAAGACGACTGATCCACTAAGAACATTTTATTGAGCTTTCAATCTATCTATATATATAAAATTGAAAAGCGACACACCGCTGATTAAACAAAAAATCTCAGAAACTGCCGAACCGATTAAGATGAAATTTGGCAGGGAGATAGTTTATGCTAAGGAGACGTCCACTAAGAACGGATTTTTGGAAATTCATCCCCTAAGGGGTACAAATAAGGGTTAGAAGACACTTTCATACAAACCAACTTTCTTAGTTTTAGATTTATTCATTTGAATTTTTTTATGTAGGTTTATAGTAATAAACAAAAGTTAACTTTAATATATTTTTTTGGAAAATCATCCCTTAAAGGGTTAACTTACTGAATTGAACTTAGTAGGCAACTTCGTCATTTTTGAAGTTAAAAACATGAAAATTTACATATTAGCTCCAGACTAGAAACAAAATTTGTAAGTATTATGTTTTTTTGGAAAATCATCCCCTAAAGGGTTAATTAAGAGTGCGAAAGTTAGTATGGACACTTCGTCAGTTTTGAAGTACGAAGGGCGAAAATTTGTATATAAGCTTATAGTTAGACACAAAAAATAACTGTTTCACTATTTTCTCGAAATTCATCCCCTAAAAATAGGGGTTGGTAGTCAACTACATACAAATCAACTTCGCCAATTTTAGAGTTATAAATATGAATTTTTTTATGTACGTTTATAGTAATAAACAAAAGTTAACTTTAACAATTTTTTTCGGAAAATCATCCCTTAAAGGCTTAATTTAGTGAATTTAATTTAGTATGCAACTTCGTCATTTTTAAAGTAAGAAGGGTGAAATTTTGTATATAAGCTTATAGTTAGACACAAAAAATAACTGTATCACTATTTTCTCGAAATTCATCCCCTAAAAATAGGGGTAGGAAGCCATTTACGTATAAATCAACTTCGTCAGTTTTAGACTTATAAATATGAAAACTATTATGTAAGTTTATAGTTGTGAACAAAAGTTAATTTTAACACGGTTTTTTGGAAAATCATCCCTTAAAGGGTTAATTTAGAGAATTTCATTTAGTACGCAACTTCGTCATTTTTAAAGTTAAAAACATGAAAATTTATATATTAGCTCCAGATTAGAAACAAAATTTGGAAGTACATATTACGTTTTTTGAAAAGTCATCCCCTAAAGGGTTAAATAAGAGTGTGCAAATTAGTATGGCAACTTCGTCAGTTTTGAAGTAAGAAGGCTGAAATTTTGTATATAAGCTTATAGTTAGACACAAAAAATAACTGTAGCACTGATTTCTCGAAATTCATCCCCTAAAAATAGGGGTTGGTAGTCAACTACATACAAATCAACTTCGCCAGTTTTAGAGTTATAAAATATATGATTTTTTTTTGTAAGTTTATAGTAATAAACAAAAGTTAACTTAGAATTTTTTTTTTCGGAAAATCATCCCTTAAAGAGTTAATTTAGGGGAATGAACTTAGTAAGCAACTTCGTAATTTTTAAGTTAAGAATGGACAGAGAGCAGGAGAGGGAGAAGGAGCGGAAGAGGGAGATAGAGAGGGACAGGGAGCGGGAGAGGGAGTGGGAGCGGGACAGAAATCGGGAGAGCGGGTGTGGGCGGGAGAGGGACTGGGAGCGATAGAAGAAGAGGGAGAGGGATATGAAGTGGGAGAAAGACCTCGAGCGGGAAAGGGAGAGGGAGAGGGATATGTGGTGGGAGAAAGACCTCGAGCGAGAAAGGGAGTGGGACAGGAAGAGGGAGAGCGAGGGGAAGTGAGACAGGGAGCGGGAGAGGAAAAGGGACAGGGAGCGGGAGAGGAAGAGGGCAAGGGGAGAGAGGGAGATGGAGAGGGAGAGGGAGAGGGAAAAGAAAAAAAGTTAATGTTGTTTACTATTCCAAACCCGCTCCCGGAGGAATGATCTGTGATTGTATCGTAAGTTTCAGTATGTAAATTCCTAAATATAAGTACTTCAATATAAACCTAATAAACCTAATTTAAATAACCTGTTTTTAAATTTTCTTTTGTAAGGGATACTGAATAATATGATAGGCATAATTTCCGCGAGTGAAGCTGCGGGCAACAGCTAGTCTATATATATAAAATTGAAAAGCGACACACCGCTGATTAAACAAAAAATCTCAGAAACTGCCGAACCGATTAAGATGAAATTTGGCAGGGAGATAGTTTATGCTAAGGAGACGTCCACTAAGAACGGATTTTTGGAAATTCATCCCCTAAGGGGTACAAATAAGGGTCAGAAGACACTTTCATACAAACCAACTTTCTTAGTTTTAGATTTATAAATTTGAAAATTTTTATGTAGGTTTATAGTAATAAGCAAAAGTTAACTTTAGTATATTTTTTTAGAAAATCATCCCTTAAAGGGTTAATTTACTGAATTGAACTTAGTAGGCAACTTCGTCATTTTTGAAGTTAAAAACATGAAAATTTACATATTAGCTCCAGACTAGACACAAAATTTGTAAGTATTATGTTTTTTTGGAAAATCATCCCCTAAAGGGTTAATTAAGAGTGCGAAAGTTAGTATGGACACTTCGTCAGTTTTGAAGTACGAAGGGCGAAAATTTGTATATAAGCTTATAGTTAGACACAAAAAATAACTGTATCATTGTTTTCTCGAAATTCATCCCCTAAAAATAGGGGTTGGTAGTCAACTACATACAAATCAACTTCGCGAATTTTAGAGTTATAAATATGAATTTTTTTATGTAAGTTTATAGTAATAAACAAAAGTTAACTTTAACAATTTTTTTCGCAAAATCATCCCTTAAAGGGTTAATTTAGTGAATTTAATTTAGTATGCAACTTATTCATTTTTGAAGTAAGAAGGGTGAAATTTTGTATATAAGGTTATAGTTAGACACAAAAAATAACTGTATCACTGTTTTCTCGAAATTCATCCCCTAAAAATAGGGGTAGGAAGCCATTATATTATATTTACATATAAATCAACATCGTCAGTTTTAGACTTATAAATATTAAAATTTTTATGTAAGTTTATAGTTGTGAACAAAAGTTAGCTTAGATTTTATTTTTTTCGGAAAATCATCCCTTAAAGAGTTAATTTAGGGGAATGAACTTAGTAAGCAACTTCGTCATTTTTTAAGTTAAGAATGGACAGGGAGCAGGAGAGGGAGAAGGAGCGGAAGAGGGAGATAGAGAGGGACAAGGAGCGGGAGAGGGAGTGGGAGCGGGACAGAAATCGGGAGAGGGCGCGGGTGTGGGCGGGAGAGGGACTGGAAGCGATAGAGGAAGAGGGAGAGGGATATGAAGTGGGAGAAAGACCTCGAGCGGGAAAGGGAGAGGGAGAGGGATATGTGGTGGGAGAAGGACCTCGAGCGGGAAAGGGACAGGGAGTGGGACAGGAAGAGGGAGAGCGAGGGGAGTGAGACAGGGAGCGGGAGAGGAAAAGGGACAGGGAGCGGGAGAGGAAGAGGGCAAGGGGAGAGAGGAAGATGGAGAGGGAGAGGGAGAGGGAAAAGAAAAAAAGTTATTTTTGTATACTATTCCAAACCCGCTCCCGGAGGAATAATCTGTGATTGTATCGTAAGTTTCAAATTCCTAAATATAAGTACTTCAATATAAATGAACCTGTTTTTAAATTTTCTTTTGTAAGGGATAATAAATAATATGATAAGCATAATTTCCGCGTGCGAAGCTGCGGGCAACAGCTAGTTATGGATATAAAGTTTTATTGCAAAATGTAGGTAATCTTCAAATAAGTAGGCTAGTATAATAATTATATTTTATAATGACTAATAATATTACAGTAAATAAATCTTAACGAAATTCACTCTCAACAAATCTAGCTAATTTATAAACTGGTGTGGATTTTGTCAACATAAACAAAATTCGTTATTATTGCTTGAAATATTCGCTAGATAGTTTCAAAGGTAATTGCTAGCTTAGCCGTAAAGTTGTGCTTGTTCATACTGACTCGCGGGCGCGGTCGCGGGCGCGGTCGCGGGCGCGGTCGCGAAATTTCAAACATATGAACTACTATGAGAGTGTTCACATACAAAACGCACGTGCGGTGTAAGTAGCGGGCACGCTAGCGACAACCGCGCGCGGCCCGCTAGCGGCAATATCAAACGCATGAGAATGTATGAGTGTGTTCACACTGAACTAGCGGCGGAACGCGCGATTATGTCAGGTAAGTTCAACCATTTTGAACTTGTCGCTAGAAACGATAGCACATGAATTCATTATGTCCCCAGATTAAAGGGTTGTTCTTTCATCTAAGATCATCCTTCAATACAGAAGAGTTTATTAGTACTATTCAGGCTAGAACTGATTTGATTTGAACTCAGATTTGGCAGAGTAAACACAGGCATCTTATGAACAGAAACATTCTTAATAAACTATGGAAGGAAATTGCTGAATTGTTTCCTGATATGGAGGGTGAGTACCTAAATGGAACTTTAGGTATGAATTTTCGGTTAAAAAAAGATCTTCGTCCATGTTTTCAACCTCTGACAACATGTCACAATCGCGCAACCGCCTGGCGGCCAGTGTGAACACGAATCCGCCACCGCGCCCGCGACCGCGCCCGCGCCCGCGCCCGCGAGTTCAGTATGAACACTCACTTAGACAAAGTTAATCAAATCAGCACCTGTTACCTGGGCACTATGCCTTTGTAATATTAATTATTATTGCTTTGTTGATACTGTTTGTTATTCAGATTCTGATTTCGTCTAACCTATAAGCTTGTCTTAAGAGCTTATTCTTTATTTCTTTTCTTCTATTTTCTTTCTTGGCCCGTATCACATCGGTGTCTAAGTGCCTAATAAAATGCATATTAGCAATAAACTATATTATTATATGTATAATGGGACATCTTATCTAATTTAAATCTAATACTGTTCTATACATAGCGTTTGTTGTAAGGACTGTAAGCTCAAACAAACCTACAAAATTAAAAAAAAGTCGATTCGAAAAATTCTGAACATGCATATTGTACACAGATGTTTGTGTATACAGCGTACTCCCTTATTAGTTACGAGTAACTGTCCTCGCTTTGCTTCGGTTTTCCTATTTTTTTACACCTTGGGTTACATTATTGGAGTTTTATTAAGGATCCCTAATTTTTTTTAAATATAATATAGCCTATGTTCACCGGGGATAGTGTAGCTTCCTAACAGTGAAAGAATTTTTCAAATCGGTTCAGTAGTTTCGGAGCCTATTCAATGCAAACAAAAAATCAAATCTTTCCTCTTTATATTAGTATAGATTATAGATTATTGATTAACCCTAATCTGCAAAAAAATTTATTAAGCAGATGTTATCGAAAATGGTATGTATTTCGACGCTCAGAAATGCTCAGTAGGTACTACCACATTTCCCACAAGCGGCATAGTACAATGATAATAATTTTGTTATTTCTAAGTTGAATTTTCTATTTTAAAACGAAATAATATATGGATAATTTCTTTATAACAATGTGTTTATAATCATAAATATTTGTCATTCTTAACTGATGTAAGTAGTTAAGTTATTGTGGATTATTGTGCACATTCTATTATTGTGGCATTTTCTGCAAAATATAATATTCATTTAACAACGTAATTAAAAATAGTTGAGATGTGAAATAACTCTTAATTATGTAAAGAAGTTAGTCTAGTTAGAAGAAAGTTCGTTTCGCTATTCTAAGTTTTATCAATAAATTATGTTTGAGATAATTCCCCCATCTACGTTTCTCCATCGAACGACACGATGCACGGCGGGTATCCATTCTTTTGTCGTGAACATCCCGCCTGTACGGACGACGCGGTTTCCCTCGTCATTCGTTATACGCACCGCGAAGGACTGAATCTTGCCCGCGTCGGCGTTCCCGGCTGCCTATGACGTGGATGTCTTCAAGAAAAGAGTGAATAGGCTTTTACTAAGTTGACGTAAAGTCACCTTGGACCACATCTCCACTTACCATCAGGTGGGATTGTGGTCAAACATTAGCTTATTTGTGTAAGAAAATATATCATAAATCTTGGTATCTTCTTGATTTATTTTACACATACAAATTTTCAAATAAAGCACACCTCGCCTACCATAACGTCAGTAATTACAATCTACCATAACGTCAGTAATTACAACTACAGTGTAATTATTATGTTGTGTTGCAGAAAAATGCTGAAAACCAATGTGAATTTAAAATAACAGTTATATTTTTGACCTAGCTTTCATTCACAATAATTATACCAAAAATGCACTTTGTTCAATAAAAGGTTATTATTATAGAGCTATTTATAAACTAAAATCAAGGGAGTCCTTGCGTGTCAAATTTAAATAAATAGGTATACTTAACTTACCTAAATATATTGGGAAGCTACTGTTAGCTTCCCAATATATTTAGGTATAGTAATTTAGTCTTTATACGGAATAACATAACTGCATATAAACAATATTGTGACTTATCAAATCGGCAAACAAGAAGGATGCATCAATTGGCTACCTCTTCGTACCGTCTTGCTAAAGTGCAGCGTTCTTTTATGGGACTCGGTGTAAAATTCTATAATAAAGTCCCAAAGCTAATACGTGACTTGCCGGTGGAATCTTTTAAGAAACGTGTAAAAATTCAACTAGTACGCAAGGGTTATTATAACATAGATGAATATTTAAATGATAAGGATGCTTGGAAATGACCAGCTAGGCAACCAGTTCTGCTCAGGTTAGAGAATACCGATTTTTGTAATAAATATAAGTTTTATTTTTAAAAGATGTGCTGAGGAGTTTCTTTACTGCTTTTCTTCTCCTCCATGACAAAGCACCTTTGCGAAAAGCTGGTAAATTAAAAAATGACGTGCATAAGTGTATCAGTGATACCTGCATGAATAAAAGATTATTTCATTTCATTTCATTTCAAAATATATTATACTAGCTGCCCGGAGAGACTTCGTTCTGTTATTTTTTTTTTTTATTTTGAGATGTAAGCTATCCTATCTTTCAAGTTGGCTCAAACTGCACACGGTGTGCTTTGATTAAAATCGGTTAAGTAGTTTAGGATTCTATCGCGGACAAACAACGTGACACGTAATTAACCGACGAAAAAAAAAGGAGGAGGTTCTCAATTCGACACGTATATTTTTTTTTTTTTATGTATGATCACGCAGAAATCGGCACATGGTGGTCCGATTTGGATGATTCTTTGTTTATTGGATAGGGTATGTCCTGAAGTTGGTCCCATATTTTTTTAAAAATTTTATTCCCACCCTAAAGGTACGAAAATAGGGAATGATTGATTATTCACCCGTTTTTTACCCGGAATTTTTACATGTTAACCCCAATAACTTTGTACTGGATGATCCGATTTCGATGATTCTTTTTTTATTGAATAGTGTATACCTTAAGGTTACTCTTGTTTAAATTTCGAAACAAAATTTTACCCCTATAGGTACGAAAATAGGGGATGATTGACATTTCATCTACTACATTTTTACCTGGTAACTGAATCTATAATCCATAAAATCAATAATTTATTATTAATTATAAGTATTATAGCAACTAAAAATTAAAAAATAATTACTTTTTAACAAAAAATAAAACCAACGAAAAAAAACTGAAAAGCAAAAAATAAAATAAACCATTTAGTATTATAAATTAAGATCCGAAATTAACAGTAAATAAATAATTTTGAGGCGGTGCCAAACCAATGAAAAAACAAACGGCGAAAAGATGTGCACCGCGCTGCTGCTGCCGTGTGCATCGCATGCCGCTGCCGCGCTGCCCTCATAATATTATGAATTTTATGTAATTAATTTTGGTTGTTTGTTTGGCACGGTCTCAAAATTATTTATTTACTGTTAATTTCGGATCTTAATTTATAATACTAAATGGTTTATTTTATTTTTTGCTTTTCAGTTTTTTTTTCGTTGGTTTTATTTTTTGTTAAAAAGTAATTATTTATATACATTAAGATTGGTTTCTATTAAAGTGTGATTTATTTTAAAGGTGAATAAATGAATTAAGCCACACCTTTTGAACTGAACAATTTCTGTCTACCCTTTGCTAAAGTGTTAATTGTCTAAAAGATAAGCCTCCTAAATAAACAGATGCGTACTATCAGATTCAACCTTGGATTTTCGTAATTAAATTCAAACGTCATAAATCGTATTATTTTAGACAATCTTGATCACTAGAACCTGTGAGAGAAGATTGTGGTCCATGAAATTAACATTTTAATAAACGAAATGCTGGCTTCGTAGCCCGAGAAGTAAGAACATTCATCCACAATTTCATCCGTATAATTAAGTATAAGTAATACTATGCTATAATACTCGTCGTAGTAAAACCCGACAAACATGCCCCTGTTTATTAATTTATGTTTATATTACGAGTACTGTTACATTACTATTAATAAAACTATTACTATTACCATTCCATTACCATCATTATTACTATTACAAAAAAAATCCGTAATAGCTTTTTTCATACGTTTTATTACGTTAAACAGCAATGAAAAATGACTTGTTTATAATTTTGGTAGCTCTAAGTTCCTAGCTGATAGATGCCGTTATTTTTTATATGCCGTTTTATTGCGGTTGGCATTTCAAGTAAGTTTTTTGAGGTCGATGCAGTTGCATACATACAACAAAACACAGATCCTCCTTTTTAAGGCAATTAAAAATATCGCTCAATAGCTACTCCCAGTGAGCTGTTGGTCTAATCCAATTTAAAGGAAAATGAAATACAACCGGTAACCGTCCAATTTAAATCGCGGTTAGCTACTACACGGAATGTTCAGTTAATTTACTTTTAAGGTATCCAACAACGAGGTAGTTAACCCTAATTTTCAATTTAAAAAACATGACAAGGGTCGAAAATAAACAAAAAAAAATCACAAGAAATAATAGTACTTATAATAAGTAGTAGAATTCGATGAACCAGGTACCTTAGCAGCTGCCGGAGTATCAAAATGACAGGAGACTAAGGTAGTAGGTAGGTACTTAGAATGTTGGAAGGAACAAACCACGACTGAAGCTGTGTATTTGACGAGGACATAAGTCTCTCAACACGTGTTCGGCCACATTGTTTCCTAGTTCTTTGTCGCAGCGTCACTTTGGTTAGAAGGTTACCATCGTCATGATCATCGATCCAATCCAAGACTAACCCTCTACAATGTAGAGTCTACATAATATGAAATACTTAATTACATTTTGGTGATTTTTCGCTCAATGAGCGTTTTCGGTCGTTTTCGTCATCACCATCATCGAAATCATCATCCTGACATAACCTTTTATGTAATTAAACGCTGTCTAAATTTTCATCAATTTTCATAAAAAAAATAATGGATTAAATTTTCATTTTCGCTTATCTACTGCTTACGATGCAGCGCCCCGCTCGCTTGTTAGTCGACAGCCATTGTCTAGTAATTGAACGCTTTAAATAAACTAAATTGAAACTTCAGCCTTTCGTGGTTTTCGTTCATTGTCATATTTTTTCTGTTCGTTTAAACGACTTCAAAAGAGTAGGAGGTTCTCAAATAGATTGCATTTAATGTTTGTTACCTCACAACTCTGTCATGTATCCTTCTGATTAGGAAAAATTTTTTTTTTATTCCTTTGTACCTACCACTTATTCTTTTCAGTAACGTTTTATACCCTACTAAATAAATCTAGCAAAAATGTGCCGAAATTAGTATTAAATTATCATTGTTTGAATAAACGAACATACAATTTTAGGTCTTGTTTCACTTCAGCGTGGAATTTTTCATATTTACGACATGATAATATATTCCATGAATAATGTGAACACAATCAATGGAAACGACATTTAAATTCCAATATCATTTAGCTTGGAATAATCAATCGTTGTTACGTTATGTTTTTGATGGCATTAGTATTTATACAATTAGAAGTACCTAGTACTTTAAGGTTACTTGGCAGTTGCTTACTTGGCATTTTTTTATTTGTAACTCCTTATTTTAAGATTGGCTAATTGAACCGTCATTGCTTTAGTGTACAGTAGAGCAATGGAGTGTTATTCATTGAAACGTAAGAATGTGACAAAATATTCCACAGCAAATGAAAGTACCAGTTGGCATCGCATATAATATTGTTTTTTTTTTATATTTTGTACAAAATACTTTTGTAAAATTTCATTTTATTCATAACATTGTTTATGAATATGTGTTTAAGTTTAGAATGTTTTAGTGCTGAAACGAACACATTAACAAGCATAATAAGGTCTCAAGAAATTATAGAAAGGAAGATTTGAGATCTTTCGTATTTTACAGTGTTTTGATATTACATTTTCATCGTAACAAATTTAACAAACCTCGCTTATAATATTTAGCGTTCACCCATCCATCCAACCACAGCCGCAGCTTCTCAGTCTATCTCTTACGATTGACATAACCCATTCTCCAAGCCCTAATATTTTAGTGAGATTAAGATAAGGAAAAGTGTAATAGATTGCGTAAATTACCGAACCGAATATTTTTTCGTTAGCCCGAGGTAATTTACGCACTGGAGTGGACACTCAGCAACCATTTCACGAGACAATAGACAGACGCCGCGAATGTTATTTGCTTCGGGTGTGTATCAGCCCTTATTTTTCCGATTGTATGGCTTTGATCGATTGTTGGTGATAATACCCTATACAGGATTGAATTGAGAATTTAGTGAATAGGCTGAGGCTTATCCACTCATACCCGGCATTTCAATTTCCTACATATGTCGGGGTTGGCAAGAACAATACCAATAACATTATAACATATTACTATCGGTTTGTTTCCACGAGGATGAATCTCCAAATCGTGATAGTTCGGATCTGTTATTATTTTTGCAGTGACGCATAAATTCTTGTGCACGTATACACATGCATAAATTTACATAAAAACGCCATTGAACGATTTATAACAGATATCACCTTTATGTTATGAATCGTTCAATGGTGTACACCACAGAACACCTAATAATTAGTTAGAAAGGCGTTGTGGGCGTGGCAGGCGCGCCAATATTAGGCGCAAACGAGCACAATCCTCAAAAACACGCGATCGCGCTGTTTAGTGACTCGCGAACTCCAACGGAGAAAAGTACTGCGAAATACTGCGACTAAATTACTTATAAATGCCTACATGTACGGTAATTACTTGCCGTACAAGAAGCGAAATGCTTAAAATAAACATAGGAAGCGTTTCTTTTCATCGTTAAGTAAAAAACTAGGATATTTTAGTTTAAATCTTTAAAAATGTCCTTCAAATGATTCTTTGCCCACAAAATATACATTGCGGGCTTCATGCGCTCGTCATTTTTAACACATCAATGAGAACGCGTAATGTATCACGTATGTACGTTAGTATATTAGTTCATTGATCACGTAGCAGTAGCTCTAGCGTTGGGCGTAGTAAAAGATGACATCGATATTCGATAGATTCTTTCGAAGTTATAATAAAAAACAACTTTCTTAAATAATGTACATGTGGCCAGATAAATTTAATATTTTATGCATTGAAATATAGTTTGAAAGAACATTGACGTATTTTACATCCTATTTTTTATATACCTATATATTTTTTTAATCCTATTTTTTATATCTTATAAGTTAATGCTTGATGGTAAGTGGCGATGTAGTCATGGGTGGTAAAACGCACTAAATTAGCAAAAGCCTATTCACTCTTGCCTTGAAGATAAGTATATTTAATAAAATAAGTATGATGAAGAACAAATGAATCTGAATCTGACATACGTAGCAAGTTTCCTATATTATTTTCCAATAATTATGATATTTTACCTTTATTTTACATATCTGTCGACCTTACGACAATAAATACCGATAAAAGTTTACGTCAGTCAATCCTTAGCTACAGTGTCACGCCTCTCACGCACACATAACGACCCTCGTGCGTATTTGTTCATTTTTGTAGGAGTAAGCAAATGGAGGGGATCGGAACGGCGACAGTGGTTCCCATACAAATTACGCGCTATGCCCTTTCTAACTAATTATTAGGTGTTCTGTGGTGTACACTGTCTCACACCACACTCATATTTCTGCCAATCTGTCGCATGGATGGTCCCAAATTACAATACCTACTTCAATGCGCAATGACGAAAAATGACGCACCATCGGAGTGCAATGTGTCAAAATAATATAAATTGAACTTAGTATCTATGTATGAACATGGCGTAATTTTTGATAATCCATGCGACAAATCCCTTCGTGTGTAGGTAAATAGCGCTTTAAGAATACATGTAACTACCACAAAGAATAATATTTCGCCATAGGTAGGTATATTAATTTATCCTTCACACGTGTAACAGATAGATAGGTGTACGGTTATAAATCATTCAAGCTTTTCAATGACAAAAAAATGAATATATTGTCAGCTGGAATGATATTTTATAAAGTTTTGAACTATCTAAAAAGCAAAAGACATGTATCGTCTGATGTAGCAACTTATATCGGCAAAGTTCAGAAATTAAACAATCAATAAGAGACACGAATGGCATTACAATAATACCTACTCGTACTTGGTACGTCAAACAAAATACAGGTGGAATAAATTTTCATAGAACGATGTTGTATTAAAATAAATAACATATAAATTACACATGAGTACCTACATTGAAATTGTGATTTTTATAAAAGAAAAAAGAAATTGTAAATTATATTTGTTGAATTAGCATTTCACGTAAACTGAGAATATTCAATATTAAAATGGCTTCTAAAGAGTATCTAGACAAAGAAGCGCTTATAGCCCGTCGCCTTGTATAGAATATCGATTCTAAGTAATCGGCCGGTACTTTAATTAGCCGCTCCCCTCTAGACAAAAGGTAGGTACTTAGTTGAGTTCGTTATTTCCTTCTAGGTTTCCCATTATTATAAAAGCAATAAGTCGCAGCCACACTTGACTCGCAATCCAAAGCGCGTCGATGCGGTGCATTGTAATGAATGGTTTATTAAGGGGTATTATTATCGGGAGGAAATTTCCGCAAGAACCTGCGTTCTACGGTAAGATTATTAAGATTTCCACCCACAAAATCCACCCAACAATCCATCGTTTAACTCCAGGATGGATTGCCAGTACGTGTCACACATTACCTAATACCTTGTTGGCACATACATGTCGTCCGTAAATCCGTATCCTATCTAATTCTACTGCGTCACCTTATTTCGCTTTCCGTCCGCGTGAAGCTGCAAAAGCCGCTAGGGACAACAGCAACTATTCATTTGAAAAAAGCACGTCCTTGAAACAACGTCAATGGCCCCTATAAATCTGTATTTTTCCTAACAACGTACGAAAGCATGTACAATCAGCTACCTAATTGGCATGTCACACCAAAGGTACATTAGAAGGACAGTGTTCAATCCTCGTCTTTATAAGAAGCTATAATAATAAAAGTATGCTATTTCCAAATTTGAGGACCACAAGCAGCAGAGTACACCGACAATATGTACCTACTACCTAGTATTAAAAAAAACTTGTGCACATAAGTATGCACGTAAAAAATTATACTTCTTTGGCGTAACAGAACAAAAATAGCTAAAGATTTCATCCCGTATGCCACAACTCTTTGTTTGTAAAAGGAATCACTTATTAGCTGATCAGCTAACTTCATCATGTTGATTTTTGGCTGTCGGTGTGCGCGCGCATCGTGAACATTTTAATCTCCATATTTTTTTCTAAACGCGCCAAAAGAAGTATAACTTCAAAAATACTTGTTCATACAAACTTTCCTCCCCACTATGGGATTTATTTTTGTAAATCCTTTGTTGCTCATTTCCCCTCAAAATTCATTCCTTTCTAGATCTACTGGTCTTTATACTGACTGACTTTATACTGGTATTTATAAGACTGGTCTGTGGGTTACCTGTCCACAAGTAACAGTTAGCGTTGATAGTTATTATTACCTATCGCGTAGACACGGGAAGTGTGAAGAGGTGGGGAAGAGGGCGTAGAGGATATCCTCTAAATCGTTTCAACGACCTCAAAAACAAGATTAGGTCTCGCTGGAGACTTGAGATAATTCGCACCCTCAGTGGAAAAAAGGCATAAGATGAAAATTGCAATTTTACAGGAGCGCAAAAAAACTAATAAAATACATATTAGTAAGTAGCCAAACGATTTCTTGCACAAAACCGTCAATAGGTATTAATGATAAAAATTTGAAAAAAAAATGAGCATATGCAGCTTTTTTCCTTCTTTCCAATCATTAATATGGTTTTAGTTATTAATATAACTAAAATTTAAAGTAACACGACTTATGCTTTTTTTCCACTGAGGGTACGATTTGTGTAAATACGTCATTAATCCAATCTGTGCCCACGTCTGCCACGCTAGGATCAATTGCGGGTCTTTGACCGCTTGAATGTTTACACACAATGACATTTGTTTGTGATGCCGCTAACGCTTTGTTTACAATTGGACTAGACAAAAAAATATAGAAGTAGTAGTATACAGGCACGTGCTAAACGCCACAACAATACGTTTTTGGCAAAATTCAGATACTATTATTTCGGGTAAAGAACACATCGCTTGATTTTTAAATTTTCATTTATTTTCAACCGTGGTTTTTGGGGAATAATTCCTTTAATTTTGTCTATTAGATTTTTGTATTCATATACAAAAGTCTCCGTCAAATTCAAATTCAAATTCAAAATCATTTATAGGTATTATTGTAGGTATCATTGATACACTTATGCACGTCATTTTTTTAATGAACCAGCTCAGCGGCTCAGTGGGCAGCGTCGCCCACGAATATTAATAACGTCTAAACTCTAAAGCAACACACCTCAGATTAAAAGCTTTAAGGCGAGCTTATTCGACCGTTGTAGGCATTTTGTTCACTCCCCTATACCCCGCTCCCCTGAGTGTAAACTCGACCGCCACGCCGTGAGCCGGTCGCGCGCGGCCGTGAGGTTCATGACCCCGTGCGTAGCTTTAGATCCTGTAACCTAGTTGGTAGTGATCCTGCCTGCGAACTGCGAAGCGAGGGGTTTCGGGTTCGATTTCCGGCGGGGCAAATATTTATGTGACAGATAAATATTTGTACTCGTGTCATGGCTGTTATTGTGATGTGTTATATGTGTAGTCCATGCCACCCGCGAAACAGGTAAATACTTGTAACCTACTGCGGGGGTATGAGTGTGGAAGGGTTTTTATTATTATTATTAGTAACTGCTCTGAGTTGGGGTGAAAGTATACTTTATTTTGATTTATTCATTGGAATTTTAGGTGCAATAAAATAAGAGTAATGATAATTTTAGCTTAATTTTGTTTTTATTATTTTTTACATAATTTTAGGTATTTTATTTTAAATTATTGTTAAACTTTTTATCATTCTCAATATACTTGTAAAATATCTTATCCAAAGGGTTTGAACATTTTTCTACGGAACCTGGCATACCTACAAGTCTGCCATTTTGAAAAAACCTCGTTTCGATTTTTAAGTTGGTTATTTTTTGTAGGTATTTACATGATATTAGTCAAAGTATGTAAGTACCTACTTATTTGTTCTTACTGATTCTTTTTTTAATCGATAGCTGGTGTTTGTCATGTGGTTCCACATAAATTTGAGCGAGATTTGACAAGTAGTTTTTGAGTTTTTTTGAAGTTGGTTATTTTTTGTAGGTATTTACATGATAATAATCAATTTTGTATGTAAGTACCTACTTATTTGTGGATGAACCGATTTTGATGATTCTTTTTTTAATCGATAGCTGTTGTTTGTCATGTGGTTCCACATAAATTTGAGCGAGATTTGACAAGTAGTTTTTGAGTTTTTTTGAAGTTGGTTATTTTTTGTAGGTATTTACATGATATTAGCCAATTTTGTATGTAAGTACCTACTTATTTGTGGATGAACCGATTTTGATGATTCTTTTTTTAATAGATAGCTGGTGTTTGTCATGTGGTTCCACATAAATTTGAGCGAGATTTGACAAGTAGTATTTGAGTTTTTTTGAAGTTGGTTATTTTTTGTACGTATTTACATGATATTAGCCAATTTTGTATGTAAGTACCTACTTATTTGTGGATGAACCGATTTTGATGATTCTTTTTTTAATCGATAGCTGGTGTTTGTCATGTGGTTCCACATAAATTTGAGCGAGATTTGACAAGTAGTTTTTGAGTTTTTTTGAAGTTGGTTATTTTTTGTAGGTATTTACATGATATTAGCCAATTTTGTATGTAAGTACCTACTTATTTGTGGATGAACCGATTTTGATGATTCTTTTTTTAATCGATAGCTGGTGTTTGTCATGTGGTTCCACATAAATTTGAGCGAGATTTGACAAGTAGTATTTGAGTTTTTTTGAAGTTGGTTATTTTTTGTAGGTATTTACTATTTACATGATATTAGCCAATTTTGTATGTAAGTACCTACTTATTTGTGGATGAACCGATTTTGCTGATTCTTTTTTTAATCGATAGCTGGTGTTTGTCATGTGGTTCCACATAAATTTGAGCGAGATTTGACAAGTAGTTTTTGAGTTTTTTTGAAGTTGGTTATTTTTTGTAGGTATTTACATGATATTAGTCAATTTTGTATGTAAGTACCTACTTATTTGTGGATGAACCGATTTTGATGATTCTTTTTTTAATCGATAGTTGGTGTTTGTCATGTGGTTCCACATAAATTTGAGCGAGATTTGACAAGTAGTTTTTGAGTTTTTTTGAAGTTGGTTATTTTTTGTAGGTATTTACATGATATTAATCAATTTTGTATGTAAGTACCTACTTATTTGTGGACGAACCGATTTTGATGATTCTTTTTTTAATCGATAGCTGGTGTTTGTCATGTGGTTCCACATAAATTTGAGCGAGTCTTGACAAGTAGTTTTTGAGTTCTTTTGAAGTTGGTTATTTTTTGTAGGTATTTACATGATATTAGTCAATTTTGTATGTAAGTACCTACTTATTTGTGGATGAACCGATTTTGATGATTCTTTTTTTAATCGATAGTTGGTGTTTGTCATGTGGTTCCACATAAATTTGAGCGAGATTTGACAAGTAGTTTTTGAGTTTTTTTGAAGTTGGTTATTTTTTGTAGGTATTTACATGATATTAATCAATTTTGTATGTAAGTACCTACTTATTTGTGGACGAACCGATTTTGATGATTCTTTTTTTAATCGATAGCTGGTGTTTTTCATGTGGTTCCACATAAATTTGAGCGAGTCTTGACAAGTAGTTTTTGAGTTTTTTTGAAGTTGGTTATTTTTTGTATTTTACATGATATTAGCCAATTTTGTATGTAAGTACCTACTTATTTGTGGATGAACCGATTTTGATGATTCTTTTTTTAATCGATAGCTGGTGTTTGTCATGTGGTTTCACATAAATTTGAGCGAGTCTTGACAAGTAGTTTTTGAGTTGTTTTGAAGTTGGTTATTTTTTGTAGGTATTTACATGATATTAGCCAATTTTGTATGTAAGTACCTACTTATTTGTGTATCACGCGTATCTCAGTTAGGAAATATAAAAAGTTTATATTATATTTATATGGATATTTCTTAGTATATAAATTAATTGTGTAATTAGCACTTGACTTATACCTATACCAAAATACTATAAACAGTTACTAAAGTACAAACACGAACAATGTTATTATTCTTACGATATAATTTTTTTTTATGGAAATAGCCGGAAAACGAGCTGACGATCCACCTGATGGTAATTGGCTATCGTCGTCCGTGGACATCAGCAACACCAAAGGCATCACTGATGCGTTGCCGGCCCTCCCCCTCCCTTCCCCTCCCCTCCACCTCCCTCCGCTCCCCCCTCCCCTCCCCTTCCCCTCCCTTCCACCTCCCCCGCTACCTTCCCTCTACCCTTCCTTCCCCTGTTTAACTTATATACAAATATACATATTATACTATACATATAAAAAAACAATACTCAAAAACAATATAAAAAAACAACATTAAAAAACAATATTCTTACAAAATTCTTACAATAGAAATAATAATAGTAATTATGGCATTAATTAACATTTAAAATCAATATTACCAATATAATCCCTCGAGGGGCCCTACCACCAGCGGGCCGGATTTAGTCGACTTTTACGACACCCATCCGGCTTGGGATTGGGGTTAGTATTCTAAGCCGCCCTAATACGGCAAGAATTATCGTGTAATTAGCACTTGACTTATACCAATACCTAAATACTATAAACAGTAACTAAAGTATAAAAACGAACAATTTTTATTATTTCAAATTACAGCTGTGTGGATACTTTGGACAGTGTAATATAAGTTCAGAAGGCGCGCGCGCCAAATTCGAAATTAAAATTGGTGTCGGAAATTCGACAACGTGCGGCTGCACTGCGATGCGGATTAGCACAGGTCCTACCTCGAAGGCGACTGGCGCGAGAGTAAAATTGAGTAAATTAACGCGTCGGGCGTTTCGTAGCTAGTGGAAAGGGAAAAAATAGAAATTGAAAGGGAAGTTTTTCAAAATTTCAAATTATGATCACCAAGGAATATCGGTATCTTTAGGACCTATACTGTGGTATATTTTTTATTATCTGGAAGCGATTAAAACGCGAATAAAACTCCATTTTTATGCCAGATTAGACCCAACTTTGTGATTTATTTCTATGCAATGAAATAACGGCTATCGTGTATCAAGTATGAGGGAACGAAAGAACAAAGACTGTAAAATAACATATATTTTTTTTAGAATTGTATTATGTACCATTTATGAACAAAACACCTTCAAAAATACAATTTTTTGGGATAATATCGCCTTAATCTGAGCATCACACATGCTTTGCCAGCCGTAAAACAAGAGCGATGAAAGAAAGAAAGAAAAAGCGGCCAAGTGCGAGTCGGACTCGCCCATGAAGGGTTCCGTAGCAGCAAGTAACATAATATAAAAGTTCTTGAAGTTCGTTGTAACTTTGATCGAGGTAAATTGCGGTTTACGATTTATGACGTATTAAAAAAAAACTACTTACTAGATCTCGTTCAAACCAATTTTCGTTAGAAGTTTGCATGGTAATATACATCATATATTTTTTTTAGTTTTATCATTCTCTTATTTTAGAAGTTACGGGGGGGGGGGGACACACATTTTTCCACTTTGGAAGTGTCTCTCGCGCAAACTATTCAGTTTAGAAAAAAATGATATTAGAAACCTCAATATCATTTTTAAAGACCTATTCATAGATACCCCACATGTATGGGTTTGCTGAAAAAAAAATTTTTGAGTTTCAGTTCTAAGTATGGGGAACCCCCAAAATTTATTGTTTTTTTTCTATTTTTGTGTGAAAATCTTAATGCGGTTCACAGAATACATCTACTTACCAAGTTTCAACAGTGTAGTTCTTATAGTTTCGGAGAAAAGTGGCTGTGACATACGGACGGACAGACAGACAGACAGACAGACATGACGAATCTATAAGGGTTCCGTTTTTTGCCATTTGGCTACGGAACCCTCCGTTTTTTGCCATTTGGCTACGGAACCCTAAAAACCGACCCAAACAAGACCAGTTACTACTTTCATTGCTATTGTAACCGTTGCTATGGGGAATCGTGGCTGGGTATTACCAATAAATAATTACCCAAATATTTTAATTTAATAGACTTGTTCACATTTTTCTAGTGGAACATTGTTCGATCAAACTTGTTACAGGTATTCCAAAAATATTTAGACGTGCAGATTATTCCAGAATAAAATTATCATTTGTTCGGTTTAATCTGGACGAAATTGTTTTACCCCTACGGTATTATTACTATCCAATACTCATTTTAAAGATAGCACAAACGGACGACCGAAAAACTAAAGCGAGCTTCTTTCTCGATAAAGTAGACCAGATGGTATGGTGTAACGTATGTTTGATGGATGATGATGAGGTATCTTCAGTTTATCACCACCTAACCATCTTGAATATCGGAGATACCAAGAACTTTACCAATTTCACCGATTTTACATGCCCCAGTTCAAAAACCGGATGACATCAAAAACTATATATTCACACGGTTGATTTGAAAAGGCTTTAGTTAACTATCCTATATATAGGTAACTATCCACGGATAAAGGGTTATGAAAACAGGCGTAAGAGTATTGAACTAGATCAAAGAAGTCGAAGTCTAAGATCTATTAAGAGTAGGTACTTAAACTTTGACTTTGCCTAGGCAAAGTCTGGATAACAGATAAAGAAACTTTGTTAAACGCGAAAAAATTTAACAAGTCATGCAAAACCGCAAACGGTAAGGTTGGTTTAGTAGGGCCATTAATATTATTCGGATAATTTCAAGTCTGAACACCTACTCATCCATACCATTAAAATCCGTCGGTATACCAAAAGCTTTAGGCTAACCATAACGATATATAAATAAGGCACCGCTTTAAGCCTTACGATACCAGCCTACTATTACATTGCCAATATTTGCACTTCGGATATTGGCAATCGGCCAAGCGAGATAATTGTCCCTGATAATTAACTTCCCACGATATATTTATGTTGCAATAGAATAAAAATAATTGCAAATATACATAACTTTTAGTAATATTATGCAATCCGAATCACATTCTATTCCGATCATGAAGTTAAATCAATCAAAGGAGGTGGCCAATATTTACCCCGGAAATGGTTAAAATACGTTTTTTTGTACAAGGTTTTAGTCCTCTGAAAAGACATATTTTCCATTTATTATAACATAACTAGAATTTTAATTTTCTTCTGAACTCCGCCGTGAGTAGTTATAATAAATTAACAATAATAATAAGTTGTATTGTATACAAATATACTTTTACTGCCTCCATTGCTATCACACCGGTCACTCACATGCGCGCAAATGTTTGACATTTTTACGAATGTTTGCACATATGTGAAGGGCGGTCAGGCAAATGGGTTCGCATATGAGTATACAAACCCATTTCCGCTTCCTCCTACACTTTGTTCACGAATGTTCAATCTTGCTGTTGTTATTATGTTGTTGTCATTCAAATCCATTTTCAATACAGAAAATAAATGGTAGTACGATTAGACGCCACGAACCACGAAAAATTAGGAGATGCATCACCTTTTTAGTCGTGTGCGCAACTGGTCGCACGAATGTGACTGGGAGACTACACGAAGGTTCGAGGTTCGCGCGCTTTGATGTGCGACAAAAAACCGACACAGCTTGGAAAACCCCGAATGCCTCCAAAACTTCGCATAATCATTCGCGAAGGTCGTCCCACACTTGTGGGTTTGCGTATTCGCTCGAATGTGAGTGACCGGCATCACTGGAGGTTGACAATTGGCTGACAGAAGTGCGAATGTCTACTATATTGTCATTTGCCAAAATAATATTTTTCAGTTTAATTTCTGCAAAATATTAATTGTATTTGATTTTAACAAACCCAAACTATTAACTCTTGGAATGCTGAGCATCAGGTATCATCTATTTATCATTATTTTATTAACATTTATGTTCAAGGCAAAGGCTTTTTTTTCATATGAGACATGGATATGAATATGATGGATATGATAATATCAAAGTGAACCAACTGTTGTATTACATATAAAAATCTCTCGGAATATGTTAGGTTCCCCACAATTTTTCCTTCGACCAAAAACTTATAGCAGAAATGGTAAAATAAATAATTATAAAAGATCCCTAGAAGGTTCAAAAGATATATCCGTGATTGTTTTGAACTTCAAGCCCTTACATTATTAATTATCTTTGTTTAAGCTTTCGAGCTGGCGAAAAAACCTTTCAATGTATTGTTCGTGCAGAAAGTTCGGTAGCTTGTGAATATTTACAGATAGGTAGGTGACAAGTTAATACGTATATTTTATTTAGTACTGCTGGTACTTCTTTTTGTAGGAATAAGGTCATACAGTCATAATTAAAGTAAAAGACATATATTAATTAATTATCCAAAAGATAAATAGTATTTATTTAATACAAAAATCGCTCTTTAAAACACTTTTTCACGATTACATATGTTTTGCAGAATGTCAAACTACAAAAGCTAAAACTGCCCGTAAAAGGAGAATCCCGAGTTCTAGAGATTTTTATTGATAAAATTATCAAAGTAGATATTGTAAGCTTTAATGTAAGGTAAAAATAATATGTGTACATTATACTTCACAAATGGGGCAAATGCCCATACAGATGTTGGCCACCTCCTTTGAAAGCATGAAAGCATACGGTGACTACCGTAGTCTGAATTGCTCTTGCCCTCTTTTTCTTAGAATTTCATCAAATGGAAACCTACCTGTATTTTTCTTTAATTTTCTTTCATAGCTAGCTTCAAACCGATCTAGCCAAGTGCGAATAGACGAATTTTGTAATTTATAATGATATTATTATTCTGAATTTAACCTTACGGTTACGGAATATACCCTTTATTGGAGTGTCACAAACAAACTTTCACATTTATAATTAGCAGGATATTCTGAATATAACCTTATGGAATATACCCTTTATTGAAATCTCACAAACAAACTTTCACATTTATAATTAGCAGGAGATTCTGAATATAACCTTACGAATATAACCCTTATTGATGACAGTTAACAAAGCCACAACTTCAGTTACGATAATACAGCTCCTCTGAAACTTGGAGGAGCGAGTTACGTTCCGATAAATGGTAACGACGGTTTAAATTTCATTTTATGGCTTGAAATGCGCTGAATTTGAAACATATCGTGGCACTGCGAATACGGGTCGTGTTTCGATACCAGACTTTTATTAAATGGCTGGCACGTAAGATGGGACATTAGATGTTACAGATGGAAATTTTTATTGTATGTATATGGTGCTGTTGTGACTACTTGCCTCGTTAGTTAGCAATTTACGTATTAACACGTTGGCTGCGGCAAGTAAAATCTTAAACCTTCGTCTGGTGCGGCGGCGGGCCAAATTGTGCCCCCAATGATTTTTCCGCCAGTGCGTGGTAGGCCTTTTTCGACCCGTCAGCATAAGGTTAGATTAAATTGCTATAACTTTGCGAAAACATAGGTAATGTAGGTGAGCAGTTTTTGGACTGTTGGAACAACCTTGAACCCAACTTCTTTAGATTTGATTCGCCCCGGGATCTGCCGAACAGAAAATGAGTAATAAACCAGGGAAAGTGGCGGGTCGATATCGACCAGAACCGCACTAGAAAGTATTTTTAGTAGTGATGGGAAAGACAAAAATAAGGGGATATCTAAAATAAAACAGAATTATAGTAAAGAAATGAAATATAGTTAATGTAATTATTTATTAATGCCTGTCTTTAAAACATTTCGCACAAAAATTTTGTTTGCACATTTTGCAGTATGCTTTATTTTTTTTACTTTCTTTTTTGCTTCGGAACTCCTCATGGTTTCCCGCAGTTTTTCATATCACCCTGCACATAATATAAAAAATATCTCCTGACTGCTGTCACTATCACTATCTGCACCGCGAATTAATTTATTTTCCAAAATATTTATCTTCCTTTTGTTGCCTGACATCGTGCCTTTAATTTTGATGTCAAATGTCAAGCACTTCTGACAACAACAAAAACGGGCGTATCATCTTGTATTGACAGAGCGACTACGATGAGAACAGTCAATTGCCTGTTTTTACACTCTTCATCGTCGGCGCGCTAGTGACATATCTACCTCTTTTTTACATTATAATATAATTGATACAAGCTTATTAAATGTTATACACTCGTGAGAACCTGTTGTGGTCTTACCCTTAATTCCGCCGACGCAGACGTCTCTCAATACAATATATCTAATAATAAATGATATGAAAATATCCCCACAATTGATGAGCCACTCCGCTGAATCATTTTCATGATTGATGAACTCACAAATGATTATTATTTTCGCGTGAAATTCTGCTTTGTGAAACAACAAATTAGGTACCAACTCGTAATCGTTTCTTCATAATCTGATTGCAGATGAAGTCTGATCATTCGCTTCTGGGTATTGTCGTGAACTATGATGTTTTAATAAAAATGTTTTTTTACTTGCAACAATGCCAAGATTATTTTTATTTTACAAATCCCTTAGCATTAATCCTTACAGCCCAAAGCCTGCCTTACTGTCTGAAAGAGTTCGATATAAACTTTTGTTAACACTTGAGTGCGTAATATATTGACTAATGCTTTTTTGTATCTTTTTTGTTGTAGAATAAAAAGTATACAGTGAAATCTCTATATAACCACAGAAGAAACAATAGTTCTTTTAAATAAGCAATATAACTGAGATCTCAAGAGACAGAGTATTTTGAATCACTTATACAGGCTTTTTAATTATCCACATGGGCAGGTTAACATGACAGTTGTCTTATTTAGTGAGGGTCTTACTATGAGAAGACGAAAATAATGTACCACTTATCTAACCGTATGTCATAACTTGTCTAAACATGTTTAATTGTCTCACATAGAATTACTTGAGCTTCAAATCTCAGTTATGAAGGTTTGATATTTCCAGTAACAGGTATTTCAATGGAACAGTGTCGGGACCTCATTGGAATTATCAATAACAGTTGTTTCTCACCAGGGCCCACTTATCCACTGTATTTTTATGCCACAATAGGTAAAAAAATGTACTTAGAAATAAACAAAACTGGCCAAACATCACAATTTCAATTAACCCTTTTTCTGTAAACTTGGCATGGAGGGTAGATGACTGGCTATATCGTGCATGATTGATGCATCCCATGCCAGATTAATGAACTAGAACGGAATTCCTGCTCTCCGCCATTGTAGCCGAAACGCATTAAATATTTCGTAGTACATTTTAGGAAGAATCTACCAATACTTTTAACACCCGGCGCAAAATCTGGTATATGGTGCTGGTGGATGATTTAGTTGTCGGAAGCTAATGTGATCGAAACAGTATAGTCAAAGTCAAATTATTCAATAAGTAATAGTAAAACAAACAGTCAAAAATTAAACTAGCAACGAACATACATCTAGCATTATTAATAACTACTTTTTCTTACTTGATGAGATGCATTGATGCTTAATGTTTGGCCCTATCAGAGGCTGGCTCTGCCAGGATTTTCTGTACATGCAAAGAGGTGAAACCTGAGTATTTCACAGAATTATTTACACTATTACTACTATACCGTACTATTATTATTATTAAGTACTCCGTTACAGGGACAAATTTTGATTATAATAACGTTGATATTTAATTCAGAAAAACCCTAGAAGCGGGTTAGAAGTATTCTCACCCGTCGCGTCTTCAGTAAATTACAATATTTTTTCATTTCAATGTTATCCATATTTATGAGTTTTGACAAATTCAATAAATTTTCTGTCCCTCTTTCTTCATAAGTAGGTATAATGGCATCTAAATTGAATATGATGATCTTTCAACATCCTCGTACAACATAAAAACGTAAACGTATTAAGAGGTATCTTTCAGGGCCGGCGTTGCATTGGCGATTCCTCTAGTATTGCTCATGTCCACAGGCGACAGTGACCATTTACTATCAGATAGCCCGTCTACTATTTCGTCAGCCCTATAAAAAATGTAAAAAAGGCTATAAAACATGTAATTATAAATTCGGCCAACCCGCACATAGCCAACGTGGCCCACTATGGCCTGTCTAGAAATAGTAGCAAGCAATGGGACAGTAACAGGAGCGATAGTAATGATGATTTGAATATTTAGTATGGCCTTTCTAATTAATTATTTAGAGTAAGTTTAGTCGCATTTATGCGACTTTACACTTCGCTTGGTGTGAACAATTTGAACGAAATAATACCTATGCTTTAGGGAACGTTTATTCTTGTCGCTCATTGTCCTGAGGGTCGCCTCGTGATATATATATAACAGCAGTGATAACAATAGAAGACTCATTAAAATTTGAGTTTACTACATATACACATTTAGTACAGTAAATGTATATGTGTACATATACATTTACTGTGCCAAATTTTATACCGTGATATTTGTAGTAAACAGGGATACAAAATATTTATTTCACATATTAATATAATAATAGAATATATATTTATTATCATACCACATAAAATTGCAAACAAAAAATATTATTGGACTATAATTCGTAGAAGAGTATCGTAAGAGGTGACAGAAACCGGCCCTGCTTGGTAGAGCTTCGCGTAAGTATATTATATAGTAAACTAGCTGCCCGGACAGACTTCGTTCTGTCAAAAGTTTTTTTATTTTGAGATGTAAGCTATCCTATCTTTCAAGTTGGATCAAGCTGCACATGGTGTGCAAATTTGATTAAAATCGGATAAGTAGTTTAGGAGTCCATCGCGACAAACAACGTGACACGTAATTTATATATATAAAGATTACAAATATTAAATATTAAGTCATTAAATTTATTTATTTTATCATCCATATTGGTATTGAATGGCCAACCACCACCAACACCGTACAACGCTCACCATCCTGGACCACATCTCCACTTACCATCAGGTGGTATCGTGGTCAAGCATTAATTTATTATTAAGTAAAAAAAAAGTTATCTAATGACTCGTCGTGTTCACGCTGGGGACTTGGGAACCAGAAGGGATGTCAACATCTATGTCAAGTCATTCCGAAGGCTGCCGACTTTTTGTCTGTCCTTCTTTCTTCTTTCTTGCCCGGCATAGCCCTTAATGTTAGTCTCTTTGCATCGTTGACCAATTACCATCAATAACGACAAAGCAAGTAGGTATAGAAATAAGACAAATTCAGTTATAGACTTACCTATGTATTTCATTAATCATTTTAATATAAACAACGTTAAAATCTAGTAATGTAAGACACGAATTGGGAAAGTAACAGTTATCTATTATTGAACATAAATCTATTAATTTTCTACAGTATCTAAAACCTCCCAATAAAATGGTTTTAAGTTTAATCAGAGAAGAAATAATAGTAGTTATAAATAAGTTTAATTTCATTTGTTTTTGACGTATTTAACAATTTTCGGTTCAACACTGAACATTCAAAAAATAAGCTACAAATAAAGTAATTCGCTTGCAGATTTTTTTAATAGAAGTGATATGATTACATTAATAATTAATTACCCAAAGTTTATGAAAATAACCCTTCTTCAAGTAAGTTAAAAAAATATACAAAAATAAAGAGTATATTAAAATGTAATTATTTTTTCTTTTATTATTTTTTTCTTTTTGCATCATCTAATGAGAAAAAAGTTTCAGGACACTATTTGCTAGGTTTGTACTTATACTGCAAAAACAAATTGAAGACGGCTGTTTTACAATATTTAATCTTATCTAATGTTGTATTGATGACAAAAATAAGTAACTATGTAAAGTGCCTAAACTTTTTTACAAAGTTTTATATTAATATCAATTTATTTTGCTGCATTTTGTATCTATTTACCTCAAAAAATATAACAATATCACAATACATAGTCCATTGTATACAGAAGAATTGTCGTAGAAAAGATATTTGATATATATTTGATTCAACAATTTATTTGGGTAGAAAAACAGCAAATCTTACATTTAATAAATTACAAACATCTAAACAACTTCAGAATCGTACGTTTTAAATACTATACTATTTTAAAAGTGCATACTACATATAATATTTTTCATTACCTACAACACTCATATTGCTTCAAGTTGACTCACATTCTGATTTTCTTAATGTTATCTATTCATATTATGATACCAAACACTCACACCCTTGCAAAAAGTTTCCCTGTGTTGTGTGTGGCGTGATTCGTGACATAGGTCTGGCCACACCGAGACGCAAACCGATGCAACGCGATGCGGTATATTTCTAAGCTAATAAGTATTAGCTACTTAAATAGGTAAAGTTGAAGGAGAACAAAAAATTGGCGCCAAACACGTCACAAGTTTAAAAGTCAACCGGCTAATATTAGGGTTGATTTACGACCTTATTTCTGTTAGGATAGTTTTAAGTCTTAGCAAAGTCTACGCACGGTTTAGAATAAAATTCTCACCCTAGGTCACGCTGCGTAGGTTTATGTGTGTAGCATAGCGGTATGACTCGCCTTCAACTGCGGTCAAAGGCTAACGAGACCGCAAAGTCCAGCAGTGAAGCAGCTAGCCTCTTCAAGCATCTTGTCGCATCGCGTCACATGTGTGTGAACAGACCCTAAAGTACGACACACACCAAACCCAAGAAGAAAATAGTTATCTGACCTTGCCGAGCCGGGAATTGAGCCCGAATTCCTCGACATGCAGGGTCAGTACTTACTAGACTATTAATCAACTTAACACTGTGTAAATAAATTCTCAAACAAGACTATATTTTTTAAGTATAATGGTGTTCATCAATCAACAATTTTGTAACTCTACTCTACATGCGACACGAAAAATACCTTGTGGAACAAAGTATTACGTATACTGTCTACTGAGTATTCGGTGGCTGCAACCCACAGATTTTGAAGACACACCATTAATTCGTTTTTATAAGTACATAATTATCTTAAATTGCCCTCTTTGATTGCTTCATGGCTTACGGTAAGAATATTATACTATAAAGTTTCTTATAATAAATTAAATACATACTACATCATAATATTCATAATAGACAATTGTTTACCTTTAATAAAATGTAAGTATCGTTCATTATGTCGCGTATTATAAGAATTATTCTATTTTTACTCATTACTTATATCTAATAAAATATGTCGGAACAAGAAATTTGTTTATAAATAATTGCTTTACAAGATGAACGTGAGAGATATTGTATATTTAAGTATAATGTAGGTATATGTAAAAATTGCTCAATAAATAGAAAATATGAAATAAGATTTTTATAAAAAGGAAATATATCTATTAATGATAATGTTGCAATATTTTTCCAACTTGTATTGTTTATATTCATCGTAACAGGAAACACTGTAATAACAGATTAAAATAAATTTGGTAATAAGATAGACATAATATTATTATTGTACGATTTGGTAATATACGACATACGTAAAATCAAAATAATCTATTTGAAAATTTATAATAATGTAAAATGTCAATTACTTCATAATTTTTATAAATATGTCTTTATTTGTAACAGGAAGTAAAATTGTTTGCTGGTAGAAATATTTTAATTATAAAATTCCATTAATTTTGATAGATTTGAAATACTTTAATTCAATTATAAATTGTATTTGTTTATTACTATTTTTATACAACATTACAAGTTATTTATGGTTTTGTCTACGAATATCAGGCGATATTAGGTGATATTATGGTGTGGAGGTAGACAGTTCGGTTGGTAAAAAGCGAGTGTTTGAAATTGTCTCGGTTGAATTCAGTGTCGATTACGGAACAGAGCAGCCCCTCTACAGAAGTTAAGTAACGTAAACGCGCCTATTACCGCCTCCCAAAATTTGTATCCTATTACCGCCAGTTTTTTTAATCACTATTTTAAGGCATGTTATAGATTCCATGAAAGTTGTAGCCTAAAAATATTTTAGGTATGTATATTGAGAAACAAAAATAATAAAGTTTGTGTGCGTAAATAATCAGCAAACAGAGTAAATAGCCAATAATTGAGACGCGGCCGCAACGGACTTTTGTGTCATAGTGTTGTGCTCCCAGCTACATAAGAACACCTTGTTATTACTTAAGAGAAATTAACACAAATAAAATGTGTATAAGTGCATGTAAATATGTAACTATAATAAATAATACATTGGTTTTTTAGATTAACATCTAATACTAACGTTCTGGCTATGGCTTGTCGTTTAAATCGAATTTTACATTGGAGCGGTAATAGAAACATAATTTTTATAAGTCGCTTCTATTAACGCCCCATGGCGGTATTAGATGTTTTACAATACTTGGTATTTTAGCTTTTATTTCTTTTAATACATAATTTTACATGTTTTTTTTTAACTTGTTTGATTCTAAAGAGTGTATTACAAATTGGATCAATTAACGCCATATATTTTGTCTTATGGATTTTTGCCTATTATTGTTTCAATTTTGGGCGGTAATAGAATCTTCATACTTAATTCTATTACCGACCCATACGGTCTTATTTATAAAAGTCTCTTATTGTAGGTATGTAGCGTACTGTAGTTAAAATGCTGATAAGCCTGCTATAAGTTCCTGTGTTCATAAATGTTCTATAGGCCACACATAAGTTTTTAACCGACTTCAAAAAAGGAGGAGGTTATCAATTCGTCGTATATGTTTTTTTTTTCTTTATATGTTCGACCAATTTGGATGGTTTAAACGGTATTAAATAGGGGATTGCTTTAGGGTGGTCTCATTAACATCATGGTAAGGATCTTATGATGGGTTCTGGAGATATAGAGTGGAACACCTCAACGGTTCGTTGACATCTCAGGGTGTAATGATGTGAATTGGAGACGAAATATGTAACTCCTCAACGGATTGGAATAATTGAACCGTGTTAAAAGGTATATTTTGTTGTTGGTAAATATTTACACAGCAAAATCAGTACATCATTGACCATTCTATGGTCTGATGATGTGCCTTGGAGACAAAATGTGTAACTCTTGAATAGGAGAATCGGAACCGTTTTTAAGAAATTTTTTGCCAATAACTTTATTTTTGCAAAACTAGTACCTACATCATAGACTTTCTCAGGGTCTGATGATGCAATTTGATGGCAAAATGTGTAACTCCAACGGATTGGAATAACTAAACCTTGTTTCAAGATATTAACCTCCATCTTATAAAATTTCAGTAGATAGTGTTTTTAATAATATGTACTTTAACTACATTATTAAGAAGAAAGCTCAGTTTTTAATAGTAATTATTGATCTCAAATATTTTATACCAACTTAATAAATATTTATTTTGTTTTTTTATTATTTAATAGTATGGAGAATGTGTTCCTTTTTCAGTGGTCGGTAATAGAAACATGAAAAACGGTAATAGAAACAACATCATCCCATCGGTCGGTAATAGAAGCAGCCGCTATTTCAGATTAAATTATTATTTATTAAATATTGTGTCATTTAATACTAAATTTAAGTACTGAATGTCATAGAATATTTAATTATGATACAGAATAAATTAAAACGCCTGTCCTAGCATAACGGCGTATATCTAATTTTCTGAAGTTCATCCATAGTCAGCTTAAACTGGCGGTAATAGGAGCGTTTACGTTACTTTCGATATTTTTATATTGTTACTCTGCCAGTCTATTTAATTATTGTTTGTTATAGTAGCATTTCAATTGAAACGATTGTATTGTCATGATGTTGTAAGGTTAAACTGCGATTCTGCCAGCCTTCAATTCAATAATGTCATACTGTTGTTCCATTTTATAATGTGTAGATAATATTGATACAAATATGAAATGTGGAATGATATAATATTACTGCGGTAATTCTGTGCTGTGATGGAGTTTCTTCTTGGCTCTTCTCCACAGAATTAAAGCACATTGCGAACCAAGGATTTCAATAAATTAATTGCCGCAGATATGTGTATTATTTACTTACCTCCATGATAAATAAAAAGTTAATCATCATGAAATAAAACTAGTCATTGTGTTTTGTGGTTTAACTTTATTAATAATAGTATAGGTTACAAACATTTATCGATTCTCGCTTTAAGACAGGATGTTTTAATATTGCATTTCTTAACTTTCCATACCCATCTCTTATTTAAATCTAACATCAGAAGTGTAGGAATCGGACTCGCGTTTTAAATAATATATGTATCCTAATATGTGTTTATTTAAGTTTCAGACTAGAAGAAAAATCACGGCCTTGGACCAGCGAAACTATGACGATGAAATAATATATCCAGTCTTCGACGTAAGGATCTGCTACAACGGAACGAACAACTACTCGTAGTATCGAAACATCTCAATAAGTAACCGAGGGAATCGCCTTGGAACAGCACCGAAGTGACTTTAAGGGCGGTAAGGCCCCTAGAGGGCTTTGTTTTAATTTTAAGTTTTTTTGTTTCTTCTGTGCATTAAGTAATTTTAAAACATACAATAAGGATGCGGAATTCTCTCTGACCGGGCATCAAGAAAAAACCTATGAATTATTTAATTTAGAATAGACAACCGGGTTTGAATTGAAGACAAACTTTCAAACTTTTTACGTAGGTACAGTAGGTATAGAGGTTTCAAACAATAGGATATACGTAACATTGATTGAAATTTAAATGGAAATTACAAATAGCACAAAGTAGGTAGGTATACAAATTAAATCTTTATACGGTTGTGACTACCTAATTGTTTACTGTTTACAAGGAAATGAATTTTCGGACATAAATAGTACCTATACATACATAATTTTTATATTTGCTTATTTTTATATACCTCATATAAACACTAGGTAGGTACATAAATTGTTACAAATCCGACAAGGAAAGACTAGTGCGCCAGGCACCCAAAGAAAAATAATATCTATTATGGCAAAATAATAATTGAACAAAATCAAACAAGAGACCTATTCTTTATCAACACAATATACCAGATGTGCACAATTTTAGAATACTCACAACTAGTTTTTATTTAGGTAGGTATTTTATTTGTTTAACATTCGATAATTAACTTTTTTTTCCATAGTTTGTAGGTTGAATCAGTGTGTAGGTATCTAACATTTAACTAAAAACAAAACTGCTTTAAGTGTTAGTGTATTGTCCTGAGGGTTTTAATTTTTTTTATTTTTTTTATTTTCATATAGGTAAGTTATGGTCTTCTTATAATTATGTTAATAAATAATTGTTTCATAGCGGTGACCACAGATAGAATTTTGAGAAATCATTTTCCTAAATATAAATACAGGGTTTCATAACGCTAAGGTAAGAGGCATAAGAGCTTAAATGGTTATTAAGAGAAATATGGAATTTATTCTAAATTAAAAACATATTATTGTTAAAAAAAAATATACCTACTTTAGTACACCTACTATTTCTAAGTATCTTTTAATCTTTTTACTTAATGTGATATTAAAAAAAAAAAACAATAACAAAACCTTATTTATAATAATTATATCTATCGCAGATTTTTAATAAAATATTAAATGAAGCTATCCTTTAATTATTCTGTAATTTTGAAGTTAATGTTTGTGCAGAGTTAGCTAAAATTAATAGCAATAAAACTATTAGAAAGCTTATAAAATACTAATATTATATACCCGGCGTGTGCTACTACGCTTAGGATTTTTGTATAGGAAAAGTTGAAATTCTAAAATGTGCCTAATGCATTGTTTTAGTGGTCTCAAACAATCTTCGCATTATTGTCTTTCAAATAGGACCAGTTTGGGTCATATCGGCCGGATGTTTTCAGAGTCTTTAAACAAAATTCGTACAAAGAATTTTTGCGTTTTATAGATTTATTTGAAATCGGGTTCTAGATAGTGCTAAGTAGGATAAAGTTTATGATAAAAATTAATTAATTTTGTATTATTTCGTTCCACTTCATATACGTACATGGGGCATGGTTGATATTTTATAGGAACATAGAACTAGTTCAAATGTTTACGGGTCTCATCCTTGGAGTTGGATAGTACCTACACCTACTTACATTTAGAGAAACAAGTATAAATAAATATACGACAATATTTTGTAATATAATACGAATATACACTGTAGACTGATGACAATTTTGTTATTTATTTGAAAATTAATTAAGATACATAATTGAATCTTGTAAATCGATAGGATAAATATGATTAGGAATAATATTTAATCTTCTAATAATTAGATTATGCATAACTGAGTAGATATAATTACACAAATAAAAAAGTAGGTAATCCAATAGGAAGACGTAGTTTGCTATGGAATAAACATGAGATATTTATAAAACTTTTTACTTTACGCTTGGTTTGTTTGGCTAACCAATAAGTTAATCGGATTCAATTAGGTATATGTAAACTTCAAAATTATATTTATTTTTTTTTGCCTAAAATACTAATAATAATTTCTGGTATTCACTAGTTCGCTTACATTGTAGTACCCACACTTAAATAGGTAGGTACAATATTTACGGCCCAACTCGGAAAGGTTCGTTTATTTAGTCGTAAGGAGTCCGTAAGTAATTGACATTAAATAGGTATGTAAAGTATCGGTTCATCTCAGTCATATTGTCTACTTTCGGTGACCCTGGTGCGGATCAACGTCAAATTACCTTATCGATAGTAAATCATAATTATCATGGGGGGTTTGTGTAGCCACATGTAAAATACGTTGATAGTAAATAAAAGTTAATATTTATTTTAAATCCTTTTAGAACTAGGATTCATAATAAAATGATAACAAGAAATTCGTTTACTGTTTTTCCTTACTTAAAAATATGGCAAAGTAGTTTATTTCTTCTTTTTAAATTTATTTATTTCGGTTCATACCACTTACAATAATTAAAACAATATCATGTCATATCATTATTATAATATCATTTACTACAAATTCATAATGAACAGTGAAAATAATGAATTAAGATAATAATTGAAATAAATTAAACAGGATACGCAATTTTATTTATGAGAGTAGGTACTGCTAATTATCAATATCAATGATGAGTGGTTGATTTTACTTGACATAAAAAAAAAACTCAATACTAATCGACCATAAAATAGTCAATTAAAGGTATTTGTATACTTAACTTTAATTGTACGTAAACTGACTTGGAGAGTGAATTTTTGTGATTCTGTACTAAGGAACGGTTTGAGTAACCGTTATGTGACTCTGAGGTGTTCTTTAAATTGACACTTTTGTTTTTTTTTGGTGCGATTAAAATAAAATTTGCACAATAGATATTTTGTAGAAATTGCATTGGAATCTGTTTTAGACATTTCTCAAATAATCTTGAAGAAATTTTAGCTTCTTACTTTTATTACATTTACGATGATAATATGATATACTTATTATGATTTGCTATACAAGTTTTAAAAGGTTTTACGATATAAACATTTATGTATTACTAACTGAACCAATTTGCAAAAAAAAAAAGAGGAATAAGGTAACTTTCAATTTGTGAAAGAATTTTTGAAATCGGTCGAGTAGTTTTTGAGTTTATTCATTACCAACTTACAAAAATACAAATTTTTCCTCTTTATAATATTGTCGTGATATTTTCTTTTGTTGTATAGGTATACACATAATTTTAGGTTAATTTTGGGATAATATCCATGAATAACATTGGATACGCAAATCTTATGTAAGATTAGTTTCTAACAGTAATAAGTATTATGTAGTGTAGCCTCAGTGATAGTACCTATAGCAAGGATGTACCTACGTGTAGTATAGAAAGGCTCGATGTACATTACATAAATAATCATTAGGATTTATCCACAATGATTTATGATGACCTTAGATACTGGAAACATACTGCTTAGATAAAAATGAATTGTATTAAGTAAATTGAAAGATCTAATTCTATTAATTTGACATTTTTTTTTAGTTTCAAATAAGTTATTAAGTAGGTATAAGTCATAAATAAGTAACGATAGCAATTTAATATTGTCTACGGTTATTGCTGGTGATCATCACATCTTAAATTTTGTACTATTTGTATTGAATTGGATGGCCAAACGGAACCGGTATTTAGTATCTTCGATTTTATTAGTTTAAATTTTGTCAACACAATTGTGTTATGGGTTGAAATGAAATACAATGGATGTGTGAATTTTGTACTTTGTCTGCGGAAATGAAATGCAACTATAATTGTCTAAGGATCGTTTGAGATGTGATGATTACTAAAGGAACTGCTGATAATGTCTACTGATAAGTTCTAGCCTGACTCATGTGCAGCAGGTGAGAGGCTGGATCAAATTATTGAAGGAACTGCTGATAATGTCTACTGAGATGTTCTAGCCTGACTCATGTGCAGCAGGTGAGAGGCTGGATCAAATTATTGAAGGAACTGCTGATAATGTCTACTGAGAAGTTCTAGTCTGACTCATGTGCAGCAGGTGGGAGGCTAGAACAGAGGTTGAAGGAACTGCTGATAATGTCTACTGAGAAGTTCTAGTCTGACTCATGTGCAGCAGGTGGGAGACTAGAACAGAGGTTGAAGGAACTGCTGATAATGTCTACTGATTTAGAAGCCCTAGCCTGACTCATGTGCAGCAGGTGGGAGGCTGGTGGGCCCTTATGAAATGAAATGAAATGAAATGAAATATATTAATCTTAATAATGAAATGAAATGAAATGTGATGAAATGAAATGAAATGTGATGAAATGAAATGAAATGTGATGAAATGAAATGTGATGAAATGAAATGAAATGTGATGAAATGAAATGTGATGAAATGAAATGTGATGAAATGAAATGAAATGTGATAAAATGAAATGAAATACATCATAATGTGAAAAGAAACGGTAATTGTAAAAGTAGTAGAAACTAAATTGTCTTGGTATTTTTATGTACTTAGCATGTTTAACGATGTAGTATTTTTAGTACTTCGAGAGCGAAGTATAGTCAGTCTGGCCGTGAGAGATATTGTATATTTAAGTATAATGTAGGTATATGTAAAAATTGCTCAATAAATAGAAAATATGAAATAAGATTTTTATAAAAAGGAAATATATCTATTAATGATAATGTTGCAATATTTTTCCAACTTGTATTGTTTATATTCATCGTAACAGGAAACACTGTAATAACAGATTAAAATAAATTTGGTAATAAGATAGACATAATATTATTATTGTACGATTTGGTAATATACGACATACGTAAAATCAAAATAATCTATTTGAAAATTTATAATAATGTAAAATGTCAATTACTTCATAATTTTTATAAATATGTCTTTATTTGTAACAGGAAGTAAAATTGTTTGCTGGTAGAAATATTTTAATTATAAAATTCCATTAATTTTGATAGATTTGAAATACTTTAATTCAATTATAAATTGTATTTGTTTATTACTATTTTTATACAACATTACAAGTTATTTATGGTTTTGTCTACGAATATCAGGCGATATTAGGTGATATTATGGTGTGGAGGTAGACAGTTCGGTTGGTAAAAAGCGAGTGTTTGAAATTGTCTCGGTTGAATTCAGTGTCGATTACGGAACAGAGCAGCCCCTCTACAGAAGTTAAGTACTTTCGATATTTTTATATTGTTACTCTGCCAGTCTATTTAATTATTGTTTGTTATAGTAGCATTTCAATTGAAACGATTGTATTGTCATGATGTTGTAAGGTTAAACTGCGATTCTGCCAGCCTTCAATTCAATAATGTCATACTGTTGTTCCATTTTATAATGTGTAGATAATATTGATACAAATATGAAATGTGGAATGATATAATATTACTGCGGTAATTCTGTGCTGTGATGGAGTTTCTTCTTGGCTCTTCTCCACAGAATTAAAGCACATTGCGAACCAAGGATTTCAATAAATTAATTGCCGCAGATATGTGTATTATTTACTTACCTCCATGATAAATAAAAAGTTAATCATCATGAAATAAAACTAGTCATTGTGTTTTGTGGTTTAACTTTATTAATAATAGTATAGGTTACAAACATTTATCGATTCTCGCTTTAAGACAGGATGTTTTAATATTGCATTTCTTAACTTTCCATACCCATCTCTTATTTAAATCTAACAAACGCGCATTAATTATGAGATCTTTTAGATGGCAACACACATAAATACGACATATACAATACACACATAAAGATAAATTTAAACTAGGCACTTCTACAAGGTACGATTACAATCTCCAGAATCAATGCAACTAGGAAAACGTAATGTAAGTATATATATGGTTTGATGCGACTGATACCCAACACTTACCATGACCATTATGGTCAAGAATTTTACACTATGTCAAATGAAATCACGTTGGCTTTAACCCATTAATAGTCCACTACTGAGCACGGATCGGTTACTCATCCGACTATCGACCGCACCCACTGTTGCTTAACTTTGCCGATCATGATCATTTATCTTCGACGCAAGCCGCCGAGCTATGAGCCGGAAATTACGTCCTATTAACAAACTTTTACTATACCCACGTAAATCCAAAAATCCAATATCAAGTGTGTAAAATATTTCTACATCCTCTCTCCCATATGATATGTAAACGAGGCGCTTCTATGAGAATAAAATCGCTTGAATGAAAATTTAGTCTGAATATTAAAATTTGAATTTCTACAGAATAACATTAGGCAAATTGTGGCAGGTATTTTAAAGTATAAAGTAAAAACTGCTTTGTTTGAATAACCAATGTGTGGTTACTCTTATGACTATCAAATAATGGACCTACATTTCAAGTTAACAGAATGTTTGACGTTAATGAATTACCGAATAATGTAATCAATATATTACGTGGCACTATAGTACTCACGATAGAGCCCCTCATTTTGGGATTACAATCCATCTACCATAACGCATTCCACCAATATATGTTTATACATATATCATTTTAAACAGTAGAACATATGAAATAAGAAGAATAAATATTTATTCGTACCAATAAATTATCTAAGAACTCTGTTAAATGAGGTAGGATTTTACCAAAGAGATTCTACGTTGCGGCTCGTTCGTATAGTAATCCCGACATCAAAGCGGTATTTGCCGAATGCTCTTCCATTTATTTACAACACGAAAGAACCCATGAGATAAATACATAATAAAATATTTGTGTTGTTAAAACTTCAACTCAATTTTTTTTATGATCTGTGATCAATTTTACCCTTGTATAAATCCATACTATAATATTATAAATGTGAAAGTGTGTTTGTTTGTTTGTTTGTTTGTTTGTCCGTCTTTCACGTCGTAACGGAGCGATGTTATGGTAAGATTTTTTGTGTGGAGATAGGTAGGAGGCTGGAGAGTAACGTAGGCTACTTTTTACCGCAGTAAAACAACTCATTACCATGGAAAGATCCATTATGATGCGTATTTGTCCATACTTCTATACTTCCACTAGCTATTACCCGCGGCTTCGCCCGCGAGTTCAAAGGGAAGTAACAATGAGTTGTTTAACATGCATGACTCTTTCCTAGATATAATAACATAATAATTAATAACAAGCTATTACCCGCGGCTTCGCCACCATGTTCAAAGGGAAGTAACAATGAGTTGTTTAACATGCATGACTCTTTCCTAGATATAATAACATAATAATTAATAACAAGCTATTACCCGCGGCTTCGCCACCGTGTTCAACGGGAAGTAACAATGTGTTGTTTAACATGCATGACTCTTTCCTAGATATAATAACATAATAATTAATAATAATAATTCATAAATAAGTAACAGATCCAAAATCAAATTAAGTATGGAAGTTTGGAAGTATGGATAGTATGGATGGATATGGAAGTATAGAAGTATGGGCAAATACGCATCATAATGGATCTTTCCATGGGAATGAGTTGTTTTACTGCGGTAAAAGTAGCCTACGTTACTCTCCAGCCTCCTACCTATCTCCACACAAAAAATCCATACTAATATTATAAATGTGAAAGTGTGTTTGTTTGTTTGTTTGTTTGTTTGTTTGTTTGTTTGTTTGTTTGTCCGTCTTTCACGTCGTAACGGAGCGATGTTATGGTAAGATTTTTTGTGTGGAGATAGGTAGGAGGCTGGAGAGTAACGTAGGCTACTTTTTACCGCAGCAAAACAACTCATTACCATGGAAAGATCCATTATGATGCGTATTTGTCCAATCTTCTATACTTCCACTAGCTATTACCCGCGGCTTCGCCCGCGAGTTCAAAGGGAAGTAACAATGAGTTGTTTAACATGCATGACTCTTTCCTAGATATAATAACATACTAATATTATAAATGTGAAAGTGTGTTTGTTTGTTTGTTTGTTTGTTTGTTTGTCCGTCTTTCACGTCGTAACGGAGCGATGTTATGGTAAGATTTTTTGTGTGGAGATAGGTAGGAGGCTGGAGAGTAACGTAGGCTACTTTTTACCGCAGTAAAACAACTCATTACCATGGAAAGATCCATTATGATGCGTATTTGTCCATACTTCTATACTTCCACTAGCTATTACCCGCGGCTTCGCCCGCGAGTTCAAAGGGAAGTAACAATGAGTTGTTTAACATGCATGACTCTTTCCTAGATATAATAACATAATAATTAATAACAAGCTATTACCCGCGGCTTCGCCACCATGTTCAAAGGGAAGTAACAATGAGTTGTTTAACATGCATGACTCTTTCCTAGATATAATAACATAATAATTAATAACAAGCTATTACCCGCGGCTTCGCCACCGTGTTCAACGGGAAGTAACAATGTGTTGTTTAACATGCCTGACTCTTTCCTAGATATAATAACATAATAATTAATAATAATAATTCATAAATAAGTAACAGATCCAAAATCAAATTAAGTATGGAAGTTTGGAAGTATGGATAGTATGGATGGATATGGAAGTATAGAAGTATGGGCAAATACGCATCATAATGGATCTTTCCATGGGAATGAGTTGTTTTACTGCGGTAAAAGTAGCCTACGTTACTCTCCAGCCTCCTACCTATCTCCACACAAAAAATCCATACTAATATTATAAATGTGAAAGTGTGTTTGTTTGTTTGTTTGTTTGTTTGTTTGTTTGTTTGTCCGTCTTTCACGTCGTAACGGAGCGATGTTATGGTAAGATTTTTTGTGTGGAGATAGGTAGGAGGCTGGAGAGTAACGTAGGCTACTTTTTACCGCAGCAAAACAACTCATTACCATGGAAAGATCCATTATGATGCGTATTTGTCCAATCTTCTATACTTCCACTAGCTATTACCCGCGGCTTCGCCCGCGAGTTCAAAGGGAAGTAACAATGAGTTGTTTAACATGCATGACTCTTTCCTAGATATAATAACATAATAATTAATAACAAGCTATTACCCGCGGCTTCGCCACCGTGTTCAAAGGGAAGTAACAATGAGTTGTTTAACATGCATGACTCTTTCCTAGATATAATAACATAATAATTAATAACAAGCTATTACCCGCGACTTCGCCACCGTGTTCAACGGGAAGTAACAATGTTTTGTTTAACATGCATGACTCTTTCCTAGATATAATAACATAATAATTAATAATAATCCATACTATCCATATACTAATATTATAAATGTGAAAGTGTGTTTGTTTGTTTGTTTGTTTGTCCGTCTTTCACGTCGTAACGGAGCGATGTTATGGTAAGATTTTTTGTGTGGAGATAGGTAGGAGGCTGGAGAGTAACGTAGGCTACTTTTTACCGCAGTAAAACAACTCATTACCATGGAAAGATCCATTATGATGCGTATTTGTCCATACTTCTATACTTCCACTAGCTATTACCCGCGGCTTCGCCCGCGAGTTCAAAGGGAAGTAACAATGAGTTGTTTAACATGCATGACTCTTTCCTAGATATAATAACATAATAATTAATAACAAGCTATTACCCGCGGCTTCGCCACCATGTTCAAAGGGAAGTAACAATGAGTTGTTTAACATGCATGACTCTTTCCTAGATATAATAACATAATAATTAATAACAAGCTATTACCCGCGGCTTCGCCACCATGTTCAACGGGAAGTAACAATGTGTTGTTTAACATGCATGACTCTTTCCTAGATATAATAACATAATAATTAATAATAATAATTCATAAATAAGTAACAGATCCAAAATCAAATTAAGTATGGAAGTTTGGAAGTATGGATAGTATGGATGGATATGGAAGTATAGAAGTATGGGCAAATACGCATCATAATGGATCTTTCCATGGGAATGAGTTGTTTTACTGCGGTAAAAGTAGCCTACGTTACTCTCCAGCCTCCTACCTATCTCCACACAAAAAATCCATATCCATACTAATATCCATACTAATATTATAAATGTGAAAGTGTGTTTGTTTGTTTGTTTGTTTGTTTGTTTGTTTGTCCGTCTTTCACGTCGTAACGGAGCGATGTTATGGTAAGATTTTTTGTGTGGAGATAGGTAGGAGGCTGGAGAGTAACGTAGGCTACTTTTTACCGCAGCAAAACAACTCATTACCATGGAAAGATCCATTATGATGCGTATTTGTCCATACTTCTATACTTCCACTAGCTATTACCCGCGGCTTCGCCCGCGAGTTCAAAGGGAAGTAACAATGAGTTGTTTAACATGCATGACTCTTTCCTAGATATAATAACATAATAATTAATAACAAGCTATTACCCGCGGCTTCGCCACCGTGTTCAAAGGGAAGTAACAATGAGTTGTTTAACATGCATGACTCTTTCCTAGATATAATAACATAATAATTAATAACAAGCTATTACCCGCGACTTCGCCACCGTGTTCAACGGGAAGTAACAATGTGTTGTTTAACATGCATGACTCTTTCCTAGATATAATAACATAATAATTAATAATAATCCATACTATCCATACTAATATTATAAATGTGAAAGTGTGTTTGTTTGTTTGTTTGTTTGTCCGTCTTTCACGTCGTAACGGAGCGATGTTATGGTAAGATTTTTTGTGTGGAGATAGGTAGGAGGCTGGAGAGTAACGTAGGCTACTTTTTACCGCAGTAAAACAACTCATTACCATGGAAAGATCCATTATGATGCGTATTTGTCCATACTTCTATACTTCCACTAGCTATTACCCGCGGCTTCGCCCGCGAGTTCAAAGGGAAGTAACAATGAGTTGTTTAACATGCATGACTCTTTCCTAGATATAATAACATAATAATTAATAACAAGCTATTACCCGCGGCTTCGCCACCGTGTTCAAAGGGAAGTAACAATGAGTTGTTTAACATGCATGACTCTTTCCTAGATATAATAACATAATAATTAATAACAAGCTATTACCCGCGGCTTCGCCACCGTGTTCAACGGGAAGTAACAATGTGTTGTTTAACATGCATGACTCTTTCCTAGATATAATAACATAATAATTAATAATAATCCATACTAATATTATAAATGTGAAAGTGTGTTTGTTTGTTTGTTTGTTTGTTTGTTTGTTTGTCCGTCTTTCACGTCGTAACGGAGCGATGTTATGGTAAGATTTTTTGTGTGGAGATAGGTAGGAGGCTGGAGAGTAACGTAGGCTACTTTTTACCGCAGCAAAACAACTCATTACCATGGAAAGATCCATTATGATGCGTATTTGTCCATACTTCTATACTTCCACTAGCTATTACCCGCGGCTTCGCCCGCGAGTTCAAAGGGAAGTAACAATGAGTTGTTTAACATGCATGACTCTTTCCTAGATATAATAACATAATAATTAATAACAAGCTATTACCCGCGGCTTCGCCACCGTGTTCAAAGGGAAGTAACAATGAGTTGTTTAACATGCATGACTCTTTCCTAGATATAATAACATAATAATTAATAACAAGCTATTACCCGCGACTTCGCCACCGTGTTCAACGGGAAGTAACAATGTGTTGTTTAACATGCATGACTCTTTCCTAGATATAATAACATAATAATTAATAATAATCCATACTATCCATACTAATATTATAAATGTGAAAGTGTGTTTGTTTGTTTGTTTGTTTGTTTGTTTGTCCGTCTTTCACGTCGTAACGGAGCGATGTTATGGTAAGATTTTTTGTGTGGAGATAGGTAGGAGGCTGGAGAGTAACGTAGGCTACTTTTTACCGCAGTAAAACAACTCATTACCATGGAAAGATCCATTATGATGCGTATTTGTCCATACTTCTATACTTCCACTAGCTATTACCCGCGGCTTCGCCCGCGAGTTCAAAGGGAAGTAACAATGAGTTGTTTAACATGCATGACTCTTTCCTAGATATAATAACATAATAATTAATAACAAGCTATTACCCGCGGCTTCGCCACCGTGTTCAAAGGGAAGTAACAATGAGTTGTTTAACATGCATGACTCTTTCCTAGATATAATAACATAATAATTAATAACAAGCTATTACCCGCGGCTTCGCCACCGTGTTCAACGGGAAGTAACAATGTGTTGTTTAACATGCATGACTCTTTCCTAGATATAATAACATAATAATTAATAATAATAATTCATAAATAAGTAACAGATCCAAAATCAAATTAAGTATGGAAGTTTGGAAGTATGGATAGTATGGATGGATATGGAAGTATAGAAGTATGGGCAAATACGCATCATAATGGATCTTTCCATGGGAATGAGTTGTTTTACTGCGGTAAAAGTAGCCTACGTTACTCTCCAGCCTCCTACCTATCTCCACACAAAAAATCTTACCATAAAATCTCTCCGTTACGACGTGAAAGACGGTCAAACAAACAAACACACTTTCGAATTTATAATATTAGTATGTATAGTAAGGATACGCATCATAATGGATCTTTCCATGGGAATGAGTTGTTTTACTGCGGTAAAAAGAAGCCTACGTTACTCTCCAGCCTCCTAATTATCTCCACACAAAAAATCTTACCTTAACATCCCTCCGTTACGACGTGAAAGACGGACAAACAAACAAACAAACAAACAAACACACTTTCGCATTTATAATATTAGTATAGATTATGTTATTATATCTAGGAAAGAGTCATGCATGTTAAACAACTCATTGTTACTTCCCTTTGAACACGCGGGCGAAGCCGCGGGTAATAGCTAGTAGTATAATAAAAACCAGTTTAAAATTATATCACATACAATTAAACCACTCGTAATATCTTCTAAAAAGTTAGTTTTATTAACCATAAAATATAGATTATTCATAAGTCTGTAAAAGTATGTTAATTTATACATACATTCAAACAAACATACTTAAAATAATACTAACTTTTGGGTGTGTTTAATTTTATTAGTTAATTATAAAAAAAATCTAATTTATTCAAACTTTAAAACAATTATTTCAATGGATGAAGAAAAAGCAAAAAATATCGTTCAAAATTAGGTACCATAATCACGAATTTTTTTTTAACTAAATGCCTTAGTGTTAGACCTTCAGGCCTTAGATAGATCCTTAAGCACTTTTTTCCATGCACCTTCCTATTGTAAATCTTCAGGCCTTATTCATAATATCATCGTGACCTACATTAAGCCCCTAAAGGGTTGCAGCCAGTTAATGTTCTAAGTAAGAGTATTTGAAACGTTGAAACAATTTATTGTAATACTTATGAGTAAATAACCCCTAATATTTAAATAACCTTCTAACTGTAACCTATTTCTATGTACTACCGTTGGATGTGGCAGTGTGCTTAGGACTCTATTATAAAATTTGTGCTTATTAGAAACAGTTATTAATTGAAAATAACATTACACCTAAAGATCATATAAATTCATAAGCGTCTTCATTACACAGTCGTCTTCACATTGATAGGAAAGAGTTTATAGGTAGAAATATAGTGGCCTAATCGTAGTATTGGCACTTTCATAAAATGATCGATTCGTTAGTTTAAAATAGTAAAATATGATACATTTTTACCATATAAAATGAAGCATAATACCTAATCTAAATTTTACTAACAAAAAATAACCGACTTCAAAGTTACTCAAAAACTACTTGTCAGATCTCGTTCATATTTATGAGGGACTACATAAAAAGCACCTGCTCTTGATTAAAAAAGAATCATCGAAATCGGTTGGCGTGATTTTAGGTATTTGTCCATTTGTTGCGCACATACTTAATACAAATTTAAGACTTATATGGTTTTCTCATGGATGCCATTGTCAGATCTCAATAAAATTTATGTGGGACCACATAACAAGCACCTGCTTTCGATTAAAAAAAGAATCATCAAAATTGGTTTGCCCAGTCGAAAGTTCTGAGGTAACAAACATAAATAAATACAGCTGAATTGAGAACCTCCTCCTTTTTTGAAGCCGGTTAAAACAGTCGTATTTCACCATAATCATCATTGACAAAATCGATACTCGCAGTGTTAAATGAAACATGACAATTTCATGAAATGACCAACGCTACGATCGAACCACGACAGATACGAGTACAAAAAATATATTTTCCAAAAATATTAAGTACAATAATTGTTTCTCGTAGCTTTCAAACTTGGGTACGTCTCCAAAACCGCGCCTGAATAACAAAAGATAGTATTAAAGTGATGTTAACCGTTAAAGAGTTCCCTCAGAGTTCAGAGTTAGAGTTTCATTTTTCATCAGAATTAAAGCGATAAGAGGATTTGGGTCTAATTAAGCTCGCTAGATTTGACCCCCTCTTTCTTGAGTCTTTGCCTCTTTGTATTCCGGCTGCGAAATTGAGACCCAGTTCTTTCTTTTTTTCTGTCTCTTTCGTTGCCGGCAACACGTCAGCGATGTCTTTCGCTGATGTGACGTGTCACAGATAATTATTCTGGAATTACAAGGTCGCCCGAAGCTGCTGGGACACATACAGTACGCTTTCTTGACAAATATATAAATATTGAAATTTGAAATGTCGCCCAGAGAAAATTTTATTATGCTTTTGGGAAATTACATATCCCGTTAGATAACCAGTTACGAAACAGTGAAAAAAAAATTTTTCGTAGCTCGTTACAAAAAATGCTTACGAAAACGGTTTGTGATCCCCGAACCATTTTATTCTATATAGTAGTAAGAGGAATCAAATTGTGAGACTTATTTAATTCGATTACGTGATTGGAAATTCTTTGTACCCCTTTTTAAGAATAATGGAGGCACGTAGATTTTTGATTTTTTGGTATTATTAAAGTCAATGAGGAGAAGAATTTATTAAAGAAAATAGATCGAAAAAAATGACAGTGAGAAGTGACTCTTTGACACATTGAATTACGGTCGAACTTTGACCGCCGAGCGGGTCTTTAGTAATTTAGTTAGTATAAATAAATTAGCTGAACAGAATGGCTTACTTAGGTATCCTGTTGGAAATTTTCAAAGAGCTGGCTGAAATTTAGTAGTATTATTTTTTCCTAAGTTTGTAATTACAGGTTTCGTAATATTTTAACGACGAAAATTTCTTTAATTTTTTCTCATAGAAGTACGATTGTAATAACGTTTATTAAAATTTTAAAATAAAATAAATTGCTACGGCCATTATCCACACCCATTAATTATGGCGTATTAAAAATGTTTCTATAAAAAATGTTTCTATAAATTATATTTCCTGCGTCAACTCACCCTTGACATCCATCGTTAGAATTGACTTTGCGAAGGCGTCCCGTCGAACGACTCCTCATTGATTAGCCTCAATTTCACTGACTCTCGTCTCAAGTTATAACTCGTCGATATGTGACAATGTTTCACATCGACAGTCAAGAGGTCCTCGTTCAGTTCAACACCGCTTCTCTCTACGTCGGCAGCAGCACTTGGCTTCCTCTTCATTCTAAACGAAGCGCTTCTCTGAGAACTCGAACCGAGGTAGCTATCTGTTGTAGTGTTCCCATTGAACGTTTTCTCAGATTGGCAACCCTCCATCGGTTCCAGCTGTATATTTCCCCTCAACTGATTACTCTTATCGATACACGGAATCAACTGCTTGAACTCCTTCCTGAAGTTTTCGTTCATCCACGCGTATATAAATGGATTGTAACACGTCGAGGACATGGCGATTACGTGACATATAAAGAACAAGAGGAAGTAATACTTAGAATGGATAGCGTAGATGTAATAGTCGTTATAAAGATTTATGACGTTGAGCGGTAACCACGAGAGGCCGAAAATTGCGACCATAGCGATCAACATCTGGTTTGTTCGACGCTTTCTATTTTTATCGTATTCCTCTTTACGGCTGTTCTTACTGGCGGCCTTCGCTTTAGCCCTGTCGTTCAGTTTAAAACTGACGCAGGTGTAACAGAAGGCTATAACTAAGAAGGGCAGAACGAACTGTAGAACAGTGGTTACGGAACCGAACACGCGTCGTAATTTTTCCGTCGGCCACGTCTCCTCGCAAAATCTGCCAATTTCCAAATCGTAATACGTCATGAATATCGCATAAGGCAACGTCACCGTGACGGAGAAGGTCCATATCATGACGATCACACTAACACAAGTCTCGATCTTCATTCTCGGTCTAAAAGGGTAAATTATCACAAAGAATCTATCGATAGCTATGGACATAAGCGTCAATGTCGATATGTATACGCTACACCCCTGCGCAGAAGGCATCATGTGACATAAGAGGGAGCCCCAACTCCAAGATCCTCGGAAGGAATATAGGGGAGTAAATGGAACCGCAAATAAGCAGAGCAATATATCTGACAATGCTAAGTTTGTTATGAACAGATTCGTTACCGTCTGCATCGCTTTGTTCCTTATCACGACGTAACATACTAGAAGATTACCTACAACTCCTAGCACGAATATAATTGTGTACACGACGCAAAATATCGCCTGAACCAACTTGTTATCGATGATATTTTCTAAGCCATTCGGGTGTGGAGGTATTACTGCATTCTCTGATTCATTTGTTAACTTTCCCGTGATGTTGTTCCATTCTGGATACTCTGAGGATTCGTTCATTGCTCCAGATCGAGGTGATTCCACTCACTAATGGCAGATAATAATTCGTTGACCTGCCAGTTTTACGAGCTTCGACTGCTACATCTAGGTGAAACCTGTAACAAAATATACAACGGTAATTTAACGTCCTTTCACAAATTCTAGATATAAATTTTGGTATTACGCTGATGTTGGTATCACTTGTTTTATCTCTTGTAAAATGTCGTTACTTTGACTAATGCTGAATAATGTTTGCAATGAAATGTTTGATTTATTGATGATACGACAAAACAATGTGTTACGTTATTTTACTCGCGTATAGAACTACTAAACGGATCTGAATAGATTTTCTAATATTTCCTACCAGTTCTCCTACCTTCTACCTACCACTCTTAGAGGACTGATTTATGAAATTCAGGAAAAGTATGCATCTATACCTACTTCATAACTGAGAGAAAAGTATACGGTCATTAATATACGGTCATTATTATACGCTCCCTTATCTTTGAATCAGCTAAGCTAGAAAATTATACAATAATAACAAAATAAAAATTCTAAACGAAGGAATTATTCATTTCGAGTTCTGTAAATATGTTTTTAATGAAGGATATTAATTCGAGTTCTATAAATAATTTTATAATACGTTCTTAATTAAAAACGTTCTTATTTTATTGCTCATGCCTGTTATTAAATTAATCTTTAATATGCCTATAGTGAAAGAACCTCGTTTCAACGTGGTGTCCTAACTCCTAACCCAAGTGACACCTCTCGCTTTTTATATTATAACCTTGGATAACTCTTTTCCATAAAAGCTTGCACAAAACTGTATAGTAGAAGCAAATAAATCCGTGCACAAGTTATAAAATACCTACTTAAATGGACGATTACGAAATATGATTTGAATAATGAATTCCATCGCATTTAGTATCACTTTAATTTATAATTAATGCAATAATATAATAGAATTCATAATAAGGATGGAACTAAATTACCATGTTAAAATTTGAATTTGAAATAAATGAGCTATCAGAAATTTTGTTCCGACTGAAGTACGTATTATAAATGTAAAATTGGCCGTGGAATCTGCATGAAATGAAGCAGAAATTGTCTCCCCTTATACAAAAGTGGTCTATGTAAAATGTTTGATACAATACGTCTATGTTTATTATTGATCTTAAAAATAATAAACGTTTAAACGCTTGATAAATTGTAAAATATACCACTTTAGTTCCAGATAAGCTAATTGTACAACTCAGAGTCACTAATGGTTATATCGCTCTTTAGTAAATAATCACCATACAAATTCTGTACTAAGGAGGAGCGATTTAAGTAACCTTTAGTGACTCTGAGTTGGGGCGTTAATGCTTTGACTATTTTGTTAACTGTATATGTATGTGAACCTAACGTAATATTTTCAGTCTTCATTTTTTACTCTCCCTTCAATCAAACGTCTTATACACAAAAGTAGCCTTTTCATCTTTAGTTTTTATTAATAAAGATAAGTTAAGTCTTAAGTATTCGTTTCGTATATTTCATAAATCTTTTTACTCAGGAAAGCATTTATAGTTTTCCAATATATAAAACAATTTGTATCTAACGCGGCAAGTTCACATAATCCCGAGGAACTATTTCCTTGTAATTACTGCACCATAAAAATAAAAACTGAAAACTGACACGCTTACTTCACACGAGGTAAACATTCAGAACTACCTGATAAAGCAGTATAATACCTAACTAGTTCAAAGCAGAGCGAGGTCAAGCTACTTTTTACAAGTTACACATGAGATTAAATAGTTAAATAATCTCCACCTCGAGTAAACATCATCCGATCGGTTGAGAAACTTAGTTGGAGAAGAAAACCAATTTCTTCTTAATACAAACTTATTAAGTTTCCGCAGCGGTCGCCATAAAATCTACAAGTTAAAGTACAGTCTATAAAAGAATTAGGTATGCAGGGCATGACTCTAAAATCTTCTTTATTGTTTAATAATGTTTCATAATGGATCTGCTCATGCGAATGAGATGTTTTACCGCAGTAAAAGTAGCCTATGTTACCCTCCAGCCTCCTAACTATCTCCACACAAAAAATCATACCATAACATCGCCCCGTTACGACGTGAAAGAGGGACAAACAAGAAACAAACAAACAAACTTTCGCATTTATAATATTAGTGTGGATGTTCAAATTTCGCTTCAGTGCCTCTGGCATAAAATCAACTTCATCAAATTATCGTATTTATTGCTCCTAGGCAGGTACTTAATACAAAAGAAGGTTGCTTTTATTGAAGGGACAAAATAACTTCCTTGTAGCCCCTGACACATTGCAAGATTGAAAGATTGAATACCCTCGGAGTCCCCTGTCACGTTTCCAATTAATGTTTTTAACCCTCAGGCTTTTCATGTCCATGGAAATTGTAACTGAAATTGTTAGTAACTGAAAATTATATTCTTTTATTAATATTATAGAAAATAAATTGATTGATTTTCGAGATAAAGTGAAGGAATTAGATAATTTACAGGTTAAGTGTACTGCTTTTTGAAACTCATTGGCTTAAGAATGACTTATTACTTTATTCACGAAATATGCCTGCCCGTTGCAGTTTGCGTTATGAATTTGGGTGTGTATTGAGCTAAGTATCCGTTAACAATAAACTTTCGGTAACGGAACTTATCAACGGACGTCATACTTCTTTATGAAGCAATACGTGTAACAATAAACCGTCTTCACTTCACTCCGGTAAAACTATACCTTAGTATTCACACTCGAACACTGTTGAGACAGTATTTCTGAAATTGGTAAAATGTTTTTTGTGAACCGATTCGATTTAAACAAAAAAGTTACAATGGCACCTTATAACCAACATTTATAACGTAGTAGTCTCCGCGTAGAGCAGTGGTAATCAACCTTTTTTTCATACCGGTCACAAATACGTGTTACTCATGCTGTCGCGGGCCGCAAAACAAAGAAATAAGAAAATGTTATTGATTTCTTAGGTTTTTGCGATTATTATAACCCAGATGGGCCAACTACAAAAGCTTGGCGGGCCGCACGGTGAGTACAGCTGGCGTAGAGCAAAATCATAACAATTTTCGTCAAAATTGTGACAATTACACAAAATTACACAAAAAAACATTCTTCTGTTTCTACTGATACTAGACTAGACTAAAATGATAATAAAGTTGAACTTTTAGTACTATAGTTAGGCCCTAATTTATCCATGGACAATACCACATCGGCTCCTATGCTTGGCTAAGGCGCGCACAAGAGTATAGCATTTATCCTTACGAGGAGACAAACTGTGTATATTTAAACATAATAATAATAAATTAATTAATAAAACAACACACTAATAGCTCCATATTAGGATTCCGTGTGTCGTGGAAACTACTGTAACTAAGAAACTAACCCTGCTCCAACCAATTATTATGCAACAACTCCTTACATCGTACAGTTTAATTCAACTTTGATGTATGCGCTTTAACAACGAAGACCCGCAGTTCACCTTGCTAGTCACGTAATGCTCTCACGAGTATACCTGGAAGGTACCAAAGAAGTCGACCTAAGTTAAATAACCTCTTTCCATAGTTTCCTTTAAAGATCATTTCCTGTCGCTGAACCTGATATTTTTAAATTAGTATTTATTTTAATTCCTTAATAACTTCACTTAAGTAGTAAATATTCGTACACTCTACCTAATAAATCTTTGTCCTGTGTATTTTTAACGGACTTCAAAAAAGGAGGAGGTTCTCAATTCGACTGTATTTTTTTATGTTTGTTACCTGAGAAACTTTCGACTGGGTGAACCGATTTTAATGATTATTTTTTTAATCGAAAGCAGCTGCTTATCGTGTGGTCCCACATAAATCTGAGCGAGATCTGACAAGTAGTTTTTGAGTAATTTTGAAGTCGGTTATATTTTGTTAGTAAAATTTAGTTTGTAGATCAATCAACGTTACTGCGCCGGCAAGTGACGTTGTTGTACTCACGAGTATATTAAAAATCTATTTTTCTGCTATTTAGGTTGTCTGAAAGAAATTGCTGCTTAGCAATAAGACTGCCGATTGTTTTCTGAATGTTTTATATTTTAATTTTGTTGTAATTGGTGAACAATAATCTAAATTTTACTAACAAAAAATAACCGACTTCAAAGTCTCAAAAACTACTTGTCAGATCTCGTTCAAATTTATGTGGGACCACATGACATGCATCTGCTTTCGATTAAAAAAAGAATCATCGAAATCGTTTGGCGTGATATTGAGTTATTCGTCAATTTGTCGCGCACATCTTAACACAAATTTACGACTTATGTGGTTTTCTCATGGATGTCATTGTCAAATCTCAATAAAATTTATGTGGGACCACATGACAGCCACCAGCTTTCGATTAAAAAAGAATTATCAAAATCGGTTCGCCCAGTCCAAAGTTCGGAGGTAAAAAACATAAAAAAAACAGTCCAATTGAGAACCTCCTCCTTTTTTGAAGTCGGTTTATAAAGAATGTTTGTATTGTATTGTACAATCAGCGCCTTGCCCGTGGGGCGGCTTTGCCCGCGTTTTCAAGGATAATAAGTAACCTATGTCATCTTACAGGATACCAATAAATTAGAATTTTATTTACATCCTTGGTAACAAAAGTTTTTCATTTCGTAATCGTACTCCTAGTTAAATATCTGCCTAATATCAAGTACCTATAACCTAGTCTCAGTATCGATCAATCTACTATGTAATACGCGATCAAACTTCCCAAATGAGAGCCTAAGGATATTATCGAATTCTCTGCCCCAACCTCTCGTGTGTGGTAACCGCAAAACTATTATACTCCTTCACGTCGTAGTTAGATCCAAGAATCGAGTATTTCACAAAATGACCGGCTCCTTCATAACAACGTTGAAGTATGTGGACTACTTGTAAATTGGGTGGCTTTAACCCATTAGTAGGCCGCTACTGAGCACCGCTCTCTTGAGGAGGCCTAGAGCATACTCTATTGAAGTACTGCAATGAAATATTACCTACTTATACAGTACTAACGTACAGAATTAGTTATGTCAAAACTTTATACACTGTTTATAGTTTTATACACTGTTCAGTGACGTAAATGACGTACTTGAAGAAGTTACTTTTTGAACAACCAAAATTAGTGTCATTTCTTTATGTGTAAAAGAAATAATAAAACAATTGAAGATCAAACATTTGTTTAATTAACGACCTTAAAACAAACTTCAAAGACAATAATGTTAAGAGTTAAACTTTACGAGTAAGAGACATGACTTGGATAAGAAATTCTACATATTTTATTGGATATATATACCGGATTATATAAATGGAGTACTCGTATGTAAAGTCTGGTTGTTGGCTATATGAACTAACCAAGCTATGTCGAACAAATAGTTTGTTTGTGATTCATGAAAAATAGTAAATTCGTGAAATGCTCGATTATGTTGCGAAAATGAAAATTGTGATCGGACTACGATACGTACGCTAACGAAGGTTCGTGATTTCTGTTGCGTAAATAATTTAGATGACTGAGCTATTTACCCGAGCCTTACTAATAGTTCAACAACATCCCACAAGTTCAGTACCTAGGTACTAGTAGACTCATATGTAACAAAGATAATAAGAGATGAATAATATAATAGATGAATAATAATAATAGATAATAATAGATTTCGTTTTTGTAGAAGATGAAGGGCTCATAAGCAATCTAATAAAATATATTCAAGTACTTACTGTAATTGTTGTAATACTAATAATTACACTTGTAATAGAATAGATAACATCGTGTCTAGACACCCCTAAAAATGAAATGTTACCCCAAAACGGACCAACGAGCAGTAAATAAGAAATGATTTATGTAACAATACACGCATGAAATCAGTGAAAAGGGACACACAATGACACTCTTTTAAATCAAATCCACGAACAGGTATAACAAATAAAAATAACAATAACCTTATTAACAAGGCCAAAATACGCGTGGTTTTGAGGTTATAAAATAAAGGTCACGTAGAATTACTTACAATTCCCGTAGAAAATGGCCGTCGGGTCCAGGTTTCAAGTTGAAGACTATGTTTGCTCGTTTTAAAGACAAATAAAGGCAAATTAATCACATTTTATAACGAAAAACACTAAAATTACCAATTGTTTTGCTTGTGGGCTTGCAGTGGGGCCATGCGCGTGTCACGCGCATGCGTGAAGCTCTGGATAGAAGTAGATTGTTTTATATGTTTCCGAGCCGCCGAGCTTGTATACGCCGCGGTTAGGGTTTGGCTTGAAGCAATCGATGTTAACTTACATTACGGTGACGCCGCTTAAGACATATTTGAATTAGTTTTACCTAATGCTTTTTTTAACCTTCGGTAGGTTACCTTAGGCCTATTTTAAACAGCAAGTAAGATAGATGACAAGTAACAACCAATTATTCCGAGGTAAAGCTTCAAAGAAAAGTGTAAACCTATTTTATTTATTCGTAAATAAAGCATGACTCCACCATGTTGCTCCAATACGGATTGGTGGAGGGCAAAGATATTTTATTATAAATGATGTTATGTTCATACATTGCGAGGTTCAGTTTTTGATGACAACTTTAGACTCAGTTACTCAAAGGCATCTGTCAAACTAAATTCGACTGTCTTAATTTCAGCGCCCTCTTGGCATATCTACCTCTTTTTATAAATAAAATATCATTGGTGGAGGGGTTATTAGCCAATCTAATATCGGAAGTTTCTTTTAATCCCACCCGAAGGAGTTCAACATAGCCTAACTGCAATCTAATGAACACAACAGGGACCGAAAGTTTTAACGTGACTTGCGAAGGTAAAATTAAATGTTCGATAGAACTTTATCGATAGTTAGAAATCCCTTTGAGGGGTAAAACGTACCCGGCCTTGTGAACGGAGGCTTGGAGCGGAAACGTGACAAACTATTTCCGATGAGATATTGCGATTGTGCAGTTGCCCGTATAGATACACCACGCCTTCACCTACACATATCCAATATAGTTTGAATTCATAGAACGTAACAATTAAATATTTTGATCAACTAATACGTCATATGCGATTTTAAACTAAGTAAATACATGATGCATATTATACTATGGGGTTATAGTAGTTACTTACTAGATCCTTGAATTAAATTTCAACTTACAGAAGTCTGATGTGGAAGGGATGATGATTATGACGTATTATGACGTAGAATTCTTCAAGAAAAGAGTGAATAGGCTTTTGCTAAGTTGCACTTACCAACATGTCACCAAAATATTTACCTATCTAACAATAAGTTGAATTAGCAGTCAGGCACTTTCACTCCATTAAATTTCTAATAACTACCTCAGTTTTAACGTTTTACGAATAGGCAGTATTAACGAAACAAGCTTCTTGTAAACAATTTCAGATATGTTTCAATAGTCGAAAATTAAATGAAAATATATTAATTATTACCTGATTAATTAATTAAAAAGATGCCATTACTTTCGTACACCTATCGGTATAAGTTCGCATACGTCTTGTTAATTGCAAACGAAATTACATTTGCAACGGAACGTTTTATATGAATTTTATAATTAAGAAGATACGTGACATACGCATATTCGTCGTTACGAATTGGCACACTGGGTAATTGTAATTAATTATCTAATGTGCTTTTTGTCTGCCTAAATGTTTTAAAATACTTCATTTAATATCATTTGATACTTTCTTGATTCCAAGTTATTTATGAAGGTAATTAGCCGATAATCGAGCTGTTGATCCACCTGATGGTAACAGGCCATCGTAGGCATCAACGATGCATTGTCGACTAAGAAACAAACAAAGAAATAAAACAAAATACTCTTTATTGTGCAAACACGAGGGAACAAAAAAATTAATTTATAAAAGTATAAAACACAAAAGGCGGTCTTATCGCTACACAGCGATTTCTACAGACAACCTTTGGGAAATAACAGCGAAAGAAAGAAAGAACTGGCTCCCAAGCCCTCAGCCGAAAATAACTAGTCGTTTGGAAGCTGACTCAAACAAGAGGATAGTAGCTGGCCAGGCAAGCTTCACGGAAAGATAATATAAGTGATAAATAATAATGAATGACTTAATATGAATGACTTAATAATAATATTGATAAGAAACTCTACCATCAAGCGGGCCGGCTTCTGTCGTCAACCTAGAACCAGCATGGAATTGGCATACATAATTATTAAATACTAGTATTAGATAGTAGTTAATAAAATTTTCAAGTTTCAAGTATCGAGCTTTTTGCAATAATATGAGTTATACTCGTCTTAACGCTACACAGGCAAGTATTACGTGCTGGGGGCTTACCATGAACTCTTAAAACAGGTCAATATTAGCCGATAATTGGCCTGTCCTGCTATATCCTACCATGATCTGGCTAAAACACAGGGCAGCCAGCGACCACGTCACCGTAACAGGACAGCGGTCACGTGACTTCAAAAATGATCTTCTGCCCTGCAATTCGTGTACCATGACGCGATTGTTGACGTATTGACATCAGAAAATGGCATATGTTAACGTCAAAATATTACAGCTCACCGAAAGTAACATTTATTGTCCTGTTTCGGCTATTTCGTTGATGATGATGAAACACGACGGGATGCAGCCATGGCGAATTTCAAATACACCATCATCACAAAATAAATACATTTCATTTGTTCGGAAAATTTTAAAAACATTCATTGTATTTATGCTTTTTAAATTATCGCTCCTAACCCCGGTCACTCACATGCGCGCAAATGTTTGACATTTTTACGAATGTTTGCACATATGTGAAGGGTGGTCAGGCATATGAGTAGGTATACAAGCCCATTTCCGCTTCCTCCTACACTTTGTTTACGAATGTTCAATCTTGCTGTTGTTATTATGTTGTTGTAATTAAAGTCCATTTTCAATACAGAAAATAAATGGTAGTACGATTAGACGCCACGAACCACGAAAAATTAAGAGATACATCACCTTTTTAGTCGTGTGCGCAACTGCTCTCACGAATGTGTGGGAGACTACACGAAGGTTCGAGGTTCGCGCGCTTTGATGTGCGACAAAACCCCGAATGCCTCGAAAACTTCGCATAATCGTTCGCGAATGTCGTCCCACACTTGTGGGTTCGCGTATATTCGCGCGAATGTGAGTGACCGGTATAATAAATCACACATTTTTATAGACTTTTAGACATGTCACTGTGTCAAGTGTCAAGTGGTGTAAGATTACGTTCAAAAATGTAAGCATCACTTAGCGATAATTTATTTTGGTAATTTTAGAGAACGAAAGGTTAATAAATCACAACACTTAAGTATTTATAACAAATCTCAAAATCTTCAATTGAGATTGTTATTTTAAACTTTTAAAAATATTAATATTACGCATTCATTTGAAAACCGGTAAACCGATAAAACGCTCTATTTCAGAACATAATTAGTACAAATCAAGTGTCATAGACTAAGATGCAGGACAGAAGTAGAGCATTGCAGGTCATCGGTAAACGTTCATGGTACAAAATACACTCCTGTCAGGTTTTAGCTACAAGCTGACCTGTCCTGAACATGACACATTTTATTAGAGTTCATGGTAAGGCACCTGTTTAAAAATAAAGTAGTAATTATATTCCCCTTTGTTGTATATTCTCAGTCAACCTAATGGTGGGCATACACGCTACGAGAAATCGTTACGATCAGACTGTACCGTTCGAACGGTACCAGTAAATCGCTACATGTATGTTATGGTGGGCATACACGCTACGAGAAATCGTTACGATCAGACTGTATGGTTCGAACGGTACCAATAAATCGCTACGTGTATGTTACAAAACTGCACAATTTCGTCCGATTTTTAAGACTGTGCAGTCGAACGAAACAGTACGAAAATTTCAATTGATTAACGGAATCGGAAGAATTGTGCCGACTGATCGTAACGTGTATGCGCTCGTTCAGTTTTCGTGTTCAGTTTTGTCGTCAGTCGCAGTTCGGGTGGACGTGCGCTGATAAATTGATACACGTTATTAAATTAATACCTTTATTTTTGAAGGTTTCACTTCTGTGACAAGTGAATTGCACACATTTTAACGTCGTCCGTCGAAGCCATCGCTGACACGTGTGCGTCGGCACCGTTTATTGGAACGTCTGATCGTAACGATTTCTCGTAGCGTGTATGGCTTGTATGCCATATACGATAAACTGTACCGCTCGAAGTGTACAGTCTGATCGTAACGATTTCTCGTAGCGTGTATGCCCACCATTACAAAACTACACAGTTTCGTCCGATTTTTAAGACTGTGCAGTCGAACGAAACAGTACGAAAATTTCAATTGATTATCGAAATCGGGAGAATTGTGCCGACTGATCGTAACGTGTATGCGCTCGTTCAGTTTTCATGTTCAGTTTTGTCGTCAGTCGCAGTTCGGGTGGACGTGCGTTGATAAACTGATACACGTTATTAAATTAATACCTTTATTTTTGAACGATTCACTTCTACCACGAGCGAATTGCACACATTTTAATTTTCCTTCAGGGCTGCTAAAACGTCGTCCGTCGAAGCCATCGCTGACACGTGTGCGTCGGCACTGTTTATTGTATCGTCTGATCGTAACGATTTCTCGTAGCATGTATGGCTTGTATGCCATATACGATAAACTGTACCGCTCGAAGTGTACAATCTGATCGTAACGACTTCTCGTTGCGTGTATGCCCACCATAACCAACCTAACTTTACACCGTTCCGCTACGAAGTTCTACAGCCATACATCCTGCTCGTAGCAGAACAGAACTATCTCGAACACTGCAGCGATGTCTGGCGTCTACGAGCGTTGTTACGAACTTTTGTGCGCTTTGCTACGATCGCTACGAATGTTATAATATCTGTAATTTGAATTCTTAATTGACCACTTATGTAAAAATTATAAAAAAACTAGCTGCCCGGACAGACTTCGTTCTGTCAAAAGTTAATAGTAATAAAAAAATAAAAAATAAAATTAAGGGGTGCTACCCTTAACATTTAGCCGATATGCACGCTAAGATTCACGAAAATCGGTTGCGCCGTTTCGGAGGAGTTCAACTTCAAAAAAGCGTGACACGAGAATTTTATATGTATATTAGATATACCTGTACATAATTGTACATTGTATATTTTATTTATTAGATGTTATGTGTCAGCCGTAATATTAAACCAAACGAATACTTTACTACGACCATAATCATGAATTATTTTTTATTGTTAACCGACTTCAAAAAAGGGGGAGGTATTCAATTCGACTGTATTTTTTATGTTTGGTACCTCAGAATTTTTGACTGGGTGAACCGATTTTGATGATTCTTTTTTTTATTCGAAAGCTGGTGTTTGTCATGTGGTCCCACTTATTTGAGCGAGATCTGACATGTAGTTTTTGAGTTATTTTGAAGTCGGTTATTTTCTGTCAAGAATTATTATGCAATGAGGATAGCAGGAAGGAAGAAGAAGAAGAGGAAAGCACTATTTCAGATCTTACAATTAATGTCACTTTTTTGTCATAAGATTTGACATAGCATCTACAGTATACCTACTTTGGTTATTTTTCTCAAATGTTTTAGGCTATAAACAGTGCTTCCAATAAAAATTTCTCGATTCCCAGAAATTCCCCGCTTCTTTCCTCGACATGATATTTTTGGAATAAAAACACTTTTATACAAATTGTTTAATATACCAACTATAGGCTCAGCCCAATAAAACGATGATATTTCACAATTATTTTAATTACTCTTTCCATTACATTTATCACAAAATAAGTTATCACTAAAATCACAGATTTCAACAGAGAAATAGCATTTTCCTCGGGTTTGCATGCGACCGTCCAGGTCGACTGTCGAATGGCGAATGTGCCGATTCCTCAGTTCTATGCTCTAACGTCGACATCAATGTCGTCAATATGCTCACTAGCGCCACCAAGTGGCGACTGATGATAGTAGTATATTTTAGTCAATACCATACTTATATTCACAATAGTACAAAATAATAGCCTCAAGTGTACTTTACACTGTAATAATAGAAAGCACGCTAACAGCTCGGCCATCTGACTTTTCGTACGTCCTCGTACGTGATACACATTATATTTTGCATTCAATACTATACAATCATCATCTAAACGTACTCTCCATCAAAGTTTTAAACAATCCAAGAAATTATGATAAATGCTAATGTTGATATGCCTGTATCTATATGAAAATGAGTTTTCATAAATATATTGATCACAACTGTGTTATTAATCAAAACTAATAGATCTTAATAATAGTATTACAAAAATGCCTGTATCTATATGAAAATGAGTTTTCATAAATATATTGATCACAACTGTGTTATTAATCAAAACTAATAGATCTTAATAATAGTGTTACAAAAACAATTACTCCTCCTCAAATAAATTTTTGAACCTATTAAATATAATATCATCAAATTGATATCATACACTTGATATAAATCTATAACAAAAATCTTGATCGATATCATAATATACATCTATCATACAATAATTTGATACAATATTTTGATATTTTAGTCATCATTTTAGTTTTCAGGTTCAATAGGTACTATATACTTTCAAGTTAATGACTTCCATCGTAATCATCTACATCGTGTTCATTAAGTAAAAATGTAAAATTTTTAATGAGTATTCTATCAAGTAAACTTTGCATACTATTCTGCTAAGATCTAATATTAGGGTCATATTAACTGAATAATAGGAAATAACACAATATTTAAATTTTTCTTTCAATCAAGCAAAAAATTGACTACTAATAATATAAAATGGCTTAATAAGTCTATAATAATTATTATTGTTAGAGCTACTATCAAACCTTTACGGTTGCGGTACGTGTTCAAATCGCCAGCTACCTTGTCGCGTGGGACGTCTTCATGCGTCGGTCATGCTCCTTACTTGGCTCTCTTCTCTGATCAGATCCATCTCTCAATTCATACTTGGCCGCGATGGGGAGTGTCGCTCAAGCTCACCACACCGTCCGTCACGACCAAGTTTTCACGTTTCAAGTGGTTCACTAAACCCGACCGTTGCTCAGGCTCATCGCTCGGACTGTCATTTTGGCAGCTCCTCAGACGTCGCTCTTGCTCACCGTCTGAGAAATTCAGTGAACCATATCATCATTGTGGTGATATCGCATACGCATCGGTCGTCGCTCAAGCTCACCGCCGAAACGTATCTCAATTTTCTTACCGTTGCTCTAGCTCTCCGGTGGTGGCAAAAATGTATCGTTTCATCAAATATTGTCTGTTTCATATGGTCCTGAATAGTATTAGTCGAACCGTCTAGTCTCCTATCGTCTTGTATCCTATCGTCTTGTCTCCTATCGTCTTGTCTCCTATCGTCTTGTCTCCTATCGTCTTGTCTCCTATCGTCTTGTCTCATATCGTCTTGTCTCATATCGTCTTGTCTCATATCGTCTTGTCTCATATCGTCTTGTCTCATATCGTCTTGTCTCATATCGTCTTGTCTCATATCGTCTTGTCTCATATCGTCGTGTCTCATATCGTCGTGTCTCATATCGTCTTGTCTCTTATCGTCTTGTCTCTTATCGTCTTGTCTCATATCGTCTTGTCTCATATCGTCTTGTCTCATATCGTCTTGTCTCATATCGTCTTGTCTCATTTCGTTGCCTCATAATTTTATTTCAAATTATCTTATTCATTTCTATCCATTTCAATTAATGCAATTCACTCAATGCATTTCAATTTACTTCATTTTGATTAGCTTCATTTCAATAAGCTTAATTTCAATTAGCTTCGATCCAACTCGATTCGATCCAGTTTGATTCGATTCAACTCGATTCGAACCAGTCCGATTCGATTCAACTCAATTCTATTCAATTCGATTCAACTCGATTCTATTCGATTCAACTCGATTCAATTCAATTCGATTCAATTCAATTCGATTCAACTCGATTCAATTCAATTCGATTCAATTCAATTCGATTCGATTCAACTCGATTCGATTTAATTCGATTCGATTCAGCTCGACTCGATTCAATTCGATTCGATCAATCTCGATTTGATTCAAGTCGATTCAATTCAACTCGATTCAATTCAGTTCTTGCATGTTCTTTACCAGAGCTTTCTGGTGCCGGTGGGTCTTCAAGTGTTTCATCGATTCAAGTTGATTCAATTCGACTCGACTGAATTCACTTACTCCATGTTCTTTACCAGAGATTTCAGGTGTCGGTGGGTCTTCAGGTGCTTCATCGTTTTTCATCTAATTTCATCAGAATCGTGGTTTTCATCAGTGTTGTCTCTGTACCCCCCGACGCTGATGTCATCAATCAATCTGAAACTTATAAATACTGTATAAGTGCAAATTCATACACCGACGCAAATAGACATAAGTCATAATGACTCCATGATATAATATCGTCACGTCATTATTTAGGAATCAGGGTTTATCATTAAAAAGGTGTAAGTGTTAAACTATATTCTGTCTAGGGTTGCCACCCTTACTATATTATATAGTATCATGCTATATTTCAGTCAATTGTACTATACTCGTTTATAGAAAAATAATATAATACGAATAATACTATATTTTCATCGGTAATTCAGTTGTCGAGCTCTTTTTTTTTTACTGTGACTGGAACGCACCCGCAACGCAGCATTGGGAATTTCAGAACGGAACGCATTCACGTCGTTCGTTGCTCACACGTCACGGCAAGTAAACGTCAACTTCAAATTGACCGTTCTTGTGCATTATTTACTATGTATTATTTTAAAATTAATAAGATTTTGTTAACCCAAGCTAAGACTTTATTAGTCAAATACACACGGAAAAACAAATAAGCACTAAGAATAAATGTGTACTATTTTTTTCAATTTCCCAATAGTAGTACCTACTACATTTTTTCAATGTTTTGAAAACAAAATATTATTTTAACTTCAAAAAAAAAAAAATGTGGCAGCCCTAATTCTGTCAGTCTAGTCTCCAGCAACGTCAGAAATAAAGCAACTAAAAATCAATAGTATATTCCTATATATTCCTAGAATAAGTGGCCGCTCATGTAACAAAATAAATCTATTCTTCAGATAAAATGTTTCTAGTACGGTGGTACGTACTCTTGTTTGCATAATAATATCAATCAATAAATAAAATCTTAAAATTCCATTACTTTCAATGCTCGAAAAACTAACTCCAATACATCAAATCAATCCAATAAAATGGTTCGTGCCAATATGTATTCATCACTCCTTTGAATAATCGCTTCATTATAGGGAAAAATAACCCTCCACTCCTGTAAGAAAATCTGTACTACCTGTCTGTACCGTCCACCGGGACAGTAATTGCTCGATAAGTAGTTTAATAATTTTAGTTTACCAGGTTTTATAATCGCATTCTAAGGGAGAAGGATATCAATATGATATTATGACATATAATACCATATTATGAAGACATGGATATTTCTATGATGAATTCCCTCTTCGACTGCAAGTCACTAAATAATTATGGTCATCAAATAAATCTATGTAAATAATTCGTTGATATACATACATTAATATTATTAACGGGTATGTTAATATTATTAACGGATGTTGCGTTGCGTATTTCCATTCTATTCACATTGGCTTTGAAGCCTGTTTGACACCTCAAAGTTTCATAGCAGAAAAACTTGTCACATCACACATATAGATCCATATCCTATCACATTGGACAATAATTCGCAATGTTTAAACTCAATTTCTATGTCTCTAACAGTTTGCCCGATGCTCTGGAATCGCTCTTACTGTTAAATGCCATCTGTCGGGTCAATGCAACTCTTCACCTAGAACTAACCATATACATTCACAAAATTTCATTGGAGTCGGTTCGATAGAGTAGGGAGATGAAATTCATGTCATGTCTATATTTTTTTTTGTTTATAAGACGTATTTTTTTCTGCGGGCCACCGCCTGTCGTGCCAGACGTCCTAGGTTTAATTTCAGTGAAGCGTATAAATAAGTTAACATTGCTGGTCTCAGTCCGTCCAAGGTACTCATTACACACATTACACATACTACTATGGGGCTATGAGTGTGTAGCATTATAAAATATCACTAATGTCTTTACATTACCTTGTAACTCCTTGGAAGATCAATGCACGCACTTAGTGTACATCTCATGTGTGATTAGGCTGCATGATTAAATCAATCGCCGTAGAATCCCGACCGTAGTCCGGCAATCTCTTGTCACAAAGAAATCTGTAATCATAATACATGGTTTAGTTAATCTCAGTCACTATCGCTTTCCAGTTGTTTGAATCCGTTAGGTTGTCAATTATACGTATTGTACCGCCGCTGTAGAGTGAGCACGATAAACATAGCGGCATCGCCATAACTAAACGCCATATAAACAATACTTGTAACATCAAACGGGAATCACCAAAATATTTCAGAGGAGCCATCTAAGCTCGTATTTGGTGTGCAACGCACAGAGGCTATTATAATAACCGAATTAATCGAGTGCGGTAGTCATTTAAGTGCGCATTCATTGTATCTTATTCTGCAATGTACCTACCTTTACGGTAATGTGCCTTATGATAACCGACAATAGCAATAGTTACTTAAATCACATATGTAGATATCACAAATAATCCATCTCAAATAATCCTCTTGCTTGCTGTAATTTGTTAGATACGAGTAGAACATGATCTAAACGACTCACCTACCTACTTGCCAACAAAAAAAACAAAAAGAAATGTATTACCACAGAATAGATAATAGTACTACATGTCTTACCTCAACAACCTGTTATTTCTATAACAAGCTTTTATTTCGTTTCAACACTTTCAACAATCCGATGTCTAATCAAATCCTGTAAGTTAAGGTTAACTTGACTTACGTCCCAGTGTCCAATTGATCTGAAATGCGGCACAAGCGCTTGGGTATCGTGACCGTATACTGCGAACACACCACAAACTCCGTGACACGAGATTTCTATTAGATTTTTATATAAGATATCATTATATTAAATAAAATCGAGCTCCGTCTATTGTGCATAATATCATGACTCTAAAAGATCCATTACGGAGTAGCATGGAAATTCAAAAATTAAATTCAAAATCATTTATCCATGTAGGTATCACTGATACACTTAATGCATGTAATTTTTCTTTCTTATCCACTAACAATTCGGAAAGGTTCTTTGATGACAGCAAAAGATTTTCGTGCAACTACCCGCAAGTTCATCTTTAGATTTGCTATATTTGTTGGTATGTTGCGATTTCATATTTGACAATCGTTTTATGAGAAACTAGCGGATACCCGGCGTGTTCCACTAGGCTAAAGATTATATATAGAAAAAGTCGGAAATCGAAAATGTGTCTTTAAAATGCTTAATAATCATTTTAATGGTTTCATCTCAAACCATCATCGCATTATTGCGTTTCAAATGAAACCAGTTTGAGGTTAGAATGATCAGTTGAATGGTTTCAAAATATATAGAAGACATCCGTACAAGCATTTTTTTGCGGTTTATATAATCTTAATATATATAAATCACGTGTCACGTCGTCCGTCCGCGACGGACTCAATCAAATTTGCACATCGTGTGCAGTTCGATCCAACCTGAAAGATAGGACAGCTTACATCTCAAAATAATTAAAAAAAACCTTTAACAGAACGGAGTCCGTCCGGGCAGCCAGTATATAGATAAAGTTAACCCACCACTTAGTTAAATTTAGCTCAACAAAATAAAGCAAAACGATCTCAAAGTCGAAGAGACTCAATAAAGGCAGAATAATTCTATTGTCCATCTCGTAATATACCATCACGTCCATCTCTTCAGAGTATCATCAAGTTGAAACTACCATACACATACTATTGTATTGGGTGACCTCTTTAGCTAATACTCAAGTAATTTAAAAAATCCTGTAAGAAATATATCCTGGTGCTTTATTTAAATTTTGGCTTCCAAAATTCTTACATTGCATTACAGTACCCATTCAACTATTAGGTTGATAATTGGTGTCTTCGCGGGACATGGAGGGAGCTCAAGCGCGTTATTGGCCGTGGAGTGAAGGAAACTTAATACATACTCTATAAAGGATGCACGTCATAGTGGGGCAATATTTCGGATTCAAATGCAAGTTTCACAGGTCGTTTATCATTCAATTTTATGTATTGATTCAGTAGGTCTAAGAGGTAAGCAATTAATATCAGTTCTAGCTAATAAAGATTACTTAATAACCTGGAAGTTTTATTATTTTTCTTTCCTTCATTTTTATAAAACAAAAGGTTCATCGCATTCTCGCGAAGTATCCATAATTTACGTTGATAGGCGGGCGAGGAGATCAGGCCTTCGTTATAACGAAAATACGGTGTAGATTCAAAAGACACTCCTATAATGATTACAAAATCAACAATTACTAGGTGTAATATTAACGGATCACTTGGATACGGAACGATTACTTTTTAACCAATGTTCCATCTGAACACGCGGGGTCCGTGCGCAACGTCCATATACATAACTTAGCTGCTCAATAATAACTATGCAATGGTCGCCACATACGTAAAGCATTTTTAGTACACTATTCATTTAGTTTATCCTTTTTCTATTTATATATATTATCAACTGCACACAATAAAATCTTTAGTCTTTCAACTCGCATCCGATATCGGACAGACAAAAATATTGAAGAGCAAGCGGAAATTTAAAAAAAAATCATTTTAGTTCTTAGTTTTTCTAACTTCTACACGTGTCATCAGAAAAAGGAAAAAAAAATTGCTCACGTTTTTATTTCACCTCCACTCTTTGTGGCGTGGCTAGACATTAAAAAAAATGATCACTTAATACTTCATTTTCCTAAATTCAGCACGTGTCATCAGGAAGAAAATAAATTACTCACGTTTTTACCTCTTCGGGGCGTGGCGAGAGATTTTTCTATCTGTCCATCCCTGCTTCTGAACTATAGGCTCAGCCCAATAAAACGATGATATTTCACAATTATTTTAATTACTCTTTCCATTACATTTATCACAAAATAAGTTATCACTAAAATCACAGATTTCAACAGAGAAATAGCATTTTCCTCGGGTTTGCATGCGACCGTCCAGGTCGACTGTCGAATGGCGAATGTGCCGATTCCTCAGTTCTATGCTCTAACGTCGACATCAATGTCGTCAATATGCTCACTAGCGCCACCAAGTGGCGACTGATGATAGTAGTATATTTTAGTCAATACCATACTTATATTCACAATAGTACAAAATAATAGCCTCAAGTGTACTTTACACTGTAATAATACATAGAAAGCACGCTAACACAACTACTTATTACATCTTAAAATAATCTTATACCGAATCTTGAGAGCGCAGAGATCTTAAAACCTGTTGCTTAAAAGCTAAAGAGCTGTTGAAACCTTCATGCCTTTACGCCTATAATAATAGAGCCAGTAAATGTAAGTGAAAAGTAAAAGGAAAACTATAGATCTATTGTATTATGTGGTGTTTTACGGCCCGATGGCTAATGCAGGCCTCACGTTTGACGTCTCGTAAAATAGGAGGGGTCCGTACCTCATTACAGAAATATCCCCTTAGAGAGTTATTGGTATTACGAATGACCTTGAGCTTGTCGCTAACCTAGTATTTTTGAAGGATATTGTGAACCTTTTTCTCTTTTTATTTTGGTCCATGTATAAAACGTGGTCGCGGTGGCGGGCGCGGTCGGTAGTTGGATGGGTAATGGCAAAAATTTGAGCGTTTCCATGCTTCGGAGAACACGTAAAGCCGTCGGTCCCGGTTGCTATCGTGAGATAACAGTCGTTAAGCCATGTCGGTGGCCCTCGGGCGGTTTGAAAACTTCCAACACTCGGGTTGGCCACTAACCCCTCCACTAATTCGCACTGGAGCAGCGTGGTGTATTCTCTAGGCCTCCTCAAGAGGACCCGTGCTCAGCTATGAGCCATTAATGGGTTGAAGCCATAAAACGTGTTCTCTTAAAGCAATCCAGATTCTACTGTTCATTAGTTTGTTAAAATGTATTGAAACTCCAACCCCGCCAGCTTGGTAGATTATGGCCTGTTCCCCTTACATTATTATTAGACGATCCGCGTGTCGTAATGGTTTAACACCGGACCAACATTCAAAATGTCCTGGGTTTGATTCCCAGCGAGACCGAAACTTGAATGACGAATTTTAATTTCTGTTCTCGTCTGGGTGTGTGTGTTCTTGTCTCTGTGTGTTATCCATGACATCCACGACACAAGGAGAGAAGGTGTGAGGCTGTGAGTGTGTAGACTGTAGCGTTTAATAATGAGAATACTTAAAGTATAAATTATATTATTTTGCAAAAAAAATAGAAAGATAAAGTTGACGATCTCAATCCCTTCTCGGAAGAAAGTAACAAACAAAATATACCTACTTAATCAATTCACAACTTACTCTTTTGAACACACAAGTTCGACATCCTTAACGACTATGTTTATACTTCGTCATCTACAAGAGTACAGTTGATCCAAAAACAAACTATTTGCAAGCTAGATTTATTCGTGGTTTATATCCCAATTCAAACTATTCCGAAGTTGCGTTCAGTTTTCCGTAAGTTAAAGCACTTTATAGATAGTGGCTTATTCATTTGAATGTCTCTTGTGTCGTATTAACCCCAACCGACAAGCCAACTACGTGACACGCTTAGCCGGTGACGTCATTTGAATATTCATTGGGCGATTTTCTTGAACACACAATCATTTCAGAACATTTTGGTGTCTTTTGAGACAAAAGCTTCAAACGTGTGTAACACTTAAAATTGTTAACATAATATTTATAAGTACTTTTATTTCTTCTGTGCTATAATAAAAAAAAATGTACAAATTCTGCTATGTTACAGTGTTAAATTATTAGTAAAATAGTTAATTAATCATTATAAATATTCTTGTTATCTGTTAGCCACTGCAATATTTATTTATACAAGATATAACTATTACCCGACTAAATATAAATTATATTAAGCTCGTCTATATAGCGCTTTTGGTCAATATTGAACAATGTTTTGGTCAACATTGACTGTACCATTATATTTAGTACAGGGTGCAGGAAAATATTATATTTAGAGTTATAATGGGAAGTATGACCACCAATACAAACTATTCTTGTTGGTCATATCATTATGACATGCTAGTATGACCACCAAGAAACGGCCGAAGCAAAATATCCATCAACATGCTTTTCGTAAAGAGTAAAAAGCTAGGTTTTATTTTTTTACCAAAGCACAATGGTAAAAAGAGAAATACAATATTAGTCTTGTTAGAACGATGAAGACTTATTAACCTGTCTTTGCATATATATATATATATCTACGCATGATATACATATATCAAGAAACTTTACAATATAAGGTTGATGCTATACAAAATTATAACATTTTAATCTAAATGCCTCACTTTATGTGATCTTTGGCTACAAAAACTTAAATCAATATCCAGCGACTTTAAAATTAATAATCTTAATATATATACATATAAATTACGTGTCACGTTGTTTGTCCGCGATGGACTCCTAAACTACTGAACCGATTTTAATAAAATTCGCACACCGTGTGCAGTTTGATCCAACTTGAAAGATAGGATAGCTTACATCTCAAAAAAAAATTCACAGAACGAAGTCTGTACGGGCAGCTAGTTTTAAATAAAAAATTCTATCCACTTTTCAGTTTCGGTTCAGAAAATTTTATGTGAACGTATAGCGTAACGTAAAATAATTTAATGGATAAAACTCATAACCGTTACATTTTATACGGTTTAATTAAAAACGGGTTTGTTAATAGTCAATTACTGAGGCGCCAGCCTGAATTTTTTGTTAGAATTAGAAGTTTCATTTTTGGCTAAACATAAAATATTTTTAACGTTAATTTAGAAATATTCAGAAATTCGGAGATTAAATGTGAAGAAATAAAATTACAAAATGTAGTTTTAAAGCGGGTTTTAGGCGGGTAAACCGGTGTTTTTGCCGCCAACGCGTCGTGTCACCAATCATACTAACAGGCACCCATGCCTTGAATCAAAAATTGAGTCGATCCTTCACAGTGCTCACAAATACACAGTCAAACACACAGTTTTAGGATCATGGGTGATTTTAACACAAATTACTTTTTGTATTAAGATTTTTTTGATCCTGGGTTAGACACTGGATTAGGTTTAAATCTAGTACTATATTTGGACCGTCTTAAGACGGTCTTAGACGGATTTTCTTAATCATATTACACCTTGAATTGTTTTTGGGGTAACTTTTATTTTAATATCTGAGCGTGAAGTCATACTTTAGCTTAGATGAAAAAAATGTATATCGGTTAGACTATTTTGGTGGCTACCTTTATCCTGCAAGGCCCGGATCGTTCCTTACAAAAAACTGTACATAGTTCCTCTATATCGCTGATCCAATGAAGATTGCTGGGAACAATGGTCTTTTTTATATAATAACTAGCTGCCCGGACAGACTTCGTTCTGTCAGAAGTTTTCTTTTATTTTGAGATTTAAGCTATCCTATCTTTCAAGTTGCATCAAACTGCACACGGTGTGCAAATTTGATTAAAATCGGTTCAGTAGTTTAGGAGTCCATCGCGGACAAACAACGTGACACGTAATTTATATATATTAAGATTTGTCGCCGGTGGTTATAAAAGAAACTTTATACTAAAGGGAGAATATTTAAAATGCGAATGGGAGAGCTGTCAAAATTAATACAAAAGAGCCTGGTGCGTATAAAAGTTTGAACTGGCACTAAGTAGGTACAGTCGGCCGCAGAAGTAGCTTAACATTATGGTACTTTGTAATAGTAATGGTGGCCACTCACGGTCAGCCCATCGCGTCAAATGGCGTGATATACAGCCAAAATTTGATCGTGAATGTGAAAAACTGATGGCGTGATTTAAAAAATTTGTATGTCCAATCGCGCCATTTTGACATAATATGTCGTTTGGCGTGGCTCCAAAAATGACGCGATGGAATGACCGTGAGTGGCCACCATAACTGTTTCGACGTCTTTATAGCAACATCTATGACAAATTCAAGAAATGTAATGTGACAAGGTACTAAAATGTTAAGCTACTTCTGCGGCCGACTGTACCTAACAAAGAAAAACAACGCAACTAAACAAACTTTTAACTAAGCGTATAATATTCCTCCGTGAATCCTGTGTTATTGGTATTCTAATACTGAAATACAAAAACATCTGAATGAAACAATAATATAGGATAAAAAGAGAAAAATAAACATTGTACGCAGCCTCTGTTTACAAAATATAAATTAAGCAGTACAAACAACGTAAACAGGTAGAAGTAGCTGACTGTGAGTTATTTTGTTTTGGAATTCGTGGGCGTTGCCCGCATTTTATTATTATAATAATTTCCGGGATAAATTAGGGTAACTACTTATTATCCCGGAAAATGTTATTCCAGATCATAGTCTACCGGGGTGTTAAATTTCATATTTCGTTTGATCCTCACAAAATATGAAAGTATTTATAATATATTATTTAGTAAGATTATTAGAATAAAGAGGACATCATGGCGACAACCGGCTACGCAGGCAAATGTTTCGTAATTACTTATTTTATCCGGCTAACTAACAAGTATAAATACATTTAAAAATAAAATAAAAACACCTGCTATCAAAAAAGCTATCATGATATACCTTTTTGAAATTTTTATGGTGAGCTCTTTAATTTGATACCCATATTGCGTTATTCGATTTATTTTTATTTTTTGATATTTCAAACAATGGCATTTCACAGCCGCCATTTTTGTTTTTTTTTTAAATTTCAGTTACGTAAGAACACTTGGGCTATCAAGACGAATCTGACGATATCTTAATAATATATTACTATAAATTAAATTGCAAATATTTTAACAACAATGATTACCTTTATTTTAAAATTTCAAAACAATATTGATGTCTTTCTCGTATCTATCAAATAACAATTGATTGCTAATACACATAAGAACTTCCTATCTAATAATAGATTGACAATAACATATGTGGCGTCAAGATCTATTATTGTCTATTAGGTGGATGAAAACGTATTTTATGGTTAACCTAATTCCCAGAAAGGTAACATTTATACGAGACATGCATGTTCCACAATTTTTCCTCTATATCTTTTTGTTTGGCTTCTTAATACAATAGCCACTGGACTACGGGGAAGCTAAAAGGATTGGTTTTGTTATAATAATATTTATTTAACAACCAGGTATTATTTTCCTCGAATTTGTACGCATTTATAAAATATAGGTGGGAACTTATTCTTTCTTTTGCTCGAAATTATTGTGTTGGTAATGTATAGACATTTGGGAAAATTATCTTTGTTCTATATTTTTATAAATTGTTATACTTATGCATAATTTATTTCAATTTTAAAAACGTATTATTGTAATACTCTATAGAAAAAATATTCTTTCATTTTTTTTTAATTTAAGTAACACAAAGTGTAAGTACAGACAGCACTTTCTGTAATTAGAACACATAATTCGGTATCTAAACTCAATTTTACCTTTTTTAGGTTCGGAATTTCAGAACCTTCAAAAAAGTAGGATGAACAAACAGACGAACACGAGTTATTCTTCAAGAATTTGTTATTTTTACCGCTTATATTCAAACCATAATTTCAAATTTGTTAAATTTATTTTTTCATTCTTTGCAGAAAACAATATAATTTTCAAGTCAGAAAACGAAATTAAGTTGAAAGTACAATTTGAAAACTTTTCAGCTAAATTACAGAAACGAGGATCAATCGTATCGTAGAGAAATTCACACTTATAAATTGCTGGTTTCTCCAACTTGGTCGGTTTTATTGCTTAACTCTTGCTTAACTTAACATTTTATTTAATCACTTCTGTCAAATCGCTTTCTCTGTGCATGCAGTCTACATCTGTAATTACAATGGCAATTACCTTTCTTCTAGTGTAATCCTCCTTTATGTTGTTTTGTTGTACATTGTGTTGATGTTCAAATAAATAAATAAATAAATAAATAAATAAACTCATAAAGGCAAAGTTGTCAGTACTTCTACTTTCCAATTGGCTTCCGAACTTTATCGTCATAGTCACCCCGATTCCGAAGTTTTCATTCTTTTACAACTGTTGTCTAGAAATGGGAAAATTTATGGCCCAAACTATCAATCACTCTTAATGTGGTTGTGTTATAGTGATGTAGGAAAATTTGGTTCCCAAATCTGCATATTTAGAATTTTCTTCTCGAAGTATCCTAAAGAGTAAAAGGAATTGAAGATGAGCTACTTACTTCTGCTACTATTTTTTCTTTATTCTTTTTTATTTTTCTTTTTCTTGCGAGAAAGAAGTAGACCTTCTTCTTTTATCGCTCTTGCTAATATGTGATAGAGGAACCTTTTAGAAGATTCACGAAGTGATCATCCCATTGAAAGGTTAAAAAACGAATTTACAGTTTTATCGAAATAAACAATCCCATCAAAAACATGAATGTAAAGTAAAAGCCAATTTTAAAAAAAAGAATTGAGATCTAAATGGGTGCCAAGTTCTGTATAGAAAAGCCTAAAATTTTAGTCACAAGAACATGTAATTCAAGCTCCACATTTGACTTGGTTAGTTTTCACGTACCTATCTAGGCTATAATATTATATTTGTATAATTATCTTTCTTAAGTCTATTAGGTTGATGACCTATGTTACTTTTCTAAAATTTGGTTTGTTGGTTGCTAACTAATGAAAACTAGCCAATTCAAATGTAAAGCTTGAATTACATGTTCTTGTGACTAAAATTTTAGGCTTTTCTACACAGAACTTGGCACCCATTTAGATCTCAATTCTTTTTTTTAAAATTGGCTTTTACTTTACATTCATGTTTTTGATGGGATATCATTACTTTTTGTACAGAAATTATTAGTAGGTACTTATTCATAACGTTACTGATTGATTTTGTTACCTTATACATGAACTGTAATAGTGCCCTTCAACTAAATCCGTAGTTAGTGCACCGTGGTCCAAAATACCTATTACTTCATTATTTATAAGTAATGATCTTCTACTATTCATTCATGTCCGCTAAATATTGAAATAATAATTAATACTAAATCCCAGTCTGTTATAATAATAATAAATACGATACGATACGATAGTAGTAATAATAATAATAAATACGATAGTCGAATATACTCTTGTTAGTTATAAGTAGTTTGTGTTCGATGAGATAACGTGCCATAATATTATATTTGCAAACAATACTTCGAATCACTTTAAACTGGTATAATTTCGGAAATAATACAAAATTTAGTGGTGTACATGCCATACAAGATAAGAGAAGAATAATTTTTCACACATTAGAAATGAAACAATGCAATACACTGGAAATAACGGCTACTGACGTCTCATTAATCTGTACGTAAATAATACGTACGTACACTGAACATTGTCCCCCCAGTTAGAAGCTTCACAAAGTACTAAAACTGATATGTTTCGATTAAAAAAAATTAAGGGTGGTATTCCACTCCTTATATATATTCCACATAATGACCACCTGTCATCAATTTTGATTGCTGTTTATAAATTTCAGGCGTTATAAGTAAGTGTTCCTAATAGAATAAATTTTTTGAAAAATTATCATAAAATGATAAAAATTTACTACTTTCAGATTTATTCCTTTGTATCCACCCGACTACCTATCTGCATGCCAAATTTTAACTTTCTAGATCACCTGGAAGTTGGATATAGTTTTGATCTATAGGTCAGTCAGTGTTAAATTTCTCGATTTTTGGACGTTAATATCTAAATAACCGTTTGAGATGTGTTTATGAAATTTGGAACACGTATGTATTTCGCAAGTCTTAATAAATGAGCCAAATTTGACAGGTTTATGTTGAATAATTTTTGAGTTATGAGGTGGTCAAAAGTGGCTCCAAATGGTTCGTGTAATATTACACACGGTGCAGCTCGCCAATTCTGTTAGCTAGAAAATTGGCTTACACGCTACCGCGTGTTTAGATAGGTTTTGGTATTGGAGCCAAAACCTATTGTTTATTTCGATAAAAAACAAAGGTTGATTGATTGTACATAATATTTTAAAAGTATTTTATAACCATAATAAAAGGGCTGCCGCTACAGTATTATTTTTAAAACAGATATTACTTACACAAAGAAGAATACATACACTGAATCGTTTGAAAATTTTCAGATGTAAATAAATATGAATTATTATCTAACCGCTGACACCCATTAAATTACATGTTGATCCTCTTTTTGTTTCAGGGACCGGTTTCCTTGTTTATGAATAAAACACATTGTATATTCTTTCTGCTAATTAATTTTGAAGAAATGCCGAGTTTGTAGGGGCAATGTTGTGGGAACAATGTTTTGTCGACACAAAATGGGTACTGCCATCCAAAGTACGGTTTCTTGTGAAAACCGTACTATCTGCTTCGTGAATGTAAGCTGTGGAATAAACATTTGACAACAGTGTTCCCACACTGCTATGCCAGATAGCCAGGAAATCCGGGATTGTCTCGGTATTTTACGTATTGTACTACTTGTACCGGAATTTTATGTCTCGTCCAGGTAGACAACTTGACAACACACAACAGTTGTATGATTTGCGTTGAAACAAAAGACAAGAGAGGCGCCCCCAAAACAAAAATGCTGGCTAATCCACAGCAGGAATTCTTTACCATCAGGTGACCTGCCTGTTCGCTAACACACTGAATAAAAAAGCAGCAAGATAAATGAAAAGTTATATTCTAAAAAATTGTATTTATGAAGTCACGTTTCGTCGATTTTGTCCTAATGAGATTGATTTGTATAATACGACAAAATTTAGTTAGTCTTCTTCTTGCTATCATTTTTCTTTTTAAATGTAACTTGAAGGAACGGAACGTGACATACAATAGTCGTGTTTTATAATTCTACTAACGGCGGCTTTGCCCGCGCTGATGAAATTTAATGAAATTTATTTATCTATTTTCAAAAGATACCTGCAATAATATGAAAGTTCTGTTTTCTGATCTCATAATTAACGTAGAAAGAGACCCATGATAATGTAATTTCAAATTGTCTGCCACGTATAGATCAATGGATTTCGAGCTTTATGTATACAAACAGAAAACAGTTATTTCCATATCATATAAATATATACAACTTAGGGTCAAAGCACACATATCAGCTCGGAAAGGGATCGGCACCGTATCGCCTTTTGCCTCGCCGCACCGTCAACTAGGCGTCAACCTAATGTAATCAAACGGATCAGCAGCTTCGGTACGTCGCCTCGGCTACGGCTAGGCGACGCCGACGACGCCGCGCTTACGGCTCGCCGACCGCGTTTACAGTTCGCCGACCGACGAAGAGACGTTAGCTGGAGAGCTATTGAACCATTTGACTATCCCACTTCCCACAAAGCTAGAAATTTATTAAATGATATTTTATTATCAGTCAATTAAGAAAGTACCGTTCTGGCAGGCATCTCGCGGGTGCATCATGGCCCATAATTTTTTTGAAAATGCAAAAAAAATTTTTTTTTATCCCACTCCCACAAGGCTACAATTTTAATATGTTGTAATTTACATATGTTTAAGTGTAAAAAAAAATTGCCAGAACATTTTGAGGGTTGCAAGTATGTGCCAGAACAGAGCAAAGTTGTCATCGGGATTGCAATTCTATCTTTCTATGTATAATTTCAGGCTCTAGTCTGATTTGATATCATTCAAATGTATAAGGCGATTGTTGGTTCTCACAGATAGTACACATTGGTGGAAATAAATTTCAGTACTGCCATACAAAAAATAATAATTTTCATACAAATGTATCCTTCTATTCATAAATTCAAGCTCTAGCCTGCCTTTGATGTCATTTAAATGTATAGGACTATTCTTGGATCTTACAGATCGTACACTTTGGTGGAAAAAAAAATCGATATTGCTATACAAAATATAATAATTTTCATACAAATGTATCCTTCTATGCATAATTTCAAGCTCTAGCCTGCTTTTGATGTCATTTAAATGTACAGGACTATCGTTGGATCTTACAGATCGTACACTATGGTGGAAAAAAAAATCGGTATTGCCATACAAAAAAGAATACTTTTCATACAAATGTATCCTTCTATGCATAATCTCAAGCACTAGCCTGTTTTTGATGTCATTTTAATGTACAGTTCTATTGTTGGATCTTACAGATAGTACACTTTGGTGGAAAGAAATTTCGGTATTGCCATACAAAAAAGAATAATTTTCATACAAATGTATCCTTCTATGCATAATTTCAAGCTCTAGCCTGCTTTTGATGTCATTTAAATGTACAGGACTATCGTTGGATCTTACCGATCGTACACTTTGGTGGAAAAAAAATTCGGTATTGCTATACAAAATATAATAATTTTCATACAAATGTATCCTTCTATGCATAATTTCAAGCTCTAGCCTGTTTTTGATGTCATTTTAATGTAAAGGACTATTGTTGGATCTTACAGATCGTACACTTTGGTGGAAAAAAAATTCGGTATTGCCATACAAAAAATAATAATTTTCATACAAATGTATCCTTCTATGCATAATTTCAAGCTGTAGACTGTTTTTGATGTCATTTTAATGTATAGGACTATCGTTGGATCTTACAGATCGTACACTTTGGTGGCTAAAAAATTCGGTATTGCCATACAAAATATAATAATTTTCATACAAATGTATCCTTCTATGCATAATTTCAAGCTCTAGCCTTTTTTTGATGTCATTTTAATGTATAGGACTATTGTTGGATCTTACAGATCGTACACTTTGGTGGAAAAACATTTCGGTATTGCCATACAAAATATAATAATTTTCATACAAATGTATCCTTCTATGCATAATTTCAAGCTCTAGCCTGCTTTTGATGTCATTTAAATGTACAGGACTATCGTTGGATCTCACAGATTGTACACTTTGGTGGAAAAAAAACAGTGTTACCGTACAAAAAAAAATAATTTTCATGAGGCAAAATCAGCGAGTTCAATTCCTGGCTAATAATATTAATTTTTCAAAAATCTAAGTATGCCGTTTTGGTTTTCGTCAAAATCAGCTCTGAGACTCCTTTTACCACTTTTCGCTATTCCTCATAGTTTTGAATTTGTCCATCCACGCTCACTTGAAAAATTCACCCTGTATACTCTTCTGGCAGATACTTGCAACCGCTAGAATGTTCTGGCTGTTTACATATATTTTTTAAACAATTGAAAGAATGTTCCCTGAAAATTTGAGCCTTGTGCGAGTAGGTTATGAATTGCTCTCCCGATGACAACTTTGCTATGTTCTGGCACATACTTGCAACCCTCAAAATGTTCTGGCAATTTTTTTTTACACTTAAACATATGTAAATTGCAACATATTAAAATTGTAGCCTTGTGGGAGTGGGATGAAAAAAAAATATTTTTTGCATTTTCAAAAATTTAAGGGACCATGACGCAACCGCGAGATGCCTGCCAGAACGGTACTTTCTTAATTGACTGATAATAAAATATCATTTAATAAATTTCTAGCTTTGTGGGAAGTGGGATAGTCAAATGGTTCAATAGCTCTAGGGCTACGTGCTTGTGTCTGGAGAGACGTAAGCGTGGAGACGATGAGCCGTAAGCGCGGGCACTGCTAGTTGACCGCGCACGTTCGTAAGCTTGTCCCGAGGCGAGGTGATTATACGTTTCCGATTAGTGAGCTTTGCAATAGGGAGTTTCATACAAAGAATACTAGACGGCTTGAGTTGATGCAGTTGCCCTTTCTGAGCTGCAAGGCTATTCTGTTTTGTAACTCGACAGCGGATTCCGCGATGAGTGTCAAAATCCCTATCTTTAGTGGTTTGAAGTTCGAGTTCGAGACTCACTTCACTTCGCAAGTGCGTACTAGATGATTAGAGAATGACTTATCAAGATGATGCAAGTTCGCTTACGAGTCTCACTTGAGTGAGCTTCGATTTAGAGTTTGTATTTTAGAGAATAGCCCTCCTGATATGTGTGCTATGACCCTTACTCCTTTAGTCCTTTAGTAATGAGTTCTGAAATATACATGAAAGTAATATGAGACCACGTTTACACTTTCATCAACAACCCATTACTACAGACAGCAAGAGACAGCGCGAGACAGGATACTGACATCCCTCGCAGTCCACACTGACAGCCATTAATCTTATTTAGCCATAACAATGATTTATACCGTCTGATATTTGTTTTGATATATTTAAAAGCGAACGCGTTGTACGCAAGCGTAGTGTAACCTAATCATGGAATTAGAATATTGTGAACACGTTGTATTTTAGGTTACGAAAACTAGTTTTTATATCATAAAGAGAATATGGAAATACACACTCATACCCTGCACTAGATTGCACGGAAATTAGACAACACAACATTATAAATACAAATTATAAGTCATCAGTGTCATCACTAACATCTTTGACTTATATTATCTATGTGTTACTACAGAAGACATAATAGCACTTATAATAGTAATGTTAAGTAGATACTGCGTAATGAGAAATGACAGAGCCAACGCGCGTTTATAAGGAGGCGAGGCACTAAAATTAGTTGGGACCAATACTCAGTAGACTTTATTGAACAAAATTGGCGATGCTGATCGCACTTATTTAGTTTAGGAGGGCAAGAAATGTCGCTTGTAAGTGCGCAATATTCCGCCGGGCCTATTCATAATATTTCGCAAACGGACTCCCTGAAAAAAATATGATTTTATTTTATTACAGTTGGACGAAACCATAAGGGTTCTTTTTTGCTTACGGAACCCTAAAAATGACGTGAGTAACCCACCAACATTTTCATTTAATCATAAATTTTAAAACCTGTCGCGTCTGGATTAAACACATCTCATAAACTTGTATTTTCATATTAGTGTATCAGAGTACACCTACACGTCATGTGGAAAGTTTTTCAACATTTTCATTTTATTAATGATATTCATGAATATTTCACATTATTTAATCGTACTCGTATTATTAAAAAAAATGTATTTTTTAATGTCTGAAAATTTGCATCACACCAAGGCACCTAAACTTGTGTATGTTGTTCCATTTAAAAAGGTTTCATATCAAAAAAATAATTTCACTTCATGATTTGCTGCATAACTATGTTCTGTAAGTTTAAACTACATTTCATGACTTCAGTACAAAAAGAAGCTTGTATAAAAATGCTGCAATAACGAAATGGAAGTAGACTGTAGAAACGTAACATGGAAACTTTGCCAGGATTCCTAGCAAATACTGTAAAATGCGCTTTGTACGGAATAACATGTATTCTTTTGCTTTTTAGCCTTTATTACAAAAATTCCCGATCCCCAGGTATTTTCAGCTTTATGCTGGAAAATAGAAATATCTTCTTTACTAAAGCTGGCTTTAGCGAAGGGTAGTAATTTCGTAAAACATTTAATGTTAACATTTTAGTTGAAAAAAATATAGTGATACCAAATGTGTTGCAAATAAGATTTCGCTCTGATGCCACATCTCTCAAATCCTACAAGTGTTACTGATATAGATAAGTAAATAAAAAATTATGATATCGTTTATTTGCTCTGACAAAAAGGTCTTAATCTAGGGCTTATTTACTACGACAGTTAATGTTGTATAACCCTTCCTAACTAGAGCCTGGTACCTTTTGTAAGCTTTTTCAAGGTCAGATTATATGATTAAGTACCTAGAACTATTGCATAATATAAATAAGTAACGATACACACTCATAGAACCGAACTAGGATTCCTTGTGTCGTAGAACACACCCAGACAGAGGACAGAAATTCAAAGTCATCAATCTTTTTGCATCGCTGGGAATCGAGCCCAGGACCCTTGGCCATGATAAACGGGTCGTCAAATCTTGAAAGTATGTCGATCTTTGAAGACCTTTCTGTTGCCTGACTGATAATTTTAAAATCGGTTCATTAAAACCCACAAGCTGATATATTAAATCTATACTAATACTAGCTGCCCGGACAGACTTTGTTCTGTTAAAAGTTTTTTTTTTATTTTGAGATGTAAGCTATCCTATCTTTCAAGTTGGATCAAACTGCACACGGTGTGCAAATTTGATAAAATTCGGTTAAGTAGTTTAGGAGTCCATTGCGGACAAACAACGTGACACGTAATTTATATATATTAAGATTATACCTAAAGCCGAAGAGTTTGTTTGGTTGAACGCGCTAATCTCAGGAAGTACTGGTTCAAATTGGAAAATTCTTTTTGTGTTTGATAGTCCATTTATCAAGGAAGGCTATAAGCTGTATAACATTATATTTCGTAGTTAGTTTTTACACAAATCAACGCGGGTGAAACCGCAGGGAACAACTAGTAAGATATAAAGAAAGGATATTAAATCCTATTAATCCTACCGACCGTACAGTACCCTTAAGTGCAGCTGCGATACCTGATAGACCACGCCATTCACGCCTCTTACACATAATATTTTTGTGAATTTTACCACAGAGCTAATGTAATAACCAAACACAAAATAACTTAGAATAATAATGTAACATTTTATAATATAAATTGCTACACTTCACATACCCGGGTACTGTCATTTTTCAGACGAAGATTTTTATGCAATAAATGATTGAGTATTGAGTACTCGACACTAACTAAGTACTAACGAGTCGCCTTTGATGCGCTCTAACGAGTTACAGACTGTTTTTATCTTACAATATCATATTGCTGAACTTCTCAAAAGGCGAATTCGGAATGAAAAATGTCTGTGGAAGTCTGTTATTTTGTATCGTAATGGATATCGGTTGTTCTGAGGAATTTATCTTAGTTATTTTTTGGGGGGCATTGTGGAGCAATGCCCTACCTTGAAATCACAGTGCCCTACCTTATAAATATCAAAAACTAAGATAAATTATTATAATTAAATTGTTTGTTCATAGTTTGATATAAAAAAATATTGTAGCGATAGGTATCTTAACTTTTCTGAACATACCACAGTTTGTGACATTAATTTCATATTATAATAATTCTTTGTTTTGTGACCTAGAGGTCAGTGATATACATGGTGATTGATTCGGGAGCCCGTGCTTCGGTGCAGAACAATTATGATATTTTTTTTTACTTCCGCCCTACCCGTAACCAATGCTGCCCTACCTCAATTTTGACTCTAGCTACAGCCCTTTATCTAACAATACATACATAAATATAGTAGGTATGTGTGTATACTGAACTTTAATAAATACAATTTCATATTTCCCACCCTTCACTGGCCCACAGCTGGGCTCGAGTCTCTATTTATTTATTTCATTTTAAGTGCCGACTTAATTTGAAATTCAGCGAGCCGATGCCGCGATGCTCTCAAATTAATGACGAATGCTTATAATCATCATAATGTTAATTAATAGCATACTGGGATAATGGAATAATTCCGAGTAATTAAAAGGGAATTCTAACGGCCGAGCGGCCCTCAGGCAATTCTAACCAACGAAGCATTTTTGATAGAAATAATATCACATTAAAAATATCAAAATTCTAAAATATATTTCTTTTAAAATGGAATTGTCGTAGTAAGCAGTGATAGCGTAGAGGCCTTGGTCTCCTAAATAGATGGCCCGGGTTCAAATCCTGCACACACCTTCAATTCCAAACTTACGTACATTTTAGAAATTAATTGCCATTTGCTTTGATGAATGAAACTGAAATAACTAACAAACCTACACCTAACCACCTCTACATAATATTTACATAGATGTATGAGGCCTACCAATTATTATTTGGCCAGGGTCAAAGTAACTCAATCTCACCAGTAGGACAATTATTAGTTTAGATGATGATGAGATAAAACCTATTTATGTACACGATACATATAAGTACGACTTACTAATAAAACGTAACGTATATAAGGGAGAACGATGAATACAGTTAATTAAAATTGAGTACACTCAAAGGACCGTTTCGTAATTATCTACCCTTATAATTAATATATTAATTTTATGATATGAGCTATACGATGAAACTAATAGAAAATATTAACCTAATTCTCTTTACTTCCAGAAGTATAATATTATGGACCGAGGACAATTTTAGGGCATAAAGGGTTCATTATTGGCTCCAAGCACTCTTGAGGAGTCCCCTTGCTAGTGGTATACCTTCTTGAGAAATGGACCAGGCTATGGTGCCACGTCCAACTTTAGGTCACTGCACCCTGTACTACCAACTTTATGAATTTCAAATTATGTACTCAACTTTATTAGTTTATTAAGGTTGCGAAATAAAATCGGAACCCTTATAGTTTCATCATGTCAGTCCATCCATCCGTCTGATTTTAGTTGGGAACCCTAAAAACTTGGTATGTACTGTATGTAAAATTTGTATTATAAATTACAGTTTTTTTTTCTGTTGACGAAAATGGGCGTCTTTTATGTTTTCTCACTTCAAAGTTTTAAATTTCAAACATCTTAAAATTTTATCACTACGTCCTACGTCTTACGTCCGATCACTGTCAGAACTACGAACGTACTGAGAAGAATGCTACATGTAAGACTACCATAAGAAATGCAGCGCCTAATGAGGTAACGCGCATTAACCAGTGGGCGCACACGAACGATTTTCTTCAGGAGCTCGTCTCGTGGAATAGAGTATAGTTAAGTACAGTACGCAAAAGAGTAAGGTGTGAAGGACAAGATAAAAAACATTTATAATAATAATAATAAAGGCTTACACACTCATACCCCCGCAGTAGGTACCTGTGTCGCGGGTGGCATGGACGATACGGCATATAACACATGTTAATCTGCCCCGGCTGGGAATCGCACCCGGGACCCCTCGTTTCGCAGGCAGGTTCGCTACCAAACCAACTACTCTACAGGGTCGTCAATTTATATTTAAACATCATGCTTAATATTACAGAATGTCATAATTATGTATAACATATGTATATTATTATTCTCTTTTGTATCTAGCCGTAAGTTTCCTGTAATAAATAATAAATAAATAACAGAATAATAGGAAATAACATTAATCTTTACCTACTGCTTATTTCTAGAGAAATTCTCATCCAAAAGACTTAGGAACTAAGAGCGGAAAAGTAATATTGAATCTTTATATATTTCAAGTCTGTACTGTTCGAACGTTCAGATTCAGGAAGGGACCCACGTAGCGCTCTTATTACGTTGAAATTGATATAAATAGAGGAAAACAGATGCCGTAAACGCAATATGTGGCCAAAAAAGTATTCATTGCAAGTTTGTAAGAAGTTTTTCTTGTTGTTATGAAATAATGTCGGGATCCTAAATACCAACTTTATCGATTTGATGCCACAAAACGTGTTTATTGTATGTGTAAAGCGTGAGTTGTGCCACTAGTGGGTAAATTATACTATTTATGCATCTTAACCGTAGTAAAAAGTTATAAGACATAGTAACTTTTTATACTATTCTCCTACAGATGCTTTGATGATACTTAAGAAAGAACCTAAGAAATTAACAATAATAAATGACTTGTTTTAATAATTTTTATTATTTGGCATGTATTTTTAAGTTTTGATGTTGTTAAGTAGTTGTGACGTAATTTTAATCTAATTTGTAATTTATTGTAATTTAATGCAATGGGCTTTTACTATCCCTGTAGATTTTGAAATTCTAATATTAATTGTGTTATTATGTATGGAATGTATTCTGAGGTAAATAAATAAAATAAATAAATAAAGCAAAGGAAGATCTGCAAGGCGAGACGACATGACTTACGATTACTTGAATCATGAAAGCAAGCGACCTAGAAAAGTTTGATAGCGTGATTCAGGTGGGGCGTGACGTCACCATAATTATGACGTATAGCGCAATGACGCCACAGAAAGTCACCTACGAATAACTACTGACTTATTACTGATTTTATCACAACCAATATAACCGTGAAACATCCTACTCTGCTCGAGTCTCCTCTCAAAATTTGGGGTATGGGCCATCGTCCACCACGCTGGCCAAGTGCTCACACACACCTTTGAGTGAAGTAACGTAAAAGGCTGACATCACCAAACCTGCATGTTTACTCTATGATATTATTTATAAACTTTAATACATAAATATACAAGGCCAGCACTGATTTACTTTTTTTTTTTTCAAAGTAAAAAGTTGTAAAAGTTTTGCTAATATAGAAATAACGATAAATCACTTCGCACGCACCACGCCCCTTATTGTAAGATGGATTGGAGTTCTTTGAATAGAATGTAGTTCGGAACAAATAACCTTTCGTTTGCTACGGTAGCCCCTTAGGGATACCACGTATTTCGTGGCTTATAGGATGCACTTTTAAAGAATAAAATAACGTTATTAAAAAATCTCAATAGAAAAACTTTTAAATTTTTTATTATTTGAAGGTCAGTTATTTCATAACGTTAATAAAGTTTGATTTATGTAGGTATGTCTCTTAAGTAGGTCATTTTTATTTTGTTATTTTCCCCAAAAAAATCGTTAATTTACAGTATACGCATGTATGTGGGAAACATTGGCCGCGTTCCACTAGACGCTCACAACGCTCACAACGATCAAAATATCATAATATTTTATTTATTTATTTATTTATTAGCACACCAACAGCTTACATACAATATTACATTTGCTTAACATTCTACAAGTTACAACATCATCGGGTATGCTTGCCAATTACAGGTGCGTACATCATTCTTAATGGTTACATGCTATCTGACAATAAAAAAATTAACAAAATTTGTTTCAAAACAGGCCGTGTAATTATTGATTTTTGTTAAAGTTACGTACTAAAAGCTAGGTACAGAAATGTGCGGTAAGTTTTTGTTTCAGTCTTAAGCCTGAATCGTGAAAGATATCTAGATCATTGATGGTCGCAGAGAATCGGTTATACTCAGAGCACATTCGTGATAGTGGGGAGTGCCTAAGCACATTTGTCCTGCTTGAAGGCACAAACAGAATTTTAATAATAGGCTGTCGTGGATAGCTGTAAGGGATGCTAATTTTTATACTGCTTAATAAATCACTACAGGTCATTATTTCAGACAGCAGTTTTTTCAGAAATGCAACATCGAGCAATGAGCGGCGATTACGGAGCGAAATCATTTCAAAATTTTGATCGTTGTGAGCGATGTGAGCGTCTAGTGGAACGCGGCCATAGTATGTGTTCAATTGTCACAATTCTTATGGACAGATAAAAACAGAACTGCTAATAGGCGATCCCATCAGAAGATGACAGGAAGAGTTAATTACATGATTCATATGGGAATGTCCCAATAAATTTGTAAACGTGGTGACCCTGTTCCTTGGTAGGGTTGTCACGATTTCTTCTATTCATACGTCATTGGGATGGGACATTCAGCGGTATGGACCCGGACCGAAAATAGTCCAACAATTCGATTTACACACGCGGTCGGGCTTCAAAATAAATCGCCACTCGTACATGTTTCGCTTTACAAATCATTGCTTTTATTTTACCTTTTCATGTTCTGAATAAATGAGAACTCCACAGCTACATTTATCTTTAAAAAAACTTCCCAATGTTCTAAAGGGAATTTATATTATTAAGGCCTACAATGGGACTCTATGAGTGAAATATAAAAGTAAAATATAACCTTAATTAAGCCCAAATTCCTCTGCAAATGCATGCCACTTTGCACGGGGGAACTTAATACATACAAGAAGAAATATACATAAAAAAGCAAAAATAATAATTACCTAATTATTAGGTTGGGAAGTTCTAGAACGCTATGTTAAGCGGGTTGCATAACTGGCCTATTTACTCGGTAAACACTTACCTTGAGGAAACGCTAACTCACTAGAGCACCTGTCAGAAACAACGAGTCTATATTACTGAAAATCCTAAGCAAATTGTCTGAAAATTATTCATACAGATAAGAGACTCAATATAGCGTAATTTTCCCATGATTTTTCAAGTTTCTCTGAGTTTTTCGATTTCCTCCGCCTGATAATGAATTCAAACAAATCCAAATTACTAACGGGAGTCTCTTTACTTGGTACAAACAAAGGAACAAGGGAAATTAAATTGAATATTAAAAACGCGTTTATACGGGCTGTTATTAATATTTAAGGAACATTTAAAACATTATTGTATAATCATTCCTTATGTTGTTGTTAAGTAGTTGTGACGTAATTTTAATCTAATTTGTAATTTATTGTAATTTAATGCAACGGGCTTTTACTTTCCCTGTAGTTTTTAAAATTCTAGTATTAATTGTGTTATTATGTATGGAATGTATTGTGATTTCTGAGGTAAATAAATAAAAAAATAAAAAATGGTATTGTAATTAATGGTACACGTAACGAATTTTGAATGTTGCGAGCTGTCTATAAATTCATTTTCTACATGAGACTTAATCCACCGTGAATTCGCAAAACTTGTGAGAATCGTGAGATGTTTTCTGTAGATAGTCTGTGAGTAGTGAGGAGGTATTATGACCATAATTATATTTAGATACGTATACCGAGTACTCGGCATCATAGCGTCAGGCGAATATTTTTAACCGACTTCAAAAAAAGGAGGAGGTTCTCAATTCGAACCTCAGAACTTTGGACTGGGCGAACCGACTTTGATGATTCTTTTTTTAATCGAAAGCTGGTGGCTGTCATGTGGTCCCATATAAATTTTATTGAGATCTGACAAGTAGTTTTTGAGTAACTCTAACGGCCGGTCTCAATAATGTACTAACAGATGGAAGGCTGTGAATAGGGCTACCATTAGTATGTTATCTGTCATATTTGTCAATTTTTGCCTCTGAAAAATTGACAAATATGACAGATGACAGCCCTATCCACAGTCTTCCATCTGTTAGTACATTATTGAGACCGGCCGTAAGTCGGTTATTTTTTGTCAGTAAAATTTAGATTATGTCACTGTCAGGTTTAACGTCACAAAACTTTTGAGGGTTTACACGGTAGCCTACTATATTCATCGAACGCCTTTCATATAAATATGGATGGAATAGAACGTTGTTCACCGATCTAAATATAATAACATCTCGCTTAATGCTTGTTTTGAGAATTACAGAACTAATCGCGTTTGCCCGCGTTTTTCGACATAATAATTTTTTTGAAAATTAATTTCATGAAAATCCGTTCAGTAAGTAGCTTTTGCCTGAAAGAGTAGGTAACAAACATCCATGCAAACATTCACATTTCTAATATTAGTGGGATTACTACTACAAGTGGTATCTATATCATAATGTTTTGTTAGAATAAAATCATCAAACGACTTTGATCTTTTATCAGCCGATAGAGGGAGAACGTCTTCAACTTCAGCCAACATGCCTCCGGACAAAATATTATCGTCAATGTCAAAGCCAGTAAGTCCGCCGTAATGACGGCAAACCAAACCAAAAGAAAATGAATCCTCAAATCAAATTTGTCATAACATTGTATGGCTCACATTTAGAGTTAATTTCGGTAGGTATATATCTTAATATATATAAATTACGTGTCACGTTGTTTGTCCGCGATGGACTCCTAAACTACTGAATCGATTGTAATCAAATTTGGACACCGTGTGCAGTTTGATCCAACTTTATTTATTTATTTATACACATACACATAATTAACAGGACTAACCCAAAGCATTACGTGCAGAATTTAAAACTAAGTCTAATAGACAAATTGTATACATGGTTGACAGAACTACGTGGTCTTTATACTACACATTAAAACTAAGAAACACTGAACAGAGCAACATAAACTTATTTAAAGTGTTACAAAATATGTCAGCTTCTGGAGTCTGAGTTAGGAAGCGATTGAGCAGGACGGGAGCGGCCCTTTGCGGTGCAGCGGCCTTGCGGCGCGCGCGCACCGCACGCTCTGCCAGCAGCCGGCCCGGCCTCCTGCCACCGTACAAGCCACGCATCTGTGACGGAACCTCTAACTCACAAGAGGCGAGAGCCGAGGGGTTATCAATTTTCCCATTGAGTAGGAGATAATAGTGCACCATCAGACTAAGCTTTCGTCTCAGCTCAAGACTATCGAGACCGACCATCCCGGAAACGAATAGGGAAGGGTACAAAAATGGGTAGTACCCATATTTACGTTTATACAGAAACCGCGCGAATTTTCTTTGTATTTTTTCCATCATGAGAGAATATTTCTTCTCATGAGGATTAAATATGGTTGCGCTGTACTCGAGTCTGCTACGCACATACGTCTTGTAGAGTAAAAGTGCCACCTTCCAATCAGTAAACTGCGTAGCAGTTCTCATAATGAAGCCGAGAGTTTTGTACGTATTAGCACTCAGCTGTTTCACATGCTCTCGGAAGTCAAGTTGCGAGTCTAGTAATAGACCAAGATCTCGCATCGAAGAGGTACGTTGGAGAATACTATCATGGAGATGATAGTCATAGTATAATGGCGAGTGAGATCTAGAAAACGATATGCACTTACATTTGTCGACATTTAGTGTAAGCCGATTGTCTATACTCCATTGCAGTATACTATTTATGTCTCTTTGAAGATCATCACAATCCTGGTCACCTTCGATGGGGCGGTAAACTTTCACATCGTCGGCAAACATGAGGCAATTAGAAGAGTTGAGGCAATTAGAAGAGTTGAGGACGTTCGGCAAGTCATTTATCATTATAAGAAACTTGAAAGATAGGATAGTTTACATCTCAAAATAAAAAAAGCTTTTCACAGAACGAAGTCTGTCCGGGCAGCTAGTTAATTATATTTATTGCAGCAAGCTCTCAGTAGAACGCAGTGGCCGATCATGAAAGTCTCGTAAGAACTTGAACTTATTCTTAATTATTACAGAAATTACAGAAGCTATTACAGAAAAAAATAATTAAAACGTGTTTGAACACAAACCGATCAAATTGTCATGGCGGGATTGAACGATCGATAGACACGAGCTACCAAGATTGATGAGGGGTGGGTGTGATCCATCAAGAAATTGTCATTTGAATAGCGGTACTGTATATTGTGAGTTGGGACCAACTGCATGGCTCTACGGACTGACACGGCGCACCACAATGACATGAGACTATTCGTCACACTCATCGGAATGTTAACAAGGAATTGAATAATGGTGCTAGTCTTTGTACTCGTTTTGTACAGCATTAGGTACTAATTATTATGCTGAATTCACATATACGCTCATTAGACAATGATCGAGCTTAGGTATCCTAACCTAGGCCTAGGCAGAGGCGACAAGTCGCATCGTGTTACCAGGGCCTAAAATTTGAAGGAACGAGATTACAGAAAAATTAAATCAAATCAAATCAAATCAAAATTTTTTATTCAAAATTGGTTTGGTTTAAAAACACTTTTAGAAAGTCATGCAAGTTACGCCAATGCTTCAACAAGGCCCTACTGTGAGAGGGCCCGGGAGAAGAAGCAGCAAGAAACTACCGGGTTTGTTTTTTTCCTGCTCACAGTTACAGATAGCACTTATCATAATAGAATATTATCTACTACAATCTATATTCATAAAACTCATGTCCAAGCAGTCTTGTCTTTAAAATAATCATCTAGTTTGTAATATCCTTCCGTCATAAGAATGCTTTTAATATGAGTTTTTTTAAAGTAAGGCATTTCTGTAAATTTCGACAACAGATGGCAACCGATGTGCTATCGGCCAAGAATGGAGCCAAGAAAAAAAGTAAGAACTGTCTCTCAAGCCATAATTATTAAATTTATTAGGTAACAATAATAATTATTTGTGCGTATTAGAAGTTAATTAACTCGTCTTGCTTCGGTGAAGGAAAACATCGTGAGGAAACCTGCACACCTTAGAGTTCTCTATAATGTTCTCAAAGGTGTGTGAAGTCTACCAATCCGCACTTGGCCAGCGTGGTAGACTATGGCCTGTACCCCCTCACATTGTAAGAGGAGACCCCGAGCCCAGCAGTGGAACAATTGGTTGTTGCTTTGACTTAATGTTTGTTAACCGACTATTTTCGAAAAATATTATACTTTTAAGAATAAAGGTCAAATAACTATTAGTTTGTATTATACTTTGTTTCACAACACTGATTGCTGTACTGCTAGTTATATAACAGGGGTATCAGCATAAACAAGATTGTCAGAAACAAGGCAAACACTCGAAAGTATTGCCTTAAGCTTTCATTGAAATGTCACAAATTGAAAGGGGCTCAAAACCGAAAAGAGGAGTCTCCAATTCATTTTGAATAAAATTTGAATGAATTTTCACGCTGGTTGACATGACACTTCTATCTACGGAACAATGGGACCAAATTTCCGAAGAAAAATGATTCGTCGAAATTCGAAAATTCGGTCGGTTTTGTGTGAAATAAAAATTTTATTCCCTTGTCGATATTAAAGTCGTAAATTAATTATGGCATCTGGGTCATAATCATGGCACTCAGTGTGTTGGTCTACATTATCCAAAGTCACGCAGTTTAGTACACATGTCTTAATTACATGCCTTAATTAAGTATTGCCTTAGTTTTAATAATTAATTATTAAAACTTAAAATAACTGTACAATACAGCTGTTAAGCAGAATTATACAACCTTAATAATATAAAACGGCACTTTTAGAAACGTTGTGTGCTTGCCTGTGGTAATAAACCAAATATAAGGATACCTAATCATAACGCTTTTTAACAGACTTCAAAAAAGGAGGAAGTATTCAATTCGACTGTATTTTTTCATGTTTGTTACTTCAGAACTTTCGACTGGGTGAACCGATTTTGATGATTTTTTAATCGAAAGCTGAAGTTTGTCATGTAGTCCCACTTTTTATCTACTTTTTATCCACTTTTTATCTTGTTATCTAGTAGTTAGTCGGCTATTTTTTTCTTGAAAATTCAGATTATTTTCTACAAAAATATCTATTCAGTTTTTTACACATTTATATTTTAATTTAACGAATCAATTTACTTGATGAAACTAATCAGACAATAAAACAAAAACCTTGATCCTACAAATACACAACTGTATATTTATTTAGTTATACTGAGCAATGTATTGCGGCGGCGTGTAGGAGAGAGCTATAATTTACGAGAGCTCGTTATTTATGTTTTTCCACACTTTTTCAGTTGTTCCAGAACCTATTTTAGAATTAAATTCGCTGCCTCGTCTGGTTAATGCACCAAATATTTCGGTACTAAAGCTTTTAACAATGAATAAGTACCTACATGCTTGTTTATGTGAATACTTGTCCTGTCATTGTACAGTCACCTGCAGAGAAAAGTAACCTATCTGTTTATAAATATACGAACAGCAACGTTTTCATTGCCTGTTGCATCGTAAACAGATGGGTTACTTTTCTCTGCAGGTGACTGTACATGCTTGTCATGGATGAAAATTAAAAAAGTATAACAGCGCCAAATCAGGCCTAATTTAACTCCATTGCATTGTTGTTAAATGATAAAACAATTAACACGGAAAATCAATAAACCTACTTCGTTAGTACATGTCTGTAATACCCACTAATTGACTATTTGGTGTGCCAATGATTTTATCGTTTGATTGCTGTAAAAGCAACAAAGTAAAGCTAGATTCGCTACCAAACTTTCGTGATCTCGTTTCGTATTTACGCCATTCTCTAAACACACGAAAGCAAACAAAAACTCATAAATAGGTAATAAATAAAAATACTTGGTTAGAACTTATTACCATACAGATATAATGTACCCGCAGGTCTTGTAATGTATTAAAGTTTTATGCAACAGTAATATCTTGATAGTAGACCTTTATTACTTATTATAATAAATACACAGAACTTATACAACCAGTAGCATAATATGCGCTAACGACTGTCTTTGTATAAATTGTGTGCATCGGGCCTTAGTAGCAATTTGGCCCAGTTTCCTTGTTTTTGGTCTTGCATTGCCAGCTTAATGTAGGTTGTTAGAATGTTTGTGACAGCATCTTAACGGCTTCACCGACTTAATTACAAATACAGCTCACTATAATTCAGTGTAACTATGTAACCTACTTGTGGAGGAAAATATTGTCTAGAAATTCTGGAATCCTATTGGTTCTCCATAATATTGTCAAAGATGTGTGAAGTTGACCAATCCGCACTTGGCCAGCGTATTGGACTATGGCGTGTATCCCTTAATATATAAAAAACTAGCTTTTGCCCGCAGCTTCGCCCGCGGTAGAGATCGATTTTTTACAAATCCTACTTACTTTTACTTAGTTAGATTTAGTTGCCTATGACTTATGTAAACATGTATCATTTGATAGCGTGATTCAGAATTTGCAAATGAATTTTAATAACGCCATCTATTAACAACACCCGGAACAAAATATCTAGCAACAAACAGAATATCGATCTTCCCATGGGGATGTTTTATCGTGGTAAAAAGTAGCCTACGTTACTCTCCACCCTCCTCACTATCTCCACATACAAAAACCATACCATATAACAGCTTCGTTGCGACGTGAAAGACGGACAAACAAACAAACAAACAAACAAACAAACACACTTTCACATTTATAATATTAGTATAAGTATATAGTATATGGATACTAATACCTAACAGATTTTGCACCTTCTATTTAACCGAATAGGAACCAGCCTATTTTAAATGACCACTCTACGACGTAGAGGTACCAATAATTAGGAACGATGATATGTTAAATTCGTATCCTTAAAATAAGCAAACAAGTAAAACAAATTAATTGTCACTTCACTAGGTACTTCGTTCATATATCATTTTGGTATCCTTCTAAGGTTAGTGTTTACCCAAATACAAGAAATGTACACGGCGAGGGACTCGTGGACATTTTTGTCGTAGCAATAACATTGTTCAACACATAAGAGACAGTTTTGGGCTGTTATTGAACCCTTAGAACGCAATGGTTCCCTAATATTTAATTTTGTCGTTCATTTCTAATGTAATATAAGGTTTTCGGTGTTATTTTTATGTTACAGTTTTATTGACTAACTTCAAAAGAGAGGTTCTTAATGCCGTTCAATATGTTTTTCTGTATCTACATATTACGACTCTCTTCATCGACTGTGAAGCTATTTAAGTTGGAAGTAGATATGGCAAAGATGTCTTGAGGGAGCCTTTAGTTTTCGGAATGACTCCATTGAGTATAGTAAAGGCGCTTATACATTCATATGAAAGGAAGCTTCTTGTAGATAACGATCTAGAGATATTCCAAAAAATTTGGCTCCTCTGTACTCCTACATCATGAAAAATATTTTGGCAAGTGAAATAAAAGTCAAATTAGAACTGTTTTTGTCAAGTGAAAATTATTGGCCAAGATTCGTTCAAGCATTTGAGCATTCAAGTGAGCGTAAAGAGGATCTTTGGGTCGAAACCGATCTAATAATTAGAATAAGTTTATCAGTAATAACAGATACCTATATAAATAAATTTGTTGTTTTTTTTTTTTTTAATTTTTAAGTTTTACTAATGAACTTACCCACTCAAAGGCACAAAGCCGATGATGCGACATAAAATAAATCTCCAACATTTCGACGTAAAACTGACATCAACACGGCTTAGCCATTTGTCCCTGACATCTTTCGAAGTAATCTTTTTGCGTATTCTTCGGAATCTATGAATATTTCCAAAGAAAAAACGGAAAACTAGTAACGAGCTTAAGTTTTAGGTTAAGCACAGATCAAAGACGTTTTGTACGTATCAGCGTCGATTCTATAAACCTTTTTTTTCTACATTAGGTAATTCCTGCGTTTGGTGGCCAAACGTAGATTAGTAAGTAAGTGTAACTGAGTTTTGCGGTAATTAATATTCAAAAATATAAGTACAACTACTTATTTATAAGTAGATACTATTTTTTCTTCTGTGGTACAACCAAAGTAACTTAAGGAGTAATGAGACAGCTAAAATAAATAAATAAATAACGCTTCACACTCATAGCCCCACACTAGGATTCCCTGTGTCGTGGGTGCCATGGACAACACACAACATAGACAAGGACATTCACACCCAGACCGAGAACAGAAATTCAAACTCATCATTCAAATTTCCGCCTCGCTGGGAATCGAACCCAGGACCCTTGGTGCGGCGATCCGGCATGTTAACCATTGCGCCACACGGGTCGTCAACAGCTAAAAATAAACAACATTAACAAAACATAAAGGTATAAGTATTTTGCCAATCAAACTCTCTTACCGAAAATAGAATTTGACCTGATAATGGCTTTCCATTATACTCGAACCAAGCAGAAGATTAATTTGAAAACCAAAAGTGCTCTGAGTATAATTAACAACGACAACAAACACCTAAGTTTTAAATCCATTGTGATTTGGCTGAGGCTTTATTTAAGATTTTTTATAAATACATAGTTGCACCCTGTAACAGTATTGTTTGCTAGGAATTGATAAAGACAACATAATTTGTTGTGTTTGCAATATGTAGTTACCCACACATTGAATTAATAAGATATACATAAGTAAGATAATAATTATTATACTGTAGAAGATATGAAAATTATGAAGAACCGGGGGTATAAAACGCGGAGCAGATCGCCTCCGAGCTCAGTTCATATTCAGCTATTGTCCGGGACGTTACTCTGCCATTTTTGTTGTCGAATCGCTGCTAAATTATTGTTAAATTCATTTAATTCGTAATTGATTAAACTCTTATTGTGTGAAATTGTTTCTTTTTGATAAATTCATTAAAACTAAATTTTAGGTTATAAAAATTTGTTTTTAAAAAAATATTTTCCTGACGAATATATAAAATCAGAAGTGGGATAGGATCTACGTGGATTACGTGATTCTATCTTACGGAGCCTTGATTTTGTTTATTTGTATACTCGTAAGTGAACAAAAATGGCAGACCGCGAGTGTCGGCGAAGTCGCCATGGTTATCGTGAACAACGTAGAAGTCACTATCGTGGTCGTACGCCCGAGGACGCGATGGGCCGCGCGATGGAGACGATATTGGCGAGGCTTTCGGCTTTGGAAGAGCGGTCTGCGCGACGACATCGATCGCGTGAGCGACGTGCAACAACACCGCGCTCGCGGCGCGGTTCTCGTCGAAGGTCGCCAAGATCTGCGCGCCAGACCGTTTCACCGTCCCGGAGCCAGGCAGACCCGATACCCGTATCGACGCGAGCAACGTCACCGTCAGCCCTGCGTGCTCCGCAGTCACCGGCACCGGCCGCGGCCGCGGCGGCTCGCTGTGAGCTGCCCGCCGGCCCCGCCGGCCCCGCCGGCCCCGCCGCTGTCACGTCGCCTCGGTCGCCGCGAAGCGAGTCGACCAAGCATGCGGTGGAAGCTGATTTGGAGGTTATGACCACTGAAGGTGATGCGCCATCGACTGGCGTATCGTCCACGGTAACCGACCGCATAGTGGATGCTATCCGCTCAATTAATAATCCGGTGAGATCAAATCAGTTTTATATTTCTAATTTCGACCCTAATTTGCATAACATTGATGATTGGTGCTTGGAAGTAGATCGCGCAAAGGTATTAAATAATTGGAGTGATCATGAATGCCTTTCGCGGATTGGTAACTGCTTGAGGGGAGACGCTCGTTCTTGGTTAAACGAGTGGGTGACCAGTGATCGTACGTGGAGCAATTTTAAAAGTGAATTTAAACCTTTGTGTCCGAAAAGTGTAGATGTAGCAAATATTTTATTTGATGTTATGAATACGAACTCCGATAACTATCCCACGTACGCGGAGTATGCCCGCCGTTCGTTGCTCCGTTTACGTATTGTGCGTGGACTAAGCGATGAATTAATTTCAGCGATTGTGATACGAGGCATCACTGACCCACAAATAAGAGCGTCCGCCACCAATGCCAAGCTTATGCCTAATAATTTGGTCGAATTTTTATCAATATATGTCAAGTCAAATAATCTTAAAACTAATCAATCAAATATTTTACCAAAAGTTTCGTTAAAAAATAAATCTGATTCCAGTGCATCCATTGTCAGAAAGCGTAGATTTCAAGATGGTAAGTGTTTTTCATGTGGTCTTCCGGGTCACGTGCAGGCTTTTTGTAAAAAGTCTAAAATAGAAACGGGAGAGGGTTCTTCGGTAAGCACTAATGTTAACACAAAACCTGTATTTACACCATCAAAAACTGAACCTTGTTCATTTTGTAAGAAGCCCTGACACAAAGTTGAGTCATGCTTTGCAAAACAAAAATCTGAGTCGCGTAACAAAAACAACGTCAACTTTTGTCGCGAAAACAAAACTACCCGCAGTGATGTTGTTGTGGCCGTCATTCAAGGAGTGCCGGTAGATGTACTGATAGACAGTGGATCGACGATTTCGCTCATTTCATCATCATTATTAAAACATTTTCATTGTTCACATAAACCATCGTTCCGTATATTAAAAGGTTTGGGAAACCAAGAGTTTGAAAGTACTTCATTTGTAACGTTGCCAATTGAATTTGAAAGTATAACATTGGAGGTCGATTTACATGTTGTGGGGTCCGAATACATGAATACACCTGTAATTTTAGGTACGGACGTCCTTAATAGGGAGGGTGTCCGATATATTCGTACTCGCGATTTTCAATTAATAACGAGGGAGACAGCCGATCCCAACGTCGTAATGGTCGTTCGTTCTGAAGCATCAATCCCAATTAACACGATCCTTGTGGATGATCAGTTACAAACACTTTTAGATATTATTCATGAGTTTTCTGATTACTTGATAACCGGTACTGCCACATCAACCGTCAATACAGGCAGTATGGTTATCAAACTTAATAGCAATACTCCTGTGAACTACCGACCATATCGACTTTCCTATGCCGAAACACTTCGAGTTCGCGACATTATTAAAGATCTGTTAGACAAGGGGATAATACAGGAATCCGAATCAGATTATGCGAGCCCCATCCTTCTCGTTAAGAAGAAGGATGGATCAGACAGGATGTGTGTCGATTATCGGAAGCTGAACGAAATTACCGTGAAGGATCGATTTCCGCTTCCGAGGATTGACGATCACATAGACCGCTTGGGGCGAAATAAATATTTCACCAGCTTGGATATGGCAACAGGGTTTCACCAGATACCGGTTGAGGCGGAATCGGTTCATCTTACAGCATTCGTAACTCCCGAAGGGCAATACGAGTATTTAAAGATGCCCTACGGACTAGCCAACGCTCCCGTAGTATACCAACGAATTATTTCTAAAACCCTACGTAAGTTCATCGAATCTGGTGAAATCCTGGTGTATATCGATGATGTCTTGATACTAAGCAAAACAATTGATCGCGGGTTTGAATTATTGCGCGAGGTTCTCACGGTTTTGACTACGGCTGGATTTTCTATAAATTTGCGAAAATGCTCATTTTTGTGCACGGAAATAGAGTACCTTGGTAGACATATAAGTGAAGGTCAGGTTCGACCGAGCCAAGATAAAATTAAAGCCCTAGTTGAATCCGCTGAACCTAAGAACGTAAAGCAGGTCCAACAATTCATGGGCCTGGCCAGCTATTTTCGTAGGTATATACCTGGTTTCGCTCAGAAGACCGCGTGCGTAGCCGCATTAACCAGGAAGGGTTTAGAATTCCATTGGGGAGAGGAACAACAGGCTGCCCGAAAATTCATTCTCGAGTGCTTAACATCTGAGCCTGTTCTTGCGATATATGATCCTTCCTTGCCTAGTGAGGTTCATACAGACGCAAGTTCTATTGGGTATGGGGCCATATTTATGCAGGTGCACGAGGGTAATCGAAAGCGAGTGGTTGCTTATTTCTCGAAACTCACACAGGGTGCGGAAAGTAAGTATCACTCTTACGAGCTCGAAACCCTCGCTGTGGTTAAAGCACTGCAGCATTTTAGACATTACCTGGTGGGTATACGTTTCACCGTGGTTACCGACTGCAACGCATTGAAACTCACACAACGTAAGAAAGATTTGTTGCCGAGGGTGGCCCGGTGGTGGGTATACCTCCAGGATTTCAATTTCAGTTTGGACTATCGAAAGGGTGCGCTTTTGGCGCACGCCGACTATCTGAGTCGGAATCCAGTATCCGTTTGTACGGCAAGGAAGCCGTTAAATTGGGCGCAAACAGCGCAAGCTTCTGACGAAGAAACACGTTCTCTCATACAAAAATTGGCTGATGGACAGTTAGATTCAACACGTTACACCGTGAAAAACGATATCCTCTACGTCAAATATACACCTACTGGTGAACCTCCCCGTTTCCTTTGTTTTATACCTAAAGGTCATCGCCTCAGCCTACTTCGCATCTTTCACGATGAACATGAACACCCAGGGACCGAGAAAACTTTTGATTTAATTATAAAGCACTTTTGGTTTCCTGGATTACGAGGATTCGTCCAAAAATATATTTTGCACTGTCTAGTGTGTCTTTCCCATAAAAAAGTAGCGCGTGCTCCACTTCAGCCCATTCACTCTTGGGAAAAACCCGATAAACCCTTCGAGACTGTCCATATGGATACGTTAGGGCCTTTACCTGTGTCTGATGGCTTCCGCCACATCTTGATAGTTATTGATGCCTTCAGTAAATTTTGCCTTCTTTACCCAATGTATCGTCAGGATGCCTCTGAATTAAAACGTCACGTCACTAATACTTTCTCCTTATTCGGAGCTCCTAAATTAATTGTGGGTGACAGAGGTCGCATGTTTCAAAGTGCAGAATTCCTGGACTGGGTGAAGGACATGGGTTGTGATGTACATCTTATAACACCTGAGATGCACCAGTCTAACGGACAGGTGGAGCGCTATTGCCGAACGGTGCTCAATATGATTAGGGTCGAAAGCAACTATCGACAGCAAGAATGGTCCAGAGTTATTTGGAAGATCCAACTGGTGCTGAATATAACCAAACACAAGGCGACCCAATATTCTGCTCTAAACCTGCTTGTTGGCATCGACGCAGCGACTCCACTTATTCGCAGCCTAATCCGTGATGTAGCCCTTGAAGGTTCAAGTCCAAACAGGGAGTCCTTACGCGAGATGAATAGACAAAGAGCGTCGGAAAGGCTTAGACAGAATCAGCAAAGGCAGGATTCTTACGTTAATGAAAAAAGGAAGCCTCCTCGTACTTTTGAGCTAAACTCTTTGGTTTTTGTCAGAAAACAAGCACAGTCAACTGGCAAATTGGACTCCGGCATGCGTGGTCCCTATCGCGTGGTGAAGACATTACCGCATGGGCGGTACGAGTTGCGTCTCCTGTCTGGCTCTTATGGCAAATTGACGCAAGCTGCGGCGGAATACATCATTCCGTGGCGAGGAGAGTGGACTCCTGAAGTCTGTGCCGCTTATTTCTCTGGTGAGTTGTGGTGCAATTGTTGAAATACTGCAGGTTTCTTCAATTGCACATGGTTGTGGGTACGCCTCACGTCGTGCCTCTACCCTGGAATTGTTGAGGGCATACTTCACGCTGTGAATCTGTCCTGACAGTGGTAAGACACGCCTCACGTCGTGCCTCTATCTTACCACATACCAAGCTATGCTTCACGTCGTGCCTCTGGCTTGGCTCGGTGTTACTAAGCTACGCTTCACTGTGTGCTTAGTAACATGTTGCATGATTTAGAAATAAGTATTGCGTAGCGCGCCTAATTTATTTCTATTCTTTTGGGAGCTCCCGTGTTTTAAATTTGTTTTGTGTGTGTTTCCTCTTGTATACTTACAGATGAAGAGGCCGAAAGTCATGGGGAGTCTACTCAAGCCTCGGGTGAGCTGCAAAATGAACAGCAGCCGTGTGAAGAGCCAACGCAAGAGCAACCCACAATCAGTGAGCCGCAAGCAAGTACGTCGGGGACTCCATCAAGGCCTGCTGAGCCTCGAGACCAGAGTGCAGCCGGGAGTCAACCAGGGCAAGGCAGCTCCATGCCGCTTTTGGAAACTGATCTCCAATGTTGAGGAGTCCGAGGACGGTCTCCCGTCAGGAAAGGCCGTGTAGAAGATATGAAAATTATGAAGAACCGGGGGTATAAAACGCGGAGCAGATCGCCTCCGAGCTCAGTTCATATTCAGCTATTGTCCGGGACGTTACTCTGCCATTTTTGTTGTCGAATCGCTGCTAAATTATTGTTAAATTCATTTAATTCGTAATTGATTAAACTCTTATTGTGTGAAATTGTTTCTTTTTGATAAATTCATTAAAACTAAATTTTAGGTTATAAAAATTTGTTTTTAAAAAAATATTTTCCTGACGAATATATAAAAATACATTATTTCAAAAGGGAACTAAAATAAAAATAACCTCAAATTGCCATGCTATAATTATGTAGTCCAGTCAAATTAGCAAAAAATGTAGGGCTTACAATAATTAGCATAGAGCTGAAAATTGGTACACATCTTGGGAACGCCTTTATAAATAAAACTTGAAAAATCCTCATCAATCCAGCGATCGCTTAGGAGCCAGTTCTTTCTTTATTTTTCCCACTTTTTTTCTGAGGCGGCAACGCAGCGGTGAAACCTTGACGTTACTGATGTACATGGCGACGATGGCAACCCCTGTATGTAGAGCCTATATAAATCTAATGTTTTAACAACGTACAATACCATACTAAACCATTGTAAAATTTGTACCCCTTTTGTTATTAACCGACTTCAAAAAAGGAGAAGGTATTTCAATTTAACTTTATTTTTTTATGTTTGTTACCTCAGAACTTTCGACTGGGTGAACCGATTTTGATTGTTCTTTTTTTAATCGAAAGCCGGTGCTTGTCATGTAGTCCCACTTAAATTTAGTTTAGTTTTTGCGTTATCCTTAATTTTGATGTCGGTTATTTTTTGTTAAGAATTATATAATCTGAGATCGTACCTATCTATTGTATTTAGTTACGTCAACGTTTATTTTGATAAGAGCTACGGAAATTTATTCAAATATTGTCTTATACGTTCACAATATTTGTTAATGTTGTAGTAAATATAGACGGCAAACAACTGATCAATGTTCATAAAACCTATTGTAATAAACTTATTTATTTGTAGGCAAGTTTTTGATCTTCGTGCGTTTAATTAGGGATATCTTTAGGAACAAATAAGAAGGTTATGTAATTAGAAGACAAGTTCTAGACCTATAAAATTCCATCAAAATCCTCATCTGTTCGTTTTTTATCCTTAAGCATTCCTATCCAATTTTCCAATGTAAAATATAAATATAAGTCCGTAGCCGTCATTAGTGTGAAACTTTAGAACTCTTTAACCCTTTAACTCAGAAATAAAAAAGCATTTGTCTTTTTCATTCTAGTTAATTATGAAAAAAGAATACGTATCCAAAACACCTTTGAACATTGAAGTATTATTACTAGCGTATAGAATGGACACCGCGAACACAATGTATGTTCCAATGCATTGGCGCCGCGCGGCTTCAATTGCCAATGGATTCGTTCGATTTTGAAAGGAGAACGGGGGCTCAATTTTGAAAATAGAACCTCCCGGCGGGGACACACATTTTGTTCGAGATGTCTATTCTATGACATTATACTTCAATGCCTTTGAATAATTTTATTTTGTTTGCGTCTGTACATCAGTATCAATAGCGTAGTAGTATCATATCACTACTGTTTACATAAGATTTTATATAAATGAACATAAGGAGGTTTATGATTTGCAGCTCACATTACGTACCGAGTAACTAAAGTGCGTGTGTAACTAAAGTAACTATAGTGTGTACACGATGTGTAAGGATTTGGAAAAGGATGTAAAGTATCAAGATTTGAAGCCGGTTAGTTGGTTAAACTTTATTTTACGCGAAGAAATATGTTTTCGGATAACTTTTTTTATTTTAATGCCACGGTCGTAGTTTTAAAAGTTTACTTTTTGATAAACTTTCAAAAGTTGTGGGGAAATTAAAAGAGAGACCTTAAATAGTCACTAGGTTTAATTTTTAAACGGTTTCTACCATGAAGTGTGATTTGGTGTCTTTCATAATTTAAAAGAATATTTTGTTGAATCAGAATCAGTAGCGATAGAATTTCTAATTCTTTAAAATTTGGCTGAAATTAATCAATAATTATATCAATCCGTTCATTTTATATCAACCTTAGTGTGTATCTTGTTTTTAAACATCAAAAGCACATTTGTATTTGTAACTATTATAATTAACCACACTACCTAAGGGTCGTTAAAAAGATACGAAGGTAAAAAGCAGCAGTTTAAATAGTTTCACAGACTCTTTCTCCTATAAAATAGAATTCACGTATTTTTAATGCCTATGATAATACTGATGTTTATTAGGTGACGATGTTCACTTACCATCAGGTGGCTGCTAATTTCTTGACTATTCTCATAAAAAATATACTGTTAAAATGTATTAAAAAGTATAATATTTTTAATGACTTCCATAATTCCAAAATTCAACATAATTTGTCTCATTTTCAAGGCAATGCTTTGTAGGGACAGTTTGTACCTGCAAACATTTTCATGTGGCAGGTAATTAATTACTCTGGGCGTTTATTCATTCGTCGTTGTAATAAATATTAAACAGTAGAATAGATGTCCTAGGGCGTAGAGTGTGCCCTTGTGATACTCCGAATTTAATGTCTGTCCTCTCTCCACTTCGGGAAAGTTTGTCCTTTTTTCTAATAGTAAATGCCTCTCTATTTTTAGTAAAACGTTCTTACTCGTGACGCAAGATGTCTGAGCATAGAATTAATTAATTCATAAAATAATATTATTTTATTTGAAAATGTACGTAGTAATTATTTTTTCTATATTACAAAGAATTATCCTTAATTATTACAATTTTACATTTCATAAAAAAACTGCGAATTACCTTTTCACATTGCATTATAATTATTATATTCTGCCCCTTACTCCGACGATGCCTACAATCTAAATTGATAAAGACTTAGTTCATTAGTTTTTTATTTTAATAACAGTACGTTCACGTAGCCACAGCAACTTATACCTAACCACTCATGAAAAAATCTAAAAGTTACTAAGAATTCCTAAGTATCGTACCTACATCGTAGGGAATATTATTTTATTCAACATTTCTGTCCTTATTGTTCAATCCCATCCATCCAATTTCATACTACTTAGTTTGAAAATTTCATGTGTACTGCATCTTACTCGTATTCTTATATTATGCATGAAATTGTCTGTTTATATGTACATGAGCTGCTGAGTGCAAGTTCGATATCTTAGCTCCGTTTTCTTTCATTTTAATAATTTAGAAAGAGACAGATACTTTTTTCCCATACTATTTTGTGCCCTACAAATAGGCAGATTAACCATCCGATGGCAAAGGGTCGCTAAGGGAAGTACAATACAATACATTATACAATATAGTAACATCAAAGGCATCTTAGGAAGGAAATGGAGGAATCTCAATACTCATTGTTGGTTATAAGAAGGCAGCGGGAATCCGATCGTTTTATACTCATATTCCGGACAAACGTATTAAGGACCAAAAAAGTACGATTTTTTCCATGATAATATCGCGAATGAAAAGGAGGATAATATTTAAATCCCGGAGGATAGAGTAGAAGGAGGGCAATCTCTGTGTATGTAAAGTGTCCGTAAAAACACGTCCAATTACGGTGCGGTCTACAACAGCTATGTTCGAATATCTACGATATTTATCAGACACTAGCGCCATTCATTACGGGTGGCATAACTCAGCAAACTTCACTCCGTCTACAACAGCCATGTTCATATTATATCTATTTTTCACACACTAGCGCCATTCTGAAATGGCCATTATTGGAACCTCTATTTTCAGTAAATAGCTAGGCACTTTTTCAACTTTCCGCTCATATGAGATGGCCCTCCTTCTACCTTTCAATGCTCCATGATTTAAATGCATTATGCAAGAAAAGTCACCAACACGTTTCAAGGAATACTTAGAATGCGGCAACTATCTCTCTCTTTTTTGCTCTCCCTTTCTCTCTCACTCTCTGTGGCTTCCGAAACTAAATATAATCTGTTGTTTTAGGACAAGGACCGGTTTCCAAGGGTCGTTGTTATTATAATGCTTGCTGAATTTTGTGAGAGATTTTCCTATTCGGGGATGCGAGGTAAGAGTTGTACGAGGATAAGATTTATGTTGTAAAGAATAACTTTGAAATGTATCCAACCATCACTAGTAATCTGACCGTAAACGTAATTTTTCGGTTGATGGCCATCCTCTCCAAACATAAGGAAATAAATAACTATGTATCTGCATTAACAAATTGTTTCCTCCAATCTAAGTAAGGTGGATAGACCATGGAAGGCTAATCTAACAAATAAACAGTTATTATTACTTTATTTACTGGATAAATGGAACAAAAAAATCATTAAGTAACACTTTGTTTTATTATTGAACATTATACAATATTATTTTTATTACAAATTTAGAGTTTCTTCCAAACGGCCTTGCAAGGAACAAAACTCCATATAAAGCCAATATATTAAATCAGTCGTTTAACTTAAAACTTACGTTATGAGTGTTGTGATACTCAAAATGTCTGCTTTTAATTAAACTACATAACAAGATTAAAGTGAAACATTAAATGCTTACCATAACATTCAGATAAAAAATTATCGACGAACATTACTAGAACTCTATCGTAAAACTAGGAATGTATTTGTGAAATTGTTTTAAAAATAATATATTATTTTAATATATATTTATGAGTAATCAATTAGTAATAAATGAGTAATAAATTGACATCAACCATTGGCTTTCCTAGGAACACTACCAATTTTTTAATTGAAATGGAAATACAGTAGGTACTATTTTTTTTCTTCAGTACCGTAGCAAAGCCTTATATTATCAATTTAGAGTAAAAAAATAAAGAAAACAATAGTTTATTTACTTGAAAACTTACGTTTTACTAAGAGCACCTATTACCTACAATTTTAAAAGAACTAACAATATTGCAGCATTTCTCACTCTTTACTTGCGCAGCAAACTTGGGTACTCGGACGATGGTGCGACGGAAACGTATCACATCTTCAATACCCTAGTATATGTTTTCCCTATCATTGGGGGCATCATGGCCGACAACTGGCTTGGAAAATATAGGTCAGTTACAGTTTAATAATAATTTCATTGGCATCAATCTCTGTATCTCATAACAAGATTTATCTCTCAGTAATCTTGGATTTCGTACATCGTATCTTTAGATGTTTACGGGCGTAAAGGCTAAATCATAAATTTAAGAAATCTACTCCCGAAGTTCAGAGGTATTCTCAGCTCCAATTATTGCTATTGAGTGCTAAACCTACTTTTGAATTTATTTTATTAATTACACTTATCCTATCCATATTTGGTGAACAATAAACAGCTTTATTTAGTTTTTGCTCGTGTTTAGTGTCTTTTCAAAACTGAAACTAATGGGTTGAGAAAACCTGCGCACCTGAGAGTTCTGCCAATCTACACATTAGCCACATTTTTAGTATTTTGCTATTGATACTTATAAATAAAGTATTAATTAAGTAAAAACAAAGTTATGACATTACAATTTCCACCATACCATCACACGTTTTACACCAATCCCCACAGGGGTGGGATATGTTTAAAGCCTGCTCAGTTACAGGGAGAGACCCGCGAGTAATTAATGGATTGACCCATAAATGCCAACCCTAATTGATCGAAACATTTCCAGGACAATTCTGTACATGATGTTCGTGTACGCAGCTGGAAATATTTTGGTAGCCGTCACAGCTATTCCACAGTTACATCTGCCGGGGCGGTAAGTTCATTTTTGAAGTGAAAACTTCGTTAGTACGGGGGTGACTTGAAATTTTATGAAACGAAACTGTCCAGTAAAAAGAGATAGACACATAAATTCTAAAGTGAGATAGGAGGCATTGTACAGTTGAGGACATTGTGGACATTGTGGAGTGGAGTGGAGTGGAGTAGTAAAACCTACAATTATCATCTTCCCGAAATTTTACATTCGTCTCATTATCTTGAAAACAAAAATTTTGAAGGTTTCACTTCTGCCACGTGTGAATTGCACACATTTTAATCTTAAACGTTTTCAACCCTTCATCTACAATGAAATGAACTACGATATTGACGACGCAAAAATACGTACGTAGCTCATACATCTGTAATTCAGACATGCGTCTACTTCTAACAATACAAATAAATGTTCATATAACGTAGACGTTTAAATAAATAAATGGGACTTGAAGAAGCTTGGCATTAACATAAATTTATAACCTACACGTGTAGCAAATTTAATTAGGAATAAAGTTAAATGCGTTTTCAGTAACAAATTAACCTTCACGTTGGAAGTAAATTGGGAGGCTCTGTGTTCCTGGCTACTTTCCAGAATCGAGTTAAACTTTAACAAAGCGAAATTTGTTTCTGAATAAAAAGCGGTTCCCATTTCCAAACCCAGTTGTTGGGCGTTATAACATTTAGCTCTGAGTTAGGGCAACCAGAACCATTTGGTTATACGCTAGTTGTTTCAACTGGTATGGTATGCTCGTTAAAAGCATTATGAAAGCAGTATTTCAGACATCGTGCATATTGGGTTACATTGGGTTTTTCCTTAACTAACTAAGCCACATGTTGGACTTTTGAATAATTTATTAACGTAAATTTTTTTACTGATCTATTTAGTCATTTTAAAGCTAAATAATAATAATAATTCATTTAATTCAACCAACTAAGGATCATACCAATTAATTCATCAGTTATTAAATTACATTAATTAAATTACTATAATTAAATGCGTTAATTTGATTATTATTTATTTGTAAAATAAAACTACCACAATAATTGTATAACGTAAACGCGCCTATTACCGCCTCCCAAAATTTGTATCCTATTACCGCCAGTTTTTTTAATCACTATTTTAAGGCATGTTATAGATTCCATGAAAGTTGTAGCCTTAAAATATTTTAGGTATGTATATTGAGAAACAAAAATAATAAAGTTTGTGTGCATAAATAATCAGCAAACAGAGTAAATAGCCAATAATTGAGACGCGGCCGCAACGGACTTTTGTGTCATAGTGTTGTGCTCCCAGCTACATAAGAACACCTCGTTATTACTTAAGAGAAATTAACACAAATAAAATGTGTATACGTGCATGTAAATATGTAACTATAATAAATAATACATTGGTTTTTTAGATTAACATCTAATACTACCGTTCTGGCCATGGCTTGTCGTTTAAATCGAATTTTACATTGGAGCGGTAATAGAAACATAATTTTTATAAGTCGCTTCTATTAACGCCCCATGGCGGTATTAGATGTTTTACAATAGTTGGTATTTTAGCTTTTATTTCTTTTAATACATAATTTTACATGTTTTTTTTTAATTTGTTTGATTCTAAAGAGTGTATTACAAATTGGATCAATTAACGCCATATATTTTGTCTTATGGATTTTTGCCTATTATTGATTCTTTTTTGGTCGGTAATAGAATCTTCATACTTAATTCTATTACCGACCCATACGGTCTTATTTATAAAAGTCTCTTATTGTAGGTATGTAGCGTACTGTAGTTAAAATGCTGATAAGCCTGCTATAAGTTCCTGTGTTCATAAATGTTCTATAGGCCACACATAAGTTTTTAACCGACTTCAAAAAAGGAGGAGGTTATCAATTCGTCGTATATGTTTTTTTTTTCTTTATATGTTCGACCAATTTGGATGGTTTAAACGGTATGAAATAGGGGATTGCTTCAGGGTGGTCTCATTAACATCATGGTGAGGATCTTATGATGGGTTCTGGACATATAGAGTGGAACACCTCAACGGTTCGTTGACATCTCAGGGTGTAATGATGTGAATTGGAGACGAAATATGTAACTCCTCAACGGATTGGAATAATTGAACCGTGTTAAAAGGTATATTTTGTTGTTGGTAAATATTTACACAGCAAAATCAGTACATCATTGACCATTCTATGGTCTGATGATGTCCCTTGGAGACAAAATGTGTAACTCTTGAATAGGAGAATCGGAACCGTTTTTAAGAAATTTTTTGCCAATAACTTTATTTTTGCAAAACTAGTACCTACATCATAGACTATCTCAGGGTCTGATGATGCAATTTGATGGCAAAATGTGTAACTCCAACGGATAACTAAACCTTGTTTCAAGATATTAACCTCCATCTTATAAAATTTCAGTAGATAGTGTTTTTAATAATATGTACTTTAACTACATTATTAAGAAGAAAGCTCAGTTTTTAATAGTAATTATTGATCTCAAATATTTTATACCAACTTAATAAATATTTATTTTGTTTTTTTATTATTTAATAGTATGGAGAATGTGTTCCTTTTTCAGTGGTCGGTAATAGAAACATGAAAAACGGTAATAGAAACAACATCATCCCATCGGTCGGTAATAGAAGCAGCCGCTATTTCAGATTAAATTATTATTTATTAAATATTGTGTCATTTAATACCAAATTTAAGTACTGAATGTCATAGAATATTTAATTATGATACAGAATAAATTAAAACGCCTGTCCTAGCATAACGGCGTATATCTAATTTTCTGAAGTTCATCCATAGTCAGCTTAAACTGGCGGTAATAGGAGCGTTTACGTTATTTAACGATAAATAACATAACGTATAAATATTTATGACAAATACGACAAATTGCATAAATAACGAGTCGCTCGTCTAAGCCAATTACGAGTATCTCGTCTCTACAGAGGTCATTCCACATTCCATTCAAATAGAAATAGCTAAAGGATTTTGGGCCAAGCGGGACATCTGAACAACAAGCTTAACTGCGAATATCGGATATCTACGAATCGTATTTCTGAACTGCTCATGTAGAAAAAGAGCAAACATTTCTTTCGTACGAAATATGATGTCATACCTAATATTTAATCTCAGTGGTTGGTCTTTGGTTTATTGCATTAGTGGCCTTGATAAATGGATCTCCTAACTAATGTAGCAATTTATAAGTCCAACTCTCGACTAAATTGTCTCTAAATTCCAACTTTTGAAAATGACAATTGGCCGCAAACTGCCAACTACTCAAAAATCGAAGTCTCATTTTTCTTTTGTTTCAGATTGTGCACAATGCTCGGTCTTTTAATGATCACTATGGGCACTGGTGGTATTAAGCCTTGTGTGACAGCCTTCGGAGGAGACCAGTTCAAACTGCCCCAACAGAACAAATACCTGGCGATATATTTTAGCATCCTATACTTTAACTTGTGCGTGGGAAGCCTTATTGCTAAGACCGTGTCGCCCATCCTGCGGTCGGATGTTCATTGCTTTGGAGATAAAGATTGCTATTCACTAGCATTCGGTGCCCCAGGACTCGTTGTTATTGCGTCAATCGGTGAGTAAATACACCTGCCTGTAAAAATCTCTATGCTTCAAACCTAAATAATACATTCCACTAGCTAATATATTTACGAATTTAATTAAACATTGCGGGTTCACATCGTCATTAGAAAAACTGCTGAAAAACAATATGGCTGGTTAACAGATCTGACGATTAAGTATACCCAGTACATAAAAATGGTGTTTAATTTTTAGGTAGATATGTAAGTAGAACTTAGTTACTAACTCGTATTCATAATTATTATTCAAAATGAATTAACGACGCATATATTGTCATAATGTGAATTGATCGACCGTCTTATGAAATGTTAACATTTTACAATAAGACGGGATGAAAGTAATATTGAACTTCACTTTACGATTTTGTCAACAACGTTTTTCACTTATTTACAGAGTAGGTAGAGCACGTGTTATGAAAAATTAAAAATTATCATCTATTTATAGAATCAGATTCTTTATCACTTTGTTTACGATGTGAAATGATAACATGTAAGTAAATAATTTGATAGCAATGTTAAAGATGAGATACCTACTAGCATTGAATTTCCTTATTACACTAGTTACTTGCCTTCGCTTCCATTTGTCTTCAAATAATATTTCTAATTGTATTCAGTTAATAAATACCCAATAATTACGAGTAGATACTAACTTTTATAAGAGTCTCTCACCAGCGTTCTCCATATAGTTCTTGACAAAAAATAACCGACTTCAAAATTAGGGATAACTCAAAAACTACTTGTCAGATCTCGCTCAAAGTGGTACCACATCACAGACATATATATACAGGTTTGTGTACCACATGAAAAGCACCAGCTTTCGATTAAAAAAAGAGTCAACAAAATCTTGTTAATCCAGTCGAAAGTTCTGAGGTAACAAACACAAAAAAATACAGTCGAATTTAATACCTCCTTTTTTGAAGTCGGTTCAGAAACCACTCGAGTGAAGAACTTGTTGTTTACTTTAAAGCTTAATAATTTTATTGTTGTTTGAATAAACATAATGAATAATACTTGTTTCGATAACTTAGATTAACATATAAAATAAAACAAATTAACCAATGTCTTCTAGAAATCTCTTTCGTACTGTCAGGTGGCTGACGATCGAAGTTCTAAATATTTTTTTTATAAATTTGGAAGGCAAACATAATTATATCTACCAGCCAGGCACATAATATCGAACGAGAAATTACTCTGTTACCCTAATCACCCTTTGTCATGCTCACGCCCAACTGCTAACCCAAATGCTCTTCTAAAAAGCAATCCTATTTATGAATACGCATATACCTAAATAATTACCTCTAAAATAACAACACGTCCTTGTGCACTAAACAAATAAACACAAAATTTATTAGAGTTTACTACTTACAATGTTTCATAATCTCAAGAACGATCTCATAGTTATATTGAGATGGTGAGAATGCCACTTTGAGGTTGTCTATTTCAAGCACACATTTGTGTACGAAGATAATACTTACTTAATTATACCTACTTCCTGTGTCAACAACACTGTCTCTGTCAAGGAAAAATGCAATCAAGATGATAAGATGAAAGTGATGTAGCAGTGTTGCTTATTATGCTTTCATCTTGGCCAACCTTAATCAACCCTTTGATGGCCCACTACTGAGAACGGGTCTTTCCTTTTGAGGAGGCCTAGAGCATACACTGTTCTTTGATCACATTGGTGTATGTAGATAGTGCCCAACCCAAGTCTCGGAAGTATTCATGCCACCTGAGGGACTCCGACATGGCAAGCGGGACAATAATGAGTTGCGATGATGTACATGGGTTTCATTATTGCTGGAGAATAAGCATACCCCACGTAGACTTATTGGGCAGAGCTCCTTAATCCCACTTCTGATTGCCCACTTTCACGGAACTGCACATCTTAAACAATATATTCTATTCATATCATCTTATTTATTTTCCAGTAATATTCGTTAGTGCTAGAAGAACATACGTCATCAAAAAACCCGAAGGCAACATTATTGTGGATTTCCTGAAATGCGTGACAGTAAGCACTATTATTTCATTTGTTTCTCTTTAGCGTAGAAACATCTGTTACAACATTGTGAGCAGAAATGCGGGCTTGTTTATTAAGGATCAAGTTTATGTTTACAAGATTCTTGTTTGGACGGACCGGCGGTTTGGACATACTAAAGTTAATGGGAAACTAACGAACCGTTTAAGCTCTATAAATATATCCACTTTCTCTAGAACAGTCTTTCCCAAAGTTGGCGACAACGCTATCTTACATAAAGACTCGTCGTGTTCCGGCTAGGGGCTTGAGAGCCAGTTCTTTCTTTCTTTTCTTCTCTTATTCTTGGCTGGAAATGCATCAGTGATACCTTTGGTGTTGCTGATGTTCATGGGCGACTAAAACCACTTACCATCAGGTGGATCGGCGTCGGCTCGTTTGCCGGCTATTTCCAAAAAAAACTGTACTTTAGAGTAAACAAACATTTTGTTACACATCAGATATACTTACACTGTTTAATTATTATCTTCCTTTTTAGGGTTCCGAAGTAAAATCGGAACCCTTATAGTTTCGTCATGTCCGTCCGTCTGTCCGAAGCATAACGCCGAGACCCTTAGTGCTAGAAAGCTGTTAACTCCTGAATCGTAGAATTTTTTTTTTGAAAAACATTTGTTTTTAGGGTGCCTCCCCTAGAGGTAATATGAGGATGAATTTTTTATTCGTCGCGTACCCTATAGCGTGGGGTATCGTTGAAAAGGTCTTTCAAAAATATTATGGGTCTTCTAATACCATTTTTGGAATTAGGGTTCAGTTTGCGAAATATTTAGCTTTAAAGTGCTAACTTTGGTTAGAGTCAAGTGCCCCCCCCCCCCTCCCCCTCCTGCCGGCTAAACGGTTAAAGTTAGAAAAATTCTCAAAAATAATATATAATAGGCATATATTATGAAATTACAAAGAAAACTATCACGGCTATGTTAGCAAAAGATAGCTAATTAATCGATAAACTTACTACTTCGGAACTCTACAATTCTACATTGCGCGTGGCGTGCCCGATTTTTTATATAAAATAATATAATGTCCACAAATGTTATTGTTCTCAGCTAGGACTAAAGAATGTCTTGATCAAGAAAAAAAGAGAAAAGCAGATGCATTGGCTAGATAGCACCGAAGATTGTTTCGGGAAGGCCTTCATCAAAGACACTAAGAAAACACTATCGATACTCACGCTGTTTGCTGTTCTGCCAGTGTTTTGGTCGCTACTAGATCAACTGGTAAGTTAATATGTACTATATTATTATAATATGTATTAGCTGTTGCCTTGTAGAGATTGATTTTTACAAATCCCGCGGCAACCCTGAACTTTTTCGGGATAAAAAGTAGCCTATGTTTTTATCCAGGATATAGGCTATCTCCATTCCAAATCGGTTTAGTAATTTTCGCGTGGAAGCGTAACCAACAAACACTAACATTCACATTTATAATATTGTAACATAATGTAAGTATGTAGTAGAATTATGCGGTATGTTACTGCGTAAAATTAAACGGGGGATAAATACCTCGCAATATAATGTTTAGTTATTTTATGTCTGGATGGGTGTGTTCATTTCTTTATGTATTAAATTGTCCATAATTATCACCGACGACACAAGGGATCCTAGTGTTTTACTATGAGCGTTAATGTTATTGACCACAGACATATTGTAGTGTTATTGACCCAAAAGTAACGCAAAAGTAAAATTTTTGGAACTACAGTAAGATAAAAGACTTTATCATATAAATATAAAAGCGATTGCTTGAAATAAATAACTAGAGAGGTGAACTCCCATTAGAAGGTTTCATTTGACGAAATGAAAGATATAAACTCAGTATTGATTTTCAATAAACTGGTTTTCAATTCACTAACTTATGAATACATTAGGAAAATTTGCCAAAGACGCACAGCTAGGAGCCAAATTGTTATTGCCTCCAACCTTCAAAGTATTCAAGCAGTAGAACTGAAGTATTCATAACTTGGCACTCGTCCACGTGCTATGAATTTACATAGGTTATCGATCCTACTTTAACACCGAATTATAATATATTCGGTCTACCTACGTGCAAGTACTGTGAACATAAGTACATTCTTCAGTAATTATTGATATCCAGTCATTCTCAAAGGGGGCGATAAACGCCCCTTGTAAACGTTAAGGTGCTCCCTCACCGGGAGCATTCACGTGTAATGTAACATTATAGATTCGACTTTGAGCATTACATTACAATACTACCTCCCTGACTGACGAGCATTCGCGTGTAATGTAACATTATAGATTCGACATTATTATTGATGTTACAAGTTGTAACAAGATATTACACATTGTATCATTACAAGGTGCGCATTGTAATGCTCGGTTCTCCTCCTTCACATGTATCCCCGTTTTGTATCATTACAAGGTGCGCATTGTAACGCTCGGTTCTCCTCCTTCACTGATGTAATGCTCAAATCTGTAACGTTACATTACACGCGAATGCTCCCGGTGAGGGAGCACCTTTAGAGACCTAAACGGAGCGTTAGATTTCATAAAAACGGCATGGATGATAATAATTATGTACTGTATAGGATTAAAGCCGCGCGATCAATTATTTACAAATGTACCCTACTGTGAGGGTTTTTTTTTGGAAAGGACACGACACTTTTCGACCCGAAACTTGGGAAATGAAAGATAGTTAGACCGAAAAAGGGTGAAACAGATACCTCGTATGTTAGTATAAACAAGTACTTTATGTTTTTTACGACAATTTTTATAACGTTTTGTAAGAAAATAAAATTTCACTTTTCCGACATTTTTTCTTTCATGAAAATAATCTCAAATGTTGATAATATTTTTTTCATTATGTCTGATATTTAATATAAAATATACAGCGAAAGGAATTTCGTACCAACCGGTGTCTCGTGACATCTGTCGTTTTTGTTTTCAAATTATTCCTCTGTTTAGTACAGGACCTACTTACTTACGGATCATTGTCGGCTCATATCCTTGGCTTACAGATTTTATTGGATAAATTCCTAAATCCCTTTATTTATGTTTATCGTTCATATTTTCTTTAATATAAAATACTTACAGGGTTCGCGATGGACGTTACAAGCTACGAAAATGGATGGCCGCTTTGGCTTGCTGACCGTCAAGCCAGACCAGCTCCAAGTATTGAGCCCAATATGTATTTTAATTATTATTCCCTTGTTTCAGAAGGTAAGAATTTACTTAGACATTGTATACATAATTATATTGTTCCAATTTTGTTTCGCTAAAAAAAATATTTTGGTCCTTCGAGCAGGATATTTTTTCCTCCTCCTAATTACTGAAATTCTTGGAATTAGTGGAAAATTTTATACTAATTTAATGAATTTGAAATTGCAAATAACGGGTATAAATTTTGTATATTATACGCGACAATTTTGGTTCTCGTTTTACCGGGATGTTGTTGCAAAGTTTTGCGTAATATCAGATTAATTTACAAGTTAAGCATGAATGAAACACCATTAATTATTTTTTATAGTTCTTGTACCCATATTTGGAGAAATACAATATTCTGGTCAACCCCCTCCACAAGCTAACTCTGGGAGGAGTCCTGGCGGGAATGGCTTTTATAATATCTGCTTTGGTGGAAATTCATCTAAAAGTACGTATTAAAATGGCAATCATTTACCCGTTCGTAGTCTTGAACTAGGATTCTCTACATTCCTTGTTTTTTTTTTTAAGTAACCCATTAAATACAAAAAATTACACTACATAACATCTGCTAAAGTGTGTAAGTTTGTCGGCAGAACTGCTAAAGTGTTACGAGATGTTACCAAAAACTAGAATTATAGAGTCAAGATTATTTTATAGATACAGTCAATATCATGGTCGCATATAAAGAGAATCATTTTAATGTAGGGTAACTTAAATTAAATATCATGTTTACTTAGCTATTTGAGACCTAATAAAGTCAATGGTTATCCTCAGTGAATAATCTTTTAGTTGCCATTAGCAACCTGCAACAGGCTGCAACTGGTTTTAAACCTTCTCAATTGATTACTACACTCTGTGGTTCTACATATTGTGATTTGTGACCTAGTAACAATGATCACGCTATTGTAAATATTAGGGATTCCAGATAGTTTCTAAAAGAAAATATTATTATTTTAATGGGTTTAATTGTATATGTGTAACATTACTTTGTCCTTTCAGACAACGTACCCCATTTTGCCCCAACCGGGACTTTCTCAATTACGCATATTCAACGGCAACCCCTGCTCTATTTCAATACACAATGAAGAATACAACCTAATGTACACCATCCCATCTCTGTCTCACTTCGTCAAACGTGATATAAGAATGAAAGGGGCAGGAAATATCACGTTCAGCCTTGGTGGTCATTGTATTGAGCCCAAAGATGAAATTTTGCTCCTCGAAGAAAATAATGCTATTTCATTTTTTATAGCCGGCGACGATGTGATACGTTTAAAAGATAATATCGAGAAGAGTAAATCAGGATTGCCAATTGTTAGGTAAGTATTAATATTTTTTATAAACTATTATTAAGTTATTGTTTCGCAAATTAAGCCAGGGCCACAATTTATAAATACACCTTTTAAAGGCTTATTTATTTTGTATTGTCTCGTCTATTCATTACGTTGTCTATGGGTATCGCTCTGTACAAAATTGGCAAAAGGAAATCTTCTGCCAAGCTAGGTTCTCGTGCCTGGGGAGTAGCAGTCCTCCAACTTTTAAGTTGAAAACTTATTTTCTATGCATGAAAGGTATAAAAGTTTGATAGTGTGATTCTGAAATTGTCCGCTGTTTAAAACTTAAAGCAATCTCACTGGATTGCTGGCACTTCTACGAGTATGTGAACTCTTCTTTTATAGCCCAAAATCAGATTTTTGGTTTCTTAAAAATAGTAGGTAGTTCAAAATGTCGCTTAATTCGAGCACTGATTTGGTTATAATAATATTGTTTTTCTACAGATTGTAAAATTGTAATGTTGTTACTGTTTTAATAAGGTACAATTCAAGTATCTAGGTGGAATTTTAGTTTCGCGAATAATTTTCAGGTTTCTAGTGCAAAATACAACATCAAGTATAAAATTATTTGACGAAAGACGGCAGCAAGTAGAAAGTAGTACAGAAGGGATTTCACCGCAAATGGAAGTATTCGCTTCTATTTATTCATTAAGAGTAAATGGTGAAAATATTCTTAGCAATGTAGAGTTGGAGAATGGTGGCGTTTACGCTATTTTAATTGATACTTCCGCAAATAATTATGTAAGTGCTTATCTTTTTTCATTGTTATATTGTATGTATGTAAAGCCTCTTGTGGGTTGCGTAACTTGCGTACGCGCAACGATTATAACGGGACCCTTACTTATAAGTTCCTAAGATTTCCAGAACGTTCGACTGTTATTATTACAAGCAGTACCTACCGTTCAAATGCAGTGTTGTTTCAGAGAGCCAAGACGATAGCGTTGACGGCAGCCAACTCGGTGACAATGGCCCTTCTGCTTCCCCAGTTTGTTATTATATCAATTGCAGAAGTAAGTAATGTAACAATACCTTTTGTTTGCACGTGTTCAGTACGGTTGCTAACTCAGACATATTTATAGATTGTGTTTTACTACTAGCCCAGTGCCGATAGCTCTAAAAACGGTAAAAAGTGGAAGAAAATTATAGTAGAATGAAACCTATTGCAAAAGGAAGAGAATATAACGAAGATTATAGGAAAAATAAATTACGGGCGATCTGAGGTCGGGAAGGGGGGGGAGGGGGGGTTTAAGGGAAAAAAATGGTTTATCTCGATTTCCGGAAAAACTACAAGTCCTATTGAAAAAAGTTGAATGGCAAAGTTGTAGGCAATAAAAAGATCTACAACTTTTGTATTTACACTCTTTTACATAACCTCAAAATTTATGTGAAAAATTCAAAAAACCACGTTTTTGGTTTTTTATTTTTATCTTTTACAAAAAATATTTTTTTTTCACGAAATTTGGTGAAAACTTACCTTTGTATGTCCTTAACATACTGTAATTTTTTTGATTCAAAAAAATATTTTTTTCCACCTTATTTTGACCTTAAATCAAAAAAACAACCTTATTTTCAGTCGAAAAATCTTCCCGACCTCAGATCGCCCGTAATTTATTTTTCCTATAATCTTCGTTATATTCTCTTCCTTTTGCAATAGGTTTCATTCTACTATAATTTTTTTTCGTTTCAAAAATTATCGGCACTGGACTATACGGGTTTTACTACTATACATATACTGTCTGTTGCTAATTAAAACGTTATGTCAAATATGGCAAGATAAACGGACAAGGAAGGTTGTGGGATATAAGTATTAAAAAATATTTTATTGTGTATTATTTATGTAAAAACATTTTATGGACATTGCATAATTTTCACGCTAATACACATTGTCCGAGTTTGCAAATTTTGCGAATAACTAACCAATTTTTTTGCGCTTACGGAACTGAATTATACACACTGAGTGTTCGAATCCAGCATGTGTAAAGACTCAGTTGCTGCGGTTGACTTCCTTCACCTGACAATCTGCAGTAAAATCGCCACCATACTTACTAAAGAATAACGAATTAAAATTAAAAAGTGAAAAATCTGTCACTACGTAAACCTCACGTCCTAGGGTACCAGGAACAACTTTTAAACTTGCGTTCCTAACTAGAACAAATTGTTCACCGGCTGCGCGGGGCACTTTGAAACTTACGGTCTACTTTTACAGCATCATAATAATTACGTATACCTACTTATTACTATTCTATACTTTACCATATTAATAACATAAAAAGGTTGTCTTTGAGATCACTGTAAAAAATTCAAGGGGTGCTTTCTACAATACAACCGTTACAACCACTTACAACCCAACCGGTGCGCGGTGACTGTTCCTGGCACATAATTAATTATCAACTTTGTTTCTCCTTGAATCTTTTTGAAGTGAAAACTTCTTTAGTACGGGGGTGACTTGAAATTTTATGAAACGAAACTGTCCAGTAAAAAGAGACAAACATAAATTCTAAAGTGAGATAGGAAGCATTGTACAGGGGTAGGGTAGGGGAGTGAGGGGTAGGGGAGCGGAGCGGAGCGGGGCGGGGCGGAGCGGGGCGGAGCGGAGCGGAGTGGAGTGGAGTAGTGAAATCTACATTTATCATCTTCCCGTTTGACATTCGTCTCATTATCTTGAAAACAAAAATTTTGAAAGTTTCACTTCTACCACGTGTGAATTGCACACATTTTAATTTTTTTATTTGTATAACGACTGTACACCAAGCCACATAAAGAACGCTGCTCCTTACAAAGTTTTATAAATTTCAAATGATAATAAGAAGCCTTAGTGCGAGTTTTACGTGACATAACGGGCTCGCAACGTTAATTGCGAATTGGCTACAATTTATGTGGGACCGAAGCTTTTCTTTTCACTACCGCTAGATGTCTCTGCTTCGGTCCCATACAAATTTTAGCCAACTCGCATTTACGTTGCGAGCCCGTTATGTCACGTAAAACTCTCACTTAGGCCTAAGGTCTACTTCGCAGGTATTGTTCGCCGTTACTGGCAACGAGTTTGCGTTCAAAGAATCCCCACAGAGTATGAAGGCGGTGATGACCGCAGTGTGGCTCCTCACCGAGTCCGTCGGCAATGTCATCATCATTCTGATCACACGCCTCTTCCTCAACTATTCACAGGTTCGTTTTATTAGTATTAACTTACTTTACTGACTCTACTAAAAAATTACGACGTGTTTGTGCTGATGGTAATTAATTGTATGTTTCTGTGTGTAAGGGAAGCTTCTACGCATACCTGAACTACTGAAAATATATACCCATTAAATCCATTAAATACGTAATTTACATAATCATGTATTTGTATGCATAAAATTACCTAACGTTACCAAACTTCGAAAAAACATTTGTTTTTCCCCTGGGCCAAATTTACGCTCATGAATTTAATTTTTACTAGGAAATTGAGAGATATTTATTGTAAATCTTTCTCTCCAAGGTCATATAAAAACCCTTCCCTCCTTCCAGGAAACCCAGTCGTTCATCTACACGGGCATAATGTTCGTGTCCATCGCAGCGTTCCACTACCTCTCGCGTGGGTACCAGTTCGGTCATCAGTACGAGGATGATGAGAATGTCCGGAACAGAAGCAACAGCGAGATGCTGTATCTGCAAGTCAAGCAGGCCGAAGATTGCTTAGAACATTGATTGAGTGCATTTGTGTTAACAAGACTGTTTTCTTTTTCCATGTGCATCCCACTTACCATCTGGGAAATTGTAGACTTTGGTGTAATATTTGATATGATTGGTGGATATAGTTGTAGGTCGTAAATGCTTACCATAATCACAATAAAACATTCCCACTGCTGGGCTATGTTCTTTCTCAGTGGGCATCTTCATAAAGGTCAGTGACCTAACCAAGCGCCAGTTGGCAGCCTTCAGACTTTGAGGACATGATGGAGAACTTATAGTAATAAATCTATAGTAGAAATATAAAAAAGTAAAAAGTACCTAGTACCTACCCATGTGCGAATGTTTCTAAGTTTAATTTTTTCTGTATATTGTATGGCGTGCATAAATTATTAAATAAATAAATAAAATGTAAATTGACAAGTGAAAATGTGTTTTATTGTACGTGGCTACAAATGTGTGGATGTTTTTTATTAGGATTTATATCGATTTCAGACACACTTACATTAGGTTTGTTATACCTACATATTGGTTATTATTGCTATTCTGCATATCGACGCTGGAAAGCAAACACGTACCTAGTAACCCTCAAATATCAAATTATTGTTAATCAGAGCCGATAAACTTTTTGATTTCTCGAAAAAAATCATCTCTTTACTAAAACAGAGAAAAATTCATAACATCTCTAATAAATAGAGAATTAATAATTTTTTTTTTTTTGAGACATCATAAAGTTTTTCGACTCTGATGAACAATTTAATAGTTGTGGGTTACTACGTGTTTGCGTTCCAGCGTCGATTTATGATAAAAGGTGTTAGGTATTTCAATATTAATACATACTTCTTTACCACCAGAAAGGACATTAAAATTTTTACACTTATTAAATTATGACATAATTGGTCTAAGTATGGACACCGTACAAATCTGAAGGTCAACCTCAATCCAGCCTGTGATTTGTTGAAAATGGTCATCCAACATTACGTCACCCGTCTTCAGGTAGAAAATGTACTGTATGTACCTCTACGAAGATTGCTATCCAGTTAGACTATAACATTCTTGATAGGGGTCCAGTTATACTATAAAATTCTTAGATTCAACAATAAGCTGATTGGTTTATATTGTCTATGACGTAAACTCAAAGACGTAGTGATTAAGTACTCTGTGTAGCAAAGTACTCTGTAATTCCAATTTCCGTTACTTGATTGTTATTTTAAAGTTTTCTTTTTGTGAACTCAACTGTTTGTGACGAAAAGTTCTTAGAATTCATTTTTAATTTGTCCTTAACAGCATTATTTTGTATTCTATGGCTAGTTTCGATTCAGTGTTGTGATCTTGTGATTTACTTACAAAAGGTAATAGAACGATGGTATTGATACAATATCATGTCAAAGTTGTTTATTTGACAATTTATATTCTCGCACTTGAGCTCCTTAACTCCCTATAAATACAAACGAGGAATCCGAATTATGCCCTCATTAAAAGCTTAAACTAACCAAATAAACCTTGCATTCCATAATGATGGAACAAAACATTGGTGTTCAGATTTAAACGGATCACACATAATTGATTACGGTAGTTTTTAATATTAGGCGTTACTTTGTACGTATGATGGTATATACTCTAAGACATGCCTGGCACCTCCCTGCCAACAAAACTGCATAGGTATGATTTAATACTCACAATTTATTATGTATTAAGAAGTGATATGTAAATCTAATTTAAATACTATTACTGTAGTAATACAATGCCGCCGTCAAGAATACCCTCTCCTGCACGCTCTCAAGGGGCTAAATCTACACCTCGGAGACACAAGCCCCGAGCATCCCGCAGTGTGGGCTCGCCAGCACGCTCCACCTCTTCTGTAAAACTCACTTCTATACTACAAATGGATTCATTTGCCTTGTCACCAATGCCTACTCGAAGATCAGTCTTAACTGACACAACTGATATAGACATACCTCAACGTAAGTAGCATTTATATTTAAGAAGCTATAAGCTATATGATTTATATTTAGTGTATCTGAATCGTGCTGTTGAGAATCAAATCAAATCAAATGTTTTATTCAAAATTGGTTTGTTTTACAAACACTTTTTGAAAGTCATGTGATTTTTTGTAGGTTTTCTAAATGTACAGTGGAATCTCTGTAACTCGAATCTCGTTGAGTTGTAATCCTTAGTAAATCGAAAATAAATACCATTCCCTTCCGCTGAACTTATGCAGATTCTCGAATTATTTAGACTTAGTAGCTCAACAAAATGTTATTTCCTGTGAGGTATTAATAGTACATTTTAATACTCTTAACTCCAATTGCAAAAAGCAAACGTAAGTCATAGTACATAAAATACAGGGTGGTCATGCAATCGTAGGAGATATTTCAGGGGGTGGTTCGCCTGGCGATTCTCTGCCCGAATAAACAAAGAAATAATAAAAACATCCATAAATCACAAAGATAATAATATCAAACTAAATACGAAAAATCTCAAAACGTGTGGACACCTTAGCAGCGCGTTGAACTCGCGTTATCAGGTCACTAGGTGAATGACCTGTTACGATTATTTGACGTTTGCGGAGTGTCTTTGCGACGTGCCGACAAAGCGGTGCGGCGGCGGTGCGACTTTTAGGGTCCGTTCACACAGACCGGCTCGGAGAGCATCGGCCTGCTTTTTTCTTTTCAACAGACCGGATCGTATACGCTTGTAATTGGCCGGAACGGAGCCGCCAACTATTTCACATAGACCGGCTGGAAGAGATCTGAAAGCGGATGCGGTCGGATGTGCTCGGAGCCGGTCAGATGCGCTCGGAGACGGGTAGATACACTACAAAGGCAGTATCAGTATTCCGCGCAGTCCAAGTTTTGTTTTCGGTGTGTTAATGTGCACGAAATCGAAGCCGACAGGCTGCGCGAGCGAGAAAGAGCACGCAATCGGAGCCGACAAGCTGCACGATCGAGAAAGAGCACACAATTTTTATTTCACACGAAGGGCGTTCAAGCATTCTTGATGACAAAAAAGGTGCACATGCAAAAATAAACTTTACTAAAATTCAAAACTCTGTTTCCAACGTGATAAAAACTGGTCTGTGTGAACGGACCCTTAGGCGGCATGATTCAATGGAAAAAAGCGAGCGTTTGCGGCGCGGCGTGCCTTTGTGGTGTGCCGACAGAGCGGCGGTGTTCTTTTGCAATATGTGGGTTACTAGGTCACCGCTTTCTCGAGCGCAGTGTCTATGATTAATGTATTTTAAAGGATAATTTGGGTAAAAATTAAGGTCAGATTTTTTTTACGTATTCGGGCAGAGAATCGCGAGGTGAAGCGGGGGGTGAAATATCTCCTACGATTGCATGACCACCCTGTATAATGACTTGTTACTTGGGACTCCTAGAACTCATAGCAATAAAATCCAAAAGGAATATTTGGGGCCTCTATTGTTTTTCAATATTGGTTACTCGGGTCAGTATTTATTCGGCAGTTTTTCAAAAGTAATTTGTTGTAATAAAATGTTCTTAGAAATTGCACCTTTTTATGTCGAAATTTGATCAGTTAAACTCTTCATATCTCGAAATTCTTGTTAAATCGAAAACTCATTATCTTGAATTTTTTTGCATTTCCCTTGACATTCGAGCTATCAAGATTCTACACTTTCTTTTTGTCTTTTCCTATTAATAAATACTTACTTAAGCATATTCTTTCTCCATTCTGTCTTGGGATTATTACGAATAAACATTTCACAAAAAAAATGTATTTGTATGTTTGTTATCTCTGTACGCAATGTTGATAAAGAAGTTTCTCATCAATAATTATAATCCTTGCCATCTAGATTTTGTGTAATATGTCAGTGAAATATTGACACAATTATTTACTTACTTATAACTTAGCATTCTATTTGTGAAAGTAATATTCTATACTATAGAGCCCTATGGTAAAGTTTTGAAACTTTTCTTTTATTTAATGGTTTGATGGTTGTAAATCTTACATTTCCATGAATGGTCCATTGGTATAAGAACCCTTTTGGTTCTGGGTTTTATGTGTAGCATGTAGCATAGCTATGAGTTTTAGTAACCACTCATAAAGTCCTTTTTGTCCAACAACAAAGACTGTTGTAAGGGCTGTATTACATTATCCTAAATTCAGAGAATTGCTAACCCTTTTGTTATACATTACTGTATGTATTGCTGAAGTCAGTGGATGTTATTCTTTAGTAAGGATTAAATTATGAAAATGTTAATAAAATTATTTTCTTTTATTTAACATGATGCAATGTGATGTTTTCAGGGAAAAGTTGGTGGAAAAAATTGGATGAAAATTCAAGAGAAATAATGGAAGTACTTAATAACAAAGATACAGCAGAAGCTAATAACGCAATAGAAGAGTATATTGAGGTTGAGGTTTTGAGGTAAGTATTGATAGACTTGAGAGTTCTGATTACTCATATTGTAATAAATAAATAATACCATACATATGAAGAGGCGCATTTCGCATTATTTTATGAAACAGCAATGAATGTGTAGTAATGGCTAGTATTGGGAGTTTCATAAATAATAATCATCTTGAAGTGCCCTGCTAACTTAAGGGTTTTCAGAATGTTCTTAAAAGTGTATAAAGATTGTTATTCTATAGTATGTTGATATTATGAACATTTTTGTGATTCAACCAATATATTACCATTTTTTACAGCCAAGAAAAAAAGAACTACACCATGGATATTCCAGAAAGTAGTGATGGTGAATCAATCAGTAGCATTGTCATTCCCCAAAGAAAATTGTTTACACAAAAAGAAAGTAAACCCAAAAAAAAATTCGCCCAAATTATTGACAATCGTGAATTGGTTCCACTTAATAAAACCCAAGGAGATAATGATAAAACACTAAATGTCGGCCGTAAAAATCTTTTCAGTCAGGGTACAAAACAAAGAACTAAGCCACTTTTTCCATCAGCACTACTAAATGTTTCTGCAAATAAAACAACAGAAAATAAAGCGAAAGAGCTAGCTACCCCTGAACGAAAAGGTCAAGTTAAAAGTTTGTTTGGAAATCGGCCTGGTACCAAACGAAAAAATATGTTCGCTGATTTAAATCTATCAGATAGTGAAGATGAAATTCCAGATATTCAACCAAAAATATTTGAGTTCCCGAAAAAAGCGGAACAAAAACGGCAAAAGAGTTTAAACTCTCGTGCTGGTCGTGAATCTCATCTCGCTTCACCCACATCAAGTATAACAGATATAGAAATGGACGATTGGAGGCTTCTACCATCATCTACATTGGTTGATCATCAACTAGAAGCTGTATTAAGAACTACTCCGAATAAAAGATCAAAATTGAGTAAATTATCTGAAGCGACGGAAACTGTAAACACAGGAAGTAACACAACCGTAAATAAAACCAAACAATCAAATACATCATTGCATTCCAAGAGTAAGTCTAAAAACATATCCAAATTAAAGGAAATGGATGTAAATGAATTAATTGATCCTGAAACTAGTACTTCAAGATTAGATGATGCTAAAGAAAAAAATAAATCAACCACTAAAAATGTGTCTCATGAAAAGAGTTTAAAAGAACATAGTAAATCTAAAAATGTTAGTTCAATGAAAACACTTAACGAAGTTGCTTGTAAAGATAATGACAAAAACGCAGAAACAAATAAAAAAAGTAATAAGACTTCGAAAACATTGTCGAAAATAGATGTAGTATTACAGAGTGATGATGATGAAGATTTTAGTTTAGTGTATGAAAACAGTGACAACGATGAAGTTGAATGTGAAGAAAATAGGACAAAAATTGAAACTGAAGTTGTGGGCCTAAAAGAAAATTCAAATATTAATAAACTCAATGTTCATGATAAAGTTAATGTGACAGAGGAATTACAAAATAAAATGACAAATGAAATCGGTGATGAAAATGAATTAAAAGAACTGAGTGACAAACCGAATTATAGTCACCGAAATAATCTACATAGCTCTAACAAAAAGAAACGTAAGGCATCTGAATTTGAAAACAAAGTGGAACAAAATAGTGAGAATAATAGCTCTAAATGTAACAAGAGTAATAATGCGAACCAAGAAATACGAGACGAACAAAATCATCAGGATAATACTAACAGACATGACAAAAGTCAAGAAAGTAATATTAATTATACTAAAAATAGAAATAAAGAATATGATAACACTGGTGACGTCAGTGAACAAAGAAGACAAGAAATCGAAAATGATCAAAATTCAATCAACGAAGAAGACAAAGATGAAGAAAACATGCAAGATGACCGAAACTCAAGTATTCTGCAAGAAGACGAAGAACAAGAAATCAATGATAACGATGGAAATAATAGTCAAGAAGAGGAAAGTAATAATGAAGAAATTGACGAAGAAATTGAGGAAAATATTGAAGAAGAATTAAACGAAGACAAGGAGAAAATAGATAATCAAGATGATGAAGAAGATAACATCATTACTAACCAAGGTATAACCCAAGATAATCTTGTGGAAAAAGACTTGACGAATGCAATACCAAAGAACAAAAGAGCTAACACAACACGTGACTCTACCTACAGGCAAGGACAAAAACTTGAACACAAAGTTGCTTCCCCAGAAGTCATCCTAGATAACAAACAATCTCAAATGGAATCATTTACAGTACAGGGGCGTAATACTAGTGTAAGAAAAACTAAGAGTATTAGCAAAAATCTTACAATCAGGCCTAGTCTTTCACCTGTTAAAGAAACTACAGATTTTTCAAGTGGAAGTAGAAATTCAAGCGCTGAAGGATCAGGGTGGGACTCTCATAGAACAACCCGCGCAACGTTACGTCAAACCTTCGGCAAGGATTTTACGCCGAGAAAATCGTTACGAGCGTTAGTGATGGAAAAATCTGCGAAGCGACGCACTAACTTTGCCGAAAACAATGCAGAGATTGGTAGGCTTCCCCAAGCGAATTCTACGGAATTACCTGGATCTGCTCCCCTTGCCATGGACGAGTCTAACAATGAAGTGTCCAGTAATAATGCAAATACAGCTGATAATTCCGGTGATCCTCAGGAGATGAATAGATCTGATAAGGATATGTCGGGTAATTTGAACAAATCAGATAAAGCCATGACAATACCGGAAACCAACAGTGACTTGTCTGATGATGATGATGATGCTCATGAAATGAATGAAGTTTCGCATGACAATGACGATTCTGATGAAAAACAGAAATATAATGAATCTGATGAGGAACAGGAAGTTAATGAATCTGATGAGAAACAGGAAATTAATGAATCTGATGAGGAACAGGAAATAAATAATTCTGGTGAAGAGCAAATATATAATGAATCTGATCAAAATCAGGAAGAAAATGAGTCTGATAACGAACATGAAAAAGAAATAGATGAATCTGACCACCGGGAATCGCAAGGGATTCAAGATTCTAATGGAGCACAAAACAATTATGAATCTGATCATGCACAAGAAATTAATGATTCTAATGACGCGAGTGAAATGGACGACGAATCTGAGCATGAAATTACATTGGACATGGATAAAGCCGATAATGAAACGAACGAACCTGATGATTCACAGGAAATTAATCAGTCTGGACCTGAAGTTTCGCATGGTAATGATGACGGTCATGAAGAAAGCAAAATGGATGATGAACAGGAAATGTATGAATCAGAGATTAACGAGTCCGATGATGCCCAAGATACTAATGAAGTTGATGATGAACGAGATGAGTCTGAAAATGCACGTGAAATTAATGACTCTGATCATGAACAGTCTTTAAATAAAAATGAGGGGAAGGAAACGGAACATGATCACGAAGATTCAAGAGAGACGGGACAGACTACTTTAGAAATGTATCTTCAAAAAATTAAAAAGGAAAATATCGAAAGAAAAAAGCAGCTGGTAAGTTCGTGTTATCGAAAATTAATATCCATAAATTAATTAGAGCTTAAAGAGTTTATAAATTGAACTAAGTGTTGTGAATTTTCAGGTAGAAGAAATTAAAAATTCAATAAAACCTCCCACCAGGGATATGATTAATCCTTTCAAAGTGCCAGCGATACCGAAACTACGTCGCATAAAACCACAACAGCCAAAAACTAAGACAAAGCCGGTGAAGTCTATATTACCATTACATATGCTGCCGACTGAAATGCTAGAGGATATGAAGTATAAACCTCCCAAGAGATATCAGCCCAAAAATGCCTCTTGGGTCACAAAAAGATTGTATAAATTTTTGGAAACTAAACTTGAACCAAAGTAAGCATTCGAAAACAATTATTTATTTATTCTGCACACATACATGTTAGTATGTCTAGTTAGTAGTTACCATATACAAATACTTACTTGACCTATTTCATGAAGATGATGAGAATAAGATATAAGTGACGCAGCCACAGAAAATTTTTCTTTCACAAGCCAAACATCTGGTCCGATAGCAGTTAATATGGCTTCAACCCATCAATGGCAATACTGAACACGAGTCTCCTCTTCAGGAAGGCTAGAGCAGTCCTCCACTGCTCCAATGCGGATTGGTGAACAAATAATATTATAACGTTATTTATTTTGTAGATATGATTACAAAGCACGCGTCCGTTCGGAGAAGTTAGTAGAAACGATATACAACTTCACGAAGGACATCCGTCGGCACGCCACGGCGCCGCTGGACGCAGTCGACGTGCTCAAACACGAAATGGCGCGGTTACACATCGTCAAGACACATTTCGAGTTCTACGAGTTCTTCCACGAATTCATGCCGCGGGAAGTAAGGGTGAAGGTGCGTATAGATATTATTTGTTATAGAAATAGCCGGCAAACGAGCTGACGATCCACCTGATGGTAAGTGGCTATCGTCGCCCATGGACATCAGCAACACCAAAGGCATCACTGATGCGTTGCCATTGGTAGAAAACATAACAGAGAATCCATGAAGTTTTTCAAGCTTTCAATATGTATCTGCCGCTCGGCGAAATGCAATCGGTGTGCAAAATATGTCAATGTCGGAGTGTTGAGTCATGAAACCGTTGTAGGGTCAGCGATGTGGTCAGATGACCTGACTCCTTGACACATGAAAATATAAATAATAATAATAATAACGCTTCACACTCATAGCCCCACACTAGGATTCCCTGTGTCGTGGGTGCCATGGACAACACACTAGACAAGGACATTCACACCCAGACCGAGAACAGAAATTCAAACTCATCATTCAAATTTCCGCCTCGCTGGGAATCGAACCCAGGACCCTCGGTGCGGCGATCCGGCATGGTAACCATTGCGCCACACGGGTCGTCAAAATAGAGCACCTTGCATATTCACATATTAGTGAATAGTCGACAAACGAATTGACGAGCCATTTGATGGGAATGGGAAATGTTCATCGTCGCCCATGGACAGCAGTGATCCCCAAGGGATTACCGATGCGTTGCCGACCTCTTGGAAGAGAGGAGAAATAACTGTCTCTCAAGTAATAGGTAGTTTTAGGAACTCACAGAAATAATGCTAGAACAAAATAACAATCACCGCCCTTTTTAATTTTTTTCAATACTTGATGTTTTATTATGACACAAACTAATCAAAATATCAGAAAACAAATCGTTTCGCTAATTAGTTTTACTGATACGCAATCCGGCAGAGCTTCCGCACGCAAGGACGTCTAATTGCAAAGTGGCTGTTACTGCCCAGCGTCCGTCAATTTATTGGCACTGCCTCCTCCACGCCATTATCTTCTTAGAAACTGCTAACAGTAGGAACTCGACGTTGAAATCGTTTCTGCTGACTCTAGCAGGTGAAGCAGGAGGGTGGCAGATGGCTAGCTTGATAATATGATTTTTAATTACAATTTCTCCTTCACTTGTTACAGGTGGTACCAGATGTAATTAATAACATACCGTTACCGAAGTACGGCGTCTTTTCTGATATTTTACGATAATAGTCCTACTTAGCGTTGTGGAGTATGCTGTAGGCCTCCCCAAGAGGAGACCCGTGGCCAGTAGTGGGCCAATGGCCCAGGGCCATTAATGGGTTGAAGCCAGCCAGCCCGTCCTACTTGGTATCAATAATAAAGGTTAATTTTATTTTTTCCATAGACAAGTTCAGATTCAGTTATTAATGTTTTATTGATTTAATTATTATAAAGAATAAGATGTATTATTGATTCTATTGTAATTTAATTTTATTACGAATTCTTGGACAATAAATTATGATTTGTGAAAATGTTTATTCTATTCCATTGATTGAGAATAAGTAGAGATAAATTTTGTAGTGTTGTAGCATACATAATAATTAATAGCGAGGAACAAGATAAGTTCCTGTGTGAAAACTTGAAAGCAAAAAGTAAAGTATACTAGTTTTCGCCCGCAGCAATCTGATTTAATGAAACGAAATCATCTCGGGGGGATTCCCCTTGGAAGTTGATGATTATTAACCGAGATTAAATCCTTATCCTGGAGAACGCCAGGTGCCAAGTTTCAACTTAATCTGGTTAGCATGTGATGGCAAGACAAATATATTATCTACAGCAACTTTCACATTAACAGAAAGGATAGTAGGGTAGGAAGAAATAATACAGATTTCGCAACCTAAGACTTGTTTATTTCGAAAATAGTCGGATACAAATGTACATCTACATATGTTACAATATATCGGAGCACCATACACATACATTAAATATTGCGATTATAGGTACGTTACACAGTGGGACACGTCATACTGCACACAGGGGCCCAGGGCGGCTTCGGCGGGAAACACTACGCCTAAACTTGAATAGATTAGTCTTAATAATGGTACAAGTGATAAGAAAGCCTTTACAGTCTGGGCTCATGTGTGCAATCACACATTCGTTCAATACTAGTCTAAATTGTATGGCTATTTTTTCTACGAATATCGTCTACTTTAGAACTTATTGAAAACATTACGAAAGGGTAATAAGAGGCATGATCTCACTAACTCTGGCGTCCAACAAGAATTTCTGAACATCTAATAACAACGCTGACTTCTGCCACCTCATGATAAATGACAATAACTTACTCAGATTAAAGAACAAAAGGTCTTTAATCTGAGATAACTTAATGAAAGGCAATACATTCTCGACACTCAAACTTATTTTTTGCATTCGTTCGATACGTCCTCATTCGACTTTTCATCCACCCATTTGATGCATCAGCGAGTATTACATGAGTTTTATGCCTCCTTACAAGGGATCGACAATAATTTTGACAAGTTCAAGCCACTAGCACAATATAGGTACGTGTTATAGAAATAAAGGCAAAGCATAGTCTTTGTATGATAAGTACTAGGATTTGAAAAAATATATTTCTTGATTACCATAAACAAGAATTTTAAATATCTTCTTTCCGGTAAAAATGCATATGACAGGTATTTTAAAACACCATCGATTTAGTCTTAGCACGCTTTACAGAGCATAAAAATATCAGTCATATTCAAATTAAATAATAAAATTTCTACATTAATAATAAAATCATAAAATTAAAAAGTTATAAATGCTGTACAAGTCAAATAAGCACAAAATATAGAACCTAAGATAAAAATAAAATAATATTTAACTAAATGAAGTGAAAACTACACAACACACATACTTACACATTGTATTTTTGTTGTGACATTAAATAAATTGGTCGTCTAATTACTTATGATAACGATACAATTAAATCAGGTGTATATTTTTAATAAACATTTACGACGGCCGAGGAAAATGGAAATATATTTTAAGCAGGTCTCGACTAGAATCAGCATAAAATATGCGTAAAACCCCAATGACAAGGTTAGAACTAAAACGTAGTTTCACGATGTCAAAAGCGATTAAAGACTTCGTCATTAAGTTCAAAGTTATGGATAACACTTAGAAGTTCGCTATATATGAGGGTAACGCCACAAATACAACCAAAAATATGCAAATAATGTTGACTAATAGCAAAATGATTTTATTTTGCCGCAAAGCAGGCTACATGCCAATAGAAATCAGTTATCAATACTTAATAACTTTATATTGATTTATATCAAGTAATAATACATAAATAATTGTATAATACGATTATTTTTGATTGCATACAGTATACTAGACAAAGTACATTAAATTACCTCACTTTTACATAAAATTTTAAGGATTCACTAATTAACGCCAATCACGACATTATACACGACACATTCCAATACAAAGGTACAAAATTGGGGTAAAAATTATTTTGGCACTACTAAGACACAATTTGGGGGCGGGGCACTCTGCTACAGACGAGTACAATACAATACAATTATATTATTAAGTATACAATTTCATTAATAGGCTATCAAAATTTCCAAGCCGTAATTTAATTTTTATTTAAATGTCTAGAAAGAGAAGTGATTATGTTATGTTATTTGTATTGAGGAAATATACTTGATTTAAAATCACCTATTTTATTTTTGGGAAAAAGTGAGATTTTGGAACACTCAGTCTTCTAAATCTCAAAGTGTAATTACTATTTCTAATACTACATTTAATAGTGACAAAAAGTAGTTATTTTACAATTTATTACGTGTCTACCTCAAAGTATTTTATTCGAAGATCATATATTTCTAAAACGATAGTAAACTATGAGGATTTATAAAAGTTATGGGGCTTCTTTCAATAATAAAACCGCCGACATAATAACGGCATATTTGAGTAAATTTAAATGTTACTAGTCCATATTTTCAGTGAATAAATACATTTTAGATTACTTCACCATGCCGTATTATAAGCAAAGATAAATCTGGTTATGTGTGATTAAACAAATTATTGATAAGACGAAAGTCAAACATTTAATATACAACACGCCTTTTCCTAAAAACAACCTGTTCAATATTGCCATTCAATTTTACATAAACAGTCACATTGAATTATCTATTCATAAGTGCAGCATTAAGAGATCTTGCATTTACACGCTCTTTAAACGTATTTAAAAAAAATGATAATCACTAGCCTCTTAAACAAAACCTTTCGGATGTTCCACATTTACTGTGGCTTTATATACCCTATTGCAATCTACTTAAATGAAATGTCAAATGTCATTGATAATAATATGAGGTATGAATATCCTGTACAAATGGAAGTAAATCATTTTTTACACAAACATTTTTGGTGTAACTATAAAAAATACAAGTATCAGCTGTTGTGACATTAACACTATTTTCACAAAATTCATTAATATAATATACAAATTAATTGCTATAAACATTTACATTTTAAAAAGTTAGAAATATAATTGAATATATTTATTACTGAGGTAAATTAACAGACATCGATTGAAGAATACTTTCATATTTGAAATGTAAGCTCAGAATATTGATCCATTCAGATTTTATTTTCAAAACATGATCTTATTTATATAATTATGACAAATAATAATACTTCAAGACTGGTCTAAGCAATTCATACACAAATAGCATTATGTAGATAATTGCGTAATTTTTTATCGCAAAATATTTTTATTCATATAATTTACAAAAAAATTGCAGTAAAAATTAGATTAATAATTCATCATGATTATATTATTTTCCATTAACAGCATTTACTTCTAAAGTGTATACTAGACTGTATAATCAATTATACACTTAATATAACTATACAAGTAACTTCAAAATGCAACGATTACGAAAGTTAGGCAACAAACTACATTGTTAAATAACTAATAATAAAATTGATATAAAATAATTGACTACGAAAGGAAACAATACATCGCAACATCGCACTCAAATTAATGACATTAAATATTATTTAAGTTGATTGTATGAAATTTTAGATTTTAGACAGGGCCTACTTAGAAACAATCTATTTCTTCATTTTCTAAATATTGCTGTGATCGTCATACCTATTTTTTGTATAATATTAATAAGTTTTTTTTACAAACATTTTTATTCTCAGTTACATTTTGTATATTTTGTGACCCAAGAAAAAATACAATACATGCCTCTTAAACCTTTACATAAAAGAAGTATGTCATGAATCATTAAGGACTGCTAGGTGAGGTTTTCGATAATTTAATTAAAGATTATGGCGCGGTGTGATCTCAATATTCACAAAACTGGGTTTCTTTGATGCTCGAGTATGAGGAAACCCAATGAAAATATCGCACGCAAAAAATACAGAGCATAGAAAAAGGTCTAAAGAAAAACTTAACCGTATAGAATATTAAATAGTTGTTTAATATTGCCAATAAAAAATCGTAATTTCCTACACAAAAAAGAGGGTTATTCCCAGTGGTCAGATTGATGGTCAGACTAGTCTGGCCAACGGGAATTTTTTTTCCCGTTGGCCAGATTTATTTGACAGCTGGAAAAGACATAGAAAAAAGTACAATCAAAGTAAAAACAGTTGCATTTTATTATAACGCTTTTATTAGCTTTAGACGTATGTAACAGAATCTTTGTACATGATTTTGACCCCCCCCCCCCCAAAACGTCGGATTAACTCGAAATTTGGCATACCTATTAAGGACCGATACAATTGAATATTTAAAGAAAAAAAAAGAAAGAAAGAAACCTAATTATACGCTTTATATTAGCTTTAGACGGTCAGATTTCTTTCAAACTTCGTATACTTATCGAGGATCGATGACAATTCAATATTTAAAGAAAAAAAGAACGAAAGAAAGAAAAACAAACCTAAATTTCATTTCAAAAAATCAAACTAAAAATGAAAAAAATAAATAATAGTTTAAAAAACTAAAAAAAGTGCTTTTATAGAAAATCCAACAAAAAAATAGAAAATAAAATTGAAGTGTAATAGGGATGTTGACACTATCAGTAAATTAAAATAAATTTATGTTTAAAGTATAAAGGAAAACATTTAAAAACCTAAAATATTATTCTTTTCTTGAAATCAATCACAACAAATTAAGTATAATTATTTTAAAATGTTAAAAATAGTACTCACTATCACGTGACCTCAAACGCCATTCAGTTCTTTCTTTCTTTTTCTTCTCTCTTTCTTGGCCGGCAACGCATCGGTGATGCCTTAGGTGTTGCTGATGTCCATGGGCGACGATAGCCACTTACCATCAGGTGGATCGTCAGCACGTTTGCCGGCTATTTCCATAAAAAAAGGATCTTGAACGTACGAACGTACGTACGAACTAAATAACAGAAGTAAACAGAATAATTGCTCATTCACATGAGTCGTGTTTTTGACGAATCGTCAATGAAGGATCCCGTGTGAATGAGCCCTTACAGGGAATAAAAGCAGCAAACTCCCCTTTTTAGTCACAACTACTTTACTCACTTGAATCGTCACAGATCCCACGCATCGCATTCTTTTAAACTGACTGCAAAGCCAAATTTCGTTTCCGTTTGTGTACGTTTTATTTTTATGATATTGATATCCATTATGTAACAAGACAACCCCACCCTTTCTATTTATAAAATTGAGGTCCATATTATTGTTTAAGTAAGGTGTTAATTCAATGATATTATATAGGTAAGGGTAAGGTGTAAGTAATGTGATTGACATTTCATGACAAACAGGAAAATTTTGTTATTTAATAAACAACCAAGAAACAACTTACAAATAGTTTCAATCAGTGTTAATAAATTTCATAATGTCACAAATAAAACCTATTTAAAAATTATAATATGACGTCTTAGTATTTTTGTGTTCAACAGTACTTTACTAAATTACGAGCTGATCTGAACAACGGGAAAAAAAATTCCCGTTGGCCAGACTAGTCTGACCATCAATCTGACCACTGGGAATAACCCAAAAAAGAGCTTTAGCGTCGAAATTTTCTGTATTTTCAGCGGTAACAACAATTTTTTTTTTGAGAATATAATAGGTATATGGATTTATTAAAACTTTAACCAGACCGATATTGTATTTAATGTGTATATTCTGAATTATCTTAGGAAAACCCTCAAATTTATTTGTTTATTCGCAGTCTAGTTACATTGTTAGTAAAAATATGCTTTGCAATTTTGAACCCTATTCAGCGTCACGTAAATGTAACATTAGATTAGCGTAGATATGCGGTTTTGTGAGTGAAATCAACGTTTTTAAATCGTAGTCATACCGCGCCTTAAGGCGAGCGTATTCGACCGTTGTAGGCATTTTGTTCACTGCCCTTTACCCCGCTCCCCTGAGTGTAAACTCGACCGCCACGCCGTGAGCCGGCCGCGCGCGGCTGTGAGGTTAATGACCCCGTGCGTAGCTGTAGATCCTACATAGCCTAGTTGGTAGTGGACCTGCCTGCGAACTGCGAAGCGAGGGGTTTCGGGTTCGATTTCCGGCCGGGGCAAATATTTATGTGACAGATAAATATTTGTACTCGTGTCATGGCTGTTATTGTGATGTGTTATATGTGTAGTACATGCCACCCGCGACACAGGTAAATACTTGTAACCTACTGCGGGGGTATGAGTGTGGAAGGGTTTTATTATTATTATTATTATTATTATTATTATTAGTAACTGCTCTGAGTTGGGGTGTAAGTATACTTTATTTTGATTTATTCATTGGAATTTTAGGTGTAATAAAATAAGAGTAATGATAATTTTAGCTTATCCAGTGGAGACTAGAGGTGAGTGGAGACTGACTTGAAATTTTATGATACGAAACTGTCCAATGGAGACTAGAGGTGAGTGGAGACTGACTTGAAATTTTATGATACGAAACTGTCCAGTGGAGACTAGAGGTGAGTGGAGACTGACTTGCAATTTTATGATACGAAACTGTCCAGTGGAGACTAGAGGTGAGTGGAGACTGACTTGAAATTTTATGATACGAAACTGGCCAGTGGAGACTAGAGGTGAGTGGAGACTGACTTGAAATTTTATGATACGAAACTGTCCAGTGGAGACTAGAGGTGAGTGGAGACTGACTTGAAATTTTATGATACGAAACTGTCCAGTGGAGACTAGAGGTGAGTGGAGACTGACTTGAAATTTTATGATACGAAACTGTCCAGTGGAGACTAGAGGTGAGTGGAGACTGACTTGAAATTTTATGAAACGAAACTGTCCAGTGGAGACTAGAGGTGAGTGCAGACTGACTTGAAATTTTATGAAACGAAACTGTCCAGTGGAGACTAAAGGTGAGTGGATAACAAATAAGTAGGTACTTACATACAAAATTGACTAATATCATCTAAATACTAACAAAAAATAACCAACTTCAAAATAACTCGAAAACTACTTGTCAAATCTCCCTCAAATTTATGTGGAACCACATGATACGCACCAGCTTTCTATCAAAAAAAGAATCATCAAAATCGGTTCACCTACAAATAAGTAGGTACTTACATACAAAATTGACTAATATCATCTAAATACTAACAAAAAGTAACCAACTTCAAAATCGAAACGAGCTTTTTTTTCAAAATGGCGGACTTGTAGGTATGCCAGGTTCCGTACAAAAATCTTCAAACCCTTTGGATAAGATATTTTACAAGTATGTTGAGAATGATAAAAAGTATAAGAATAATTTAAAATAAAATACCTAAAGATACGTAAAAAATAATAAAAACAAAAAAATTAAAATGTGTGCCATTCACACATTTTAGAACTTAGAAGTGAAACCTTCAAAAATTTTGTTTTCAAGATAATGAGACGAATGTAAAATTTCGGGAAGATGATAATTGTAGGTTTTACTATTCCACTCCACTCCACTCCACTCCACAAATTTTGACTTTAGACTTTTTTGCCTTTTTTGACTTTAGACTTTAGACTTTTTTGACTTTTTTTGACGTTTTTGACTTGACTGTTGACTTTTGACTTTTTTGACTTTTTTGACTTTTTTGACTTTTTTGACTTTGACTTTTCTTACTTTTTTCACTTTATTGACTTTTTTGACTTTTTTGACTTTTGACTTTTTTGACTTTTTTGACTTGACTTTTTTTACTTTTTTGACTTGACTTTTTTGACTTTTTTGACTTTTGACTTTTGACTTTTGACTTTTGACTTTTTTGACTTTTTTGAATTTTGACTTTGACTTTTTTGGCTTTTTTGACTTTTTTGACTTTTGACTTTTTTGACTTTTTTGACTTTTGACTTTTGACTTTTGACTTTTGACTTTTTTGAATTTTGACCTTTTTGACTTTTGACTTTTGACTTTTTTGACTTTTTTTACTTTTTTGACTTTAGACTTTTGACTTTTGACTTTTGACTTTTTTGAATTTTGACTTTTTTGACTTTTTTGACTTTTGACTTTTTTGACTTTGACTTTTTTGACTTTTGACTTTTTTGACTTTTGACTTTTGACTTTTGACTTTTGACTTTTTTGAATTTTGACTTTTTTGACTTTTTTGACTTTGACTTTTTTGACTTTTTTGACTTGACTTTTATGACTTTTTTGACTTTTGACTTTTGACTTTTTTGAATTTTGACTTTTTTGACTTTTGACTTTTTTGACTTTAGACTTTTGACTTTTTTGACTTTTGACTTTTGACTTTTGACTTTTTTGAATTTTGACTTTTTTGACTTTTTTGACTTTTTTGACTTTGACTTTTTTGACTTTTTTGACTTGACTTTTATGACTTTTTTGACTTTTGACTTTTGACTTTTTTGAATTTTGACTTTTTTGACTTTAGACTTTTGACTTTTTTGACTTTTGACTTTTGACTTTTGACTTTTTTGAATTTTGACTTTTTTGACTTTTGACTTTTTTGACTTTGACTTTTTTGACTTTTTTGACTTGACTTTTTTGACTTTTGACTTTTGACTTTTGACTTGTTTGAATTTTGACTTTTTTGACTTTTTTGACTTTTGACTTTTTTGACTTTGACTTTTTTGACTTGACTTTTTTGACTTTTTTGACTTTTTTGACTTTTGACTTTTTACTTTTTTGACTTTTTTGACTTTTTTGAATTTCGACTTTTGACTTTTTTGACTTTTTTGACATTTTTGACTTTCGACTTTTTTGACTTTTGACTTCAAGAAGTTTTCACTTCAATAATCATTTTTTCAAAACAATTTTCCATTTATTTCATAACGCGCCTAAATAAGGTATAACTTCAAAAAAGAAAACTGTCTCTCAAGCTCCCAGCCGTCACGACGAGTCGTTTGGCGACTGACACATGCTCAAGGGTGGTAGCTATCCATGCGAACCCCATGGAGAAATAATAATAGTAATAATGGTATTAAATTTAAAATCAATATTACCAATATAATCCCTCGAGGGGCCCTACCACCAGCGGGCCGGATTTAGTCGCCTTTTACGACACCCATCCGGCTTGGGATAGTATTAGATAATAATTGTGTAATTAGCACTTGACTTATACCAATACCCAAATACTATAATAGTAACTAAAGTATAAAAACGAAAAATTTTTATTATTTCAAATTACAGCAGTGTGGATACTTTGGACAGTACCTAATACGTAATATAAGTTCAGAAGGCGCGCGCGCCAAATTCGAAATTAAAATTAGTGTCGGAAATTCGACAACGTGCGGCTGCGATGCCGATTAGCACAGGTCCTACCTCGAAGGCGACTGGCGCGAGAGTAAAATTGAGTAAATTAACGCGTCGGGCGTTTCGTTGCTCGTGGAAAGGGAAAAAATAGAAATTGAAAGGGAAGTTTTTCAAAATTTCAAATTATGATCAGAAAGAAATATTGGTATCTATAGGACCTATACTGTGGTATATTTTTTATTATCTGGAAGCGATTAAAACGCGAATAAAACGCCATTTTTATGCCAGATTAGACCCCACTTTGTGATTTATTTCTATCCAATGAAATAATTGCTATCGTGTATCAAGTATGAGGGAACGAAAGAACAAAGACTGTAAAATAACATATATTTTTTTTAGAATTGTATTATGTACCATTTATGAACAAAACACCTTCAAAAATACCATTTCTTGGGATAATATCGCCTTAAACTTGAAATTCGTATAAAATGTTGTGAAAGCGTCAAAATTTTAAATATGTAAGTCATGTACATACTCAAAACTTAAAATGTACTATTCCTGCCACAAATTTTGTAGAAATCAAATCGATACCTAGTAATCTTTTACATTAATTTTGTAATCTTTTGCATTAATCTATTACATTGAATTAACTATCTGGTGACACATAATGACTTCATGTGTAAAAATGCTATTTAACTAAACAGAACATTGAATAACATAAATTTATTTACAACACAATTGTGTGAAATGAAAACTATGTATCATAAAACAGCAAAAATAATTACAACAAGTGTATACAGGAAGTGATGTCAGAATTTTCAGGACTGGTCAAAGTGCCAATGTTCAGTGGATTTCTGATATGTTAACTCATATAAAGTTAACTCATTTAAAGAAGTGTCTGATTTACGACTGGTATACATATTACATAACGGTTTTTAAATAGCAAAACCGCATTAAGCAAAGACTAGTGCCTGTCAATAACAATAAATGTATACAATTTAACTGTTCACTTTAGCATAACAAATTAAATTATGCATTCAAAATAAAAAGGTCATTGCTTGAACCAGTCGAATACGATCATTTTAATAATTCGTAATTGTTTATTGTATAATTACAATGTATACAATAAGAATAAAGTTAAATACATTGTAATTATTGTGGTTATTATAGATAATAATTGTTACATAAATACAACGTAATTAAATATCGAATAAATATCGTCATTTCCATCAACTAAATGGTTCTCTCGTGCAATCATACGTAAAATTCCAGTTCATTAAATCATATTTATTTTATTATAATCGATGTTTCATTTCAATAACGACTAATCGAGATCTTTGTTACTTCCTCACTTACCGTCACAAAATTGCCTAGTTTTGTTCGTCTAACTACTAAAAAACTAATCTGAAATGCAAATGAACACTAAATGTTATAAAATATAATTATTATACATCGTATAACAATGACGTATAGACTTGCAATTTTATGTCTTTCAAGTGATGAATTAATTAGCTAATAATAACAAAAAAATAAAAAAAAACATCACTATAAAAGAAGTATCTACTCGCATAATATAAACAATGTAAAATGTATAGTTAAGCTGTCTCCTTAGTTTTGTAACTCTCACAACACAATACATATAAGCTAATATACACTTTGTCAAGTAACGACCGACGAAGTAACGACTACAGTGCCACCAACTTATCTGTGAAGTGGCGAAAATTGGAACTAACGCGTCATTCATAAGTTCCTAGTGCTCATTCATTTGTCATTTACGACCTCTCGAATTGCGTCCAATGATTGGTTCAATGCGTCCGACAGCGCCCTCCTTCAATTCACAGATAAGTTGGTTTCACTGTACAAGTAAGTAAGTCATACATACAGGGTGAAAACTGAGTGTTAAATCATAACTTCATGTGTAAGTTATATGAAGTTATGGGTATTTCAAGTCTCGTAACTTCTTTGTTAAGGTCTTTCGTTTTAGCGAGATGCAGCTTAAAACTTAACTTATGTACATCCCCTGATCAAAATGCGATTTTCATCCTTAGTCATATTTACTGAATAATTTTTAACAAAATCATAAATAAAACTTTTTGAGTGTGTTTATATGACACCGAAAGTTCCATTCCACTTCTTTTTCACTAAAAAAAATACAAGCTGCAATTGGCGAAAAACGAAAGAGGAAATCAAAATACAGAGATCATTGTACAACACTACAACAACAAACATCAAGTTATCACTTGTCAACTAAACTTAACAAAGTGTAAATAGGCATTCAGTTTAACACATTAATGGCCGTTCCCAATATCCTATCTATCGATAAACCACAATAAGTTATCCAACAACTGTCTAAAACTCACATCCAGTGACTTATTATTTACCAAAGATTATGAATAGATAGAACATCGAAAAATTGTTACCAGAATTCTAACGGTAGGTAACACATTCACGACCTTTTTCAATATCCTATTATTCACTATCCTTAGTAACCTAGCAACTGTCAAAAACTTACACCCATATCAGTTCTAATCTAACCAGAGATTACAGTCAGGCGGTCTATTATGAACTCTTAATTCCAGCCATGTTCTAGTGTAAACGTCAAATTCGTGTTACCAAAACGGTCACGTGACACTTTTTAGCGAATCATACGTCGTTCAAAGCCCGATAAATTAATTGCCTGAAACATTAATGGTTTTATAAAAGTTCTTAATATACCGCAAGATAGGATAGTTCAGTTTTATGGTCCTTCGAGCAGGATGTTAATACCTGACACTTTACCAGAGATTACAGATAGGATATAGAAAGCTCCCGTCACCTGTTTAACGATAGGTGTGCGGATGGCAGGGTAGTAGCTCCACGTAGTTGGCGGGGAAGAGACCGAAGACCCCGCGGGGGCCGAGCCCCTGCCACCAGCCCGCGTCTATCTGTTCGATGTGCGTGATTATGTCGCCCGGGTCAAACGTTATCTCGGACTCGTCCGCTGTAATTAAACACTGTGTTAGGGGCCATTCATTATTTACATAAGCTCATTTTTTGCCATTTTTGGCCATGTAAGGGCACATAAGATTCCCCCTCCCCTTCTTACGTAAGATTTTACCTAGTTTTAGAAAACTCATAATTTGACATAAATAAAGTATTTTGACTTGTATAATGATTATGTAAACCCCCTCCCCCCTTCAAGATAAGGGCATGTAGAGATTTTAAGGACCCCCCTCCCCTTGAGACTTAATTAATGAATGGCCCCTTACACTGTTAGGAGTAGATACTCGCGCTGTTTTAGGCTTTAACATTAGTAAGTATTGTTTACTTATGTAAAAACAGAAAAAAAGTGAAAGAAGTGTATAGCAAATGTAAAGACGTCTTTCACTTTTTTCTTTTTTCTTCTCACTTGGCTGGCAACGCATCAGTGATGCTTGTGGTGTTGCTGCTGTCCATGAGGGAAGACAGCCACTTAACATCAGAAAGATCGTCAGCTCGTTTACCGTTAAAAAAATTATATAAAAAAAACCTTACACATAGGGTACTTATTATCCCGAAAAACGCGGAAAAAGACGCCAGCAGAGCCCTTACCTGCTTGGTAGTCGTACAGCGCCCGCGCCGTCAGCCCAGGGTCGTCGTCCAGGTCCTCGTAGATGGTGCCGTCCTCATCCAAACCTTCCGGAGACACGTCTGGTGATACAAGATATTTTTAATTATATGGTCCTTCGAGCAGGATTTTAATACCTGTCTTTGAAGTAATGTCGGTGGATTGGCGGCGGCTAATTTATATGGTAGGGATGGTGTGAACAACGAACTATTGCATAGCGATAATTTTTTTTACTCAGATCAACAACCCCCCACTGAAAATAATATTTTTTTAAGTGTTTCGATTTCAGAGTGTTCTTTTTTGGTCAGCAACGCACGGAAAAGAACGCAAGATATTTCCCTGCCACTTATCCAGTATAATATTATTTTTCTACCATACAAAATAAGAGTCACATAATAACTCAAAACTCACCATCAAGCGAGGCAGATCCATTCTCCTTCTTATAATTAACATTTTCAATAACAGTGTTCTGTCGACTCAACTCCGACCGATCCTCAGACGCGGCTTTGGTATACGGCGATCGTTTTATCGTGCTAAACTTATTATCACTATCATCGTCATCATTCTCATTCGAACTGGAGTACGACGCATCAAACATGTCGTTTTCTAGAATATTCTGTTTGATCATCGGCTCGCTTCTCGCGTCTTCTATGTCTCGGTAGGCGTCGTTTTTGTATTCTTCATAGCTGACAGCGCTAAATCCAGGCTCGTTCTCCGTACTAGGACTCAAGTCAGCGGGGTCTATGATAGGTTCGTACTGAATCTGTGATGGAGTTTCGAGGCTCATTTTGATCTTGTCGATGTTTTTTATGGGACTAAGCTTCGGTTGTTCGACGGTTTCCTCTTGTAGTGTGTCGCTCGGAGATTTAGGGTTGGGAGACGTGGGTTGTGAGTAGCTGACGGGGTTCTGACTGAACGTGTTGATCCGTTGCGCGATCACTGAACTGCGCACTGGCTTCTCTGGTATTGAGTTCGATCTGCAACAATATAAATTTTATTAAAATGCGGAAAGTCTATTTCTATATTCGTTGTTAGCCCTAAAAGTAGAAAAACGCCAGAAATTAAGGACTTTTGGCATTCTTTGCCTTCCTAATAAAAAATACCTAAATGTAACTGTAACGTTAGTAAAATATAGTCAATGGTGCATCTTTATCATTGCGTTAACATAAAGATTTAAGCCCAATGCATACGTAACGGGTTTTTTCCCGTACGGAACGGAACGTGAAGTTTTGGAAACATCGTTCCCATTTAGTTATCCATCGACTTCCAAATTGATCGACCTACCTAATACGTTACACTCACGTAAACATGAACGCATTCAGATTTGCACACGCACACACATGCACTCATTTGCAGAGCACACACGCTCGGATATGCACATGTATACAGAATCGATAGCATAGACAAGTGTGTAAAGTCACACGCACGTATACGCACATGTACAGTGACACGCCCACCCACCTGCTAGCAATCTGCCCCTGCGCCAGGTTCTGCTGGAACATGGCGCGCGCGTTGGCCGTGGAGGCGCCGATCAGCTGGCGCGCCTCCTGCGACCGCTGCCGCCGGAGCGCCTCGCCCGCGCCCGTGCTGCCCGCACCGCCCGCGTCCGGACTTACACTCCTAGAAACGATGAACGATGGACATTATTGACCGGTTTCTGAAAAACTAATGAACCATGGAGTATAGAGATAAGAAAGAAAGTCTCTAAACTCTATTAAGAAAAAATAAAAAGATGGCGCCACGGTAGTAAACTGAAGAATTAAAAGTGTGCGTGTAATGTCAATCGCACGTAGCGATTGAAGTAAAACTTATTTGACGTTGGTGACACGTATTACCAAATATTTTAAAATAAATATCATATTACAGTTGAGTCATATTTATTAACAATATACTTTACAAAGACGAATATAAACCTATAATTACCGTTAGTAATACCGTTATTCGTTACTACATGACACTTATTTTATCTACAGACTTGTCACAGATACAATGTAATCTGAATAGAATTATGTATCTGTACTTCAATTTTGTTTATGGTTTGGTTTTCATTTGACATTCAACAGACTATAGAGCCTTATTTCCGTCCGAAAAATAATCCGAGTTATTCTCAAGCCGCGCCTAAAGAAGTTTTAGTTCAAAAACATCGTGGGTAACTAACAGCATTCTAAATTAACAATGAGGATAAAATATCGTCGCAATAGCTCGCTGCACGCGGGGTCATAATGTGTTATATTTTAGGATTGAAGACATAGTAATAATTTACTTTTGCTCCTCAGCTTTAGCCCTCTTGGCCGCCTCTCGCTCATCTCTTCTTCTCACTTCTTCCTCTGCTTTTCTCTTCTCCTGGAAATATATATAAACTCTATATGTAACAAGTACAAGTTACAATCTTATTGGTTTAATCTATATATATAAAAATGGATGTTGCTAAGCGCTAAACTCGAGAACGGCTCGACCGATTTGGCTGAAATTTTTTTTGTATGTTCCTTGGAGTCCACGGAAGGTTTTTATAATATTAAAAAAAAAAAAAAAATTGCGCGGACAATACTAAAACATTACTTTTCTTTTCACATGCATGTATGGTAGATGGTAAATATTCGAAATGGTATCCACGGGAATTAGTAGCAGAAACAATTAGGTACCGGGAACAATGGCTAACCGCTATATCGTCGCCGATCAACTGCAGATAAAAGATTAAAGATCAACAGTTGTAAAAGTAAATCAACTAAAAATCGAAATTGATAATCGTTGGATTGTTCCTTATTCACCAATCCTATCAAAGACTTTCAAGGCGCACATCAATGTTGAATCTTGCCATTCCGTAAAATCTATAAAATACATTTGCAAATATGTAACAAAAAGAAGTCATATGGCTGTGATTGGAGTTAGTGCTGAGATTTCTGTTGATGAAGTTAACCAATACCAAATGGGCCGTTACGTTAGTATTAATGAAGCAATTTCCCGCATTTTTTCTCTTCCCATTCATGAAAGATAGGTACCCCAATGCATGGGCGTAGCCAGGTTTTGGTTTCGGGGGGGGTTCAAGTTTCGGGCGGGGAGGGGGGGGGGGGGTTGTTCAAGAAAATACAACGACTAAAAGTACATAAAATAACCCTAAAGAAAATTGAGACTTTATTTTTTCTCACGACGTTGTATGTAGTGCCATCTATTATTAGTTTAGTCTAAAAGTTCAAAAACCTGTTTAATACAAATAAAGCTCCTAAAAATATGTGCGATAGCTCATTCGATTCGGAATGACGTCTAGAAAAATGTTTTTAAGGGTTTATTAGCACATAAAAATTTCAGTCCTTAACTTTTCGGGGGGGGGGGGGGGGGGGTTTGAACCCCCGAAACCCCCCCCCCCTGGCTACGCCCATGCCCCAATGTAGTTCATTTAGCAGTCAACTTAGAAATTGGCCAGAGTGCCATTTCACTGCACAGAACGTACTACAACGAGTTATTCAACCACTATATACAACCTTGACCAGATTGATTGATTGTAATATTTGTAAATGATGGAACTGGAGGAATTTACTATTTGGACGCTCCAGGTGGTACAAATTCATCTGGAATTGCAGCCACGTTATTGAAAGGCGGTCGAACAGCCGATTCAGTGCTAAAATTTCCATTGAATATTCAAAGCAATAAAACTTCGACCTCCAACATTTCGAAGAATACAGCAATGGCAAAGGTTTTGCAGCAATGTAAGTTGATAGTGTGGGATGGATGCACGATAGCACATAAAAAATCTTTGGAGGCATTAGACAGAACTATGAAAGATCTACGAAACAATCGAAACCGATTTGGTGGAGCGATGATTTTATTAGCAGGAGATTTCCATCAAACATTACCAGTGATTCCTCGGTCAACACCAGCGGATGAACTCAATGCATTCAAAGTCCTCCATTTTGTGGAAATACTTAAAGATACTAAACTGAAACAAGAATATACGTGTACGATAGCAAAATGATCAATCTGGAGAAATATTTTCAAAGCAACTTATTGACTTTGGTAATGGCAAAATCCCTGTTAAATGATTCGACTGGCTGCATTATATTTTTGTCAGTTTACTGAAACAACAATCGAGCTCATACAAAACGTACTTATTCCCAAACGTCTCTCAAAATTACAAAGATCATTTGTGGCTGAGCGAACGTGCTATATCAACTGCCAAAATTACGGATGTAGATGAAATAAACTTCAAAATTCAAATTGAAATTGCCGGTGAATTAAACACACAAATTTCACATACAGTTGATTGGGCAACTAATCAAGATGATGGCGTCAACTATCCACCAGAATCGTTAAATTTTCCGGGATTGACACCTTTAATGGAAAGTAGGATCGGTAATGTTAAGAAATATTAAATATTAACTTATTTTTGTAAGTAATCGTCGTTTATTGTTCAGATATAAATAACTTTTGACAGAACGAAGTCTGTCCGGGCAGCTAGTCACAATATATTTTTTCTCAAAATTGGCTACCTGATGCTGCAAAGCAACAAACAAAGCGTCCCGGGTTCGAGTCCACCGAGGTTGGTAGTCCTAAGTGTAAGTCTAATATGTGAGTTCTGATTTGGAAGTCTTTTGTTACAGATAAAAAAATGTTCTCCGGCCTTCGTTAGTCTTTTTTTTTACTTACAATAAGTTAATGCTTGACCACAATCTTATTTGTTACTCACCTCTTCCCGTCGTTTCCTCTCTGCTTCAACTCTTTTTTTCTCTTCTTGTTCTTCTTTCAGCCAGAACTGATCTCTCTCCTTCGAGTTTATTTCTTGAACTGAAACAAAGATAATCGCGCATTAAAATTTCCGCGTAAATACTAAACTTTAACATATTTTCAGGTCTATTCCATATTTTGGCTGCTGAACCTACTGACCGCAAAGTCTAAATATCGATCGTCGGAATTTGTAATATTTTTTTTGAATATTGTATTTTTGAATTTTTATTTTTTAATGATTTTTTTAATTGTTTTTTATGAAATTGATTTTTTGACGTGATAACGTCTATTAAAACGATGAACGCCGGGCGCACGCACGAAAAACCATGACTCATTGTCCTTTTCCGCGCGAGCGAGAGCGCGGATCAAGCGATAGAGAGGCACGATCGGCTACGATCGACCGAAGCGCTCAATTTTATCTATAAAAGTATGCAATCATTTTATCAAATTTTTGTCATGACGTTGTCACGTTAAACTACCGTCCGACTGCACCCGACCGTAAACCGACTTTACAGACATTCTTTTTTTCATGCCAAAGAAATATAACTTCTCGTGAACGTTACACGTTTTTTCTTTTCGTAATATTTAAATAAATTCAGAAAGGAAAGCAATGGTAGATGGTCACACCAAGATCCGAATATAGTTCATTCTTTAATACACATTCATACCTCTCCGCAAAGACTTCTTTCTGATCTTGATTTCGTCAACAACTGTCTCGGAAGCACACTTTTCTATCACTCTATCACAACGCACAGACATTTTATATTAATCATTTTAATGCTTTTTAATACCAGTTCAAGCAAGCCTAGCAAGGAAGCCGACGTAGGTATGACTGCCAGTTCTCGTATGCAATGTTTACAATTTGCATTACCACACAATGCAAGCAGAACTGGCCAACATGCATTGTTTTCACAAACGGTAAACAATTGAATTCAATAGAGTTTTATTGGTAGGCTTTAATGGTATTTAATGCATTCATACTTTCTTCTTTGGGTGACCAGTGAACGCTTGACAAGGATGTTTCCTCTTCGTAGGGCATAGGCCGCTTCTACATTAAACCATACAATACTATATCCAGTTGAATAATCCTTATAATATAACCGAGGCAGTAATTTGCACATGAATAACATACAAATGTTATATTAAAATAGGTACATGTTATTATGCTTCGTGGGGAACGGAAATCTATTTAATGCAATCATTACTTACCTGTAGTCGAAATGTATTCAAGCGAAACCTAATATTATTTTCGCGGAGAATTAAAAACTACATCCTAAATAAGACATAGGTACATTGCAAACGATTAGTAGTAATAAATGTTATTTCATAACTAGGATGTCAGTTGCTGAACTGATTGGGATATTAATATCCTCGATGTGTAACATGCAGAGAATTAGCTCCAACTATAGTATTATGTATAAAGAGGAGTTTTGATTGTTTGTTTGTAATGGATAAAATAATTAAATCGATCCATTAGCAAAGTGAGGGTGGTTATGATAAACAAAAAAACCAGTACCTGGGTTAACCTTCTGATAGGTGGTGCCGATAGGTCCACTGGGCGGCAAATCCTCTAGCCTGCTAGACTTGACGTTGAAAGCTGATCCGGTCTTAGAAACCTTGTCCAGTAGCAGCTTCTCGTCCAGGTCATCTTCGGTTCGCGCATGCATCGTCATGTGGAAACCCGTGAACAGTTTCGCTACATGCTTCACGTGGTTCGCGCAGGTACCCTTACGTACGGTGGGGGCGCCTTCACCCTACGAGATAAAAATAAACAACGCTATACACTCATAGTACCGCTCATCATAATACCGCTCTTCGTGCATATCTGTTTGGCCTAATGGTTAGCTGGTAGATAATGCATTTAAGCGTTAAGCTCGCCAATTGTACAGTGATTTTGTGGTCAATGAAGTTTAAATAAATAAATAGCCCCACACTAGGGTTCCCTGTGTCGTGGGTGCCATGGACAACACACAAAGACAAGAACATACACACCCAGACTGAGAACAGAAATACAAACTCTTCATTACAATTTCCGCCACACTGGGAATCGAACACGGGACCCTTGGCACGGCGATTCGGCATGGTAAACATTTCGCCACATGGGTAGTCTAACTATCAACACCATCACAGTTTGAACACTGGAGTAATACAAGGGCCTGAGTTCGAGTTCTGTTTCTGAGTAGAACTCTTTCTATACAGTTTTTATTAATCTAAGTCAGTGATGGGCAAAATACGGCCCGCGGGTAGGCTACTAATCTCTGCACCAATACTGGAACAGCGTGGCGACTCGGGCTCAGTAGTGGATTTAATAAAGCCTAAAGCCAATTGCCTACAGTAAAAAATTATTGGCCAGCGTAGGAATAACTTTTTCCATCCCTGGTCTAAGTCAACTGTGGCAAACTAGACGTATCGCGCTTTAGGAGAATGCGATGTCTATAATACGGTCGAAGGACTGGACGGCATGTCCAAATCCATGTCCAGTCCATTATCAACAATATTTTCATACAAGATCTAGTCTAGTACAGGCAGTGCTCTTGCACTTTAACTATTGGTGCGCGTGATCCCTTAAGCCCGAAATTAATTGGATTATATTGTTGAAGTAAAAACTTCTTTAGCATCGTTGTGATTTGAAAGTCGATGATACGAAAAAGCGACAGTAAAAAGAGACAGACACATAAATTCATAAGATTTAACGTGGAGAAAATGAGATAGGAAGCATTATACAGTTTCTATAATTTATTAATTTCCGGCGTTAGCGTCCCATTAAAAGATAAACGTAAAACTAAAACATAATCTTAAAATTACGTGTCACGTTGTTTGTCCGCGATGGACTCCTAAGGGAACGTTCCCAAACCACGTGACACATTTAGGGGGGGGAGGGGGGTCTGCAAAACACCACGCTTGGTCACAGGGGGGAGGGAGGGGGTTTAGGTTTTTGTCACGTGGTCAGTATCCACTAAGGGAATCTCCCACTTTTCCGAGCTATACTTACTCACCTACAGGAAGATGGCGCCACACTTTGAAGTTACAAACATTTTGAAGGTTTTTCTAGGTTTGTTCTACATTGTTCCAAAACGCCATAGAGCTGAGAATGAAACTTTCAGAGATAATCCAAAAAACGCGAGTTTTGAGCTGGCACCGCACTTTCAAGGTATCGCGATTCTGGCGACGATGACGATGCCCAGAAATTGCCTTGAATGGCTTTGATCACAGACCATAACGCTCGGCTACCTTCTTCTTGAATAATTTTAAAATTATCAAATAATAAAATATATTTGCGATCCTTACAACAAGCCCTTTCATTTGACATGCCACAAGTGACACGACGCGATACAGTTTACAAAACAGTTTTTTTAACCGACTTCAAAAAAGGTGGGGCCCACATATAACAAATCTCGCGACTAAACTCGGTAGGGCTGCTTATGCTGTTAGGAAAATAAGGCAGTTTACTGACGTCGAAACTGCTAGGATGGTTTATTTTGCATATTTTCACAGTATTATGTCATATGCCATCTTGCTGTGGGGCAAAGCAGCCAGTATAGAACAAATTTTCATACTACAAAAAAGAGCTATTAGGGCTATTTATAAACTTAGATCTCGTGAAACTTTGCGTGACAAGTTCAAAGAAATAGGTATACTTACAGTAGCCTCACAATATATCTATAGTAACGTGGTTTTTATACGGAATAATATAAGCGCGTATAAACAAAATTTTGATATCACTAATCGCCAAACAAGAAAAATGCACCAGTTAGTAACGCCATCTTACCGTCTTTCTAAAGTGAAGCGATCTTTTATGGGCCGTGGTGTACAGTTCTATAATAAAATCCCAAAGTTAATACGTGATTTGCCAGTGGAATTATTTAAGAAACATGTAAAATCTCAACTTTTAGGCAAAGGCTACTATACTGTAGATGAGTACATAAATGACAAAGACGCATGGAAATGACCAGATCTGCAACCAGTTCCGTACAGGCTAGTGATACTTCTTTGTAAGAAATATACCAATGTATTTTATTTTTAAAAGATGTGCTGAGGAGTTTCTTTCGGCTTTTCTTCTCCTCCATGACAAAGCACCTTTCCGAAAAGCTGGTAAATTAAAAAAATGACGTGCATAAGTGTATCAATGATACCTACATGAATAAATGATTTTGAATTTGAATTTGAATTTGAATTTGAGGTTCTCAATTCGACTGTTTTTTTTATGTTTGTTACCTCAGAAGTCAGAACTTTGGACTGGGTGAACCGATCTTGATGATTCTTATTTTAATCGAAAGCTGGTGCCTGTCATGTGGTTGCACATAAATTTGAACGAGATCTGACTAGTTGTTTTTGAGTAACTTTGAAGTCGGTTATTTTTTGTTAGTAAAATTTTGATCATTAGGGTTCCGACACGAAAAAAATCAAAAACTGAACCATTATAGGATCACTCGTGCGTCTGGGCGGCCGCCGTTCACAGCCAATTTACTTCAAAACTACTGGTCCAAATGAGTTGAAATTTGGTACTCATGTACTTTTTTGTGACCCAAAGACGAAGGTATATAAAGTAAACAACTGAATTTTGAAAAAAAAATTGTCTGTAAAGTCGGTTTACGGACGATAGTTTTACGTGATAACGTCGTAAAGAAACATTGTTGAAAAATTGCATACTTTTATGAATTGAATTGAAATATTATCATTGAATTATCATTATTTTGTATAATACTAAGAAGGAGTTAATTGAAAATTACAATTTTTTAGCGCGAGAAGAGAGATAAATGTGTCACAAGCCAACGCTTGGGCCGATCGTGTCTCTCTATTGCTTGTTCTGCGCTCTCGCTTGCACGCTCAGGCTCAGGCGGAACGTGACACTTTTCCGTGCGTGCAGCCAGTGTTCATCGATTTATAAGACATTATAAGACTTCAAAATTACGTTTATAAGACTTCAAAATAACTCAAAAACTACTTGTCAGATCTCGCTTATATTTATGTGGGGCCACATGACAAGTACCAGCTTTCGACTAAAAAAAGAATCATCAAAATCGGTTCACCCAGTCGAAAGTGCTGAGGTGACAAACATAAAAAAACAGACGAATTGAATACCTCCTCCTTTTTTTAAATTGGGAAAAAGGGCTTGTTGTCAGGATCTCAAATAATATATTTTAGTTATAGTTCTACAATGGAAAGTTTTAAAATTATTCAAGAACGAATGAAAATTAAAGCCAAAAATTGACTATCCTTATCTCCGAAACTACTGACGCTTGAATTAAAAAAAAATACAGAGTTCTTTACTTAAATATTACAGGAAAAATAAGTCAATGGTCTTAAAAAACGGCAAAAATAAATAAAATAGGAAAATAACGGTAAATACATAATCAACGGACGAAACCCTCTTGTCAAGTTTATTTTATTATAGTTCTGCAATAGATAATTCAAATATTTTTAACTGTCTGCAAAAAAAAATTTGTCACGTGAAAACTAGGGGGGGAGGGGGGGGTCTTCTCATATACCACGGTTGGTCACCGAGGGGGGGGAGGGGGGTAAAAATGCTAAAAAATGGGTCACGTGGTTTGGGAACGTTCCCTAAGCTACTGAACCGATTTTAATCAAATTTGCACACCGTGTGCAGTTTGATCCAACTTGAAAGATAGGGTAGCTTACATCTCAAAAAAAAATAAAAAAATTGGCAGGACGAAGTCTGTCCGGGCAGCTAGTTAGGTAATAAAATCTTGACAAATATAAGGCATGTTAAACAGATAACCCATGAACAACACTTAGACTACATGACTAATCCCCTTATCTTATTTTTATCTCAATATGCTACTCGCCTGCCAGTTGATAAGCACATATTTAGATACGCTGCCATTAGGAATGTCCAGTTTGAGGAAGGCATACTGTATCTTGCCACTATTCAAGTCATCCACTAGCTCAATAAGCCCACCGTCTCCTTTGCTCACAAACTTCAATTCATTAGTTAGACCATCATAGCCAAAGAGTGCCCTGCAACAAAGAATTTTATCAACACTATATATTTGTGACAATCGGACGATAAGTTATAAGAGTGATCTCACGCCGACCTGAATCATGCTATGGAAGTTTTCTGCATCGCATATATACAATGTTTTAAACAGTTCAGTCACAACACACAAAGTAGATTGCATTCTGTTCTAGAGCAATTATGAAGGTACAAAAATTCACATGGGTTAATACACAATGAACACATATTTAAACAGTTTGTTGAAACAAAAAAAGTTGCAATAATAAACTAGATTGGTGTGATGCTTCTATGGAAATACTTTCACCAGTAAACAGAATTATGCATTAAGTTGTTCCCATGCAGAAGAGGATGTATTTTTTCTTTTTAGGGTTCCGTACGAAAAAACGAAAAACGGAACCCTTATAGGATCAGTCGTGCGTCTGGGCGACTGGCGTTACAACCAACTTACTCTGAAACTAAGTCTATGGTCTTAAAAAAACGACAAAAATAAATAAAATAGAAAATTAATGGTAAATACATAATCAACATACGGAACCCTCTCCAAACGAGTTTAACTCGCACTTGTCAAGTTTATTTTTAACTTCTGAACCTTACAATAAGTAAAAGGAACAAAGTCGGACTTAATGCTAAAAGCATTCTCTGCCATTCAACCTTTGATGATGTTGCAGTGGAAGGAGGTAAAAAGCAAACAGTTCACTTGATTATTAGTGTTTTATATCTGTTATTTAACTAATAATATAAATCACTCACTGCAATAACAATTCTGAACAAGGCAAATAGCATTGTAATGTTTACGTTTTTAAAATAACCATTATATTATCACATTACCAGGAAACTTGTGGACAGCAAAATGTAATTAAATTGATAATGATATACAGTATGTGCAATATCAACAACAACTTTCCTGATACTGTATTCAATTTATTTATGCTTGTTTGTTTGCTTTATTCATAAATATCTCAATTAAATATTTTGTATACTGTAGTAAAACTCAGGCCCCCACACTCAGACGGCTCACTATCAACTGAAATATTCTGATTTACATGCATCCATACTTAAAGAGTTTGGTTAAAATTTAGAATATGGTAGCAGGAAGAACTGGAGGGGGAGGGGAAATAGATGATAGGGGGTTCAATGCTGATTACAACAGTACCACTCGCAACTCTCGGCGACACACCCTTGTCGAGAAAATGGAAAAAGCTTTTCTAACCTCAGTACTCAAATAAGGCACTATACCTAAAATTAAATGTAAAAAAAGTGCATCAAGCTGTTAAATCGGTCAAGAATATGTTAGTTACATCTACACTAATAACATCATAATAATTTGACTACATCACAGATGTTGGCAGAACCTTGCTTGCAGGCTCCCTTTTTAGCGTAAAATAAAATCATTCAACCTATCCAATTCCATTTGAGTTCAGTGGTATTTTCATGGCACAAGCGAAGCCCCCTAGTGTGGGGCATGCCTCTACAAGCTCCAACCATTCTCATGTACCAACTCCTGCAAAAATTTTCTAAATGCAACCCTAGAACTTATCATTGTTACATATGAATTATGCCATAGATGTTTGTGAAACACTATCATTGCCTTATCTTATATTATCTTTTTCTTGATAGGACCAACAAAATGCCCAATTCGCAATATTAACCACCACTGCTGTGGAATGTAAAATTTTATGTCTCTCAGCAATAAAAATATGTAGTCAGTAAGATAACTAAGTTTATAAACAGGAATTCCAAACATACCCATACAATATTATGATAGGAAAATATTATGAAATAAATGCACATGCAAAGAGTTCAAAGAACTTATATTTATCTGTTATAAAATATGAATTTGCTCTTTGTGCATAACAAAACAGGTTTTAAACTGTGACAGTGTGACTCAACTATTCATTAATGAAAGTTTCAAACAAAAGCTCAGAACAGCTTTTGGCAAGTTAAAAGCAATAGCTTGTGAATAATTTTCATTTGTAGATGTATTGCATATTTGATTCGATAGAAATTTGCAGCAATTATTTAACACTACAGTCATTTCGTGTTTAAATTTGCTTGACTATTTACTTAATTCCTGCCGCAAGTAGCGCCAGTAAAAACTATATAGATACATACCAGTTTGTATCCGTTTTTTCATCTAAAACGTCTTTCCACGCCGCGATCATCGCATCCTTATGTTTGTCCAGATTTATAGCCATTTTACAAAGTATATGTGCATGGAGCCAGGATTTATTTAAATAAGGTTTTCAAAAAAATTATAAAAACCACAAAATAATCTGACTCACAACAACCCTTGTTAGCAGTTTACCACAGACTAGGAAGGGCCGGGGCCGAGGAATTGACACTTGACAGGCCACCACAGATCACTGACAGGACAGGATCATAAAGCTGACCACAGAATAACCAACGACGGCTCACAAGTCTATGTCACATAATATGTCATAGTTCTAATAGATGGCGTTGTACAGGCTTTTGTATAAGGGCCGAAGGGCAGCCTTTTTGCGAGCCCATTGACAATAAACGTATTACCGCTCTTCCTTGGTTTTTAGTCAAATATACAAAAACAGAAAATGAACAGAAAGAGATTGTTCTGTTGCAATGTTTTGGGTGAGTGAATAATTTTTATCTCTAATCTGGTTGATCGTACTTTAGCACCCATGAAGCCTTACAAGATATTAGGTACAGAAACCCCCATAATAGCATTTTTTAAGTGCACTAATGCACGTACCTATTTATTTTAATCTACCACCATTTCTGTAACGTGCATTGCCACGGAGGAGAAGATATGGCGAAAGTAACTCCTCAGAACATCTTTTAAATTAATGAACAGTTACAGAATATACATAGGTATATCATAACCTGTGCGGAACTGGATGCGGCACTGATTACCAGGCGTCTTTTTAAATCAATTAATTAAATCAAAACATCACTGACTAAACTATGCACATTTATTTGTATACCTACTTAAAAACGCGCGAACTCGCAATTTGCAATGCGCGCGCATACTTTCCAACGCATGCTCTTTTCGTACTACTTTTATTCAGTCTCATGAAAACCGTAATTGTATACCTACATATTCTGTAGTCGTATTTCGTTCGTAGTCGCGGCAAAACACTTGCCGCGTAATAGTGAATTTTGGCGCGCCATGATTTGTTTACATTTTATTACAAAACAAACAAAGTGAAAAATTGTGGAAAAAAGTACAATGTGGGTGGATGTCAGCGGGCGGGAAAGACAAAACTATTTGACGCAAACAAATGGATCTTTTATTCCCGGGTAAGTTGATATTAATATAATATTGAAGTGGTAGACGGCGCCGCCGTGTTATTACATAAAAGTTTTTTGTCTTTTGATGTCAACAATGTGTGATTTATTAGGTATGCGAATTGATTACGATATTATGGGGCCGAGATGTTTTAAGTCTTAAACTGTGTGTAACATTTTAATTTACATAGATTTAAATAACAGACGAATGGAGATGACCGATTCTGATTCTGAAGATGTGCCGAGTAGTTTCTTTCGCCTTATCTTCTCTCTCATGACATAGCCTATATAGGACCTTTCCGTAACGGTGGTAGAATATACAATCTAAATTTTACTAACAAAAAATAACCGACTTCAATTACTCAAAAACTACTTGTGAGATCTCGTTCAAATTTCTTTGTATTACATGACAAACACCTGCTTTCGATTAAAAAAAGAATCATCGAAATCGGTTGGCGTGATATTGAGTTATTCGTCCATTTGTCGGGCACACGCATAATACAAGTTTAAGACTTATATGGTTTTATCATGGATGTCATTGTCAGATCTCAATAAAATTTATATGGGACCACATGACAGCCACCAGCTTTCGATTAAAAAAAAAGAATCATCAAAATCGGTTCGCCCAGTCCAAAGTTCTGAGGTAAAGAACATAAAAAAACAGTCGAATTGAGAACCTCCTCCTTTTTATGAAGTCGGTTAAAAAATACATAAGTGTATCGGTGATATTATAATACCTTCATCAGTGTTTTGAATAATTAAGTATGACTTTTTTAACAACAAGTAAAAAAATTGTATATCTGCTTAGAACTAAGTAAATATGTATTATGGTAAAGAAATAAAAACAGGTACCAATTCGTTATTGGCATTGTCTTAGTTAAAGTTTGTTTTCGTTACTATTTCATCCATTATTTAAAGATCTCAGATCTTCAGGACGTTTTGTCTTCTCAGGATATGGTAGCCGCTTCCAACAACCTATCTGAATCAAACTATACCTAGGTAGGTTAACGCATGTTGTCCCACTAAACTAAACCTTAATATGATATAATTATTATCTTTTTGACAACAGCGATCTTTTTTTACGCAAATAAATATCTTTGTTTAATATAGAAAGTTGTTGGCCCTAGCAGCCTTTACACGAGTTTAGCAGTTTGACATGAACAGAATGTTAATATCTTAGCAGGGGCGTAGCTACCGCCGTATCAGCCGTATCAATTATACGGGGCCCCGGGACTGAGGGGGCCCCCAATGCGCCTTAGAAACATTTCGTAAAATGATCCGGAAATCAATTATGATTCGAAAAATGTTCCGGAAAGCATCGATACTTCATCTAAAAGTGAAATCAACAATAGAATTTCTTTCTGGGCCATCTTATACGTATTATTGCATTAATTATTTTAGCATCATGCAATTTATCTTCAAGAGGCTATGATTCTAAATCTGGAAGCTCGACAAATTGAAGACAAACAGGCATTACAGATAATAATAACAAAAACTTCTAATCAGTTATTTAAATGCCCTAATCAAAATTTAAACAAAATATTTAATGTACAAAAAAAAATACGTTCTACACGACTCATGATGCTTTCCGACACAGTGCTGCGCGGCCATGCCGGCGGTAACTCCATGACACTGCGCTCCGGGAATACCTCAAGAGGAAGCTCATTCTACACGTAGTACAGCTCATTCTACAGTTAGCACGTGCGTGGTAAAAATGATCGGGAGCATCGGACCGTAGAAGTTCTCCACGAGTCTCATCGAGGTGGATGAAACTTCAATTCAACCATGAGCTTTGTAAAGCATGAGCAGGTGCTTCCCTCGCAGTGAAGTACTCCTTAGCCCGGTTTAGAACATCAAGCTTTTTGGAAGCCAACTTAGCCTTAGCTTCCAAATGACGCTGGTACTACACATCACTCGAGATGTCAACTCCTAGAATTTTACTCTTACAACACTTTTAGTGGCGGTGAGCACGGTACCCTGGAATTGAGGCACTATGAAAAATGGGGTTTTCGTAGTGGTAAACGCGACAACTTGTGTCTTCGTGGGTTTGAACTCGACTAAATTAAGTCAACCCCATTCCGAGACTTGCTCCAGAGAGTTCTCGACTTCAGACACAAGTTTAAGCCTGCTATCCGCCACATGCAAGGTTTGCAACTGAGAGGAATTAAGCGGGGTTGTGTAGTAGGCATCCCCAGTGCTGTCATCTGCATAGCAACAGTTGCCACTCATGCCATGTCATTGATATGCACAATGAACAGCGTAGGACCACAGACCCTTGGGGAACACCAGCATTTTATAGGTTTCATTTCTGAGCAACAACTATCTACTAGGTACCTTGATATGTCGCTCAGATAGAAAACATACCACCAACTGCATAACCTCTCACAGCGACCGTAAAATGTTAATTTCGTGAGACCCCCCTGTGCCAGTCCCGGTGACAGGCCTTAGCGAAATCTAGGCTGACTGCCAGTGCTTCCCCGTTGCGATCAAGAGCCTGACGGTGCCTACAGGTGCGTAAGATAAATTTGATGATCACCAACTGAACGACCGTCGCAAAAACTATATTGTTGATCTCAGATCAGCTGATGATCTTCCAGATATCCTAGGAGCTGCATGTTAATCTCGCGCTCCATTACCGTTGCAAGCAGGGAGGCTATAGACTTATCGCTATAGGCCTGCAGTTAGCCGGGTCACTGAGATCACCCATTACGGGGATGGGATGAAAAAGGGTAACCTTCCACGAAGATGTGTCATGTGGCATAAGATAGCGAGTATAAGCATGTTAAGACTGGGAATCAACCAGCCCCGGATCTACGATTTTTTTGATCAGGGGCAGAAACTTGATAGTGATAAAGATAGGATAAAAAACTCACAAATAAGTAATAGTTGGCATTTTTCGTGAATGGGTCGATAAGAACTCTTTTTTATCTTTATTTGTTCTCCCAACCAGGCTTCCGTATGTTAGGTGCTTTGTGCAGCAAGTTTTTTATTTTTAATCATACTATATTATGATTTTGCGCCCCCTGAATTGCCGACCGCGGCGGATGCCCTGGTTTGCCCCTAGATCCGGGGCTGGAATCAACTCGGGATCCCACATCTTTAACACCACTGCGTGAATACCGTCTGGTCCTCTCAACTTCTTGGCATCAAGGGGCTATAAAGAGCTCTCTGACAGACTTTTGGGAAAAAGTATAAATATCATTCAACGAGCTCTCACAGGTTTTTAGGCGGAGGCGATCCCTCTATCATCAAGAGTTGAGTTGGCGGCAAAAAGGATGCCAAGAAGTTCGGCTTCGCCCTTTGTCGTATGGACCACGGAGTCGTACAATTTACGCAGTTGTGGAAGAGATGACCGACAGAAGTTACCCTCAGCAGCTTGAGCTAGCGACCAGAATTTTCGACTACCAAAGGGGTAATCGACCATTCGCTTGCCAATTCTGCCGATGAACTTTAAATTGTCTTCTTTTTAGCCATTTCCTTCTTTGTTCACCAGGAGGTAGCGTTGAATTTTGTATTAAGCCCTGGGGTGGATAGATCTAGGTATAAGCGTGCACGCGGATGACCAGGCATGGTAAGTGGCATGCTTTTGGTTAGATGCCGAGATACAGGGACTGCTATACCAGAGCTGGTTTTTACCACCGATGAATATGAGTTACGAATAAAAAATTCCCTGCCTTGTCGTATCACATCAGCTACTGAGTCTGCGCGCTTTCAGATCTCTCGAAACGAAACAGAGCTGCCTCCAGTTTAAAATTTTAGAGTATTGATTGTATGTGGTTTGTTAATCGATGTAAGTATATTATATTTGTTTTAATTCACGCTAGCTTTTTCATTTCTTTTGATAAAGATCTTTACTCTCGAGTCGAGGGGGGGCCCCCGACAAAATTTTGATACGGGGCCCCGGAAGGGCTAGCTACGCCACTGTATCTTAGAATAATAATAAACGTTAATATAATTAGCCTATAATCTAGCAGACAAGTCACCTGATGATGAGTAGGCAGAACCAAACAATCTAGAAAAAGAGTAGTAGTGAAAAGCGTCATAAACCTATTTATAATTTTAATTATTTTCAGGTTCCTTATACTTTCCCTGAAAGATTCCGTAGCCCAAAAAGTTTGAGAACTTTAATCCAATGTTGTTTTAAAGTAGATTCGGAACGTTTATCACATTTATGAAGTTTCTTGCCAATGTAGGTAACTAATAAATAATAATTGTAGGAGTTATCGAATACCAACCTTGAGTCCTTGACATGTAAATCGCGGATGGTCTACGCCTCTACGGAATATAGAGCAATTTTCATTTGAATGGATGAAGTAGTTACCTCGTTCCATTAGCCACTGAAAGTTAGACAAATGATTATTGCCATCCTTTTCCTTTTGCTATCTAGCAACGGAGATGGTAATAACGTCTAACCATAGAGGAGTATCATATACATACATAAGTGTTACGAGCTTATTATCCACCTACGTGGACAATAAAGCAAACTCATATTTACTTGTGTTATGTTCTTGGCTGCAGTTAAATGTAATGACTTGTAATTCCTAGAGTTCCTATTACACTACCTTCATTGTTGTTTTCTATGTAAATAGCCGACAGACGAGCAAAAAATCCACTTGATGGTAAGTGATCCTCGCTGCATTGCCCTTTAGGGCCTTTAGACATCAGTAACACCAACGGCTTCGTCAATGCGTTGCTAGAAGAAGGCATCGAGGAAATCGGTCCATGCTGGCTTTATACTTCAATCGAGAGATCTGGGGCATATATCCTTGTGCGTTATTCAACAAAGAGCAGTAGAGATAGATTCAAGGATGGATGTAACGGGCTTGCATCCATCCTGCAGTCAGTCGTCAGCTAAAATTCTTTGTACTCGTAAAAACTTCATTCTTATGACATTTTCTCAAAAAATTCTTATCCGCTACAGCTACTCAACTGTGCCTATAAATAAATCTCTTAATTTTTAACCTACTTCAAAAAAGGAGGAGCTTGTCATGTGGTCCCATGAGCGGGATCTGACGAGTAGTTTTTGAGTTATCCCTAATTTTGAAGTCGGTTATTTTTTGTCAAGAATTATTCAAGTCTATTACAATATTATTATTGTCTATTAAAATTACAATCAGGGTGTTTGAATATTTATCAGCCCGACTTAAATAATGTGCTGACAATCAAAAAAGAGTAGGGCGAGGTCAGCAATTCCGGAAATAACATTTTCCACGTTGACTGCCATGGCTGTTACTAGGGTAGAAAAGATGGGAAATGAGATAGCGCAATAACGTGAACATAAATTATCCGCGTAAAATTCTCACATCCGAATAACCCAATATACGTCTTCATTCGCAAATAGCTCATGTTAAGAACGAGCCTTGAATTCCCTAACAATTGGGAGTCGGTATTTCAAATATTCATGCACCAAAACAATTTGATGGATGCGAATCTTTTACCATTGACACTCAAAAATCGGGGTTTACTTTTATTTTAGCATCAGAAAAATGCAATTCACCCTTGATAAGAAAATACTATTTGAATTTGGAAGAACCACGAATATACCGCCCTCGCTTTGCTTCGGTTTTCTTATTTTTTTACACCTTGCGTTACATTATTGAAGTTTTATTAAGGATCACTAATTTTTTTGAAAATATAATGTAGCGTCACCAGGGTATAGTGTAGCTTCCCGACAGTGAAAGAATTTTTCAAATCGGTTCAGTAGTTTCGGAGCCTATTCAATGCAAACAATTAAATCTTTCCTTTTTATAATTAATGATTAAACGAACTTACCTGTAAGTGAAGTTCTATCATAATTATGCGAAGGCTTCGTCCGAAGGGATTAGTGAATCATACTTGTACACTACAGTAGTATACTAATACAAGTATGATTCACTAATCCCTTCGATTCAGAAAGTACTTTATAAAGTACTTTCTGAATCGAACTAAACTCGAAATATAGTTCCCAGATGCGGACCTGCTGTACTTTTCAGGTCATAAGCCCACTTGGTACCTAAGACCCATATTCTCTGATCTGGGCTATTTCTTCTTCAAAGGTTAGGTATATCGTTCTTTTGATCATTGTCTTCAGCCCACTCAGCGGCTAATTCTGTGAGCTTTGTTAGAATCACTTGTTCTTCTAGGGATTTCTACATTTCAAAGATTACAAAGAGAAATACTTTGGACAGATCTTTCCACAGCAGGCTGCGTGGATTTGAGCTCCTGTTTGACACTAAGGGTAAAGATCCACGTTAGGCAAAGTGCCTAAAGTATTACTGATCGGACACTTTACTTGAAGTCTTGAACACTGTCAACTTCAGGCGGTGATGTAGCTAACCAATTTAGGATGGCAAGATAAGACATCCGAGTTGCATTCTGCAGATCTAAATTCAAGTTAGGTTCTTCAATTAAGGTTAGTTTCTAAAGCAAGCCGTCATCGAAAACCGCTACGGGTTTGATATTGACCTTTGACACGATTTTGGGCTTACCCACAAATCCCGTCTTAAAACGACGGTTTCATTTGAGTTGCAGAATGTTGAAGAAAGAGAGAAGATATGCTTAAAAGGTCATTTATCTGATTTATGAAGGTATCACACTTTTTCTCGCGGACTCGTTGCAGTGAAAGCTATAGGCGAAGAGTGCAGACAATAGACGACCGTGTTCATCTGTAAGATAGTGAAAATTTACTTCGAATCTCGATTGTTCTCACGAACTCGATTCGCTTCGATTCTCCCGCGCCTAGCAAACTTGCTGGCCATGACAGGAATGCGTAATGGTCCAAGGGAATTCAGTCCTTATTACTTCATAATCAAACGCGATAGTTATACTTTTACATGCATTAAAGATCAATGCTATAATCGATGTCACTTGAGGTTATTAGCTATTGTTCATAGCTTTGATCAAAGTAATTGACATAATAAGGCGTTTGATGTGAACTTAGAATAGATGTGAAGTAGCTTGACACTGAGTGATGAGCACAGCGATGAGCTAACAGTTTTAACTTTAAGTTCCCACAAGTTCAGTCACATGCAGTCTACAGGGGTCTTCTTTTCTAGAAATATCATTGTTTGGGTCTGAAAATTTTACGATTTGTCGATGTTTTTTAAAATATGTGCAGAGGAGTTTCTTTCGCCGTTTCTTCTCCTCTTAATAAGGCACTTTTCCGAAACGGTTCTAGATCTAATAGATCTGACGTTCTTAAACGTATTGAATAATACCTTCATGAAAGAAATATTGAGTTTAGAGTTTGAATGAAAATCGAAAACATCAAAATATATAATATGGTGCAATATTATCAGGGGCGTAGTTACCGCCGTATCAGTCGTATCAATTATACGGGGCCCCCACTAACACTCCCAAAAAAAAACTCGCCAGCGGCCTACGACCGCTAGTACAGTTGGCACTCCTTTTATATTTGACAGCTGACGTTGAGGAGGCCCCACAATAAATATTGATATGGGGCCTCCGTAGGGCTACGCCACTGAATATTATATGTAATTGTTGCATTGACTTAAATAAATTAGGTATCTACTTATGGTAGTACCATACATACTCTTTCAAATATAAACGCACCATGTGCAGCTGTTTGCCGTTGTTAAATATCTTATGAGGGTCGCCAGAGTCGTGAGCATTAACTTTACAGACACTTTACATAAACCTTGGCGCGGACTGCGGGGAGTCCTTGACGATCGATTAAATCGTTTGACAAAACTTGTCATAAAATCTTGGGCGAGTCAGACCTTGGTTCACGCAAAGAGTTTAATAAATTCTAATCTTAGCTACAAATTTTTACTGTTACGAGGTCCATAAAAAATTAGTGATTGATAGGTGATAGGTCTGTGGTTAAAGTGATAGACGCACAATTTATCTCAAAGTGAACAATATTTGAAAATAAATAGATAGCCGCCCGTAGCTCAACAATAAACGTAATATAGAAAATTAAATCACCGAAATAACTCTACAAATAAAATTAATTACTTAATTAAGCAAAAATTTTGCTATTTATTTTGTAGAATACCTCTGCAATAGCAACTTATAGCCTTGACTTGATACGTAGGTGTCGCGGTCATAGGTACATATTTGGATATATTACTAGCTGACCGGGCCAACGTTGTTCTGTCAAAAAAAAATTTAGGGATAGGGGGATGAAAAACAGATATCCGATTCTCCACCCTAGCCGATATGCACGCAAAGATTCACGAAAATCGGTCGAGCCGTTTCGGAGGAGTTCAACTTCAAAAAAGCGTGACACGAGAATTTTATATAATAGACTAGCTGCCCGGACAGACTTCGTTCTGTCAAAAGTTTTTTTTTTTTGAGATGTAAGCTATCCTATCTTTCAAGTTGGATCAAACTGCACACGGTGTGCAAATTTGATAAAAATCGGTTCAGTAGTTTAGGAGTCCATCGCGGACAAACAACGTGACACGTAATTTATATATATTAAGATTTATTTTTTCTTGATTTCTTCTCTTCTCTTTTAGCAAGCAAAGCATCGCAATTTAGTGTTACTGATGTCCGCCGCACAGTGTGAACTGTGATCCCGCAACGCTACGGTGACAACTTACCATCAGACTCGCCCTATTTAGTTATCTGGTTACGTAAAAAAATGGTTTTTTAATTACTTTTACATAATTATATTACATGGAATTAACAAAGGATCAATGGTCAATAACCCCTCGACCCCTCATTCGTAGAATTAACGCCTTTACGTAGGATTAAGTTTCCTAATAAGTCTTCCCTCCGTTTCAATTTCATGTCATATTCAGAATATTCAGCAGTCTAATTACTTTGAAGACCTATCAGACTTAAAATTATTTTGAAGTTGAGTTTTCGCTAAACATTAATTACTATAAGCGCTTCGTTACGATCGATGTAGTGATACGATATTGCGGCAAGTTAAAGAAGCCTCTTGGATTATGAGAGTAATTTATTCTAGTTTAGTAGACCATAGAAATTTTAATATTCCAGTAACCATTGCATGTTTAAGTCCTTTAAAAATCGTTGGCATTTCTAGCAGTGTCCGTGTTTGATTTGGCGATTTCTTTATGCTTCAACTACACCTGTTTTACTGGCAAATACAGGATTTTTGGGGGGGGGGGGGGGCGGCGCCCCTAACATTTGCGCCTAGCCTAGCGCCCCTTTTGTGTCGACGAACGTCAATGATTACAACGTGGTGCCCATCTACAAAAACTAATTAGTAACGGGTCAAGACGTAAAATTTCAGGATAATCCCGGATTTCCCGGACATCTGATAACTCTAACTGATAACGCACTTAAATTAATACATTAAAAGAGTGGCTCTACAAAAATAGAGTTGTGTATAAAAGTTTGCCATTAATTACCGCGTTATTTAGCACGCTAGGTTGTTGGACTAAATTATTAAGTAATTAAAACAATTATTTTTTATGACAATTTCTCTTTTTTCTTACTAATAAATAATTATTCTTCAATTATTCCCAGTACTCTCTTAAAAAGCCCATTTCAAGTACACTTTGATACTGATAAGATAATACTGTAGATATTGATTTAAATTGATTTCTAAGTACATTTAACATTTTCTATCGAAGTTTCCAGAGCTATATAAAATTGCTGTAGAGTATTGTAGAGCAGCTTCGAGCCCTATCTGGATCTAATTTCAGATAGGAATTAGGATCCTATGTCAGAAGCCAATAGCAATTTTCCTGGTAGATATCGCATTTCGCTGTGAAGGCACAAGTTTTCTGGGTAACATTATCTTTTTGTTCCCTTGAAAGGTTATGGCGCTATCATACTTATCATCGCGGCGTTGGGGCGGTTGGTACCAGGCACATTTGCTATCTCAACATGGTAACCTTACGTTTCAGTATAGGCTGCCTTCATATAGCTCGTGATTACTGCAGTGTTAGATTAATACTGGCAATTTAGATTTCGGAACAGATGCTTTGTCGAGTAGGGAGCGAATAAAAGTAAGTAGGTTTATCCTACAATGTTTAAATATTCATTAGGGTTATTTACATTATTTCTTTGAATCGTATAATCGCACTGCATTGTATGTGGCCGTTTACACACTGTCACTTTTTAACACTAAACTTGTTAACGTTGTGGAGTGGGCGTTGACCGTATTTGATAACAAAACAGACTTTGTAATTATACCCATCTCTACCTATGACATAGGTAGTTTTCTACAAAGTTAATTTAGATTTTAGAACATTAAAATAACGAATAAAATATAATACACAATAAAAATATCAATAACCTCGATCTGTAATGCGTCAAAACCGCCTCTGTATTTTCAGCCTAAGGCCGGTCATCTACATACTAATATTTTGCAGAAATACGCTTGTTCGTGTTTTGAACTCGTTTGTTAGGTAAGTACCATTTCACTAACTTCTGTTTTTCTCAACAATTTTGGCGATATTATAGTATACGGTTAAGGAAAACTTCTTGCCGATTACCCTAAACAGTGATATATCTTCTTACATAATTTATTACTCGTAGATAAAATTACCTTCCCTGTAACGTGACTAATTGGTACGCAGGTAAGCCCTCTAATTTGTGATTGGATGACTTTTCCAAACGTTGTATTTACTTATTTATGTACCTAGCTGTACACATAGTAATCTGTGGTAAGTACCCAAGTACAGTCACTTGCAGGGAAAAGTAACCGATCTGTTTATAAATATACGAACAGCAACGTTTCTGTCACCTGTTGCGTAGTAAACAGATGGGTTACTTTTATCTGCAGGTGTCACTATACGCCAGGAATACGTCGAGTTACCAATAACCCTGTATACATAAATAAATAAATAAATAATGTTACATAAACACGAAAAATAGTTACGACGTGAATTAATTTTTTTGAAGTGAAAACTTCTTTAGTACGGGGGTGACTTGAAATTTTATGAAACGAAACTGTCCAGTGGAGACTAGAAATGAGTGGAGAGTAGAAATGAGTGGAGACTAGAAATGAGTGGAGACTAGAAATGAGTGGAGACTAGGAATAAGTGGAGACGAGTTGAGATGAGTTGATTTTAAGTACATTCGTCTCATTATCTTGAAAACAAAATTTTTGAAGGTTTTACTTCTACCACGTGTGAAATGCAGACATTTAAATTTTTTTCATCGTTTACATGTTTGTCTAAATTACCATAGCACAAACTAAATCACCGTATAGAGATTAAAAATACTTTGTAAATAAAGTGTAAGGAAGAGTTTCCAAAACAAACCGCCTAACAATAGCACCATACGTAACGCGACTTGCTGGGTGCGTGGGAGTTCCGCATTGAGTGCCGACATGACGACACTACTGCTGGTGCTGATCAGTTCCTCGTTGACAGTCGGCTTTTTTGACCACAGGAGATGTTTATTATACCGAGGAACATGTAAGTTTTGATTTTATGTTTAATTTGGCTTCCCTACAGCTTGTTCATGGAGAAATGATCTAGATACGTACCGTTTGCTAATAAGTAGATTTACCAACATATTTACTTATTTAGATAAACGAACAGAAGAGCCACATGAAAATCCAGTACGGCCGACGTATCTTGACGCGTCTGCAGCCAGTAACACATTTCGGCCTTAGAATGATTTCGGCAATGCTCGGTAGGGGAAACGCCTCTAATACGGCTCTTAGAATATAATGTACCTAGTCTTGTTTGCTGAGAACTTGAAGCACTAGCTAGCTAGTGTACCTAGGGCCCTAGGCCATGTACATAGATAATGCGACATAAAAATTAGGTGCTACCATAGAAGACATAATAGTTCTTATCTACTACAATGTGCTACTACAATATTTTCTGATACTGAGATATTGTCAGATCCAACTGTGAAGTCAGATCATGTAACATAGGGTTGCCAACCTCAAATTTAAAAAACCAGGATTTGAAGTTGTAGAAACCAGGACAACTCAGTTTGAAAACAGGACGCAGTAAAAAAGTTGCAGGTAAAACTATAGATCTAAGGTACCTGCGTTCGGGGCGGCGGGGCGGGTAGGGGAGCCCCCCACTACAATCATACCTAATACATAGGAAAAACCTTGGGTATTTCTTTAGTATCAGTGGAAGGGGGTGGAGTTGGGGGGAAGGGAGGAGTTGGGGTAAAGACCCCCCCCCCCCCCCTTAAAGGTAATACGTGAGGAAACACATAGTTTTTGAGTTTTTTATTTTTATTTTGAGGATAAATCGGTGAAAACTCCTTAATATTTATCATAAACTAATCTAAATTACTGTCAGGTTGTGGAGGAAGAAGCAAAATTTCGACCTCCGTATTGGGAGACACTACACCACTTCTACTATTATTTTGTAAAAATAATCTAAATTTTACTAACATAAAATAACCGACTTCAAATTCTCAAAAACTACTTGTCAGATCTCGTTCAAATTTATGTGGGACCACATGACAAGCACCAGCTTTCTATTAAAAAAAGAATCATCGAAATCGGTTGACGTGATATTGAGTTATTCGTCAATTTGTCGCGCACATCTTAACACAAATTTACGACTTATGTAGTTTTCTCATGGATGCTATTGTCAGATCTCAATAAAATTTATGTGGGACCACATGACAGCCATCAGCTTTCGATTAAAAAAAGAATCATCAAAATCGGTTCGCCCAGTCCAAAGTTCTGAGGTAACAAACATAAAAAAAAAACAGTCGAATTGAGAACCTCCTCCTTTTTTTGAAGTCGGTTAATAATGACTAAATAATTATGCACTTTTTGGGAGAATTTAGGGGTTTTTGATACACAAACAGGCTTCCAAACGTCTCCAGCGCTGCAGGAAGTGCATCCCCTCCGCCCTTGCGTAACAAACTGCAGGCACCATGTGAGCCGAAGCGGCTGAGGCTAGTCGCCGGCTGAATTGTCAATGGTCTGGTCACATAGCTCGAAGGACCGATAACCGTTGGGGAAGAAAGGTCCTCGAATGGCATCCACGTCTCGGAAAACGAAGTATAGGACGCCTCCCGACCAGATGGACTGAAGGCCTGAAGAACAGTGGGCATCCGCTGGACTCAGAAGGCTCAGAATCGGTCATAGTGGCGTAAGTTAGAGGGGGCCTATGTCCAGCAGATGACCTCTAATGGATGGTGGATGGATGGATTGATGCATAATAAAATAAATTATTTGATTAAAGTTTCATCAGATATGTTCATTTTAGCATATTTTTGAATATCTACGGATTACAACTAAATCTTTCTGAATCAAATGCTGCTTTTGAACACGACAAAAAGATTGATTTCATACAATTATTACAATTTCTTAGTCAGCTAATCTATAAAGGTAATAATAATAATGGTGGCGCGAGGGGTACACAAGGGATAGAGAGAATTGAATAATTGGGTTCGTGGGTGCGTTCAGAAATAAATAAAAACACTTGAAATATATATTTTGTTTAATAACAATGAATACCGGAGTTACGATATTGAAACTCTCAGTTCTGGAACTGAAAAATTGTCTGAGATTCCGGAATTGCGAAATCTTGGAATTCCGGTATCCAAGCCCTACTTGCGAGCCGTGAATTTTAAAATTTAAAAACCCAGGACGCTGCTTAAAAACTATCCAGGACGTCCCAGGACACTACAAAAACCAGGACATGTCCTGGGAAAACAGGACGGATGGCAACCCTAATGTAACATGACAATATGTAGGTACTGACAAAAGAGAATACAAAAGGAAGGTAAACTATTCTAAAAGACGTAGGTATTATGGTGGTATTATGTATTATCCAACCGTTTGTTTCGTACTTTTGCACCGTCGTAGTGTACTACGTAATCACAGTGATTTGCACGAAGGCAAAATGCTAAAACATGCAGAGGATAATCATTTGAAGCTTCAATAAAGTAATCGAAAATATTCCCAAATAGGTAGCTATTTGCTGAGTTTCAAGCAGACTAAATTTACAAGTAGGTACCTACCTACCTACCAAGTAAATTTATGATGAATCATCACAAATCATCATTACTCGTAAAAAAATCATACAAAGTACCTATATACCTAACAAGGGCTAAAAAGGTCACTAAACAAGCACTACGATCTCAAACGCCTTCTCTGAAGAAATCAACTATAATGGATGACCGAAGTGTCGATGTGCTTCTATCACACTATAAAAGTTCCAAATTAATTAAACCTATTAAAAATTAAGAAAACCACATCAGGATATTAATTGGGATAGCAAAGAAAACTGTTATGGAACAATCAAAATCAATTCATTGCCGTACCACACAAACTATGTTCTACGAAATACAGGTGTAAGAAATTAATTGATTAAACTTATTTCCTCATAGTATAACAAACAACGTTGCAGGCGTGCTCCACTGCCCCCACGGCATGCACCCCTACCACACCCGCTGCGACCGAGATACCCTGTCGCAGCGAACTTGCGATGATCCTGAACCCTACGCTTTAGGTAACAATCTGGCTTTATGGGAATCTGTCCATTTACGTATAATCGAATGCTTCCGTTATGTCGTTCATAGCTACAAATCTTTTTACAAATTGCTACAAATATTTTACAGACACCTATAATTAAAAGATTAACTTTCTCGGACAGTAGGAGAAAAATAAGTAGGGGAAACCAGTAGAATTGAGAATTAGGAGAATCAAGAAAGAAGTCTAGTAGCGGACCTTTAGAAATGATGGATTGATGTATCTGTGAGCTTCAGGAAATACTAAATAGAGAGTACCTACCTATATGTTATTTCTGAGCTTTTTTATTTCACTATTTTCATAAATATTTGCAGGCTATACCTGTGGATGGTCGAGATGTGATTGCAATGGCGACAAGTTATTGGACGAGACGACGGGCCACTGTGTAGACAACCTAGATTGCCCAGACACCAGACATGTCCATAACAGACCTCTGGGCAAGAAACGTAAAATGCGTCCAAGGAGAAAAAAGATACGACCTACCGAAGATGATTTGCCTGAATTGCAGTAGCCACAGTAGTTTTCGTCTGACCAGTTTGGTATATACGGCTGTTTTGAATACTCTATTTATCCATAATCCTCAAGTTGATCGCCTAGCAACCGTCTAAAAGTTGGTCAATGTACCGAAAGCCACGAAAGCAGACCTAATAAACTACGTCATAATTATTGTCGCGTGCGCCATTTTAAATTGCACCGTAACGACAATTGATAAACGTGACAAGTGGTATTTATTACCATCTACCGCCGCCGCCGGGGGCAGTAGGTTGTATGATGTAAGTTACATCATGTAACTATGAAATCAAGCAACTAAGTTTTAGACCTGTCAAGCTCTTGAGCTCGGGTATAGCAGTAGATACAGATATTCTGCGTAACTTGGGAAAGAAAGTATTACAAATTGAAGCCGACATTTTCTATCTTCTTAATATATATATAAATTACGTGTCACGTTGTTTGTCCGCGATGGACTCCTAAACTACTGAACCGATTTTAATCAAATTTGCACACCGTGTGCAGTTTGATCCAACTTGAAAGATAGGATAGTTTACATCTCAAAATAAAAAACTTTTGACAGAACGAAGTCTGTCCGGGCTGCTAGTAATTATTTATTTATCTATAGTCTCCGGTAAAGTTAAAAACAACTTACACTAAAAGATTGTGATTTATTACGGTTTTTATGCAACTATGCTTCAGCCTTCATGATTACGTATAAGTAGATAGAATATTGAGAACGAACCTGTGTTGTCTATTTTGCTGTTCAGCTGCTGTTGTCGCACTAGCGTCAAGCCAATTTAAGATCTAAAGTAGATATAATAAATTATATGTATAGTTTATGCTATAATCAGGATTTTTGAAGTTTGTGAAGTCTTAATAAAATTTAACTATTTTGTGTATTTTTAATTTTACTCATATCTACTTATATTATAAGTTAACACTTCTAGCAACGCAATCCCTGTATAATTTCTATTGAATAAAATTTGTGTCAAGGGAACGGCATCCCATCCCCTGTCCCTTTCATAAACAAAACATTAATTACTTTCGGACAAAACGCCTTGCTCCTTCACTCGCTCAAGTGCAAAAATAACCACCGTTTTAATGGGAAAAACTATTAATTTACATAAGTACCCAACGATGTAAATCGATCGTTTGTGTCTTTGATCAACATTCTGTTAAAGTTAAAATTTTAACAAGTCGTTTAAAAAAATCTTTTGGATGCAATTCTATGAATCAAATTCGAAACTTGTTACCGAGCTAACTGAACTGAAACATAATGAGGATCCGTAACGTTTTTAGTTGAGAATGCAGATTTATAGAGCTAAGAAATCCTTAACAGACAGTGTAAAAATTTTTGTTCTACGACAAAAATTGACGAAGTTATGACCAAATTACTAGCGAAGTTCACTGCGGGCCGCCGCGGTAGGCTGTGACGTCACGATATCGGTCGCCGCCAGTTAGCCGCTGGCAGCGATACGGCGCGTAATGTTTTGTTTGGATAATTTGTGACTTTGAAACAAATTAAGTGTCCGATTTGTGCCTAATTCACCTTTTAACTATATTATTATATCAATATTGTATATTGCTTAAACGTTCAAACACTTCTATGAAAACGCCAAAAAAACTATTTTTTAACGTGCCGAAAAAGCCAAAACTTCGTAAAAAATGGTATTCCGTTGTAAAAAGAGATAATATAATATTTATCTTCGATAGTAACTGAGCTGGGAACATTGGCTGGGAACCATATCTTTAACTTATATAAATTTCGTAGTTGTATCTAGTATATGTATAGCCAGCTGTGGTTAGGCTCAGTAACATTTTTTTTCAGTGGAAGATGGCTCCTCGCTGCGTCTATGGAGCCACATCAAAAATGCTACGCTATGTTTGCAGCCTCCTTTTTGAGCAGCACAGTAATGGAAATCCACCTTCTCAACCGTCCAGCAGCAATACAATACATAAATAAATAAAATACGCTTTACTTTTTAGGGTTCCGAAGTAAAATCGGAACCCTTGTAGTTTCGTCATGTCCGTCCGTCCGTCCGTCTGTAATTTGGCATGGACATACACATTTATTAAAACTCCAGAATCGTGGAATAAAATACTGAAAAACTTTTTTTTCAGGGTACCTCCCCTACACAGGTGTGAGGGTGAATTTTTTATTCGTCGCGTACCCTGTAGTGTGGGATATCGTTGAAAAGGTCTTCGAAAAATATTATGGATCTTCTAGGACCATGTTTGGATTTCGGGGTGCGTTTGCGAAATATTTGCCTTTATAGTGCTAATTTTGGTCGAGCCCCTACTACTACTCAACGGATGATTTGTAACGATGAGTGAGAGGGAAATAAAAGCGGCCAAGTGCGAGTCGGACTCGCCTATGAAGGGTTCCGTAGCAGCAAGTAACATAATGATAGGTAATTTGCGGTTTACGATTTATGACGTATTAAAAAAACTACTTACTAGATCTCGTTCAAACCTATTTTCGGTGGAAGTTTGCATGGTAATCACAGTACACAGTAAGCAGTACCTACATCATATATTTTTTTTAGTTTTATCATTCTCTTATTTCAGAAGTTACGGGGGGGGGGGGGGAGGGGGACGACGACACATTTTACCACTTTGGAACTGTCTTTCGCGCAAACTATTCAGTTTAGAAAAAAATGATGTTAGAAACCTCAATATCATTTTTGAAGACCGATCCATAGATACACCCCCCACATATGGGTTTGATGAAAAAAAAATTTTGAGTTTCAGTTTTAATTTAAGTATGGGGAGCCCCCAAAATTTATTGTTTTTTTTTTCTATTTTGTGTGAAAATCTTAATGCGGTTCACAGACTACTTACCAAGTTTCAACAATATAGTTCTTATAGTTTCGGAAAAAAGTGGCTGTGACATACAGACGGACGGACAGACAGACAGACATGACGAATCCATAAGGGTTCTGTTTTGTGCCATTTGGCTACGGAACCCTAAAAAAAACAGCTATTGACAACCAATATTAAGGTTTCTGTCATAGATCAGCAAGTGTAGGGAACTATGCACTATAAAGAACAAGTAGGTAAAAACTTAAAAAGTCATCCGCGAAATGATCTACATACCTATACCGAAAACAACATTCGTTTATCAATCTTAATATATATAAATTACGTGTCACGTTGTTTGTCCGCGATGGACTCCTAAACTACTCAACCGATTTTAATCAAATTTGCACACCGTGTGCAGTTTGATCCAACTTGAAAGATAGGATAGCTTACATCTCAAAATAAAAAAAAACTTTTGACGGAACGAAGTCTGTCCGGGCAGCTAGTAAACTTTATAGACTTCATTCATAAGCTCTGATTACATCCCTGTACGTATACTTTACATTCATTCTTTCTTACCCCTACCTACTACTAACATCTTAGAAGTTAGACCTAAAGATTCCTAATAAATACCTACCAACAGTCAGCCTCAGAAACAGCTTAACATTATAGTACTTTGTAATAGTAACTGTTCCGACGGTTTCCGAACAACATTGTGACAAATTCAAGAAATATGTGACAAGGTACTAAAATGTTAAGCTACTTCTGATGATGACCGTACACGTAGATAAATAAACAGCACCTTTACCTTTGTGCTTTCCATTTCCAACCACAGATTTAGCGCTGGTGAACTTAGAATGATTACCTAGGTAATCAAAAACCATGAAAGAATCCACTTTTGGAAGTTTATCTGATTGAGCTTGTACAAAATCAGCTTTTACTTTATTAGTACTTAGGTATATTATGTACGTTTTATACTTAACTAGCTGACCCGGCGAACTTCGTATCGCCGAAGAATGTAACAAATTAGAGATCATTAAAATCGGTACAGCCGTTCTTAGCCGTTATAGTTTCCGTGTCCTCCCTCTCCCGCTCCTGCTCCCGCTACCTCTCCCTCTCCCCTCCCCTCCCCCTCCCCTCCCCCTCCCCCTCTCCCTCTCCCTTGCTCCATCTCCCTCTCCCGCTCCCGCTCCCACTCCACTCAACTCCCCGTGTTACATAATCGGGATCCGCGGAACATGCGCGAGCTGTCCGGATGATTGTTGCTACTCGTACAATCACGTTGTCACTTAGTTCCTTTACTACGTAATATCTTCTGAATGGAATGTCCGATTTGAGTAATTCAAAAAGTTATCTATAGGTATTGAAACAGTTTTTAATATGAAATGATTTATTTGGATAAGGATTAATACGAAGGTATGGTTTTCATGATCTGATTTTGGTCATCTTTTTTATTAACTTTTAAAATGTAAAAAGTGGTTATAGTGACATAACGACAATAGTTGGACATATACTATCGCGAGGTTTTTTGTAGATATTGATATTTTCTATAATATTGTAGAACATTTTTTTGTTCTATAATCAATAGTTTCCGCAGCGTATGCGATGAAAGAAATTTTTAAGCAAATTTTTTCACACTTTGGTTCACGTTACTGATGTTTTAGCAAGGATCCCTAATTTTTTCTAATAATGAATGTAGCCTATGTTACTCATGAATGATGTAGCATTCTAATGGTGAAAGAATTTTGAAAATCGGTTCAGTAGTTTTTGAGTTTATTCGTTGCAAACATACAAAAATACAAAGCTTTCCTCTTTATAATATTATTATATTATAATTATTATTTAATGAGGAGATTTCTCCGTCTCGGGTTATACCCGGCTTAAATGAACATCCCGTCCCGTAACCCACAGGAAAAGAGATGCCCATTGCCCCCACTAAATTAACGTCTGTATTTGTGTTGTATGTAATTAATTGGTTTCTGCGCGATCTGTACCTAAACTGTTGACAAAAACTGTATCTCCTAATACTTTACTTAAAATAATTGATGAGTGAATGGCTGCTTGTTTCTGTAAAATGGTTATATCTATGGATGCGTCGAGTTTGTCTATTGTCGCGCATAAAAAAAGGAAAAAAAAAAATTGATTGTTAGCTTGCGGATTTCGAATTAAAGGTGTAGGATTGGAGGTTAGAGTGTATGTGAGGTGACTTTAAAATGTAAAGAATCAAATTCTACGCGAACAAGTTATTTGTGTGAATTAAGATAAATGGTCTACTCCTTCGGCTCTCGTAGATACACTGAACTATTGGATCAAGGACCTCTTGCAAGCTTATCCTGTGGGAAGTCTATTTGAAATAAAAGATGATAATTTGAACCAGATCTTATATTGATAACTTCGCGAGTTACATGGCGGTTCGATCCGCAAAGGCAATATTTAGACTAGGCTAAATTACGTTAGATTAAAGTTCAGATTATACTGTCCGCGATGGAGATAGGGCAACGGTTCCCGTGAGATACGATACGCACACTGACTCTACACTTTCTGGCCAGACAATATATTATTGAGATTGACTTACATGGTACCATGAACGCATCACTCCGCACGCGCAACGCAGACGAACGAAGAACGGCTGTCCATCCGGCGTGACGTCGCTGGGTGGCGAACCTCGAGATTGAAGCGCGAAGACAGTGGTCGCAGCTGCATCCAGGGTCGCAAGCGCGGGCAGACGGATGGGAAAACGTGCGACGCGTGACGTGGCGTGGTCATGCAAGATGCCAGCAGTAGCAGTAGAACACGGTGAATCCTTGGGATCGTCTACTGGTTGGGGTGACCAGCAGACACTAGAAGACTAGCCCTTCGGACGTCCCGTCCAAAGCAAAGCCGTCGTGGCGTGACGTGGCGTGGCGTGGTGCGGACCCCGGGGGAGAGCTCCTCGTCGAGTATGTCATCGGCGCCTGGAGACGACGAAATCCATCCTGGCTGATGATCTCGCGATCGCGAAGCGGGAGGAGTCCCGGTCCATCACGTAGAAATAAAGTTATGTGAAACGCGGTCGTGAAGTTCTAAAATGGCGGCGGTCCCATGGCGCGCCGTACGATGAAATACGGAATAAGTAATCTAAGTTACATCAAAGGAAAACGGGTGGCGACCCAGCCTGATTAGAGACGATTAAACGTTGCGAGAAGCGTACTCGCTGCTAAATAAAAACTCAGGCGAACTTGTACATTTTCAAAGGAATATGGCGGCAGCCATGCGGGACCTTGCCGTCTAAAATGAGCCGGTCAGTCGTGCAGGACGACACGCGTATCCTGCGCGAGCGCTTGAGCCGAACTGATTCAACAATTCGTTCGATGCCTTCCGTCGATATCGGAAACCGTACATCGTTCAGTAATGACAGACTACTAAATCATTCAACAGCCACAGACTTCAGTCAATATAATGATTTACGATAATTGAGATTATTAAATCGTTTATGCTAGAAATGTTACTAATATTTTTCTATGCGACAATATATGAATATGTCTTAGAACGGATGTTTAATTGCGGAGAAATAAATAAAAATGTATTACCATAGACAAACGTCTGGGCGAATATGATGATATCCAAAACGCAATAAACATCGATCTAGTCTATGCTTTTGAATGAAACTTATGTTGTCAAAATATTATTAATTGGATTATCACGAATCTCTAATCTAATGTAATATTCAGAAAGAAGATTTTATGACGATTCCGAAGATACCTATAATGTCTACATTCTGTCCGGTGGTTATCGAACAGTTCCTATATGAATGTCATTGACATTGCTGAATGTTCAAAATGTAATAATTAAACCAATATAGCGTTAAATTATGAGCTGAAGGCTATTCTAGATTGTACTAAGCTATGCAAATACTAAAATAAACAAGAATGATGGAAATCCATGCATTTCATTGTATTTAAACCAATGTAGTAGGTATTTACAAAATACACTGCTACAATACCCCTCTTCGAACAAAAGAGACTAACTATCAGTTAGGCGACACAGCCGGGGTTACCGAGAAAAAAAACTTTTAAACCTAAGTTAAAGTTTTTTACTATTGTTATGAAGTAACCTTAATAATACTAAAGTTCAGAAATACTGAAACCTAAGCTATGTCTTAAACTAGCAATAATATCTAATTAGATAGTTTAGATTACTGGAGGATCCTCATTTAAAACTACTAAGATATAATAGCTAAGGTATGCTATCCTATAAGTAACCATAATGCTATACCTACCTAGTATGTATTGAGCATATCTAAAGTGATAAATCTAGTATTTAATACTATTTATTTTTATTGACATAGAAAATATGGTAAGTGATACCCACTAACTTAAGCAAGCTTAAATATACTAAGTTTATTTAAAATTACTATGTAAGTATAATGATACATTTACATAATATATAGATATACCTCTAAAGTGTACCACAGTGCTGATCAGGCGACTGGGAAAAGATAACATCAGCTCATCATGGAATGATGGCTGGTTATTGTCAAAGTCCAGGAAATTATGAGTCGTCACTCATGCAAAAGATTGTAAGTATGGGATAAAATTAAGATTAAGGTAATCTTAACTTCTTCAAAGAAAAAAATTTGTTCTCCATTATTGTGGGAACAATGAGAAAGATCAAAATTGCTCAAAAGTGTGTGCTCAAGGTAAAAAAGATGTGTATACACACACCACTTTTCATTTTCATGAATAGTGCAAAAAAATGTACATTTAAGTACCAAAGGTGAAATAAGTGAAAACTTAATTTCAATTGTTTAAAGAAAAGTACTGAACCGATTTTGATCAAACAAACAGTACTGAGTTCCTTGAACTGCACAGGTACAAAACCTTTTAAGTTTTGTCTAAAAAAGTGAGAATTAAAAAAAATCTCAAAATATGACATAAACTTGAAATTTTGTCACAAAAAAAAAGGAAAATACTTGCACATGTTATACGCCTTGTGGCACTTTAATAATGTCCTTTACATGATACTTCCCGATATTTTTTGTGTCGATTTCCTCTAATTGGTAAACAACATCAGATAGTTTGTCAACAATTTTACACTTAACAAACCTCGGTGCTAGTTTAGCTGAGAAAAACTTTGCTGCGTTTGACTGTACAAAGTTACGCCTCCACACTATATCACCCACACGCAGCCTGAGCTCTCGGCGACGCTGGTTATATCTGTGAGCGTTCTGTTTGTACGCCTTGGTCAATGCACAGCTAACACGTTGAAAGATATCTGACAGGTCATTTAAGGACTGGGCTGTTATGTTCCTAGGTGTGGGTTCGATTTCATCGTCCGAATGTGGAGCACTGCCTCTTAAGATGTGCATTGCACCGTCGGCGATGAGTTCGCGCCCTCGAGCCACAAAGTATGGTGTATAACCAGTAGCAAGATTAATTGTAGTGTTTAAGTATAGTTGTATTTGAGGGAGAAATGTCGACCACTTCCTGTGATCCTCTTCAACTAAAATAGCTAAGCAGGTTTGGATTGTTTGGTTGTGTCGCTCAACAGTATTAGACTGGGGTGCATAATATGCATTATAAAAAATTTTAGGAATTGAGTGTTGTAAACAAAAGTTTTTGAAATCCTTACTTTGAAAAATTGTAGCATTATCACAGATAATAACACACGGAGTACCTTCTTTAAATAAAATTTCCGACTCAAGAAAAGAAGTGACAGTTTTAGTAGTAGCTGTCCTAAGAGGATGTAGCCAGCAATATTTTGAAAAAACGTCAACTACTGAAAGAATGTAATTATGACCAGAATATGACTTAGCCAGAGGGCCTATAATATCTATAGATAGTGTATGCATGGGACGGTCGACCTTTTTTTGATTTGTCATGTGACCGTGTGGTATATTGTTTGTGTGTTTGTAAGCTTTACATTTCTCGCAATTAGATACATAGTTTTTAATATCTGCATACATGTTTTTCCAAAAATAGTTTTCTTTTATTTTGGCTACTGTTTTAAATATACCAGGATGTACTGCGTTTAATTCATGGTTCTGCTTTATACATTCCTGTACTAATTCATGAGGTAGAACGATTTTCCAAGCGTTTTCCTCGTGCAATTTAGACGTCGGTTTACTATATCTAAATAAAATATTATCTTTAATTTGATAGTTTTTATGAAACATAGGATTCATTTGCACATTTTTAAATAATGTGTTATACCATTCATCCTTAGAAGAATTACCTCCAGTGAATGTGATTGCACTAATTTCCATTCTAGACAAAATATCTGGGACTACGTGTGATGTACCCTTTCTATGTCGGATTTCAAAATCAAAACATGCTAGTTGCATGGACCAACGAGCTAAACGTCCGGAAGGATTGTTTAGTGTTTTTAACCACTTAAGACTCATATGGTCGGTTACTAAAATAAAGTGAGAACACTCTATATAAGGCCTAAAATGTAAGACAGAGTCGACCACTGCTAATAGTTCACGCTCAGTGGTGCTATAATTTCTCTCTGTTTTTGACAGCAGACGTGAATGAAAAGCTATAGGATGTTCTATACCATCTATTTCTTGAACAAGAACACTACCAATTCCCACCGACGAAGCATCGGTGTGAATTTGAAAAGGTATGGAGAAATCGGGACAGACAAGTACTGGTGCTTGAGTGAGAGCTTCTTTGAGTGCCAAAAATGACTTTTCAGCTTCATCGCCCCAAGCAATTGCGTCTTTTCCCTTTTTCTTACCAATTAAAGCTGTCATTGGTGCTATTATTGTAGAAAAGTTATTAACGAACCTGCGATAATAAGAACATAAACCAATGAAAGCACGCAATTGTCTTGCTGTAGTTGGCCTAGGAAATTGTCTAATACAGTCTAATTTCTTTGGATCTGTTTGCAGACCCTGTGAGCTTACAACATAACCTAAGTAACGCAATTCATCTTTGCAAAAATTACATTTATCAAAATTAATAGTCAAACCTGCATTACTTAATTTTTCAAAAACCGCATGTAAAATATCTAAATGCTCCCTAAAGGTGCTGGTTGCAATTAAAAGATCATCACAGTATCCGAAAATTTTTTCGCCATACTTGTGTTCAAATAAAGAGTCTATTAAGCGTTGCATGTCGCAACCGGCGTTGCACAAACCAAAAGGCATTCTTTTAAATTCAAAAAGTCCGCGATTAGGCACAACAAAAGCAGTCTTTTGGCAAGAAGTACCAGATCCATCTGTATTATCCGAGTCGCAAAGTGAAATTTGCCAGTAAGCTGCTGACAAGTCAATTGAAGTTAAATAGCGCGCGCCTCTGAGGTTATCTAAAATTGAGGATATATAAGGTAATGGATAAGAGTCCTTTATAGTGACGTCATTCAACTTTCTGGCATCTAGACAAAATCTAAGTGAACCGTCTTTTTTTGAAGTCATAACGACAGGACTTGACCATGGTGACTTCGATGGTGCGATGACACCTAATTGTAACATTTTATCGACTTCCGCATTTAATGCTTGTAATTTTGCTGGAGATAAAGGATAGTATTTTTGTTTAATTGGTGGTCCTGTTGTTATAATTTTATGTTCAATTATATCGGTTTTACCTAAACCGTTGGTTTCAGAGTCAATGGTTCTAAATTTATTAATCAATTTGTCTAACTCAATTGATTCCAATGGAGAAAGTTCACTCTTGGAAATTATACCACAAAATTTATTTAAAAGTTGATAGTGAATATTGTGAATATTCTCTGTAGATGCCACATTGTTGCAGTTGAATGAATTAAAAATTCCAGATTGATAAACAAAATCCATTCCTAAAATAAAGTTATCCGATATTTCCGGTATAACCATAAATGTTATGTTAAAAATTTCACCATTATAATTAATAGGTACTAACATAATTCCTATTGTTTTAACTTCAGAGCCGTTAGCGCATCTAGCAATTAAGTCAGTTGACTGTAACTCGAATCCTAATTCGTAAAGTTTGTTATGGTAGCTGTTACCTATAACTGAAAGATTGGCACCGGTATCCAAAAGTCCTTTATAAGTAAAGTTATTTATTGAAAATTCAAGAAAAATTCTGTTGTCAAGATTTGTAGATGAAATGCCTGGTGTAACTGTACCTAAACATTGTTGTGAATTAAAACTAGATATTCCTAGAGTAGTTACGTTTTTTGAATTTGAAGGTTGCTGCTTAGTCGGGTGGGTAGCTAAGGGTGGGTTACACTTAGGACAAACGGACGTAAGTGTACCTTTTGCCTCACACTTGAAACAAACAATATCACGAATTGTTTTACAGTGTTTATATGAATGACCCGCTTTTTTGCATTTAAGGCATATAATAGAAGAATTAAATTTCTTTTGAGGTTGTGTGTTGACAACGTTAATTTGTTTTTGACTTTTAGAAGGCCTGTTATTGGAACTGGAAGATGGTGAGACAGCATATGCCTCGTAACGTTTGCCTAAAGAAATTAATCTGTCGATGGTGTCTATATCATTGACAGCCAAAAGTTGTGCGTAGACGGGTAGCAAGTTATGTTTAATGATTTCAATAAGGGTGCTTTCCGTTAGGGGAGAAGTTAGCCTTGAATTCATTGTTTGCATGTCTAAAATGTACATATGTAAAGGTTGATTCGAGCTTTGTTTATGATCCCTAATTTGTTTTTCTAATACGTAGTCACTGTCAAAGGCTGTAAAGAATGATTTAAATTTAATATGTAAGTCATCTAAAGTAACTACTGAATCTCTGATTTGCCTATAATAATCGAGGGCTTTGCCTCCTAAAAGGTCAGAAAAACATTTGACGACTTTTGATTCAGGAATATCCTTACATCTCATACAATCGTTAATCCGCAAGAAAAAATCCACTAAACTTGAATCGCCTGTAAACTTCAAATTCCACGATTTTAAGTTATCATCCCTTATCACATAAGTAATCCTATTATCTGGTTGACCTTGGACAGGTTGATCAAAATTTGAACCATGAAACAAAGAGGCTGATGTTTGTGGCTGTGAGAATGGTTTATCCCGATGCGTCACATTACTAAAAGATTCCTTTAAATCTGGATCATCAGTTAAGTTATCAGTCGAATCATGAAAAGCTTCAAGTGGGGTCGCCATTATAACAAAATAGTTGTGAAAACAACTTTAAGTGTTGGTAAATAAACAGTGTTTGCACAAAGAGAAAAGGCTGGTATATTCAAGACCTCGCTAACTATATAGTCAAAGGCTGTGATATCCAGAAAAAAAACAATTGCAAGTACAATAACAAAATTTTATAATTATTGTTTGCGACTGCTAAAAAATATACAAACTTGTAAGTTTGTCAAGAAAATAATGTTCCGTTAAAGAGACATTCCAAAGAATGCTACCAAAATTCACTGTTTAGTTACCAAACGATACTAGAGAAAAATTTCTCTTGTACAAAAATATGACAACTCAAAAAATTACCAAAAGTTGATGTAACAAGTAACTTCACAAAAAAAATATCCCAAACAGAATCCACAGGATAAGGATAATTAAATAAGTTCGGGCGCCATTGTCGCGCATAAAAAAAGGAAAAAAAAAAATTGATTGTTAGCTTGCGGATTTCGAATTAAAGGTGTAGGATTGGAGGTTAGAGTGTATGTGAGGTGACTTTAAAATGTAAAGAATCAAATTCTACGCGAACAAGTTATTTGTGTGAATTAAGATAAATGGTCTACTCCTTCGGCTCTCGTAGATACACTGAACTATTGGATCAAGGACCTCTTGCAAGCTTATCCTGTGGGAAGTCTATTTGAAATAAAAGATGATAATTTGAACCAGATCTTATATTGATAACTTCGCGAGTTACATGGCGGTTCGATCCGCAAAGGCAATATTTAGACTAGGCTAAATTACGTTAGATTAAAGTTCAGATTATACTGTCCGCGATGGAGATAGGGCAACGGTTCCCGTGAGATACGATACGCACACTGACTCTACACTTTCTGGCCAGACAATATATTATTGAGATTGACTTACATGGTACCATGAACGCATCACTCCGCACGCGCAACGCAGACGAACGAAGAACGGCTGTCCATCCGGCGTGACGTCGCTGGGTGGCGAACCTCGAGATTGAAGCGCGAAGACAGTGGTCGCAGCTGCATCCAGGGTCGCAAGCGCGGGCAGACGGATGGGAAAACGTGCGACGCGTGACGTGGCGTGGTCATGCAAGATGCCAGCAGTAGCAGTAGAACACGGTGAATCCTTGGGATCGTCTACTGGTTGGGGTGACCAGCAGACACTAGAAGACTAGCCCTTCGGACGTCCCGTCCAAAGCAAAGCCGTCGTGGCGTGACGTGGCGTGGCGTGGTGCGGACCCCGGGGGAGAGCTCCTCGTCGAGTATGTCATCGGCGCCTGGAGACGACGAAATCCATCCTGGCTGATGATCTCGCGATCGCGAAGCGGGAGGAGTCCCGGTCCATCACGTAGAAATAAAGTTATGTGAAACGCGGTCGTGAAGTTCTAAAATGGCGGCGGTCCCATGGCGCGCCGTACGATGAAATACGGAATAAGTAATCTAAGTTACATCAAAGGAAAACGGGTGGCGACCCAGCCTGATTAGAGACGATTAAACGTTGCGAGAAGCGTACTCGCTGCTAAATAAAAACTCAGGCGAACTTGTACATTTTCAAAGGAATATGGCGGCAGCCATGCGGGACCTTGCCGTCTAAAATGAGCCGGTCAGTCGTGCAGGACGACACGCGTATCCTGCGCGAGCGCTTGAGCCGAACTGATTCAACAATTCGTTCGATGCCTTCCGTCGATATCGGAAACCGTACATCGTTCAGTAATGACAGACTACTAAATCATTCAACAGCCACAGACTTCAGTCAATATAATGATTTACGATAATTGAGATTATTAAATCGTTTATGCTAGAAATGTTACTAATATTTTTCTATGCGACAATATATGAATATGTCTTAGAACGGATGTTTAATTGCGGAGAAATAAATAAAAATGTATTACCATAGACAAACGTCTGGGCGAATATGATGATATCCAAAACGCAATAAACATCGATCTAGTCTATGCTTTTGAATGAAACTTATGTTGTCAAAATATTATTAATTGGATTATCACGAATCTCTAATCTAATGTAATATTCAGAAAGAAGATTTTATGACGATTCCGAAGATACCTATAATGTCTACATTCTGTCCGGTGGTTATCGAACAGTTCCTATATGAATGTCATTGACATTGCTGAATGTTCAAAATGTAATAATTAAACCAATATAGCGTTAAATTATGAGCTGAAGGCTATTCTAGATTGTACTAAGCTATGCAAATACTAAAATAAACAAGAATGATGGAAATCCATGCATTTCATTGTATTTAAACCAATGTAGTAGGTATTTACAAAATACACTGCTACACTATGTATCTATTTATGCTCTTGGCTACTATTCCTGTTGCGCCTATTACGATTGGAATGACATGTGTTCGGGTGTTCCATAGTCTCCTGAGCTCAGTCTTCAATAGGTGGTATTTGCTGAGTTTTTCTATTTCCTTTGCTCCGATGTTGTAATCTGATGGTACTGTGATGTCAATCAAGTAGGTGTTATTGGTGGTTTTGTCTACGTATATTAAGTCAGGTCTATTGTGTGAAACTGTGACGTCGGTTTGTATTGGAATTTCCCACATTATTTTAGCTACACTATTTTCTACTACTTTGGGTTGTGTCAGAGTCTCCTTCCACCAGAGATTATTCGCGTCCATATTGTGCTTCCGGATTAGGCACCAGTAGACGTACTGGACGAGATTATTATGCCGTTTGACATAATAAGTTCCCGCCAGTTTTTCGCATCCCGATATTATATGTTGGGCAGTTTCATCTTTGACAGCACAAAGACGGCACTTACCATCCACCGGATCTTTAAGGATATCGCGTTGGTGTTGTCGCGTCATAACCGCCTGATCCTGTATAGCGAAAATGGACGATTCTATGGATGGAGATACCTGCTGTTTTTTGATCCACTTGAATGACTGATCTATATCTACGTTAGCCTGATCTAAAACTGACTTCGCAAACTGTCCATGTAGTTGTTTATTGCGCCACATTTTGTTCTGTTTTTTAACTATTGCTTCTTTTATTTCTTTATCTGTATGTCTTTTATCTATGGCTAGGTTTAGTTCTGTTTCTATTTCTTCCGCTTCTTTATTTATGGAATATTTATCCTTATTTATATCGTGTTGTACTATTGTCTTAATTAAATGATCCTGTTCTATTCTAAGATACTGTTTATATTTTATAATTTGTGTTTTGTACATATTTTCTATGTTTAACAATCCCCTGCCCCCATGTGTGACCGGTAAGTATAGTCTTTCAACATCTGCTTTTTGCTGGTGAGCTTTTTTAATCGCTAATAGTTTTCTGGTTTTGGTATCTATTTTTCTAAGATCGCTATTTTTGTAGTTAATTATACCAAACGAATATAGTAGTACCGGGATGGCGTATGTATTTATACCTTTTATCATATTACGTGAATTTAAATGCGAATCTAGTAGTTTTTTGACTCTCTTAAAATATTCTTTAGTTACTTGGTCTCTAATCTCGCTATGAACTATCTTTCCTGATTCACTTACTCCTAAATATTTATATGTGTTTCCTATTTTAAGCTCACTGAATTCCTCCCCATTTAAGAGCACATGGCCCACTCCTGTCGTACCACTTCGCTGACCCATATTAAGATGAAGGATATTACATTTGTCTAATCCGAATTTCATCCCTACATCTGTGGTGAATATTTCTATACTATCTAACAATACTTTTAAATTACTTCTATTGTTTGTATAAATTTTAAGGTCGTCCATATAAAGCAAATGATTGATATAATGGCTGTCTTTGAGTTTGTATCCTTTAAATTCGTATTTGTTTAAAATGAATGAGAGTGGGTTTATGGCCAGACAGAACAAAAGCGGTGACAGGGAGTCACCTTGAAAAATACCACGCTTGATGCAGATCGGTCCAGTAGTTATTGACTCGTTGGTGCCTCGGGCTGTCATGATGACTTTCCAAGCAGGCATAGTCATCTCTAAGAATCTCTTGATCATGGGTGGACACTTGTAGATGTCAAGAACTTTGAGAAGCCATTCGTGGGACACACTGTCGAAGGCTTTTTGGTAATCTATCCACGCCATGCTCAAGTTCTTCTGCGTTGAGTGTGCGTCCTCTAGTATGGCTTTATTGACCATGAGATGATCTTTGCAGCCTCTGGCTCCTCGACGACATCCCCGTTGTTCCGCTGCTATTATATTATTGTTACTACAGTGGCTATACAAAATGTTGGCAAGGACTGAGGTTAATAATTTATACATACTGGGTAGACAGGCAATTGGCCTCCAATTTTTAGGGTTTTCAGTGTCAGTAGTTTTTGGAATTAGTATAACTTGACCTGTAGTAAACCAATCTTCTAAATGTTCCAAGCCTTGTACAATCCTACTATACAATCTTGCTAAATATACATGGGTGCAGGTTAGGTATTTCAAATAGTAGTTTTGAATTTTATCTATTCCCGGTGATTTCCAATTGTGTAGTTTTTTAATCGCAAATTTTACTTCTTCTATTGTAATGTTTTCTGATTCTACTGAATTTACATCTGTTACTGACTCTTCTACTTCGTTTAACCACCTAGCTTTTGTGTTGTATTTAATCGGATTCGATAATATTGACCCCCAAAACTGTTCTACACTGTCCTTACTTGGTATTTTAACTTCTCTCTCTTCATTACTTGATCCTAAATTTCTGTATAACCTGTGTTCATTTTCTTTAAAAAGCTTATTCTGTTCTTTCCTATCATTCATTTCTTGATATCTTTGAATTCTACCTGCTAATGCTTTGATTTTCTGTTTTAACAATTCTGTTGTATTACTATGGTCGTTTTCATTTTGTATGTTGTATTTTGTATATAAGTATTGTCTGTTTCTATCCATTCTACGTGACCTAACTCCCCTTTCTATTTCTATTAGTCTTCCTAACTCTTTCCTAAACTTGTTTATTTTCTTCTGTATTCGCTTTTTCCAAGCCGGATTATGTTTGAGTTTAATTGTATTTTTGGGTTCGTAAGGTGCTTGACTATTGCTGATTATTAAAGTTTTAGCAGCGGCGTAAATAATATCATTAACTTCCCTAAGTGATGTGTTGATTTCTAACAGGTTCGGCAAGAATTTATTAAGTTTGTGGCAATTTTCAATAAACTTTTTATTTATTTTGGCTTTCGGTAAAAATTTTCTATCTGGAATAGGTATTTCCTTTATCTCAGACAATATATTTAAGAAGTTTAATATTATTGGGTCCTGATCTTCACTGTCTAGTATATTTTGTGTTACTTGATCTATTGTTTGTGCATGCTCTGGTGTGTACGTTTGCGTGTTGTGAGTCTGTGTATTGTGTGGAGTATTCGGCGACTCGTGTGTTAGAGTGTTGAGAATCGGTTCAATGTTTTCTAAATTTTCAGGTACTTCTTCTGCTGACTGTTTTATTCTATTCATTACTTCTTGAGAGAGCATGTTGTTTTTGATTATTGTACGAGCTTGTGTTGATAAACCGAAGCCATTGAATCTTTTAACTTTTGAATTGCGAGGATTTCTTTCAATAAAAATACGCTGTAATCTATTTATGTAACCTGATCCACCTAATCGTGCTTTATAGTAACAGAACATGAGCTCCTCCATTTCAGCGTTAGTCTATTTCCTTCTCCTATCATCTCCTATTATCTCGCTTGTGTCGGGTGAGGGCTCAGTATGTTCCGAGGATTGTGTTAGTGAAGATCTACTCTGACTGCGATGCTGTGTGTTATCTGCATTGTCTGTTGGTGTACGTTCAGAAGTTTGAGTAACGTCGGGAGTTTCACTGCTTAGATTTTGAGGTTGTGTTATTTCATCTACTCTACTTTTAATCGAATTTAATACATCTATGGGTATGACTTTACGTGCTATTACATTTCTGGCTTGTGTTGAAAGTGTGTTACCGGTGAAAGTTTGTGATTTTGGGTTATGAGGATTGCGTTGTCTAAATAGAGCTTCAAGCCTCTTGATGTAGCCGGCACCTTGAGCTCTAGCCTTATAAAAACAGAATATTAATTCGTGTAGTTCTTCTAATGACCACTTTCTTCTGGTATCATCCTGTCTTATCGTGGTCGCGTGGGGTGTACCGGCGGAGCTAGTTGGAGATATTTCTCCGCTCCGCAAAGTAGTACCCTCAAATGTTTCGGCTGTAGTATCTGGGGCGCCCCTTTCATCTCCCACCCCGACTCCCGCCCGCCTGTTCAGCGGAGAGTCGCTGGCTAGCATGCTGAGACGTCCGACGCCAGCTACGAACGTGCCCCGGCGATTGCCCCCGGGCAGCGGCCCTTTACGTGTACTATTAAATCTACTCTCCATATTTAATGGGTTACCTTCCTTGTTAGCCGTGTAAGTTCTCATCTGACACGTTGCCCGCCCCCCACGTGGTCTGGTGTTCGATTATAATTATAATTATATTATATTATATTATATTATATATTATATATTATACTTAATATGAAAAAATAACAGCCCTTCATGTAATTAAATTGCCGACTATAGTGACCAACTGCGTCAAATCGGCTCCGTCGAATCATGAAGAAGGAGTGCCGGTAGCCGGCTGCGCTCGGTCGGGTTTCATGACGTCACACGGACCCGCGTACTTTGAATTTTAGTGGCCGGAACGGCAATGTTCATTACTTAATATCTTCGCAAGTAATGGTCCGATTTGGATAATTCAAAAAGATATATCATTCTTACGCCATAAAGAATCACGTGGATAATAGTTCTATTGAATTTGCTACAACTTTACTGATCCTCATTAGCGTTATACAACACTATCTACTGATCTAGTCTAAATGTCACTTGAATAGCATAGCTATATCTCTACGAGCCACATCTAATCTATTAAATACTTAAATACTATTGAGAAAACCAGATAGCTGGAGAGCTATTGAACCATTTGACTATCCCACTTCCCACAAAGCTAGAAATTTATTAAATGATATTTTATTATCAGTCAATTAAGAAAGTACCGTTCTGGCAGGCATCTCGCGGGTGCGTCATGGCCCATTAAATTTTTGAAAATGCAAAAAATATATTTTTTTTATCCCACTCCCACAAGGCTACAATTTTAATATGTTGTAATTTACATATGTTTAAGTGTAAAAAAAAATTGCCAGAACATTTTGAGGGTTGCAAGTATGTGCCAGAACAGAGCAAAGTTGTCATCGGGATTGCAATTCTATCTTTCTATGTATAATTTCAGGCTCTAGTCTGATTTGATATCATTCAAATGTATAAGGCGATTGTTGGTTCTCACAGATAGTACACATTGGTGGAAATAAATTTCAGTACTGCCATACAAAAAATAATAATTTTCATACAAATGTATCCTTCTGTGCATAATTTCAAGCTCTAGCCTGCTTTTGATGTCATTTAAATGTATAGGACTACTCTTGGATCTTACAGATAGTACACTTTGGTGGAAAGAAATTTCGGTATTGCCATACAAAAAATAATAATTTTCATACAAATGTATCCTTCTATGCATAATTTCAAGCTCTAGCCTGCTTTTGATGTCATTTAAATGTACGGGACTATTGTTGGATCTTACAGATCGTACACTTTGGTGGAAATAAATTTCAGTATTGCCATACAAAAAATAATAATTTTCATACAGATGTATCCTTCTATGCATAATTTCAAGCTCTAGCCTGCTTCTGATGTCATTTAAATGTACAGGAATATTGTTGGATCTTACAGATCGTACACTTTGGTGGAAATAAATTTCAGTATTGTCATACAAAAAATAATAATTTTCATACAAATGTATCCTTCTATGCATAATTTCAAGCTCTAGCCTGCTTTCGATGTCATTTAAATGTATAAGACTATTCTTGGATCTTACAGGTAGTACAATTTGGTGGAAAGAAATTTCGGTATTGCCATACAAAAAATAATAATTTTCATACAAATGTATCCTTCTATGCATAATTTCAAGCTCTAGCCTGCTTCTGATATCATTTAAATGTACAGGACTATTGTTGGATCTTACAGATCGTACACTTTGGTGGAAATAAATTTCAGTATTGCCATACAATAAATAATAATTTTCATACAAATGTATCCTTCTATGCATAATTTCAAGCTCTAGCCTGCTTTCGATGTCATTTAAATGTATAGGACTATTCTTGGATCTTACAGATAGTACAATTTGGTGGAAAGAAATTTCGGTATTGCCATACAAAAAATAATAATTTTCATACAAATGTATCCTTCTATGCATAATTTCAAGGTCTAGCCTGCTTCTGATGTCATTTAAATGTACAGGACTATTGTTGGATCTTACAGATCGTACACTTTGGTGGAAATAAATTTCGGTATTGCCATACAATAGATAATAATTTTCATACAAATGTATCCTTCTATGCATAATTTCAAGCTCTAGCCTGCTTTTGATGTCATTTAAATGTACAGGACTATCGTTGGATCTCACAGATTGTACACTTTGGTGGAAGAAAGCAGTGTTACCCTACAAAAAAAATAATTTTCATGAGGCAAAATCAGCGAGTTTGATTCCTGGCTAATAATATTGATTTTTCAAAAATCTAATTATGCCGTTTTGGTTTTCGTCAAAATCAGCCCTGAGACTCCTTTGACCACTTTTCGCTATTCCTCATAGTTTTGAATTTGTCCATCCACGCTCACTTGAAAAATTCACCCTGTATACTCTTCTGGCAGATACTTGCAACCGCTAGAATGTTCTGGCTGTTTACATATATTTTTTAAACAATTGAAAGAATGTTCCCTGAAAATTTGAGCCTTGTGCGAGTAGGTTATGAATTGCTCTCCCGATGACAACTTTGCTATGTTCTGGCACATACTTGCAACCCTCAAAATGTTCTGGCAATTTTTTTTTACACTTAAACATATGTAAATTGCAACATATTAAAATTGTAGCCTTGTGGGAGTGGGATGAAAAAAAAATATTTTTTGCATTTTCAAAAATTTAAGGGACCATGACGCAACCGCGAGATGCCTGCCAGAACGGTACTTTCTTAAATGACTGATAATAAAATATCATTTAATAAATTTCTAGCTTTGTGGGAAGTGGGATAGTCAAATGGTTCGGTAGCTCTGGGGCTAAGAGCAGCCCTCTGGCAGATGGAAAGTAGGTAGTATAAAATTCAGTGTGTTGCCACAAATGCTGTTTTCCGCGCGCTTCCTTAAAAGTAAATTCCAAATAAAGATTTGCAATGTAAAAAGGAAAGTCCAAAGATCTGAACAGGAAATAACTAAACATGACACATAAAATACCATAGCTCTTCTTAGAAATCTTCCCACTTCGAATATCATATATATAAATTCTTCTATTGCGTAAGCCATGGGCGTAGCCAGGGGGGGGGTTTCGGGGGTTCACCCCCCCCCCCCCCCCGAAAAGTTAAGAACTGAAAGAACAAGGCCCAAAAATAATTTTTATTTTTTGTAGCGTCTTAAAACGTCAGTTATACCGAAGCAATTCAATATTTTTTTTACGTATTTTAATATTAATACCTGTACCCGTATTACCCAGGGTAAAATAATTTTATTAATAAGTGATGAAATGACTATAATAATAACAATGATGTCGTTATTGTCCATTTTCATTTGGTAAAAATGTTACCATTTCATACTTTTGTACTCTAATAGTAGAAAATATATTTTGATAGTCGTACGTATTTTCTGATTTTAATTATTTCATATTGTGTAAAGTGAGTAATTTGGGCAATCTTTAATAAATAAATAAATATCTGCTTGAACTTTTTTATTTTTATATTTAAAAATTTTACCTTTCTCCATGTTCATGAAATTCTTATATGTAATCACGGACCTAAAAAAAAGACGGACATAATCTCAAGAACAAATTCAGTGAAGCACCCATCGGAATTCTAACTCTCTATTCGTACAAGTAAACACCCACACATTGACACAATCGGTTTCATTCCGGCGCCGGACCGCACTCGAGTCATACGGACAACGGGAGTTGATAAAGAATATTAAAAATGCCTTTGTGTGCTGTTAAAAGTTGCAAGAACAATAGTAGTTCAGTTAAAAAACATAAAGGGATCACCTTGCACAAGTAAGCTTGTCATTTAATCACTGATTTCTTTTATTTTTCCGTAAGTTATTAACAAAACAAACCAGAAAAATTTGTAACCACAAAATCAGCCAGTGTTGCCAACAATATTGCTTAAGCAAATACCCAGAATGTGTGGGAAAATTATAGTATGTATAATGCTCGAGTTTCTTACTTTAGTTTAAAAGTATATATTTTTGGGGTTTCGTACTAAATGACAAGGAACCCTTACCTATAAGTTTGCCATGTCTGTCCGTCTGTCCGCGGCATTGCTTACAAACAAACAATATTAGAAAGCTGAAATTTGGTACGGATCAATGTAAGTATGTATATTAATTACGTTAAGATAATGGTAGAACAAAATTGGAGAAATTTTAGGTACCTCCCCTATAAGTGAAGTGGGTAAACCAGTGTATTTAATCTGTCGTCAATTAATAAAATTCATTAATCTTATCAAATATAATAATTTGCATTTATTGAATGTGGATTTGACTTTTCATCATATTTCCAAAATGGAAACTGTAAATAAAACACTGGAAAATAAACGTCAAGTTTTCAAGAAGTTGACTCTTCATAAAGGATTTTAGCGTGCCAATTATAAAAATACTAGCTATTACCCGCGGCTTCGCCCGCGTATGCAAAAATAAGTAACAATGAGTTGTTTAACATACATGACACATTCATGGTGCAGGAATAAATAACAGTTCCAAAATTTAAAAAGGAACCAAAAAAATTAAAGAGGAACCAAAATATATCAATAAATTTATATCAATCCATAGATCCTTTACGAACTTATAGCAGAACCAACACATTGTTACTTATAATATGGAGTGATTCAAATACATAATGGATTTTCCCATTGGAATAAGATATTTTACCGCGGTAAAAAGTAGCCTATGTTACTCTCCAGCCTCATAACTACAATATCTCCACCCAAAATTCATACCATAATATCACTCCGTTACGACGTAAAAGAGGGACAAACAAACAAACACACTTTCGCATTTATAATATTAGTATGGATATACTTATAAAATATCAGTTTGTAGCGCAGGTGTGCAAATAATTTTGAAATTTTCGGCTTTTCTTCTCCTCCATGACAAAGCACCTTTCCGAAAAGCTGGTAAATTAAAAAAATGACGTGCATAAGTGTATCAATCATACCTACATGAATAAATGATTTTGAATTTGAAATCTGAAAATATTTACACAAAATGTTAGTCTATTTATCGCAGTGTCATGAGAGTATGTTATTAAGTTTGGTTGTATGTATGTTTATCTGCGGATTTTTCAGAAACTCCGATCAGATTGCTACAATTATTAAACTTACGCCCCAACTCAGAGTCACTAACGGTTACTTTAATCGCTCCTTACTAAAGAATCACCATACAAATTCTGTACTAAGGAGCCATTTAAGTAACCATTAGTGACTCGTGAGTTGGGGTGTTAGTGTATAACTAACGTATGTATGTATTAACTTACTCCACAACTCAGAATCACTAATGGTTACTTAAATCACTCCTTAGTACAGAATTTGTATGGTGATTCATTACTAAGGAGCGATTAAAGTAACCGTTATGGACTCTCGAGTTGGGGTGTCAGTATATGTAGTGCAAGTTTGTCAAAATCTGTTTTTTAATTTATTAGTTAGGTCTGAATTTATGCCACTGTCAAGTTCCATAACCATGAATTCAGACAGGAAAATAAATTTGTTCATCGCTACTATGAAAAAAATGCACACTTGTAATTTTTTTACAATAAAACAATTATAAAAACATTTGAGAGCGTTTTATTTTCATTTTTATAAATACCAAGATACTTATGTTTTTTATCAAAACAGGCAACCTTGGTCTAATAGCTTTTACTTCAAGGTTACAATGCCGGGCGGAGCTGTGAAGTTAAAACAACCTTATTGTCCGTTTACCGTATTAATTTACTTAAAATTTAGTTATTTACTTAACTACTTAATACGTGTAAACCGAACATTACCGAATAAACTATTCAGTAAGTAATACATTTTGTGTTTGAATTTACTACTAGGTACATAAAGAAAAAATGGGGAAAATGTTCATATTGTGGTAACGCACACGTAGTAAGCGGTCGGCCATTTCTATGCTTCACTCTCGGTTACACAAGGTTACGTCTGTATTTTTTTTAGGTCCGTGTATGTAATTTAATCTTTCAGTAGTAGAAAAATGGCAACTTTTGAATCGTTTTTAAAATTGACGTTGACGTTTAGTGATCACATCGTGACATTCGTGACATCACATACTCTTCCGGCATCGTTGTTTTGTTGTGTACCAGCTACTCTATGTATAATACTTCTATGGTTATAAAACATTCAATATCAAAATACTTTGGTTCTGGGGTGTGCCTGCTGAAAATTCTTAGATATCTAAGCTCAGAAATTAATGCTGCATTTTTTAGAATATTTTTTATTTTAAGACGCTCAACTTGAAAATGAAATAAAACTATGTATGGCAGTTTGGCATTGTTCTTTTTATGTGCTAATAAACCCTTAAAAAACATTTTTCTAGACGTCATTCCGAATCGAATGAGCTATCGCACATATTTTTAGGAGCTTTATTTGTATTAAACACGTTTTTTAACATTTTGACTAAACTAATAATAGATGGCACTACATAAAGCAAAGCAAAGCAACAACCCATAATTGTCCCACTGCTGGGCTCGGGGTCTCCTCTCACAATGTGAGGGGTATTAGCAATGATATTATAATAGAGGTAGATATGTTACTAGCGCGCCGAAGATGAAGAGCGTAACGTGAGCTAAGTAGCCCACCTGTGTGCTTAGTGCGAGTTGCATCGAAGAGTTTACGTACCTCGTTAATGTCAATACGTGACTAACGAGAAATTGCGAGTGCCAGTCTCAAAACGTGACGTGTGTAATTCCACGTTAGTTCACTGAAAATATCTATTATTATGTTGGCAACAAAAACGTCGTTAAATCTCGTTAAACGTCGTGAAAGAACCCAACCAAATTGAAAATAATACATTTATTTAGTTGGAGCAATAGTATCAAGCTACAATTAAAATAGTGGTGTTATACTGTAGTTTACTTGCTATCGTGCTATAGATTAGTGTTTTGGTTGTTTGTTTCATAATAATAAATATAATTTTTTTCAGCACTTACTTATCAATCATATTATACTGTGGCATTTTAAGCGAGAAAACAGGCAATATTAAATAATGGAACATAGCTACAGTGATAAATTTGATATGAAAAAGTTTTTGTGTGGTGAGGTTATGTGAATGAAATTTATTATTTATTTATCAAGCTCAGATCAATAATTAACAAGCTCACGATTTGTGTAATATTTATTTAATAGGATTTATATGTTTAGGCACAGTGACCTTTGGCTGTAAATTCTTATTCACGATAAACAACAAATGGACAAATCATGTCTATTTTGAAAAATGAAAGTTTTTATGATACCTAACATATTACAATATGAGGAAGTGTACAAAGTAAGAAATGTTATGTTCCTAGTATTTATTCATATCTTTATATTTAAGGTACAATTCAAGATCAAACTCAGAAGGCAGAGTATCAAACTTGTCTCAACAGCACTAGCGGAGACTACTACTTCCAACAAAACAACAGCAATGCAACATTTTCCCCATTGTGATTTAAGAGTAAACGAGTAAACAAATACGTATATAAAGTAAAAGTATAAACACAGCAACATGGATTTGAGAATTGAGAAGATATGTCAGAATAAGGTCGCTACAAAATATATACTCATTAATTTATATTACAGTGTATGAAATGTGAAGTCTATGACCATTGTAATTTACTCATTGGTTTTCTATTGAGATTGGAATTGAAGGTATAACATTATGTGGGAGAAATAAAACTTTAAAAGACAGATTGTGGTTTTCTTGATAATTTTATTTTAGGAGGCATATTATGTTGAATATTAAATTAATGAGGCATTACAGCATAATTATTATGTGATTTTGATTTAAAGAGTGGAAATAAAACGTTGAACGGTAAATAATTTTTAATATAATATTTTTGTAATTCTTCTCCGGGCAACAGTATTCAGCTGGATGTCAATAGTCTTAGTTGTAATTCAATCTTCCCCTTTTGTTATTGTATTCTTCTTATTTACTCTTCAACACCTTTCCTTTAATAAAAATATTATATTACAAATTTATTGTGTTCAGCAGTATATTGAAATCTTTTAAAACAAGGATTAAATATATGTATGTTTGTAAAACATAATACATAAATATCTATGTTTTATTTATTATATTATGCCTTATTAAATTATTCTCTATCTATTTTGAAATAAAAAAGGCCCATATCATTTTGGCACATTACAATGGCATGGCATAATATTGTGAAGTACTATCAACAGATCTTGCTGGGTATATTGGCTTGGCAAGAAATTTTAAACATTATGAACATAGATATAATTTAGTATCTCTAAAGTGTAGGTACTGATACATAATGATAATATAGTCCCAAGTAGATATATTAAATGTTAAGCTCACAGCTGGGTATTCAGTTTATGGGTTTATCAAATATGTAATTATTTAATAAATATTTTCCTTGATCCTTGAGGGCTCGTATGCAAACGATATTATCACCTTTGGCAATATTAAGTTGCATAATAAAATAATTCATTGAGTCCATACTTGTAGACAATTTTAAATAAACTTATTTAAATCTTAATTATGTAGGTAATGTAAGTACCTTTTAATTCCAAGAGTCCAAGTCAAGACACAATAATATTAGGTTTATCGAGTTCCTTGCAAGTAGATTAAAAGGTATTGTCTTCAAAAATATCTCCTTAAACTTTTTAAAAACTTGGTGACATTCGCCATTGGATTAGTGTTTATGTTTAAGTACTCTGTGACTGTGATTGCGTAGTGTTTAAGTACTCTGTGATTGGATTACCGGAAATTATTTCTTGCATGAACAATACAAATACTACTTAACAATAATTTTATTCACTTTAAGATTTAGTGGCCGCAAACATGCGCCGAGCAATTATAAATATCCAGCCATAATTTTCAAGAAACAGAAAAAAAGTGTAATTAAAATAATAAACAATCTTTTTATGATTTCACTGGTATATTTCACGTGAAAACTTTTCGGTCACGTGGTCCCATAGTTTTCGCAAGCTACGTATTGGAACTGTCAAATAAAGCCACTCGCACTCGCGCAATGTTCGAGGAACAATACATTATCCACTGACAGTAAGACTTCACTCGGGTGAACGTGAGCGCATGAAACTCGCACTCGCGCATTTTTTTTCTTCACTTTCCCGCTAGATGGCTCTGCTTCGGTCCCATACAAATTTGCATTTACGTAGCGAGCCCGTTATGTCACGTAAAACTCGCACTAAGCACACTGCTCGCAGTCACTCTGTCAATACTCTGTCGATACGCACGCTTTTATTGTTGTCAGAAGTCCTTGAGATTTGACATACAGCGTTAAAATGCCCTCGTGTATTAAGCGTAAATGCACTAATTACACAAGTAAAAGAAATAAAATTCATGGAATAACATACCACACGTCAGTTATCATGATTTATTGCATTTTATTTAATTTCATTATTTCTCTAACAAAATAAATATGACGGCATGACAACGCCGGCCGAACGTAGGGCGGACATAGATTAACATACAGAAGTGACGATATATTGATGCTGTCCCCATTTGTATGTTCATTGTTAAGTACAGAAGAAACGATGGATAATTTTCTCACGAGTACCAGTATCATAATAAAGCCGTACCATATTAGTATCGAGTATTGTAATAGAGCCTAGCAAAAAGAAGTTCATAAATAATATAATATAATATAATATAAAAATAAAAAGTACATATATATAATACTTAAAACTTTTTTGTATCCGTCGATAAGCAAATAAAAAAATTGAACACTTATTGTAAAAGTATTCCGGTTTGGTTTAACATATAAAATTCACGTAATAATGTGGTTAACTGCTGTTATATTAGATTTCCATCGGACGAACTAATGCGCCATAATCTAAATTTTACTAACAATAATCAAAATTTTACTAACAAAAAATAACCGACTTCAAAGTCTCAAAAACTACTTGTCAGATCTCGTTTAAATTTATGTGGACTGGGACCACATGACAAGCACTTGCTTTCGATTAAAAAAAGAATAATCGAAATCGGTTGGCGTGATATTGAGTTATTCGTCCATTTGTCGCGCACATGCCTAATACAAATTTAAGACTTATATGGTTTTGTCATGGATGCCATTGTCAAATCTCAATAAAATTTATGTGGGACCACATGACAGGCTCCAGCTTTCGATTAAAAAAAGAATCATCAAAATCGGTTCGCCCAGTCCAAAGTTCTGAGGTAACAAACATAAAAAAACAGTCGAATTGAGAACCTCCTCCTTTTTTGAAGTCGGTTAAACAAGAATAGTTGTTGTTTAAAATTAATGTTTTAAAGAAATGCGTTTTATTATCTACCTACAGAATAAATAAGATGCTATGTAATAATAATGAATAAGACGCCAACCTACTGCTTAGGCTGACTTACACATGAAAAAGGTCGTGGTCCCTATAAATACGCGTATTTACTTTATTCGTAAATGTGTCACCATAATTAATATTTCATCACCGAAATCCCAAAATATTGCTTTAAATAGTTTTGAAATTACAACTTCCTTCCTTATGTTTATTTTTAGGTACTTTTAATCTACTGACTGTACTGAATTTGTTAGTCTTTGCCGAAGCCAGCCAATCAAATCATCTGCACGATAATCTCCACAATATTGTGCAAATGGACAGAGTTGCCAACTCTACATTTTTTTCGATATCTTCACAGTTTTTAGTTTAGACCACCAAAATTAAATCTAGTTTAAACTGAAAATCAAGAGGATGTGCAGATTGAAGACGAGTCAGTTTTAGTAGAAATAGTTAAGATTTAAAGTTGATTTACGAATATAAGTATAATTTTCATAACGGTAATATTAAGTTGTTTTGCACAATTTCATTTGTTGGCAACACTGGTCAACGTTTGGTGACGCGAACGACAAACACTAGCTGTCTTTTTCACTATTATGGTTTTAGTAAAGCTATCCCTTTTACATCTGTAGTGTTTGTACTGCTATTATGGTTATAGCAGTAATCATGTTATCTCGAGAGCACGGGTAGTGGGGCAACACTGGGTCAGTCACGAGACAGCCGTAGACGCAGGCAGACGTGTTCCCCTACCACTGGTGACGTAACGAGCTAATGCAAGTCAACCATATCACTATATCCAAATATTACGGAGCACGTAAGTACAACAACTACTACATAATGGCGACGAGGTCAAAAGGTCAGTGCAATAAATATTTTATTTTGTGTTGATAAAGGAAGAGTTGAAGGGAAAATAACACGTCGATGCAAGAAATAATCAACAGACGAATGTTAATATTAGTGCCGAATAGTTAACTCGAAAATTTGTTTAGGTGTGCTGTAACTTTAAATAACGTATTGAGCAAAATCATCATAATTATCGAAGTTCTCTCTCTAATTAGGTATAAAAATTGCCGCCATTACCGCTACCTACACAATTCCCTTTGTTTTCTGAAAAATGGCATTGATTGACATTGTAAAAACAACTGTGCGGTGAGTAAAAAGTGGCATTTTGTGTTATAAGCGTAATTCACGCTACTGAAGTAATAATAACATAAATGACATTTTGGATATAGTGTCACTTATTTAGCTGAAAGTGATAGCGAGACAGGTTTTGTTTTTAAATAAGAAGTGATATTTAGTGTTTAGCTGTGTCGTTTTAAATATAATACACAGTATCATTGAAGTATTATTACTAGCGTATAGAACGGACACCGCGAGCACAATGTGTGTTCCAATGAATTGACGCCGCGCGGCTTCAATGTCCAATGGATTCGTTCGATTTTGGAAGGAAAACGGGGGCTCAATTTTGAAAATAGAACCTCCCGGCGGGGACACACATTTTGTTCGAGATGTCTTCTCTATGTATACTTATACCTCAATGCACAGTATCGATCTGTTGGAGGGATTGCTACATAAATGGAGTATTGCGTGTGGTGCCGCGTGTTTGGTTAAGGTTGCGTATGTGTGCCAATGAGAAAAAGTGGCATCATGCGGAACTTTTTCTGAATATATATTTTAGAATAACTACTTATTTACTAGCATGTTTTAGTGCCTAACTAAAAGTAGGTTGGGCGAACTGACGAGAGAGGCTAATTGCAACGATATATTTCAGTTTTCTTCATAGATAGTGATCGCAATGTTGAGTTGAAAACTTTGAATGGCTATACTGAAAAACTACTATTTTGTAAAGCGCCATTTTTTGTTTTAAATGAGCGAATGGTGTCCGGCATCCACTCTTGCGTGTGTGTGTTGCACAGCAACACTTAGTACTAAAAAGGAGATAACATTATACAAATTATGAACTTAAATAAAGGAGTAGGGACTTTAAAATATTCAAGAATAAAAGGGTTCCCTAAATTAGTGAAATTTATTTAGGACTAGCTGTTTATTTAGCACTCTTCGGCTTTATAAAGTATAGATTTTACTACCATTATAGATGGCCGCACATGCAAGTTAAGTTTAATTGTTGAGAGTGAGTTTGCTTCTTCACGGCCATAAAACTATAACAGTAAGGGTAATTGTCAATAAAATTAGCTGTTTTTATGACTATTAGTTATATTCTACGCAGGTCCTGGGTTTCATTCAAACGTAGTTTTGCTTTAGTTACAAAGTACATGTGTAGGTATGATAAACTGAAATAATTGCAGTCGTTTTGATATGAATTCTGATAAAAAACGGAACTGAAGTTGTTTGATAAAAATTATGTTCTGTTATGAAAGTATTGCATTGGCAGTATCAAACATACATACATGCCTAGCCGCCTTGGTATACATGCAGCCATGCACTTGTATTTCTTTTGAAAATAATATACATAAACTATCACAAGCTGTTGTAATACGGTTAACGTAATTTAACGTTGCGGCGCCGGGTCCCTATTTCAGCTTGTAAGTTCTTTGTGATTCTTTAGCAGTCTTTCCTTTTGGTATTTGACTATCACGGCTGCACTACACGGCTGAAAATATAATAACATAATGTGGGTAATCATAAATAAAGTCGGTTTGATGGGCGGTAGCGTAAGAAGGAAAGAAACATTTATTCCGTCATAAGAATAGCAACATCGTTAGGGTTCTATGGTGGATGTGTCACTGGCGCGCCGACGATGAGGAGCGCGGGAGCGGTTAATTGACCGTTATGGTCGTGGTCGCTCTGTTAACACATGACGCTTTTGTTGTGGTCAGAAGTGCTTGACATTTGACATACAGCGTTAGAATGCCCTCGTGTATTGTACCAATGTGATTGGTGTAGTGGAGCAAAGGATGGGCGTGTGTGTGTGTTGTGGCTCTTTTCAGAACGGAGTTCTTGGTTGGTTTATAAGGGCATAACGTATCTATATTTTGAATATCATTGCGTATTGGGAGATGATAGGAAGTTCCTATCATCGTTCCTATTAGGAACCATTATACAAGCCACGATACCGAAATTCAAATCTTCGCGATGAGACAATTTTATTTTTCTAATTTAGTTTTTGTGTTGAATTTTATAGAATCTATTGAGGCAGTGAGGGTCAAAAGCGCTTGCGAGCTAGACGCGTTCTTGTGTTGTTACTGTGATTAAACTAAGTTTTGTCACGGAAATCATATTATATATTTATTATTGAGTTATTCGTGCACAAAAGGAGTAAGTTTTTATTTTTAAATTGAGAACAATAATTGTATTTGTTCGAATGGGTGCAGCAATGTTTAAAATGTTGCTATTTATTATTGTAGCCTGAGGAAAGCGCCCTTTTGAAGACGCACGATTTGATATGCTGTAGTAAATTCATAGCCCTGGAGAAGCCGAGCCTTGGTTTTGACAGAATTCCACAAAAATCGTGAAGGAGAAACTCTCCTGACGTCCAAAAAATATTTATTAAGCTGGATGTATTTAGTTATAAATCGAGAAGTCCTCTTTAAACAGATTTGCAGATTATACCAATGCTATGACCTTAGTAATTAATAATTTTAATAGATTACAATTAAAGTTTGGTAATCTAATCTAATTAGCTATAATGGCGCTACCAATTATTGATCTACTTAGGTTGATTTCGGGGGTCATAAACTCATAATTAAGTACTTACCTGCCTGAAGGATTGTTGACGTGAGTAATTTGATGGACTTGATAGGTCATAAATTTTGGTGCATAATGTACTTATTGCAATAATTATAATGTGTGTGTTAGGTAGTACGAACCTACATGAAATTGTAAATCGTGCGTGAGTATGTGTGTCAGGTAGTACGAACCTACATGAAATTGTAAATCGTGCATAATTGTGTGTGTCAGGTAGTACGAACCTACATGAAATTGTAAATCGTGCATAATTGTGTGTGTCAGGTAGTACGAACCTACATGAAATTGTAAATCGTGCATAATTGTGTGTGTCAGGTAGTACGAACCTACATGAAATTGTAAATCGTGCATAATTGTGTGTGTCAGGTAGTACGAACCTACATGAAATTGTAAATCGTGCATAATTGTGTGTGTCAGGTAGTACGAACCTACATGAAATTGTAAATCGTGCATAATTGTGTGTGTCAGGTAGTACGAACCTACATGAAATTGTAAATCGTGCATAATTGTGTGTGTCAGGTAGTACGAACCTACATGAAATTGTAAATCGTGCATAATTGTGTGTGTCAGGTAGTACGAACCTACATGAAATCGTAAATCGTAAATGATTGTGTATTAGGCAGCAAATGCCTTACGATACCAATTAACGTACATACCTTTTGTGACACGGAGTACTACATGTGTGTGTATTATTATTGATGCGTGTTTTTCGGTAAGATGTTAAATAATCAAGTCCGAACTGATATATATTTAATTATCGTTTACACATATATAATAATACATGTGTAACACATAAAAATAAACTTCCAGATTAATTTTATTCTTTCAAAAAAAGGCAACCCTGACATTGCCAGAGAGGATAAGCGACAGTGTTAGAAAGGAAGGCAACTCATTACGCGTTTTGATTAGCACTGTGCGATCAGAATTACACTTTATTGCGTTGGAGCCAGAGTCATTATTTATTTAAATGATTTTTCGGAATTTTTCTTAGTGCACCTTCTATAATTATTTATAAATACTATTATTTATTCTGTGTTTTTAGTTAAATTCAGAGTTAAAGAAAAAATTGTATTCAAGCTAAAGTTACAATGAAAGTAAAATTTAAAAGGCACTCTATCTCGAAGAGTCATAGAAATCAGAGTAAAATCAACTAATAATAATGAAGTTTAGTTTTGCTTAACATAAACATACGTTACTGTGTTGTGGGCAGTATGAGCCCTCATGAAATTGAAAATCATACGTTACTGTGTTGTGGGCAGTATGAGCCCTCATGAAATTGAAAATCATACGCAACTCAGTTGTCGGCAGTATGAGCCCTCATGAAATTGAAAATCATACTTTACTGAATTGAAGTGAGCTGTCGGCAATATGAGCCCTCATGAAATTGAAATCATACATTACTGAGTTGTCGGCAGTATGAGCCCTCATGAAATTGAGATTGATACATTGACTTGATGGAAGTAGTAACCTCATGAAATTTAGAATCATACATACATTACTTGACTAGACGGCAGTATAGGTCCCATGATTTGAAATCATAGTAACTAAAGTGTGTATGGACCTCTTGAAATTGAAATCATTACTGACTAGACAGCAGTATGGGCCCTCATAACTTTGAAAACCATACAAAATGTAGTTATTTTGTGAACATATTAGTTATTTGGCGTGATGGAGTTGAGATGTAGAATAAAGATAATGAATAGACGAGGTATTTCAATGAATGACTGGTGTGTGAATGATTGGTATCGGCAGTGTCTGATTCATATGTGACACCGTTGGGTCCGTTGGGATCCGTTGGATCCGTCCATTCAGGAAGGACGCCTAAATAAAGGAAATTCCTGTTGCGAGTCTAGCCATGGTTGGCGTGTTATGGTCGTCGGTGGGACCTAGTTTATATTACGTATATAAGAGGATTGTCTCGCAAGTAAAACTTTAGTCTTTAAAAAACGAAAGCAGGTTGTAAGCTGTACGTAATCTGTTGTTGACAGTAAACCACTTTTAGTAATAATATAAATTTTCATCGAGTTTCTCATATTTCCTGTGTTTGTTTTACTAGTAAGTTGTCTATTTAAAGACAGAAATGACGAGGTTTGTTTGAATGTTGGTATGAAACCTAATAACTTGGCAATCTTGATCAAAGAGAGAAGAAAGAGGGAAGTATGAAAAGCTAAGAGGTGATGTAAATAATTATTATTTGATAAAGATAGAAGGAGAACGGGTGCGAATGGGAAAGGTGTAAGACGAAAAAGTCTCAGGTGTTGTTTCAATGTTTAAAATAATTGCAGTGAAAGTATAATCTACATAAGTAATTCTATACGAAGCATGCATATGACAGTTTGAGTTTGTTGAGGCTAGTGAAGGCACCCAGAAGGCTCAAGTTTACAAACCGTAGCCTGCTTCATACATATAGTGCGGGTTACAAATGTGTTTGTCTAAGTAACTGGAATATTGAATGGTATAGACGTGGAGTGGCCTTTGAAGGCTTGAGTTGCGATCAACTGCAGAGTCGACTGTGGATCGGGCTCCATATTAAATAAAGATTTTAATAAGGAAGGGATGTAGTGTTTGTACTGCTATTATGGTTATAGCAGTAATCATGTTATCTCGAGAGCACGGGTAGTGGGGCAACACTGGGTCAGTCACGAGACAGCCGTAGACGCAGGCAGACGTGTTCCCCTACCACTGGTGACGTAACGAGCTAATGCAAGTCAACCATATCACTATATCCAAATATTACGGAGCACGTAAGTACAACAACTACTACAACATCATTTACCAATGTAGTGATTGCCCGATTGGTGTAGGGAAACAAAAGATAAACGTGTGTGTGTTTCGGAACAAATTTTTCGGTTGATTTGTAAGGGTATAACGTATCTTTAATTAATACATCATTGGGTATTAGGCCATAGTCTACCACGCTGGCCAAGTGCGGATTGGTAGACTTCACACACCTTCGAGAACTTTATGGAGAACTCTCCGGTGTGCAGGTTTCCTCACGATGTTTTCCTTCACCGAAGCAAGTGATAATTAACTTGTAATACGCACATAATATTTGAAAAATTAGAGGTGCGTGCCAGGGTTTGAACTCGGGCCCCTTCGTTCGGGAGACCAACGTTCTACCGCTAGGCTATCACTGCTTGATGGCACTACATACGTCGTGAGAAAAAATAAAGTCTCAATTTTCTTTAGGGTATTTCATGTACTTTTAGTCGTTGTATTTTCTTGAACCCCCCCCCCCCCCCCCCCCCCGAAACTTGAACCCCCCCCGAAACTAAAACCTGGCTACGCCCATTGCGTAAGCTAATGTTTACAACAAACAAGCTAATTTAACGTACTGACCAAAATGAATTCTTTCTTTACAATTTGACATCCCATGTAGCCCAAGCTAAAAGATGCTATTTGCATTCCGAGTATAGAGCGAAACCTCGGGTTGAATCCCGACCGGAGCAGACATTATTCTAATGATTATAAGATAATTAATGTCTGATCTTCGATCGAGAATGTTTGGGTGTATCCCACTATTTCCATGGAAATACAAAATGTAAATTGTGGGACAACAGTTTTTTCTTCGAGGGACAAAAAATATTATTGGTACAAAACAAAAAAAATGGTATTTTATTTTATTTTCTTGTCCCTCATTCCGCGTACAAACACGCACCACGGTATCACACCCATATCATGACAATGGGCACCAACCCACTGTGGCAACACTATTCGTGACGAGCGGAAGATTCCATCGCCGCGCGCGCCTGGACACCGAGCAGCCATCAAGCCGCCAGCCGCCCCCGCGCCTCGCGCCATTGCGAGACCGGCTCGGACGGCGAACGCACGCGCTTTCTCTCACTTAATAATTTGCTCATTTCAACCGTTAACTTTTTCAAATCTTGTTAAATCTTGCATCAGCTTAAAAGTTGTACTTTAATACGTTCTCAAGTAAAATTTCTCAAGTCAATTTGTAATGCAGTAATAATAATTGCTTAAATATTGTTAATTAGAGAATTTCGTATCAAATTAAACTAATATATCGAAATCGTGGGTGTTCACTCATTTCTCTACACCATTCCACCCACAAGTGGTGACCCCGACGTGATAGAAAGAATACGAAGATGGAAAAATCAACGAGCAACGGAGCAACCGCAACCGCAGGCGCAGCGTCAGATGTATTTCGTGTCGCCGTGCGCGTGCCGCCATTTTACCCAGATGACCCGGAACTTTGGTTTGCGCAACTAGAAGGTCAGTTCATCATTTCGAATATTACGCACGATTCAACCAAATTTTATCATGCTATTGCTCAACTGGACCACACTATCGCCGCGCACGTTAAAGATATTTTATGCAAACCACCGCCGACTGGAAAGTTCGAGAAACTTAAAGAGGAGCTTATAAAGCGACTTAGCGTTAGTAAGGAAAATAAGCTAAAACAACTTCTTGTGCACGAAAACATGGGTGACAGAAAGCCGTCACATTTTCTTAGGCATTTGCAAAACCTAGCTGGTCCTACCGTTAGTGATGACGTGTTACGCACATTATGGTCAGGTCGCCTACCCCACAATTTACAAACGATTATCGCTTCGCAACCAAGGCTATCGCTAAGCGAGCTTGCAGAGCTGGCAGATCGCGTGCATGAGATCGCCCCATCACTACCATGCCACGTGGCGTCAACAACAACATCACCATTAACATCGACAGAGCCACAAGCTACATCACGCATCGACGAGCTAACTCAAGAGATAATGTCACTAACGCAACAAGTTGCTAAGCTAAATACATATGTTCACAGTCGTGCGCGCTCGCCGTCCGGGTCGGGTCGAGGTCGTTCACGCAGCAGAACACGACCACACCACCTACGCAATCGGAGCCGCAGCCACTCCCAGCGCTCACAACCACCACCAGACCATCCTCACTGCTGGTACCACTACACCTATGGAGCCAAGGCCAGGAAGTGCAGCGAGCCATGCCAGTTCAAGTCGGGAAACGCCACGGGCAGCCGGAAGTAGCGGCCTACGACTGCCCAACCCAAACAGGCCGTCTGTTTGTCACTGACCGGGTAACGAAGATGCAGTTCTTAGTGGACACTGGTTCGGACTTGTGTGTCTTCCCACGGTTATCAAGTAAGATGCCTTGTATTCAATCTAAATATAACCTGACAGCAGCAAATGGTACTACCATACATACTTATGGACAAATAGACCTACATCTTGACCTCGGACTGAGACGAGACTTCAAATGGAAATTTACTGTAGCGGACGTGTCTAAACCGATTATTGGAGTTGATTTCTTATCTTTCTATGATTTGCTTGTAGATTGTCGCAACCAGCGACTGATTGATGGGAGGACGTCGCTCTCAATCACTGTACCTCGCAGAGTCGTCCCTGAGGACATAGCCTCCATCAAGACGGTCAGCGGTGAGTCGGACTACCACAACATTCTGAGGGAATTTCCTGACGTGACACGTCCTGCTGGTATGGTACGTACAATTCAACATAATACAGTTCATCATATTAATACAACGCCAGGCCCACCAGTGGCATGCAGACCACGTCGCTTAGACCCAGTACGTTTAAAGGCTGCAAAGCATGAATTTGATGAGATGCTGGCTAGTGGTATTGCTAGGCGATCAGAGAGCCCATGGTCATCCCCACTGCATTTGGTGAAGAAGAAGGACGATGGTTGGAGACCATGCGGTGACTACCGAGCACTCAATGCACGAACCATCCCCGATAGATACCCAGTACGACACATTCAGGATTTTTCACATCAATTATCAGGTTGTAACATATTTTCAACAATAGACTTAGTGAAAGCATATAACCAAATACCAGTTAATCCCGAAGACATTCAGAAAACTGCTATCACCACACCTTTTGGTCTTTATGAATTTAGCCATATGACTTTTGGATTGAGGAATGCAGCACAGACGTTCCAAAGATTTATTGATGAGGTTCTACATGGTCTGGAGGACTTTGCTTATGGATACTGCGATGACATTTTAATATTTTCACAATCTGAAGAGTCACATAAACATCACTTGCGACAAGTACTTACACGTCTGGAAAAATATGGAGTACTCATAAACACTACCAAATGTGTTCTAGGTAGGCCTGATGTAACATTCCTCGGCTATAATGTTTCAGCAGCTGGTACCAGGCCCCTGGAGTCGAAGGTGCAGGCGATATTGGAGTATCCAGTGCCCAAGACGGTGAAAGAGCTACGAAGGTTCCTGGGTATGCTCAACTTCTACCGCCGCTTCATACCCAACTCAGCAAGCCGCCAAGCACCACTCAACGCCCTGCTATGTGGCCCGAACATGAAAGGCTCACAGGTAGTACAGATGACACCTGAGCAATTGCAAGCCTTCGAAGACTGTAAGTACTCACTCGCTAATTCAACATTACTGGCACACCCACATCCAGAAGCTCAACTAAGCATTGCAACAGACGCATCAGATGTGGCCATAGGTGCCGTCTTGCAACAAAAAATCAAAGATACATGGGAACCATTGGCTTTCTTTTCAAAGAAATTAACTACACCGCAGAGCAAGTACAGTCCTTTTGACAGGGAGCTCTTAGCTATGTATGAGGCAATTAAATATTTCCGCCACATGGTTGAAGCACGTGATTTCTCAATCATCACAGATCACAAACCTCTCACACATGCATTCAGAATAGCAAAGGAGAAATGCTCACCTAGGCAGTATAGACACCTAGAGTTTGTAGCCCAATTCACCACAGACATAAGGTACATACCAGGCAAAGACAACATTGTCGCAGACACACTATCACGAATCGAAGAGGTTACACAAGGTTTAGATTATGAGACACTTGCACGAACTCAGGACGAGGATCCAGAACTGCAAGGTCTCCTGCGAACAGGTTCATCTTTGAAACTCAAAAAAATTAGAATACCAGAGACAGATACATATGTATATTGTGATGTTTCATCTCAACCTCCACGACCATACATCACACCAGCTCTTCGACAGCAAGTTTTCAACTCAATACACAACTTAAGCCATCCCGGCACTTCAGCTACAGTGCGACTGGTCGCACAGAGGTACGTGTGGCCAGGGATACGCCGTGAATGTAGAGAGTGGTCTCGAAAATGCCTATCATGTCAAGGCAGTAAAATCACCCGACACACCTCAGCTCCACTATCCTCTTTCCTTCCACCGACATCGAGATTCTCACACATCCACCTCGATATTGTCGGTCCGCTAACATGTTCTCATCGTTACAGATACTGCCTCACCGTCATCGACCGATACACGCGATGGCCTGAGGCGTACCCCATCGAGGACATCACCGCGGAGACCTGCGCGACCGCGCTGGTTTCCGGTTGGATGGCCCGGTTTGGTTGTCCGCTCAAAATCACAACCGACCGGGGCCGCCAGTTCGAGTCACACCTGTTCCGCGCCATCGCCGCCATGGTTGGTGCGCGCCACTACCGCACTACCGCCTACCACCCTGCTGCTAACGGCATGGTCGAGCGCCTTCACCGCCAGCTGAAGAGCGCCATCATGTGCCACGCTACACCTCAATGGACAGAAGTTCTTCCACTGGTACTCCTGGGCATACGGAGTGCATGGAAGGCGGACATCCAGGCATCACCAGCTGAACTGGTCTACGGAGAGCCACTCAGACTTCCAGGACAGTTCTTATCACCTTCCGACGACTACAAGGCAGCAGACTTCACGGACCTCGCGACGCGCCTTCGAAGCCACATGGCCAAGCTCACCCCCACTCCTGCGTCATGGCACAGAAACGGTCCATTCTACATCCCCAAAAACCTCGCTGACTCATCTCATGTTTTCCTGCGACAAGACTTGGTGAGGAAACCACTTGACCCACCATATGCTGGACCATACAAGGTGCTAGAGCGACACCCCAAGTACTACAAGCTGGATGTACGAGGTAAATCAGTAACTGTAAGCATAGACCGCTTGAAACCTGCTTATATGGCCCAAGAAGCGAAAGCACCATCACAAGCACCTGAGACGCTACGGTCACCACCTCCTGCTACGACAGACGACCAGAGGAGGACCAGATCTGGCAGACGGGTGAGGTTTCCTGATAGGTATCGCCCGCAGTAGCGGTCTCAGCAGGGGAGTACTGTGGCAACACTATTCGTGACGAGCGGAAGATTCCATCGCCGCGCGCGCCTGGACACCGAGCAGCCATCAAGCCGCCAGCCGCCCCCGCGCCTCGCGCCATTGCGAGACCGGCTCGGACGGCGAACGCACGCGCTTTCTCTCACTTAATAATTTGCTCATTTCAACCGTTAACTTTTTCAAATCTTGTTAAATCTTGCATCAGCTTAAAAGTTGTACTTTAATACGTTCTCAAGTAAAATTTCTCAAGTCAATTTGTAATGCAGTAATAATAATTGCTTAAATATTGTTAATTAGAGAATTTCGTATCAAATTAAACTAATATATCGAAATCGTGGGTGTTCACTCATTTCTCTACACCATTCCACCCACACCACAAACACTTGTAGTAAAAGGAATCGTAGCGGATAGGTGTGACTGTAATGAATATTTATTTCATCCACCCATCCATCAGCCCTCGGAGGTCCACTGATGGACATAGACCTCCCCTAACTTGCGCCACTCTGACCGGTCCTGAACCTTCTGAATCCAGCGGATGCCCGCTGTCTTCTTCAGGTCGTCAGTCCATCTGGTAGGAGGGCGTCCTATGCTCCTTTTTTTCCGAGACGTGGGCGCCATTCTAGGACCTTTCTTCCCCAAAGATCATCGGTCCTTCGAACTATTGCTAACTATTATATCATATATGTATTTATTTACTTATTATTCAATGAGATGAGTGCTTCTAACAATTATGGACAACGTGGGTTGCAGTCGTAATCAATGATATTATAATGTATAATATTTTAAATATCATTGGTCGTTATTGGTCTGGCGATGCTCCTGTGCTTCACAGGGCATACTCTGCCTAATAAATCTCGGTTGTTATGATTGCAATCTGTACCTATGCCTCCTGCCTGAAACATAAAACTCCATGTTAAAAACTTAACACGAATTCCTTTCCATCAATCCTCTTACTGAACTGATGCAAACGAGTCAGTCAAGAAAAACATTTGAAAACATCAGAATAATACCCACAATTTCAATACAGTTCGCTCGAGCATATTGTCCAGAATACCACCAAACCAAATATGTTTACACAACAATGATTCGATTACAAAACAGTTGTTGTAGTATGAGGGCATCATACGCGAATACTTCATGTCGCGATCGGTATCCGTAGACATGCAGTGGATCCTGGTTATTTTGTGCTCTTTTAAAGCTATCGACACAATGTATTACGCGAAGGTTGGCAGTCCTGGATGCCTAATGTACAACGGGACGTGTAAGTAGAAGTTTTAAATTAGCTTTCTCTCTTTTCCATAGTGTTTAAAAGAAGAAAAATAAAACCTAACCTAACCTCTAAATCCGACGAAAACGAACAATCTTGAAAGTTAAAATTGCCTTTCATGTCCAAATCCAAATAAACGGTAGAGTCAATCCAAGACCACAAAACTTTAAATAGAATTGCAACATCCTTTCCGCTGAATTATCTGAAAATGTTGAAATACAATATTTCAGGTGTGGAAGAATGTCCAGAAAACATGCACAGACTGAACAGCGAATGTCGACCGACGCCGTCGCAGCGAAGTTGTGACGAAGCGGTCGCGACCTCCATGGGCATCATTTGCGACTGGTCGCGCTGTGATTGCGACTTCCCCTTCGTATTACACCTACCCTCGGGATATTGCTTCGCCTACGAAGATTGTCCGTGATGTGATATTGGTTCTGACGGATTTAATATTGAATTTACACGGGATGAGTGTAAATTGGGTAAACGGGCGCGAAATTTTTCCGGATTGACTTTCGCACGCAAATGCTTTTATGAAAATAAAATTTGTACGACAAAATTTTATGTTTTTTCCCTTCTAATATTTCTCAAGCAAATTGAAAAAAGGTACAAATACATGGCTTGACTGTTTTATTGAAAACAAGCAACATACCATTGCATATTATAGTCGTATTAATACGTACAAGTAGGTATCTATAGATATTAGGAACGTAATGATCTAATGATGGAGACCCCATCCATACCTAAATGCCTCTACTTGGTGTACCCTTCCGAACAACGGGCGAGGTTATGGCGTCAATTTCCTGCAACAGTTTAATCACGACGGTATGATTTTGCCTGGTGGTATGATATTTTCCCTACTAGCTGACCATTACCACTTCCTGAAGTCGACTGTAAAATGTATTAAAGATAGGTAAATGTTTCCGTGACAGCGTCCCCGCCCCGCTTCATTTCGGTGGGCAACGCGTCGCATCACCTTGAGTTGCTGATGTCATCGGACGACGAGAATTACTTACCTTAAGCCACGCTAACTCGTATACTCATTAATGTAGACTAGTTACCTATCTCCATAAAAACAATAACAAAATTTTAATGATCTGTTTGACTTACGCCGCTATTTAAACAGCTAACGTATGATCGTGTTGTTGCAGATACACCGGCCATTGTCCACTTCTCAAGTTCCGTTACGGCAAATGCTACGGCGATAACACCAGACAGATACTGCGTGAAATACGTTCTAAAGGACTTTTCAAGTAAGATACATTGAGTTCAGTAAAATTTAAATACTTAAGTATTTTACGTTCTTGGCTGAGCTGTAATAGCTACGATGAGACCGCAAGGAACTGTACGTAAAACGTGCTTCGGCATGCTTTAGGCAATGCAACTTGCTGTTGGCCATGCAAAAGCTAGTAATATGTCTAGGTCTAGCTATAACAAGTCATGACTGAAACCTGTCTAAAGTGGTTTTAAAATAACTGAAGCTCCGACCCGACCGTGTCCAATATTGTAATCTGATCGATAAGATGCACCACATACCACATACCTTTGAAAATTTCAGTGTCCCCTCTCGTCAAATAAAAATGGTTAAACAAATTTCAGCAAGCCTCTAACATACCGCGCGGGCGACAACTACGAGCTCAACAACATGCCGCGCCACGACACGCCCATGCGCGACGTATACGACGGCACGCGACACCGACAGACAGCCTACATGACTGGCTACACTGGATATGTCCCCGGGATGAACTTCAGGTTAACTATCTATGCTATTTATTGGAACGAAGTTCCTTACCGCGCGTTGCGAAAGGCGGAAAATTTGGTAACGACACTTTTTGCCGTCGTAGTTTTTTTTACATAGAAAGCAAGCCAGAGTACTAGGATAGCAAAAACATGCAAGCGAGTGTGCCAAAACAAATCTAAGGTATTAAATTTCGTGAGAAAAATACCTTAGATTTGTTTTGGTACACTTGCTGCATGTTTTTGCTATCCTAGTACTGACTGCAAGGAACTTCGTTCCATCCGGGTGTCTGTTTTTTATTTATTGCACGCCAAAATAACTTTTAACTTAATACAATATTTGTCGAACAAAAGGGTGATAGGCGAAGACTACATGCTTCTTTTCACTTCATTTCACTATAAAATTAAAAGAAAAACATATTTACTTTATGGTAACCTTACCATACAGGATTTCATTCCAAAAAATCATCGTAGGTACTTGGAAAAAAGATGAAAACACAATATGGAATAAATATTTACCGTACGAAATCCTATCCTTCTCAAATAAAGCCGCCCTTGGCCGTTGCTACACTTGCTACTTTGACCATAACATTTTAAAGGTCGACTCAACTTATTGCCTTAAATACTTATGATCTGTTATGAAAGCCTACCAAACCATACATAACATTACATCCCAACAACAAACACTTCACTCAAATGGTGTAATTTGGCTTATCGACTCGATACGGTTTTCATTGAAACTTCCGTATTATTTACAATTCCATTAGAGTGAGCAAACCGATTTACCCTTGAAAGAAAGCGCGGCAGTTCCGACCTTCGCATTACAAATAGCTTTACCTACATTTTATTGCTGCGACTCACGTCCTTCATAAGCTTTTAACACGTTTTACTCGTATCAAACACGGAAATATTATCACATAAATGATAACACTATGTTAGAGATGAAATTCAGGAAAATATCACTGATATGGAAACACCATAATTCTGTTTACTTGCCCACTGTCGTATATTGCCATCAACACCAAATAAATCTTTAATACCCAAACTCTTTCTTTCTTCAATCGCCAATGTATTGAAGCGACTTCCTTCACGAAACAATCAACTTCGTAGTGGCTTACTGCGCACAGACATTATCATATTTATCTAAAACAAATTAATTACTTTATTTAATTTTGAAAATACTCATCAAGGCTCAAACCAAAAGCGATGAGAATATCTAAAGTGATTCACTCAATATACACATTACAGGTACGGCAAGTCGTACGGACGAGCAGCCGACGACTGCATGGCTGACTTTGCGGAAAACCAGCGCGAATTGAGACGAAAAGCGGACATGAACAGGAGCTATGTGCGTTCGAGAAGTGCCCCCAAAATGGAAACCATACACTCAAGGGACGAGATCCGAAGGGATCTAAGCAGATTCAGAGAAATTAATAAGTACAAAGGTATAATATGTTGGTGTTATCTGTAAACAAATAGAATTGCATTGGCTCGCACTTGACTGTTATAGAAAAGAATGTTTTAATTTTAAATTAGGCATTCTATGTCATCTGCTTTTGCTCAATGTCTAATGGAATGTGCTATAATAAAATCCCTTGTAATCTATTCTGTTGAGTATGTTTTTACCAAAACCCTTCAGGTTAACTAAACTTTTTTAGAAAGGCTTTAGATACCGTGTAGATTAGTAAATATAACATAGAATTATGGATAGCGATACGAACACTCGTCTTAGGAAATAATATATTAAGGACACGTGAAAGAGGAAACTGTTGTAAAAACATACATATTTCTAATCTAAAAATAATATCGGCAAACGTGGAGTGTCTCAAGGTACATGACTAAGCCCACTACTTCATTCATTGTTACAGAGAACACCATATCTCCAGAGTTTCCACCGATAGCAGGCTACACAGGTCATATTCCACGAATCAAAGGATCCGAAGCTTCTCTAAGCCAACGGTATCACTGCGCTGCGAAACGAGGATTAGAACTCATAAAACTTGAACGAGACAAAAGGAAAGAGCTGCAACAAGCTGACAGTTATATAAAAGCTATCTTGAAGGACAAGGAGAAAAAATATTCGTACTGGAATTGGGGATAGCATACAGGTAGAAGAATGTTCTTTACCAAGTACCGGTGAACATTCTTCTACAAACAAATATCGTAAAGAATTCAGTATTATTTCACTACTGCTATTCTTAAACTGTTCAATAATAAAGTGTTCTATAAATTAGTGATAAAAACCTATTTGAAACCTGTATTTTATACGGTTGCTCTGCGATAATGTTAACTTGAATGATAAAATTTCTACATTTTTACATACCTAATGATTTTGGTGTACTTTTTTTTAAATTAGCATGCAAAGAGTATTTCAAAATACTTCCAATTTGGCAATGCTCAAAAAATGTATGAAGCAGACTCTGTATTTACATATATATTGTAAATATTTGTATGATATGCTCAGTATACACAGAGTAAATATAAATGGAGCAAAATTCCTCCTTTCACAGACGAAAATGCTCAAGTAATAAACTTGGGAGAGTGGAATAAGCACTGGATCTGTGAATGACAAAGTATTTTACTCTGTGCCATTACTATGTACTCTGTATTATTTTTATATACTATGTCACAGATAAATGAACTCATAATTATGAACCCTGGTACATTTAAAATGAAAATTTTCTTATTAGTGCTTATTATTTAAATCTGAATGACCCAACAAGATGAATAGCAAATAATTACTGAACATGTTATAACAATATGTATTTAATTATTTTGAAACATATTAAAATATTTTTTTATTATATTCTTTACCAGTCATTTTAAGGCAAGGCACTTACAAAATAAAGTATTACTTTTATATCTAAACTTATGTATTAAGTCATGAACATAGATTATATTAACAGAAATTATTTTTGTAAATAACATATAAAACATAGGTTTTCGTGTTAAACACGAATTATAAAAATAACACTAAATTCTAGCCAACCTAATATATTAAAATTTAAAAGTATTAATATTAGCTTATTAATATAGCACGATGAAATTTGTACACAGATAAGGCACATATTGAGAAAAGTTAGATAAATTGCACCACTGAGTATATTTGATAACTGTGTTGTCTAGTTCATAAGATAGTCTAACTACCTTGATAATTATATCAACACATGACCATTTTGGACAGATTTAAGTTTAAAAACATTGACGTAAATTAATGACTACTTTGTTATAATTATTCAATTATTAAAGCCATTATAAAACTGGTCTAACAATTGCTCATCCCTATATAGTTTACTAGCTGTCCCGGCGAATTTTGTACCACCTAACAAATCAACATATCCTAACAAATACGTGGCTCCCTCTCCGGTTCCGGCTGTCGCTCCGGCTGCGGCTCCGGCTGCGGCTCCGGCTGCGGCTCCGGCTGCGGCTATGGCTCCGGCTCGAGCTCCAGGTCTGTATCCGCTTCCATCTCCGTCTCTGTCTCCATCTCCGTCTCTGTCTCCGGCTCCGTTCCGATTCCGGTTCCTGATGGAACCAGAGACAGAGATCCGTCTCCGGCTGCGGCTCCGTCTCCGGTTCCGTATCTGTATCCGATTCCGTATCCATCTCCGGCTCCCACTCCGATTCCGTATCCGTCTCTGGCTCACACTCCGGCTCCAGCTCAGTCTCCTTCTCCCTCTTAACTTGAAAGCAGAATGACTATGAATTATCCATAAAAAAACACGAAAAAAAAATAAGAGGCCAAAGTGACAGCTGTCAAAACAAATGACAACCCCCAAACAAATGACAACCGACAAAACAAATGACAACCGACAAAACAAATGAAAACCGTCAAAACAAAAGACAATCGACAAAACAAATGACAACCGTCAAACCAAATGACAACCTTCAAGACGAATGACAACCTCCAAAACAAATGACAACCGTCTAAATAAATGACAATATTCAAAACAAATGAGAACCGTCAAAACAAATGACATTCATCAAACCAAAATGAAAACCATCAAAACAAATAACAATTGTCAAAACAATATAGGGATTAGCAATTGTTAGACCATGCAGTTTAATAATGACTTTAATAATTGAATAATTTTAATTAATTAATATAATCCACTAGTCGGCCGATTAATCGGCAATTTTCTCACTTAACCCATAGTCGGCCCATCACTAATTATTATAGTTTTGTATCTCTTATAATCATTATTAGTGGATCAATCCTTTGAAATACTTTTAATGATAAAATGTATAGCTTATTTAGTGATTATCAGATTACATAGAAAATTGTTGTTGCTAATTGTTGCTTCAGTTCTATCATCTTAGAAGACAAAGCTCAAATATCAAAAAATCTGGATTTTATTAATTTATTATAATTGCAAAAATTTATTTTATTTTATCGAAAATAGTTTAGTATTAATTTTTTTATTTTATTTTATCGAAAATAGTTTGTAACAAAAAAAGCGTTGACATTTCAATCTCCAACATGTTAGAATTAAAGCAAAGTCGTAACTCACTAGGCTTTTTATCCATATACAAGTTCAACTATCAGGAGTTAGTTCAACCATCTTACCTGTAGTTACATCTACACCATCGATTATAATTGATTTATCTTCAGTAGGAGTAACAGCATTAGCCAAGTTAACAATGTTGTTCTTGTCCGTAGCTAGTTCAAGCATAAGAGTTTCCAACTTCTGAGCTTTTCGCGTTTCCTTGTGAGTTATCAACGCACACAAATGTTCCGTTAGTAACTCTTTTTTCTCCTTCTCCTTTTGTAGATTAATTTTCGCTTGAAGGAAATCTTTTTCAACTCTTAAATAGTGTTTTCTGTAACGAAACAAGGCAGTAACAAAATAAATTATTGCGGAATATTGAATTACAGTTAAATTCCACTCAAATGGCAAAGCATAGTTTTGTAATTATGATCTGACAGTGACTTGAAATACGTATACGACAATCCAGTGATGGCTACTGAGATCGTATTTATTGATTTTGCTGAGTAAAATTATTGTTACAGAGTTCAATATATTAATTCTATTAAAAAAGTGTTAACAATAACAATACATTATAATATTATGATTCTGTCAATAAATTATATTATTGTTATAGAAATATGCAGGTTAAATACTAACAAAAATACAATATTGTTAATCTTGATATACCAACATGTTGCAATAATAAAATTTATTACTACAACTAACAATAAATAGATACTTGCTCTGCTTCTGAATAACTCAAGCACGCTTGGTCAATTTTCTTTCTCAAGACTGCTACATCCAGTGAGAACTGTCCGTCTAATATTTGTAGCTCTTTCTTTATTTTCTCTAGCTTCTGAACCTCTTCTTCTGTTTGTTTTGTCCTGAAATTAAGAAAAATAAATGATTGTGAAAATTTATTTGTGAATTTTTTATCTATCCTACACGGACGTAAAAAAAAGGTATTTTTTTAGGTCCGTGCTATCCTAGTATTATATTTTATTATTAAGTAATTATGTTTACTCAAGAAATGAATCATTTTTAATTTCCTATTTCAATTTTTTTATTTCTATACAATTTTAAGTAATCAATAATGAGATGTTTTTCTTTTGAACTGCTTATAAAACATACAATCAACAACTAATTTATATTATTTTACTTGTAGTATTATGGATACACTTTAATATTCAAATCACTATAATGTATGGAACTGCACATAAGGAAGTAATAAAACTTAACATACCAAATAGTTTTTGTTATTAAATGCAGGAATTTATTAACCATTTTTATGTTTCCATTGTTGAATCAATAAGTTTGAAAAGGTATGAGCAATTTCAAGTGTCAATAAAACATGATAGCTATTTGATAAAGTACTCACTCAAAGTCATACAAGATAAGTTCCCATGTCTGTCATTGATTACATTTTGTTATCAGTTTGAAAATTTCTGTTTATATTTCTATTAATCTAAAATAGCTCAAATTGTTACACATGGTGAAAACAAAACAAGGTAACCTAAATTTTTTCTAGAAAATTATCGAAAATTTGTAAAAATCGCCAATCTGCAATTGATATCAGTCAAGTAACTAGTAACAAAGAAGCAGATAGAGCATCAGATAAGTGTCTGTGTATAAAACCCATACAAACACACACACACACGCGCGCACACAAGAATAGAAAAACAAAAAACTCAGTCACCTCACCTATCAGCAAGAGCTTTTGCAAGCATTTCCTTTCTCTTCTTGTTCTGCTCTTCCATTAGCTTCTGTTTAAGCTGCAATTCTTCTAGTTTTACTTTATGTGCTACTCCTTCATTTTCTGTATAGTTATCTAAACTTCTCACTACATCTGGCGTAACAGTGTCACTGTTCCTTCTCGCAGTATTTGTATCATCTATTTCATTTATGTTAGCATTAAGAACTGGTACATCCGAATTTACATCAGCATTTACTTCATTTGTGACTATTTCTTGGGTTTCTGTTTTAATTGTATCAGCAGCTCCATTAATATTTTTCATATTTTCTGAGTCAACTGTATCCTCTATACCAAGAGTACTAGTGGGAGATTTCAAACTAAGCTTGCATTTATCAAATTGTATGTCATCTATAATATCATCAGAATTCTGACTTTGCAATGTAGGAGTTTTATATTGCTGGTTTGTTCTCTTGGGTTTAAGTCCCAGTTTATCTATTTTCCGCACATTTGGGTTACCTATGTGCGACCCTGCAAAAAAGGACAAATAACATATTACTTTACTAATAAAAGATATATCAATAATGAAGAAAGTTATTAAATTGTATTGTTACTTTTAAAATTATAATTTTTATCTCTTAAAGAATGTAACCATGGCAGTGTGTGAAAGATGTGTTTCATTTAAATTTTAGTAACTACTAAAACCCCACTGGAGGAAACCTTATCAAGCATTGTCTTCCTGTGATAAAAATACTAATACTTACATAGTTATTTTAATGTTGGAAATACTTATCTATGTTGTTTAAATTGTAACATATAACTTACATTAAAATGAGATTAGTCATTGTTTAATCTTCATTATTATCATAAAAGATTATCAAACAAAATTAATGGATGTTTCACAAACCTACATGTTTTAATTCAGGTTCAACAAATACTGAGCTTCACAATAAAGTCATAACAAAATCTGTATAACATGTATATAATGAGTCATCAGGTATAATGAATCATCATAACACAGTTAAAACAAATAGAATAAATTACCACAAAATCAACATTGCCACACAATCAGTTGTTAACAGATCAGTATAATTATGACAATACATTCCCACAGATTTACCAATTCAGTGATAAGTTTGTATGAACCTTAGTATTATACAATTGATATTTATTCGGTATTGGAAAATAATATTTTACATACACTAGTGACTAGATCATAAAAAGTCGTGAGTTACTTTTTTTTACTGTAAGTAGCACACTCTCTCTCTGTGTCTCTCTTTTTCTTCCTTGGCCGGTAATGCATTGATGATGTCTAAGGTTGTTCTAGATGTCCACAGCCGATTACGGCCACTTATCATAAGGTGATGAGACATCTGTTTGTTTGTTGTCTTTTTACGTGTACATCAAAAAAGTGTAATCAATATCAATGAATAGTTTTTGATATAAACCCCTATTGTACTTACTAAACCTATGTGAGATATATTAATTATCTAAAATTAAAAGTTTTTGTTTAAAAATACAAAAATAACCTCATTTTGTTTTATAATTATTAAAATTTATTACACGTTTCGTGTGAAAATAAACCTCTAATCAAATCAATAGTAATTAATAAAACAAAAATAGAAATATACTTTTTAATACTTACAAATAACTTCTTGTTGATTGTTTGTTAACAATTTTTATTAAGAATAACAAGTAGTAAATCACTGCATCACTATATTGATAGCTAAGTTCGAAATGATGCCAACACATTAAGTCATGGGAAATAACTGCAAAAAGCATTGCATTGTAATAGCATTAATAAGCTTACCGCTCTTCGTTCCACTTTCCGCAAACTTCATCCTATGCAAGTCTTCTTCACTGAAGCCCGCAAACGACATAGTAAGTATTAGTCCTACAAAACGCTATACTATTTTAGTCTAATTGAATTCGGAAAAGAAACAAATCCATTTAAATATTAAACAGGAATAAAATAAAACTTTAAAATAACTATAAATGGTAGTTGGCTGGCACGTCCTGCTTTCTGACAGATTGACATTTATTTTGACAGTTTTGACACTACTCATACTGACATTGTCAGTCTGACAAATCTACAACATAGACAGATAAAATTTACTGTGCATAGATTATAGTTAACTGGGCTCCAAACCCCGAATTATATTTACTATGGTGTTCTGAATTAAGCTTGCGAATGGTCGAAGATATTCGTTAAATGTCACGCAATCCATCGTTAGGTATCTTTTCGAAGTTTGGAGTCCAGTTGTATTGTACAGTTCTTGGTAAAAATCAAGACAAGTTTAAAATTCTTTGTTAATCTGCCTTGATTGTCTTGTCAGTTGTCAAATGTCACGTCCATAGACATAATACTACTAAACTAGGCAAGGTATCTGAGCTTAAGTAAGTGAAACCGTCACGCTGCGAAGAAAGACAGGAGGTAAACCTATCCTTGTCTTACTTACGAGTTACGCAAGTCTCCTTGGTCTCTTTCTCTTTCTAATAGCGTGATGCAAAAAAGGCCCACCTGTCTAGTCTAGTAGTATTATGTCTATGGTCACGTCACTTGTCAGATGAAATCTGTTGTCACTGTCAGTGTTGCCAGATGAGGCTATTTCCGTTACCGAGCGGCTATCATATTTTACCCCTTGGCTACCTGTAGCCGCGGGGCGGGGCTATATTTCAGCGCTCGGACTAAAACAAGAAAAAAAAGATCATTGGGCTTGGTTTTTTTTTTTTTTTTTACACAAATAAGTTAATGCTTGACCACAATCCCACCTGATGGTAAGTGTAGATGTGGTCCAAGGTGGTGAGCACATTAACTTAGTAAAAGCCTATTCACTCTTTTCTTGAAGACATCCACGTGAAAGGCTGGCGGGAACGCCGACGCAGGCAAGTTATTCCAGTCCTTCGCGGTGCGTATAACGAATGACGATGCAAACCGCCTCGTCCGCACCGGCGGGATGTTCACGACAAAAGGATGGATACCCGCCGTGCGTCGTGTCGTTCGATGGAGAAATGGAGATGGGGGAATTATCTCAAACAATTCCTGCGCACACTCTCCGAAATGTGCCCTGTAGAAAACCGAGAGGCTGGCTACTCTGCGCCTGTGCTCGAGGCTTTGAAGATTGGTCTCAACCAAATCTGGGTCACCATTCACCAATGAGCCTCTTCGCACGCCTCTCCATCGAGTCCAAAGCAGAAAGGTGACATTTGGCTGCGCCTGCCCAAATGTGCGAACAGTACTCCACACACGGCCGTACCTGAGCTTTGTACAAGGTTAAGAGTTGCCTGGGTGTGAAGTACCGTCGCACCTTTGCAAGGACACCAAGTTTCCTTGCAGCAGCCTTAGCTTTGGTCTCGATGAACCGCCCAAAGTTGAGTTTCGAGGAAATCTCTACTCCTAACAACTGAAGGCAGTCGGTATAATCCAAGGACACATTCCGAAAAGTAGGAGCCGAGATGAGCGGGCTCTTCTTGGTGGTGAATAGACACGTCTGCGTTTTAGTGGCGTTGAATCCCACAAGATTGGCTTCGCCCCACTCGGACACAGCCCGAAGTGTGAGATTCACACGAGCCACCAAAGTGATATGAAATTGACTGCCGATGACCTTTTTTTTTACCTCCTATATTTCGAACCTGGATGGGGCTATTTCGGGGCTACACGCGCACTCCGGCAAGGCTATTCGAGAAAAAATTATCCGGCAACACTGGTCACTGTTGTCAGTGTCTAATGTGTGTTTTTCTAACAAAATAAAATTATTTTAAAATATAAATGTATTAATAAACTTGCTGTATCCAGTGAAAGAAGGAATAAACCCCGTAAATAACCAGTTGTAAAATAACAAAATGAGTAGGTATTTTAGTTAACGGATTAATAATCGTTAAAATGTACTTGTGAACTATTAAAATGTAAACACATGTTTTCAGCCCAATTGTGGACTGAATTACGTGAAGTGGACCTAAACGACAGCGAGGCAGTCAAAGATTTAGTGAATAGTTATTTCCAAAATGTAACTACAAATCGAGAGGCGGACCCAAAGAAATTATTGCGTATAGCAGCAGATATTATAAACCGGTAACATAACCTTTAATTCATTTTTACTGCTGTTTTGCTACAAGTCTTTCTAGACGCACGTGGTGAAGATTTTCTTTCGTTTAAATTATATAAAAAAAAATCCTTGGTTTAACGTTTAACATCTGACTTAAAATTATAAGGCCAAACCTATAATTTTTCAGGTTCCCCAAGTATTGTATGTCTTATCGCAGTACAATTGAGTCTTTGTTATGCACATCCATTGATTCAAGCGACTACTACTTTGTCATTGAAGCTGCAAAATGTGCACAAGCATTACAGCAGGTATAGAATATTTTATATTAAGTTGCTAATTTAATATGCTAGTTTTCATAACTAACCAGAACCCCTGGTTATGTGGTTATTCATTTATGCCATTTAGTTAACTCATTGACCACAAGCAATTACGCTCATGCAAAATAAAATAAAAGATATTGTTTCAGTTTATTACGAGGAAAGACTCATTATTTAAAAAATAAAGACAAGTAAGACAAGTAATTCTGTTTTAAATCTACTGAGACAAAACTCAATCAGTACTATGACAAATTTTGTTAATATGATGCTTGATAATTTACAGGTTCGCCCATCTCAAGAGAAAACCGCTACACCCAAAACATCATGGCTAAATCAGATGAACCTGCTATGCAATGCCGGCCACTCACTCATATCTGCAGTATTCCCAGATGTAGTAGACATGTATGGACAAATAAGGAATAGAAATGTACGTAGCCAATTTTTGCAAAGGTGGATGTGACCAAACTATCTGTGAAAAAAAAAGTAAATAAAATGACACATCATTTGACTGTGCATATGATAATGATAATGACATTTTAAAATATTCATCCATTCATTCATCATTCATTAATCCAGCCAAATTGCAGTGAATAAAAATGTAAGGGTGAGGCCAAACAGGCATAGTTTTTGAGCGTCACGTGAAATGAGTCGATTTCATACCAAAGTCCAGACTCATTCTGTGTCACCGTGTAATACAAACAGGACTTGTGTGAAACCGAATGCAGCATACTCATTATTCGCGACTCAAAGCTCAAAAAAATATGCTTGTTATCCTCACCCTAAATGTAAAACTTTCTCAGTACTAATAAAAAATTTATGTTCCTAAAAACATCTACATTGTTTACCCTACTCATAAGTTCAATTCACATTTGATATTTTTATTTCAGAATAATGAATCATCTTCAAATTCATCACTTACAAATATTCTATTGAACATCGGTGATATGAACAACAATCAAAATAGGGACGAGATTTCGGCAGAATCCCTGCTACAAATTAGACTGAGAAATGTATTTTGCTACATTCAAGCTATGCTGGTGTAAGTATAATATTTCTCATAACAATTAAGTTGTATTTTTCTGCATTTGTCACTCATCCTTTTAAATGTACCAATCAACTAACAGCAGTCTTTTTACTTGTGTGGCGACAGCGCACACGCGTCACACGGTGACGTGACGTCGCCCTGAATCACGCTATCGAAGTTTCTAAAGATCGCTAGTATATATAGAAACGCTCCGACAACATCAGTCGGGGCTCGGCCGCCTCCCAGGCAACACACCTCGCGTGGCGGGAGATCTCCCTTTGCCAAACTTGCATTAAAACCATGCTATATTGCAATTTGACAAAATATATGGAAACCGGCCAAATGCGAGTCGGACTCGCGCAGGAAGGGTTCCATACCATTATTTATACAACTTTAAACACTATATACTACTTACAGACCACTTATAGCGTCAACAGAAATACATCATCTGTAAAAATTTCAACTATCAAATAAATATTAGTACTATGTAAAAATTTTAACTATCAAATAAATATTAGTAGTATGTGTGCTATTGTAAAGTCTTATTTGTTTTGTCCATGCCTGCAGCACAGAGGATGCTACTGCAGGGGTATTAGTGTGCAAGCATTTATTTAGTGATATTATTTCAGTGAAGTGTATCCAGTAGCTAAGCCTGTGCGTCCACAAACTGTGTTGGATTTGATAATGAGGGCTCTCAGTGTGACCAGTGCGGCCAACACTCCCCATGTTGATGTTTATTTTATCAAGATTGAAGCCTTGAGGACTTTGGATGCTCTTGTTGCTAGGTAAGAGTTTCCCTTGAAATTATTTTTAGGGGTTATCTGAATTGATACTTTGTTTGCATTGAGCGGTAATGAGAATGGGAAAATTAATTTTGTTATTGTAAAATTACTTTATGTGAATACAATGGTAGTACGTGACTTGCCAGTGGAATCTTTCAATAAAAATGTGTAAAAACTCAACTCAAGGGTTATTATACCATAGATGAATATTTAAATGATAAGAATGCATGGAAATGACCAGCTAGGCAATCAGTTCTGCTCAGGTTAGAGATCCCTTTTTTTGTAATAAATATAAGTTTTATTTTTAAAAGATGTGCTGAGGAGTTTTTTTACGGCTTATCTTCTCCTCCATGACAAAGCATGACAAAGCACCTATCCGAAAAGCTGGTAGATTAAATAAATGACGTGCATCAATGTATCAGTGATACCTACATGAATAAAAGATTATTTCGTTTCATTTCATCCTTATTACAACAAAACTTAACAACTTCATATTAGCGTTTTGTAATACTGTTTGTAAGTATACTTTGTTTCCCACTTCTTTTCAGTTTGGGCCCGAATCTTATTCCATTCTCGCCTTTAGTATTCAGGCTGCTAATGCAGACTTTACGATGGAGTACAGAGACTGCAAACCAAGATTCCAGGTATATACGAGTAATAATATGCTTATCATAACTAATTAATTCACACCATAACAACGCACACGTATTTATTTATATATAAACTAGCTGCCCGGACAGACTTCGTTCTATCAAAAGTTTTTTTTTATTAAAACCTTCCTTGTGCCTTGGAACATTGTAAGCTATCCTATCTTTCAAGTTGAATCAAACTGCACACTGTGTGCAAATTTGATCAAAATCGGTTAAGTAGTTTAGGAGTCCATCGCGGACAAACAACGTGACACGTAATTTATGTATTATCAAAATAAACACACTTAAGCATTGGATTATGATTAAATGTCGCAAAAAAAGTTTGCATTTATAGTTACCAAAAAAAAAATGAATGTAAATAGCCAACAAATGTGCAGAATTGCCACCGTAAAAACAATTTGATATTGACAGCTTTATTACCCGTCAGCCTAAAAGACAAAACTAAGGTTTTCTACCATCTTAGTCAGCAACTTCGGTCATGCCTCTATAGTCCAGTCATCTTAGGAATTCACTGCGGAATGAGAGATACCCAGCTGATTTTTTTGTATAAAGTTGTATTTTGGCATTCTAAAACTTGTCTCAAAACCTGCATATGGTAGGGTGACCGCGTCTATTAAAAATTTGAGGACAAAGGTCACAAAAATCGGTTTTTTGCAAATATCTCATTTCCTATGAGTTTTTCGCTATTTGTATCTTCATCAATATTGTAGAGAATTAAATTCCCTACAACTTTTGTATCAAAAAATTTTTTATACGTTGAATCGTTTTCGAGATAGAGGGCGGAGAGCGCGCGGTTAGAGCACAATGTTAGGTCAACCGGTACAATCCCGGTCAAAACATGCTATATTAAGTTTATATTGATGAAGATACAAATAGCGAAAAACTCATAGGAAATGAGATATTTGCAAAAAACCGATTTTTGTGACCTTTGTCCTCAAATTTTTAATAGACGCGGTCACCCTACCATATGCAGGTTTTGAGACAAGTTTTAGAATGCCAAAATACAACTTTATACAAAAAAATCAGCTGGGTATCTCTCATTCCGCAATTCTTACCTAATTTTGACTAAAATGACTGGGCTACTAATTTAACTGATGGTAAAGCAAGTCAATAGTTTAAAAAACTAAATACACGGTTTTATAGTGTCAGTGTAGATACTAAAGAAAAAAAATGGGACTGTGTTATTATTAACCATTAAGGAGTTCCTTCGGGTGGAGGCAAACCTGGGTGTATAATAGTATCAGGTCATGTTATTACAGTTAAAAATTAATTATTACAGTTAAGTTAAAAATCTTCCTAATTAATAAATGCTACTACACCCTAAAATAATTCATGGATTGACAATTTATAGATATATGTAATGTATTTTTTTTTTTTTTCTTTATGACAAATCACAATTGAATTATGTCTTTTAAAATTTTATGTTGTTAAATCATAATGTTATATTGTAAATAATTGTTAGCATTGTATTAAATTAATAATAATAGTTGACATTAATTTATTAGAAATTGAATTATGTATTTAAATTGTATATTTTTAAAACATAATAGGTAATTGTTACGATTGAAATAATTAGAATAATTAATAATTAAATAATTGAATAATAATGTATTATATTAAATGTAGATAAATTGCCACGCCCTAGCAGGGTTCATGCTCAGACTATTTATAAGTACCTACTTTAAGACCTCATTGTAAGCATGATGCAATAAAAACTTATGAAACTTATGACTTAATGACTTACAAAAAAGGCATTGTCATCAGAATTAAAGCAATCGACTCCTTATGATATGTGTAACTATAATCTTATTAGACTTGCAAGATTTGACCCAAACAAGCGAATATAAAACACTGTATCCCACAGCAAAGTCCGCTGCACCACATACAACAGTCTGGACCGGTGGCTGACTACGCTGCACTGTCACCGGTCAGCGGCCGACAGCAGGAGTTGTTGGGAGGACGAGCTCACAAGGCACATCCTTGATGATACAGCCACGGAGGAGAAAGTGGTGCAGCTTACAGTAAGTTATTTTCCTGTCAATATAATGGAGTAAGCTCTAACGCTACTCACAGTCACTAACAGTTACTTAAATCGCTGCTTAGTACATAATTTGTATGGTGATGGTGACTAAGGAGCGATTAAAGCAACCGTTAGTGACTATGAGTTGGGACGTAAACCTACTCAAAAGGAGAAACCCATGCTCAGTAGTGGGCCATTAATGATTGAAGCCAGCCAGAGGTAGTAAATTAAAGAAGAGAGGTAATAAATGAAAGAAGAGGTAATAAGCTCAGCTGATGCGCTTACTGTCCTGGAATTCCTGGATTTAATTTCCCCTTACCATAATGGGATTTTTAACTTAACCAAATATTAATTTTCACAAATAGACATTATAGTCAGTTATTATTTCTAACTTAACCAAGAGATAAAAAAAAACTTGAGAGGTGTCAAGGGACACCCGGATGGAACGAAGTTCCTTGCAGTCAGTACTTACTAGGATAGCAAAAACATGCAGCAAGTGTGCCAAAACAAATCTAAGGTATTAAATTTCTCATCTACTGACTGCAAGAAACGAAAATATCTGGCTTGCTTTCTATGTAAAAAAAAAACTACGACGGCAAAAAGTGTCGTTACAACTTTTCGTTCCAAAATTTTCCGCCTAGCCCCCTTTCGCAACGCGCGATAAGGAACTTCGTTCCAAAAACTGAATGTAAAAAAACTGAAATGTCTATTAAAGGTGTTGATGGATGAAATTAAAATGTTACTAAAATATTTTAAATACAGATAGGCCCACAGCCGACAAAGCACATGAGCAAGAAAGCAAAACGCAAGCTCACCAATTCGAGGCTTCAAGAAAGTTCCATCGCCAGCCATATGCCGGGCGAGAGAAATAAAGTTTCCAAGTATGTATTGTTCCTCAAATATTTTCACTAACACAAAACTATTTTTAACCGACTTCAAAAAAGAAAGTATTCAATTCGACTGTATTTCTTTATGTTTGTTACCTCAGAACTTTCGACTGGGTGAACCGAACCGATTTTAATGAATCTTTTTTTAATCGAAAGCTGATGCTTGTCATGTGGTCCCACTTAAAGAGCGAGATCCGACAAGTAGTTTTTGAGTTATCATAAATTTTATCAAGAAGTTATTTTTTGTCAAGAATTATTAATTTTGGACTTATGTCAATTACATGCTGGGGCCCAAATGGGCCGTAATAATTATGATGATACGTTGTCATAGCCGCCTCGGCAAATGTGTAGGGTACACTTTATCTTTAACTAGCTCTGTTGTAGAGTGATTCTTCCTATAGAAGGAATCTGATACCACAGACTGTTGTTTAGGAAAGGTTGACTTAAATTCAAGATGGATAAGGCTCTGGTACACCCTGAAAGGTGGTGAATTATGTATTTTGCTGATAAATGCACTTAATGAATATTACGTGTTTTATCAGGCCAGAAGAAAATAATAATGAAGTTGCGATTGCTGCCCTGGTGTGTGCAGAGACATTCCTTCTGGTTTGTGGGAGATTTTTAAAACCTACGACGCATAAGGTAAAATGTTACTCCAATACTGTGTAAAAAGTCGCCTTCAAATGTTTGTAGCATGCCACTCGAAAATCCCAATATTTTTCATTATATCATTTTAAAAATTCAGTTCTTTACTCTCATTTAAAGTCCCACATCTCTTAAGGCCATTAAAATGAATGGTCCTTCGAGCAGGAGTGTTAACTTTTTAGCTTAGACAAAAACGCGTATCTTACGTATAGAATTTACGATTCCTTTGTAACCTTTCAGCTACTTCAAGAGCGAGTTCTACGAGAGTGCTACAATACACAGAATTATAATGAGGATATGCTGATATTGTTGCTCCGTGTGTTAGAGGCTACACGGAAGACCCTTCCTCCCGGAGTACCACCACCTACCCAACATTGCCTGCAACTGTACAGCGTACTTGTCAATACTGCTAATGGAGAAGTGAGTATCATCTAATAACCAAACTCAGTTTTCTATCAAACTGTAATTCTTAAGTCAGTTTCCTAGTGTAGTGTATGTATCTAACAGAGATAATACATGAGATGAACACAAATAAAGTGGGTAGTTATCCGTCTATCAGTCTTGCACCAGATACAGACGAGTATGGACGTGCATTTTTGTTAGTTTGCTTCCCCATATGCTTAACTTACGTACCAGTTATACTTAGTTTATTTACCCTTTATGCTAAGCTTACCTACTAACATGGTCAGGGATTACACATGGATTATTTAAAATAACTGTAAATTTAATTAACCTTTAGACAAATTAATTAAATTATCGGTTTATTATTAAGTTATCGTAACACATGTCACATTGTATCTTAGAAGTTGTCTATTTGTATCGAAGTTATAAACGAGAACTCAACAATGATAGTTAAAGAAATCGAACTACAAAAGATCAGTAAATAATCAGTAATGTGTTTTTTGCAGATTTCTAAATTTTGTAGTCAAGCGTTGCTCGACATTCGACTGCACTTGCACTGCTCACCGCCCTCACTCAACTTCGCTCTAGAAGCGCCACAAAAGAAGCAGACAGTGACTAACAAGAGAAAGAAAGTATCAGAGAAAAATAGAGCGGTCCTGGAATCCTTGCTTGGACCGGAAAAGTAAGTTCTATGTACTAGATAGATCCTAAAGGATTTTATTTAAATGTTGCTAAAATAATCTAACAGTCATTCATTGTCAGGTATTATCTGCAACTGTCTAAATATGAATTGTTTTTTAAAAAAAATCATTTAAACTATATGTTCTTTTTCCACAGAATGCCAGCATTAGACGAGCAAGAAGATATTATATCAATACCAGATGAACCGTCAACGAAAAAACAGCGCGTGGATGAAGAAACGGAAAATATTAGTGTCAGTAGTGAGTCCGTTAACTCAGTTGATAGTGATGATTCAGATATTGAAGAAGTGCCATTGGACAAACCAGATGGTAAAGAAGTAAGCTCTGTTAGTGAAGAGACTGTTGCAATAGAAAATCCTAATGAGGAAACTGTTTCAGATGTAGTAAATAATATTAACGATGCAATTCAACCCACGGTTGCAAAAAATAAAGCAATTGCACCTATGGAAGAAGAGACATCAGATCCAGTGAGTACAAAAGATTTTGAAGATGTCGTTGTTGAAGTAACAACTATGCAATCTGAGGCTGTAGAAGAAAAAGATAAAAGTAACAAAATTGTTATGAATCAAGAAAAGATATCAATACATGACGCGCCAACTCAAATGCCTCTAAATATTTCTACTGAGACAATTAATACCGAAGAAGGGCCATTGTCGTTGGAAATAGCTTATGATTACCCCAACTCGGGTCAAGCACCAGTCAATGTCCTCAATAAGGTAGATGATGAAACCCTTCCCTGCACCAATGAAACTGATGATGTCATGATCACTTGTGGACAATTTCTTAAGAGTTCTCAAGATTACCTTGAAAAGAAATCAGATGACACAGATACAACAGAAGTTGAAATACACGAGGTTCCTAAGGTTAATGGCAATTTAGCAGAGAATGACATCGTTGAAAATGGTGGTGATATTCCAGCAGATAAATCAAAAGTAGATGAAACAAATGAGACTAAAGTTGTATCAAAGGAGGGTACAGTGTCAATTGAAGATATGATGGCAGATTTTGTCGATGAAGTCAATGAGGAGGTTACAGGAACCTAAACATAAAATGATAATAATTTATCAACAGCTTAAGCTTAACTTTACTTAATTATATTTTTAAGTTGTGAAATGAATGACAAAATTAGTGATAGCTGATTTTGTTGATACATTCAGTGGAGGTTTTACAGGAACGCTTAATATATAAATAGCATATGTGTATCTTTTCCTATTATGAAAAAAAAATAGCATAAATTTTCTCGATAAATGGTGTTATTACAGGTTCCATAACTAAGTATTTAACATAATATTTTCCTACTCAAATGCTGTTTCATGTGTAAGTACCTAGTCGAAGAATTTACAGCAACTAAAACATACTTATTAATGTATTAAATGGGTTAAGCATAGGATTTATTATTTTTATTTTATATAAATTCTGTGTTGTGCCAAGAAATAAATGTATCTATTTTTAATTTATGACTTTTTCATTTTCCCTTTTCTTTTCAGTGCTATTTATGCGGAACATATGAACTACTTTAATGCATAGACGGCGGCAGTATATTAATAATATTAATATAGACTTTGTAATGGTTTGATGTGCTGAAGTGTGGCCCGAATAAGTGTGGTTTTTTTATAAATGTATTAAATGGGTTAAGCGTAGGATTTATGATTTTTATTTTATATAAATTCTGTGTTGTGCCAAGAAATAAATGTTAGATACATTTTTACCTCTATGAATTTTTCATTTTCCCTTTTCTTTTCAGTGCTATTTATGCGGAACATGTGAACTTTCTATAGTACATAGGCGGCAGAATATTATTATAGACTTTGTAATGGTTCGATGTGTTGAAGTGTGGTTAAAATGTTAGGTGGTTGGAGGTTTGGTATATTCTCTAGAGTCTAGATCAAAGTTGACTCGAAATCTTAGAAAAGGGGACTGACTGAACACGTTAAAAATAGGTAATATTTGTGGACGCCTTTGGCTGAGCATATTAATTACACCAACGCCATATTTGAAGAAAAAAAATATGGATGACATTGACACTGACATCTGTGCATAGATCAACTGTGCTGTGATTGACAAATGACATTTGTGACATTTCGATGTAAACAAAATAGCCAATAGGTGCAAGTGCACGTTGTTTGCATTTTAATTTTATTAAGATTAATTTGATGATTTTTATTTGATTATAAGACTAGAAACTATGGTTATAGCAATAGGATTTGAGGGAAGTGCCAATAAACTTGGTATTGGTATCGTTAAAGATGGTGAAATATTATCGAATTGTAGAAGAACCTACATCACGCCACCGGGAGAAGGTATAATGTTTTGGTTTTTTTATTAAACACGCAATTTGTGAAATATTATGTTCAATACTAATAAATTAAAGAAGAGACTAGTCCAAAGGTGTCACAGTATATATTAACAAGATTAAGTAATGATTACTGATGAAAATTAAAACCCCAAAGCTTGTCCTTAATAAATATTAAAAAACTTTACGAACTGTACTAGTTGGACCGTTATGGCTTTGTTCACCAGGAAATATTTGTAAATTGCAGGATTCTTGCCTAGAGAGACAGCTGAACATCATCAGCAAAACATTCATGAAGTGTTACAAGAGGCCTTAGACCAGTCCGGGCTTACTCCACAGGACCTAGATGTAGTATGTTATACCAAAGGACCAGGGATGGGAGCGCCATTGATGGTCTGTGCAATTGTTGCTAGGACTTGTGCTAAATTGTGGAATAAACCCATTCTTGGTGTAAATCATTGCATTGGCCGTATCCTTTTTGAATACTGTATACCATGGGCGTAGCCAGGGGGGGGGGGGGGGGGTTTCGGGGGTTCAAACCCCCCCCGAAATGTTAAGGACTGACATTTTTATGTGCTAATAAACCCTTAAAAAACATTTTTCTAGACGTCATTCCGAATCGAATGAGCTATCGCACATATTTTTAGGAGATTTATTTCTATTAAACACGTTTTTGAACTTTTTGACTAAACTAATAATAGATGGCCATAGTAGATGGCACTACATAATTATGTACATCGCGGCGTCGTGAGAAAAAATAGTCTCACTTTTCTTTAGGGTTATTTTATGTACTTTTAGTCGTTGTATTTTCTTGAACCCCCCCCCCCCCAAACTTAACCCCCCCCCCCCCCCCGAAACTAAAACCTGGCTACGCCCATGCATGTATGACCATGGCATTTTATTTTATCATGACTATATTATAGTCAGCCTGGGTGACTTTGAATTGCCATGTAACTTGGGTAGGGTTGACAGTTCCTTAAATGCACCTGTATAAGGTATTGCAAAAAATAAGTCTGTCGAAAGTTCTGAGGTAACAAATATAAAAAACAGTCAAATTGAATACCTCCTCCTTTTTTGAAGTCGGTTAAAAAAACAACAGTTACAAGAAAAAAAAATCCACAAAGCGTGTTCCATATTATTTCCTAAACAAAATATTTCATCCTCCAAGACATAGAAATGGGAAGGTTGATAACAAAAGCTAACAATCCAACGGTATTGTATGTGAGTGGTGGCAACACTCAGGTCATAGCGTACTCTAGGCAGCGATACAGGATATTTGGGGAGACCATTGATATTGCCGTTGGTAACTGCTTGGACAGGTTAGTTATTATTTATTTCTTTTCATAATACACTTGTACTTGTATATGGATTTATAACTAAAAAAAAATTAATTAACGTTATTATTAAAGTTAGCATGTAAATCTTTTAATAATACAGCTGCCAAATTTTTACTTAAACTTTGGTATTACTCATATCGTTGGGCAACACTGCCCACTTGCCATATAAAAAACTGCAATGTTAACTAATACTTATTATAAGTACTATACTATTATTTCTTCTGTGCTAATACAGCAAATTAACGCAGGATTGAAAAGTAGAATGTACATATAGATATGCTGTTTTATTACTACCCAAATGTACTTTGTTTCTATACTTTTTGTATAGAAATTTCTTATTATAGGTTTGCAAGAGTTTTAAAGCTGTCAAATGCACCAAGTCCTGGTTACAATATTGAACAGATGGCCAAGAAAGGAAAGAAGTATTTACATCTACCTTATTGTGTTAAAGGTAATCTATTAAATTGCTCATCCAATCCTTATAACTACAATAAACATTGAAGTAAACATAAAGAAAAATTACAAAATATGCCTGTAATTAATTGGGATTTCACCACATGTAATATAAGTAATGGTAATAGGTAAACCATCATTGCCATGACAAGATTTGGACGAAGCATATGACATTTTAATTCTGTCCCACTTGGTATTTTTTCAGTAATTGCAGAAATATAAAGTGGTCAGTATGACTGACTGTCTTCAATCCATTAGGTCATAGCATCCCTTCAAAATTGTGGATTTTCTATATACTAGCAAACATTTATCGATAATGATAAATAATTCCAGGTATGGATGTCAGCTTCTCAGGAATTCTGTCGTATATGGAGGATAAGATAGACGAGCTCCTAAAGGAATATACTCCGGAAGACCTGTGCTACTCACTGCAGGAAACAGTCTTTGCTATGCTTATAGAGATTACAGAGCGCGCGATGGCACACTGTGGATCAGATGAAGTGAGTAAACAATCCATTAATTCCATTATTCTATGTTTCTTACTTGCATATTAGGTTTCGACCGAATCCACGGAGCACGGGTCCGTTCTCACATTTGAGAAGGCCTAAGACTAGTGTACTTCACCATGCGGTATCAGTGCGGATTGGTGTGTAAAACCAGATTAAAACAAATTTAATAGAACCGATTATAATGTTGATAATTTATAACGGTTGCATCTGAGCTGACTTGAGAATTAGATATGAAGAGATATGGTTGCAGAATGGCCTTTAAAGTTTGGTAGATAGATGGGCTCATGGCAGTGGCGTAGCTAGCCCTAAGGGGGCCCCATATCAATATTTGTTGTGGGGCCCCCTCGACATTAGCTGTCAAATATATTATGTAAAAGGAGTGCCAACTGTAGCGATCGTAGACTGCTGGCGAGCTTTTTTTGGGAGTGTTAGTGGGGGCCCCTATACGCTGGGGGCCCCGTATAATTGATACGGCTGATACGGCGGTAGCTACGCCCCTGGCTCATGGGATTATGTATGTACATAATTCCCATCTATTGCACACATTGCTTACCAGTAGAAACAAATTACGTACCTACTTCTATTGATAATCCATCAGGTGGGATTGTGGTCAAGCATTAAATTAATTGTGTAAAAAAATGAAGTGTTTCTAACAGTGATTCTAAGGACCTTGCCACCTACCCATTCCACCTGGACCCAAAAAATCTAATTTGCCCCTCCCTGGTCGAAAAATTACTGACTCCCCTCCCTGGGCTAGAAGCTGGATATGCGCAGATATTTTGACTGATCAGCCTGTATATCTCCATTCCAGGTTCTAATGGTAGGCGGTGTGGGCTGCAACGAGCGACTTCAAGACATGATGGGGGTGATGTGCGCGGAGCGGGGGGCGAAGGTGTTCGCGACGGATGAACGCTTCTGTATCGACAACGGGGTGATGATCGCGCACGCCGGGGCACTCGCGTTCGCTTCGGGCGCACGTATGGACTTCAAGGACGCTACTATCACACAACGATATAGGACTGATGATGTGTTGGTGACGTGGCGAGATGATTAAATAAATATATTTTAATACATACAGGTCTATGATGTACCCTTAATGTTGATTTGTTTTGTAATGGATATTTGTATGTAAATTTTAAGATTGTAAAGTAAAAGTAGCCTATGTTACGTAAATTTTATTATAGGTAGGTAATTACAATCGTCTATAAACAATGATTTGAATAATGGATGTTATCGAGTGTCGATATTGTATTCGACCAGCCCAACCTTTTTCCTCGTTAAAAGTAGGAACTTACTAAAATAATAATAATAATATAAATAATAAATGAGGCAGGTAAGACAAAATTAAACAAAGTAAATTTTCCATCAACTATTATAATATTTGTTCAACACAAAATACATTTTTAAATCAAACATAGGACCATTTATGCAACAATAACATTTAAACGAAAAAAATAACATTTGACATGCGTTTCGCGTAAGAGTTCTCTTTCTACAGATTACATATTATAGAATCAGATAGGTACAGATTCCTAATAAAAATAATATGATAGCATGGAAAACTCTTATGCAAAACACATTGAACCGCTTTACACAATACAGGGTTAAATTAATCACTAATACATTAAGATGATGAGTAGAACTTATTTCATTTGGTAAAACTTAACAAATACATACTTAAGACATTTTACATAAACAAATGCAAAAGCTGTCAGCAAATATATTAATATTTTTATCACTTAAAATTATTGTTAGATATCATGATAATTAATGGATAATTATTGCTGAATTGGATCACTAAAGTTTATTTATCATAGTCTTAAGTCCTATCAAGTACCGACATAAATTGTAATAATGTGTTAGAGAATGTCTACTTTAAAACATAGTAGGGGCGCGTTTAATTTTTGTTATAAAATGTAAGTGGCTATATTTAGGAATCATTTTATATTAAATAAATATAAATTAACATTTCCACTTCAATGTTGTATTCAATAAATAGAAATAAATATTACCACTTACAACTTGTATCAATTAGTGCGAGCATGATCATTTTTAAATTAGACAATCTAGTTACAATACTACTCATACAATTAGAGTAATATTAGTTTGAAATAACAAACTAAATAAGTCTTGGTTTGGTTATAAAACCTCATCACAAACCATGTGCAGCACAATTTTTTCGGCCCTATTAATACCTATTGTATTAGCAGTTAGCACTAAACTTTGAAATCCAGGAAGAACCACATTAAAACAGCTACAGAAGTTAGACAGAACTAAACCAATTTCCTAACAATTTGGCATTATTTAGCATTCCATTTCCTATTCAAGTAAAAATAGAAACCTCATAATTTTCATATTGTGTCGGTGCTGTACGCCTAGAAATACAATGATAAAAGCATTGAAAATATGTACAATATATGAGTAAATGAATGAAAACAGGACCAGTAGAGTTATGCAAGATTATATAGAAATACAAATTTGTATAGTTGGTTTTCCTAATAGTTCTTAATACTTGGTTTGTAAATACTATACAGACATAGTCCAACACTATATATGTATCAGGATAACAAAACTAGAGAAAGATATGACATTCATCTTCAGGTATCGGGAGCAACCATAAATACTTGACCAACCTTAACTATAAATACATTATAGCTACCTAAACCAGATGTTTTACTTGCTCGTTTACTTAAACTAATTTAAAAACAAAATCACTCATGTATCAAGCAGTCATTTAAACACATTATTTGTATACCTGATTCATCTTATATGATACAACTCATACAAGCTATACAACTCACCAATTTTAATAACTCACATAGTCAGCAAAAATCATTGTCATATGCATACAGTTTCTTTCTTTACTCTTCAAAACATTTATAAAACTCCCTATGTGTTATATTAACATGATACCAATTTGGTTCTATGATTTGTCAGTTTTTTTGTACCCTAATTTAACCAAATTATATTTTTAACAAAATAAAATAGTGTATAATTCTTTCAAATAAGTAAATATGATTTTTACGAGCTACTAACAGAATTTTATGATTTTTTTCTCTTCTTTCTAAGCAACGCATTGGTGATGTTCTTTAAGGTGATGTTCTTTAACATAAAAAGAACAAAAATCTCCTCTTGCTTATATATTTTCATAAATTATGTACTTTAAACAGTTGTAGATGCGCCACTATTGCTTCCACATTAGGGTGTTTCTAAGTGTCTTGTTACAAGTCTGTAGCACTCAGTTGTAATCAATTAAAATTCTTTATTCCTCATAAATGACTATCTCCATGTAGACCAGTGTATATAAGGATCCAAGTAACCTGAAACAACATACTTTATTAATTACCAGTAAATATTTACATGCCATAAAATTTTTATAATGATCCTATTATTATAATTTGTGAGGAGATGAAAAATGTGTGAGTAAATGTGTGTGTAAAAAATGAATGAGAGTAGACCATGATTTGAACTAGAATTTAGTTGTTTTATACCGAATAAGTTAGTGCTTGACCACAAAAGATGTTGTTGTAAGTTGAAGACAGAGTGCTAGTAATTTATAAACAAGTCACTAACTTACCAAAAACCCTGCAAATGAAGTCATAAATCCCTCTTTGGTAAGTTCCCAGACACCTCCATATTCCTCTTCATCAATACTTTGGAAATTGTACATGTAGAAATATATCACACCGGCATTTACTGCCATGAATCTAAAAAAAATATGTCTATATCAAATCTATGTCTACTACGTGTTTACTTCAAGTTTGCCCTCGTCGACTGTTACGATTTCACAGCTAATGGTACTTTAGACAAAAAAGTAATCAAATTATTTCACTAACTAAAATAACAAATTACGTTTGCCACTGTGTAAAACATTTTCTACTTTAGTCATTGAAGCGACAAAAATCAAGGAACGTAAAATAAATCAATAGAAAAATAATTTAAAAAGTAACATCAAAATCAACAACAAACTCAAGAACGTACTCGCCGCATGGGAGCTCAAAAACACGCGGGTAGCGTTGCTGTCCGTACGAAATGAGGTGCGGTACGAGGAGCGGGCCGGGAGGTAAGGGCAAACTTGAAGTGAATGCGTAGTATATGTCAAATCATTTCAAGAGATCTGTATGCAGTTGATATAGCATACTTACAGTAGAAGTCCCAAAAATCCTTTCAATGGTAGCAGACCCCATAAGAGGCCTAAAAAGATTCCCATTGCTTGTCTCATCCAGTAGATAACATCCAAAAATTCATCCTGAAAGAGTTAAATATGAGTTTACATAGTTGGTTTTATTTATTTATTTTAAGTTATATGCCATTCTAAAGTGCTTACTACAATCTCTGATAATCTCATAAACTTTCTTGAGTGACTAAAAATAAGTTATAAGTATTTTTTCAAAAACTTAAATTACAACCATCCAAATAAAAAGTGTTGGTTAATCATTATACAAATAAAGTGTTGGTTATTCACTGCAGTTAAAATCTCGTGATATAAAACTAACCTTGTCCGGCCATTCCGAATTAGAAGTGAACGCTCTTTTCCATATTGATTCCAATGCTTTAGCTTTGACAGAGTGTTCTAAAGTTTTAGTTTTACTCGCCATAGTTTTAATCACGTTTAATGTTTTCAGCCGTTTCAAAATTCATTTAGAATGCTCAATCAAATCAATAAATAAAATACTCCAGCCAACGTTCCACAAATATTCCAAATTGAAGTATGTCAAATAGATCTGCAATTTTCCAGCCACGTCACTGTCAATCACCTACCACAGATTTACGTTAGACAATAGACAACGAGTCATAGATTATCCCATGGATATATTACTCTATCCGGATCAGATCACTGACTTTGTAGAGGTACCTGAAGTTCGATGACGTCATAACGGAATGACCATTCGACCAATCACAGACCGGATTGAGGTTGTAATTGTAGGGTGTCCACACTTAGAAAAATTATGTCCTATTTTGTTACAGTTCTTCAAAATGTTTTCTATTGGTAATTTTTCTAATGATTTTTGAGTTGTCAAAGTACGTCGAATTGATTCTACTATTTAATATTTTATGATCAATTTTTTTTCGGAAACGGATTTTAGAATGTAAAATTCAAAATATTCTCTCCACTAAGCTCCAGTACAGTGTTAAGCTCAGTTCCACAATGTACTTAATCACTATGTTTTACTCGATTTCTCCTGATGAGAGATTTTCAGATTAATCTTTTAAACTTTGAATTATATTATATGGAATGGATTCTATATATTCTTGGATGAATTTTATCACCGACTACTTGTAATAAAAATACAATAACTTTTTGAAAGTGTCTTCATAAACTAAAGGTTCATGTCACGTCTATTTTATCTGAAAATGACCACAATAATTAGTAAAATATAAAAAATCGTGATTAAATTTTTATATAAAACAATTTTACAAAGAAATACGAAGCACGAAAATCAAAATGATTATGTATATGATATGTAGGTATGTTATATTTGTAAAAATTACACATACCTACTGTCATAATAATAACTAAACCTATTTAAAAAAAGTGACACACAGGCTACAGGTGATAAGACGAATGAGATATCACAAACACAGAGAAATAAACAAACATTCTTACATACAAATTTTAATGTCTTGCCCAAGTCGAGAATCAAACGTGGGAACGTTCAGCAACCACACAAACAAAGCTACCAATGCTTATAAAGTAGAGACTATTCTATTTTTCAGTCTGTGCAATCTTTCAGTTTCCATTCGTTTGGTGATTTCCCAACAGTCCTTGTTCAAAGAGTCAAATCCTCGTGACAAGCTGATCAATCTTGCTAGCACCAACATTCTGTGCAAATCATCTGCGGTTACTGGATTCTCATCATTTGAATTACTGCGCATTTCTATGAAATCATCTTCCACAAACTGGAAATAAAAATTATTGTGATGTATTTTTTTGTGTTTACAACATTTCCTTTACTTATTATAAGGGCTTTAAGGCATTGCATGACTACAAAACCATCTGATGGGTGCCATTTACCATGTTGTCTCGAAGTCTCTAAAGCCTATTAACTTTATTTACGTGAAAACGTCCATATTTTAAGAGTTATCAGATTAGTAACCAAACTATTATATAGTCAAGTGCATAAGCTGTAAGGAGCTTTATAGCTAACATCAAATCACTGTATATTTAATTTGACATAAAAACTAATTTTAATTTTACTAAAAGCTATATTTGCTATATTTACATCAGTGGTCAGAAAGAATGGTTTGACCAACCATCATAAAATAATATTCTAACATGAAACAAAAATTATGAATATTGATTATACCTGCAAATCATCACTAATGGTGTACTTGACAAGCTTCAAATTAGTCAAATATATCCTTATGGTGTTCATAATCTCTTCTTTCAGGTAATAAGTAGCGGCCTCCACAATAGCGTCAAATATCTCTAAAGAAGAATCTTCTGGCCTGAGAGGTACATGGTAGTCACTCTAGAAAAAATTGGGTACATATTATGCCATCATTGCCAATCCATTCGTATATCATGATGTGTAAACATAGGTGAGTAAACTAGACATGGCATGTTAAAAATAAACATTTAATTTTTTTTTTTAAATATTAAAAAAATATATAAAAACATCTAAGGATACCTATTATTAATCAAAGTTATGTATAACAATATATAGTTATGTATAACAGAAATGCACAATAAGTTGCACCAAGGTTTTCTTGCTAAAGTCAAGTTCTTAAAAAAAGAAAACTAAATACTGGAATGGCCATAATGGACTATTGATATTATGGACATATCTTAGTGTGACTCGTGCCTCATAGCTCACAGCTTGCCTTCTTAGATCTATTACAAAAATCGAACTCACCGGCAACAAAGATTTCCCCTCAGACAGTACTAAAACAGAGACATCCGAGTCAAACTCCATCTTGTAGTACTTGAAGTCATACTCTACTTTTTGTTGCTGTATCAAGTTCCCCAACGCGGCTATGTTGTTGACCCCAGTCGCGTCCAATCTCCCCTGTTCCATTTGTGTCTCATCTAGGACTAAGTGAGTATGTTTACTCAGTTGTAGTATTCCGCTTGTTAAGCGGTTGCATTCATAGTCTTTTCTGGAAGTATAGATATGAAGATAACATTTTTAACAATATTTTCATATACCATGAACAATATAAAGTCAATAAAAGTGACCGCAAAAATCTGTATGTGCAGATGTGTTGCTAATAGGACAAAATAAATATGTGCGAGGAGTTTCTTTCGCCATTTACAGTGCTATAGGGATTATTATTACTTGACAGCTTTTGTTATCGCAGTGTGTGTGTCAGAGTTAAGGTCACTGCATACGTAACGTTGACGGGACAGGGACGGGACATGAACAGGGCATAAATATACGTGCGTGTCCCGTTCTCATCCCGTCCGTGCCTCCATGGCGTATGCGCTATTGTTTACATTTTCTATGAAATGATATTTCCAAAACTACACGTTCCGTTCGGTCCGGGTAAAAACACTTGACATATGCATCAACCTTAACTAATTTAAATTTTGATTGCCTTACACACACAATAATTTATAGGCACAATATTTTAAACAAGTGACTATATTCATTGCATTAAACTCACTTAAAATACATACTTAGGTAACAGCGCCATGGTATTCATATTGGCTATTGTTAACGGTAGATAATAGCTCTTGGTAACAAATTGCTGAATGATGTCATATAATTGTTTGGCATAATTTGGGTACTTCTTTGTAGGAAGGTTGGATATGTTCAGACAAAACTGGCCAAGGGCTAACGTGTCTTGTCGTAGATAGCTGAAAATAATAAAAAATATCCTACTATTACTCGTATAATAATGTAAATGTGTTCTTGGTTTGGATAATACCTCAATTTGCAAGAAAAAAATATGATGAAAATTAACAAGAAACTAACATACATATACTATAAACAAAAATAATGATAATGCACTGAATCTGTAGCAATATTTTTTTTAAGGAGCCATTACGGTGAATGAATTTCTAAAATAAAGTCAAATAATGGATAATAGAATAACATTATAACTACTTACACACATGCAATAAGGTGACATATGAGGTACTCTGCAGCCAACTGGTCTCCAAGCAGCAGTTCCGTGAGGGCTTTTAACAAATGTTCCCGTGCTGCATTGGCCTCAGATAGTATTGATTCTGTGTAAGCATCATAATAAGGTGTTACAATACATAATAATTTATTCTGGTATGTTCTATGTCACTATGTGTGCTATTATTAAGGGCTCTATTTGATACAATCTTTTTTTGGAAATAGTTGAGAAACGAGTTGATGATCCTGATGGTAAGTGGCTATCGTCGCCCATGGACATCAGCCACACTAAAGGCATCACTGGATATGTTGCTAGCCAAGAGCAGGAGAAGAAAGAAAGAACTGGCTCTCAAGGCACCAGCCGGAACACGATGAGTTATTCGGTGGCCAACTCAAGCATTTTGATTGCCCTAGATAGAATATATGAACAATAAATGTTAATTGGAATCATTGAAATTAACATTAGGTTAGCTGATTGTTGATAAATGTGATAATGTAGTGTAAAATTATTACTTTAACTAAAACATGCAATCTGTCTGTGTATTTTACCTTGATCAACCTCCTTGACTAAGGGGTTACAATGCTCCAGTTTCTTGACATGCACAGCGTGAACTCTTGGGACCAGACTCGGTGGAGGGTTGTGGGTAATTGTCTCCACATCCGTCTCACCGTCAGGTTCCAGCAAGGAGTTCTTCTCACCTTGGAACTCTCCAGATAAAGCTGGATCCACTGATAGAAACCCAACAACTTCAATCATATCATTGAGTTTTAAGTTCTCATTTTCATCGTATACCTGAAATTGTGAATATTAACGAAACTTAGGTAATTGTTACTTACACTTTGTAATTTGACTGCAGTGGGTTTCCACATGTCTCTACAGTGATATAACTACATAAGGTATGGTATTATAAGTTAATATTTTCCTGCATAAACCCCAATCCCCTCGGAACCCTAATCACCTAGGGTATAAAATATACTTTATAACCTATTCTCATATCTACCAAATATACACAAAATATTTAATAAAAATCAGTCAAGTTGTTTAGAGACATTTATAAGGTTAGATTTCCAAAGATAATGATTATTTTGAATTGAATGAAATCTATCAATTTTGAATATAGTTAATATTGCAACAATATTACAGACTGAAATGTATAGTTGTATTACCTAGCGACTTAGTCATATCAAGACTATGTTTGTTATATTTATATTACCTATTTAAATAAACCACTAGTAACTCTTCCGATATATTTAACAAAAAAGGTTTCCTACCTTTACTATACAACTTTGACTTGGAACATCAGGCAATGGAAAATTAAGTAAATGCTCTCTTGAAACAATGTTACTAGGATTATCGACAGCCGATTCCGTCTTCGGTTCTTTATTCCCTGAAGTATCCACCTCTCCAGTGTCCATAGTGTCTACATCATCATCAATGTCATCGTAACTTCGTTTTAGTTTAGTGGCAGCTTGCAATCGTTTTGATGACCCTGGCTGCTCTTCTAGATGTTTTAAATGATTCTGTTTGGTTTCCTCTTTTACAGCCCAGTCGTTGAACCCCGGCATAGATACTACAACCATGGTTTGTCTTTGTCCACTTTTCAGATTTTCTGTATAGTTTATTTTTTCATTTTCCTAAAATTATTGATCAGTAGATTATTTATCATTCATAAAATTATTTCCTTGTACGAAGTTAGAGCACTGAAGATCTTCATCGACAAATTTATAAGGTGCGATTATTGTTAAGCATAAATGTATCATAAGTGTTTAACACTTACCAAGATATGAGCAGTGTCGCAGTACTTCCCTGATTTGGTTTTGATTTCATTAGTCACGGTATTGAATACCTCAAAGTGCTCGAAAAAAAATTCTGGGTTGTGCATATCCTGAATCATTCCCCGAAACCGGACCAATGTACCATCGACGAGATTGTGAGAAGCATTTGAATTTAGTAGAGGAATCTAAAAGGTTACATAGAGGTCAATAAATTGACAATGGGATAGATTATCATTTAACAAATTTGAAGAAAATACCTGACGCCAATTAGGTAGCTTCAGAAGCTTTTCATTCCAGGCAATTTCGTTAGCTAACCATATTTCTGGGTTAACTGTATCGAAATCATATGAAAAGTCGTGCATTGTTATATATTTAATTTATTACAGACTCAACGATGCTTTATCTTATATTATATTATTAGTGATCTGTAATAAAATGAAATGTTATTTTTACGACCCCGATATTTAATTTACTATGTTTAATTTGAAAACGCGGATTATTTTAATTTTGCAGATTTGTTGTCTATATTGACAAAAACTGCACTGAGTGCACTGACAGCGCGCGAAACTACTTGATTTGACAGAAGAGAAGACCGAGAGACCATAGAGTGCCATAGACATAATACTCGAGAGACCGACGGTGACTCTGACCATAGACTACTACTATGACCACAGATGTTACTAAATACTTTCTCTGTCATCTCTTCTCTTGTCTTCATTCTCTGTCATATAATTTATGCATCAAAGTACATTGTGAACTTTAAGAGTGGTGTATTTGGTGATCTCACATTAAAAATAACTAATAACAATTAACAATATTTTTTGTAGTTATAATATAACCCTGGTGCACGGCCTGGTGGTTATTACATTAATAAGTATAGAACTTAATTGCATTTTTATTCTAACTACAGGTCTACCCACAAACTTACAAGTAAGTTTTATTTAATAAGTGCAATTTTATTTATTTATATTCAGTTTTATTTCTCATTTTTTTTGTAGAATGAGTAAAACTTGAATTCGTAAAGATGCTTTACATAACCTCAAAAGTTGGCCACGGCCGGGAAAGCAACGCTATGCGTTGTCCAACACCGGCGTTTTCATAATATCATCAAAACAAGACGGATTTTCCTGATATGCTGCATATAGCATTTTCGTGTGGAATGTTACAAAATTATATATTTTTTCAGCTATGGATATAAGGCCGAACCATTCGATTTATATAAACAATTTGAACGAGAAAATAAAAAAGGAAGAGTTGAAGAAATCTTTGTATGCCATTTTCTCACAATTTGGCCAAATTCTCGATATTGTAGCGCTTAAGACGTTAAAGATGAGAGGTCAGGCCTTCGTGATCTTCAAGGAGATTGCCAGTGCTACGGCAGCCTTGAGAAGCATGCAAGGGTTCCCGTTTTATGATAAACCAATGGTAAGATGAAGGTTCTGATATGAGTTTCCCAATTACATGTATATCTTTGCAGTACTTTTGTACAATTTGGCTATGGCAAAGGAGTACAACTCATTCTTCCTATATATGACAAGGGTCTTATTACCATCATAAATATTTTCTGTACTTGATTAAACATATTTGTAGCTAACAAAATTTACATTCATTGACTCAATATAAATTGTTTGTTACCAGATTTTTACCCTTTTTCTTATAATTTAATTTAAAGCATAACATTCATAGCTGATGTAGGTAATATTTTTGTATGCTGATGTAATATGATAAGTGTGATCTTTGCATATTTTACTCTGAATAAACTTTATAATTTATTTTTCTCTATTTACAGAGAATCCAGTATTCCAAAACCGACAGCGATGTAATTGCAAAGATCAAAGGTACATTCCAGGAGAGACCCAAACGACCAAAGATGCCTAGAGGTTTGGACGACAAAAAGAAGAAGGCCAAGGAACGCCCGGCCATTCCTGGATTTGGACAGCCCAACATACTCAACAATGTCAATATTGAGCAACCACCCAATCAGATCTTGTTCCTGACCAACCTTCCTGATGAGACATCAGAAATGATGTTGTCTATGCTTTTCAACCAGTATGTACTTTTATTCAGTAATTTGAATCTAATAATTGTACTACTTTAGTGCTAACTGCATGGAATTGGTCTCTAAATAGATTCACAGAAAAACAAAACATTTTTTTAATCTTGGCTATTAAAATTCAGTCAAGTCCATGAGATGAGGCTGTTAAAAAGTTATATTGTTGTTGCTAATTATATGAAATAAACACCATCTAAATATTAATTACTATACTGTATTTTTCAGGTTTCCTGGTTTCAAGGAAGTTCGTCTTGTACCAAACAGGCATGATATTGCTTTCGTGGAGTTTTCCAATGAGATGCAGTCTGCAGCTGCTAAGGAAGCATTACAAGGGTTCAAGATTACGCCCACTCACGCAATGAAGATAACGTTCGCCAAAAAATAATATAAATGTATAGTAAATACATAAGTACTATGTAGTTCTTTTTACAAATAAACTTATAAGTATTTGAGGACTGTTTTAGCATTGCACTCCGCTTAAACAGCTCTCCGGCTGTGACTAGTAATAAGGCATGAAGTGTATTTTTTATTCTTTGCCACAAGTTAGTTCCCCTCCCCTCATCAATCCCATAGACATGATAATGTTGGCTATACCAACATTCTTGGGCTATACCAATAAAATAAACCCAAACCCAAGGTATACCTTATTATTATACGACAGAAAAAGGAATATCACAATTTGTGAGAATATCACAGGCATATCTGTAGTGAATCCGGTGTACCATGGCTATAGAAAAAGAAACAAGTTGTTTGGTGAAACTCGAAAGAAACCAGAAATGTTGGTACATTTACATGCTTGCCAAGTCTTGCTGCTGTTAGTTGCGACACATTTTATTAGTCACAAGTCACAACTCACAAGCCAACTCAATTAAACGCTTGCCGAGGCTTAGCAAGCATGTACCCGTTAGTTTTCAAGCTAGAAATATTATAGTCTTGGTCATTTCATAATTTTACTTCCGTGGTAATTATGGCAACACTATTATAACCGACTAAGTTCTGTAGACAATACTGGAAAATATGACGCAAAGGGTTAGAATAAGACAAAACATGTGAAAACCGTATGTGTAAGAGAGATGTCTTTCATGTATTTTGAATTTGACATCTTACCATTGAGTTATTTTTAAAGATTGCGAAATGTCAACTCTGTGAAATCTGTTGCAGTGCTGCCAAGTTAGCCACTTTTTGGCTAGATTTGGCAACTTTTATGATTCCTTTAGCCAAAAATGTCAAATATTCTTGGCTAAATATTTTAGCCACAATTTTAGCAACTTTTGACTTGACAAGCATGGAGTACCTATTGAGGTAAAAGGATGGCCATCTCATATATGAAGGGAAAGTTGAAAAAGTGTGCAGCTGTTTACAGAAAATAGATGTTCCAATAATAGCCATTACTGAATACAAAAATACAAAAATCTTTTTTTGTCTATTACGGTTACATATCATTATTCAAACAGTGGTTGAGACCACTTATTAAACATACAATAAAGATATGTTTGTGGCAAGTGGCCCCGCTCTTCTATATACATCATAGACATAAGTGTGTGTGTGTGTGTGATTTATTATAAGAGCTATATTTATTTTAGGAGAGAGGACCTGTATATAGAGGAGTGTATTATAGCTTAGTGATAAAAGCCAATTTAACAAAATATTCAATGGTGCTAGTGTGTGACAAATAGAAATATGAACATGGCTGTTGTAGACGGAGTGAAGTTTGCTGAGTTATGCCACCCGTAATGAATGGCGCTAGTGTCCGCCAAATAGATATTCGAGCATAGCTGTTGTAGACCACACCGCAGCGCTCGCGCCACCCGTAATTGGACGCGTTTTTACGGACACTTTTCATATACAGAGATGGCCTTCCTTCTCTCTATTTTTCCATGTTGACAAACTAATAAACACAGAATTATATAAGATGAGTATGGTAAAAACAAAACATAGAAATAAGCACTAAATTCTATATTAAGAATATTTAAAAAAAAATAAGCAAACATTATGCTTCCTACCAAATACCGCTGGAATTTTTAGCCAAACCGGTAAACAAGAAAAATATTCATTTCTTGTACCAGAACTATTATATAAAAAAAAAATAAAAAAAATAAAAAAAAACTAGAACCATCAACGTCGAAAGACTATTGATTTATATTTTATGTTATTTTATGCTTCAAAGTAAAAAAAAATATTGTTTGATGGTGTTTTTTTTTTTAACTCCTGATCCAAAAAGAGGGTACAAAATTTTTAGCCACTTTAAAGGGTACGAAATTTTGTCATTCTAGCCACTTTTCAAAAGTGTTTTAGCCATTTCTTGGTTTATGACTTGGCAACACTGATCTGTTGATCTGTCAAAAATGTCAATGTCATTATAATTTTTAAGTGCCTTCATCTCTTGAGTTTATTTATTAATTTTTTCAATGAATTCCATTTATTTTCTATGTTAATTCATTTTATTTTTACACGGTGATACATATAACACTTTGAGTCGTTGTTTATTATTCGTGGGATACAATGGAGGACATATTTCAGTGGTGTAGGGAAGGAAATGCCTTACAGGTGCGCGTATGGCTTGATGATACTGAACATGACATGAACCAAGGGTAAGTTTAGAGTAAATTGTACACTATTCATCTTTAGACATTCCAAAATTTCCATACAAGGCATGTAGTACACACCCGTCGCCCACTGTACGATTTAATTAATTATGTCAGCACGCATGTTGTGAAAACACTGCACATATTAGTCACCATTCGATTTAGACTCATTAGTACATTCCATCTCAGGAGATGGCGTTTGAAATATCTTGCCCTAAATTTAATAGTTGGACACAAAAGCTTACTCAAAGTAGAATGCTATCAACTATTAACAACTAATAGTATATTAATAAACTATGAACTTATTATTTTTATGGCACATCATTGGCTATAACAGTTTGTAGTTTGAACTTGGTTCCATTCAGACCCCACAGAATTAATGGGGTTAACTTTATGATCCTACCCCTATGGTTGGTCTCACACATTTCTGTGAACAATATGTGGAACAAACGGATATGTAGGCTATGCAGCTTATTTACTATATTTTCCATAACTAAAGAAAGCAATTTTAAATTAAATTCACATCATCTGTATACTATCTTATTTTTACAATAAATAATAGAGAAGACAAAATATGTATAAATTAATTTATTCCTTTATCCTCATTTAGATGGTACTATATGAATATTTATTAGTATTTGTCATTCAGTTAGTAGTTGATTATGACTAATAAATACAGAATAAAACTTTGAATTCTTATAACTAATAGTTTATGTACTAACAGGATAATGTTGATCAGGAAATAAATGGGCATTAGGTATCCACTATTTATAAGTTGAAGAACATTACACATTATATTATATTATTATATTAGAGCTCATAAAATAATAGTATATGTATAAAGAATATGGAAAATATTGAACAAAATTTAACATTTATATGTGACACAACTTTGAGATGCCATTGTTTGAAGTATTAAAACAATAAAAATAATTCACCATAAGGATTTCAAAAAGGTATATCATGATAGGTTTTTTGACAGCAGGCGGGTTTCATTTTTTATTTTTAAATATATTTTTACCTGTTACCATATCATTATTCACATTAATAATCATAAAGGGATCATACCGCACAATATGTATGTAAAATAATATGTATTTCCATGTTAATAGTTTCAGTTTCTAAATTAAACGCTCATAGCTCCACACTATACCCTCTATTGTGGATGCCATGGACAACATATAAAGACAAGAACACACTGAGAACAGTACATTGAAACTCATCATTATAACTTGCTGCTACCCTCCTTGCTAACCGCTAACGATTCCGCGCCGCTTCTGCCCCCGTGCGTTGTGTAAACAATACTAGAGATAACATGGTATTCCAGGGACGACCATGGCTTCAGTCCGCTCCACTGGGCCTGCAAGGAGGGCCACATGAAGATCGTGGAGATGCTGATCAAGCGGGGTGCCAGGATCAACGTCACCAACATGGGAGACGACACGCCGCTGCATCTCGCCGCGGCGCATGGACACCGGCCTATTGTACAGCTGGTTGGTGTTTGAGTTTTGAATTAACGGGTTACTGTCAATATACAGTATTATCAATTATGCATTGTAATGCAAAATACTTTAATATTAAGTGTATTATCACTTAATATCAATTTTTTACAAAAAGTAATAATTTTCACTCACTTTTTACACTCAGTTGCTTTCAGGACTATCTTTGATCGATTTAACACTGCGCTAAAAATTCGTCTTTTTACCATGTAGGTACTCACAATATTATGTATTGTGTACCGATACATAATACATGCTGAACTTATAGTGAGTACATCCAATATGCGATGGTTACGTTTAAAACAATAGATTTTCTCTCATTTATAACTATAAGTGACAACTGTTTTACAGCTTCTACAGAATAGAGTGGACGTGAATTTCACGAACGAGCATGGCAACTCACCGCTGCACTACGCTTGCTTCTGGGGCTACAGTGCTATCGCGGAGGACCTGGTGCTAGCTGGAGCGCTGGTGTCGTTGGCCAACAAGGATGGAGATACACCACTGGATAAGACCAGGGGACAACTGGTGCAAAGGTTAGTTCTGTTGGCTACTTATACGTATGACTCTTACAGATCATTAACTCGATGGATAAGTCTTATTAAAATTACCATTAAAAACGTCGGACAATCTTAACTGTGCTAGGAACGCTTGTGACGAATCTAAAAATGGATAATGGTATACTCTGTAACAATTACTGTGTTGAGATGAGGTATTATAGGTATAGTAATAGCCAACCAACAAGCAGATGAACTACGATGGTAAAAGTCACTGCCATCCATGGACACCGTAAACAACATGGACACAGTAAACTGTAGCCATATTATAAAGCTTAATTCTTTTCAGTTCCCCGCGTTTACACACGCAAGACACAAGATACAGTTCTCCTGTTTATTGGTGCATAAAAATAAATAACATAAACGTGTATCTAAAACTGTCCCCAGACTCCATGAACTAGCGGTGGCCCAAGGGCAGGACCTGAAGAAGATCCAGTTCAAGGACCAGTCGTGGCTGGGGCTGAAGACCCGGAGCCGGGACGCCACGCTCTCCCGGCACAAGGGCATCAACATCAACGAACTCGCTCTGCACACACGGATTGCTGTTACACCTTCAGGTCTGTTATTTAATAAAATACAATAATAATATATTTATTTTTGTAAATTAAACTTGATCGGAATTTTATTGATCTATACATCTATACAAATAAATAAAATTGGAATGTCTGTTTGTAATATTAAAATATCCGCTTTTTACTAAGTGCATTTGGATGTTTACACGGTACATATACCAAAACAACATTTTTTACAATTTTTGTCTGTCTATCTGTCTGTCTGTTTGTTCCGGTTAATCTCTGAAATGGCTGGATCGATTTTGACGAGACTTTCACTGGCAGATAGCTGATGTAACAAGGAGTAACTTAGGCTAGTTTTATCTTATAAAATAATAGGCGATACGAAGTTCGCCGGGTCAGCTAGTATTGTTATAATTTCTTTCAAAACAAGAAAAGCCTTAATATTTATGTTTAGTCGCTACTCTGGCTATTCTTTTATCTTCACACATATTCTAACCTTACACATCTTCTGTCTTGATTATAATGCCGATGTTTTCCAGGCGAGACCTGGCGTGGCCGTTGGCAGAAGAACGACATAGTGGCGAAGATCATCGCGGTGCGTGAATGTACACCTCGTATACAACGCGATTTCAACGAGGAGTTTCCCAAGCTGCGTATATTTTCACACCCCAACATACTGCCTGTTGTGAGTATCCTACCGTGTTGTATTTATAATTTATGTATGTATAGCTGTAGAGTTAACTTTGAAGGTGCAGACAATAATAACAACAACGGTCACATTCTCATTAATTTTAACCAAGGTATCCTAACCATAAACTAGTCCATAAAAAAAAATACAAATTGTTTTTGTACTGAATACAATGTACTACTCTACCGTTTCTTAAATTACTCTGTGATTCACCATAACGAGTTCAAAAGTCACGAATAGTTTTTTTTATTTAAGTTAATAGGAATGTTGACACTATCAGTAAATTAAAATTTTATGTTTAAAGTATCAAGGGAAACATTTAAATACCTATAATATTATTCTTTTGTCGAAATCAATCACAATAAATTAAATATTAATTCATTTAAAATTTTAATAATAGTACTCACTATCACGTGAATTCAATCGCCATTTTGAGCTTATGACGTCATTGTTCGTATTTTATATGCAAGTTCAACAAACTTCAGTCGACCGACGTCACGTGACGTTTGTGGTGGGGAATTGAAAATGATTTTTATTTATCAACTAGCTGCCCCGACAGACTTCGTTCTGTCAAAAGTTAACAGTACCTAAACCTCAACAATAAACGACGATTATTTACAAAAATAAGTTAATATTTACTATTTCTTAACATTATGACTACCGATCCTACTTTCCATTGAAGATTATGAGGTGTCAATCCCGGAAAATTTAACGATCATCAGTTCACATACACATACATCATTCACTTATAGTGTATGTGAAATTTGTATGTCTTTAATTCACCGGCAATTTCATTTTGAATTTTGAAGTTTATTTCAACTACATCCGTAATTTTGGCAGCTAATATAGCACGAACGCTCAGCCACAAATGATCTTTGTAATTTTGAGAGACGTTTGGGAACACGTTTCGTATGAGCTTGATTGTTTTTTCAGTAAACTGACAAAAATATAATGCAGCCAGTCGAATCATTAACAGGGATTTTGCCATTACCAAAGTCAATGAGTTGCTAGATGAAGATGTACCACCTGGAGCATCCAAATAGTAAATTCCTCCAGTTCCATCATTTACAAATTTTTGTTGTTGGTTCAACAGCGGAACATTTATTCTGATTCCCTTAAAGCAACGTCGTGCATTGGGCGATTAGGCACGGCCATGCATAATTGAGACGATACTTTGTTTGACATCATCAAGCACATGTCCTCAACTATTATCAATGCCTCGTTGTAAATTGTTTCTGTGTATTGTTAATGTATATTCCCTTTTCTAGTGCGCATTTGATGCAAGATATCGTCACATATATTATCATCTTTGTATTTGATTCATAAATCAATTGGGTTTGACGGGAAGCATATCGATATACCTAATTATAGAAAACAATGTTCGTATTTGCTGAGGCTTAAAAGAAATTACAGCATCATTTGAGGTTTGATCCCAATGGGAATCATTTTCTAACAGCTGCAAACGCTGCTAAGTAGCAGTGTTCGGGCAAAATCATCATTCTGACACATACCAAAAAAACTGGTCAAGGTTGTATATAGTGGTTGAATAACTCGTTGTAGTACGTTCTGTGCAGTGAAATATACTCTTTGGCCAATTTCTAAGTTGACTGCTTAATGAACTACAGTGGGGTATCTTTCTTGAATGGGAAGAGAAAAATGCGCGAAATTGCTTCATTAATACTAACGTAACGGCACATTTGGTATTGGTTTACTTCATCAACAGAAATCTCAGCACTAACTCCAATCACAGCCATATCACGATATGCGCCTTGAAATTCTTTGATAGGATTGGTGAATAAGGAACAATGCAACGATTATCAAAATTTCGATATTTTGTTGATTTACTTTTACAACTGTTGATCTTCTTTTATCTGCAGTTGATCGGCGACGATATAGCGGTTAGCCATTACTCCCGGTAGGTACCTAATTATTTCTGCTACTAATTCCCGTGGATACCGTTTCGAATATTTACCATCTACCATACATGCTGAAACAATTTTTTATGTGAAAAGTATTGTTTTAGTATTGTCCGCGCTATTTTTTTTTTTTTTTTTTTTTTTTAATATAATAAAAACCTTCTGTGGACTCCAAGGAACATACAAAAAAAATTTTAGCCTAATCGGTCGAGCCGTTCTCGAGTTTAGCGCTTAGCAACATCCATTTTTATATATATAGATTTTTGTTTTTAAGTTGAAGATTATTATTTTTATAATATTTTTTTCGTGACTCTTAAGGTACTATCTATATAATCAAATTGAATCCTAAAATTAATCAACATGCCTATTGTTTGCGTGGCAGGTGGGTTGTTGCGTGTCCCCGCCGTCGCTGGTGGTGATCTCGCAGTACATGCCGTGGGGCTCGCTGCACGCGCTGCTGCACGGCGGCGCGGGCGGGCGCGTGGTGGTGGACGCGGGCGCGGCGCTGCGGCTGGCGGCGGACGTGGCGCGCGGCATGCGCTACCTGCACTCGCTGCAACACGCGCCGCTCTACCGGCTCACTAGCGAACATGTCATGGTTGGTGGCTCTAATAACTGGATTATGATTATTTATAAATACGGAACATTATTATAAAATACGGTACATTATACATACATTATGTTGTAGCCGATCTGAACTATGCACTTCCGTCACTTAGGTATGTCCTGAAATACACGGTGTAATAGATCCATATGCTAATTAAGAAGGTACAGTGATCGAAACCGGCAACTGAATCGATTCCACGTATTTTTAATTGTATTTTATAGCTTAATAATTTTTTATTTATGAAATAAGTTATACTCAGTTCGAACGAAAAGTGTGAACATTCTACCCAGCGGCGCACGCACACATGAGAGCGAACGAGCGCTACGAGGTCGGTGCGCGCGTGTGTGTGAGGTACACCCCGACGGAAACAGCAGACTATTAGCGATCGAGCGATCGTTACATAAAATATGTAGTAGGTAATGGTACGAAGATTAAATAGTAAACAAATTATGATTCTCTCTTACCATCACATTTTTCAGGCTTTGTACTGTAGACTGTGAACAATTTTGAACTCATTGATTAATAAACCTCAAATTAAAGAACAAAATTATTTAACAATGACAGTAATAAGTTTAAGTTTATTTAATACCTACTACAGTGTCACTTTTCACTACATTGAATGCATAAATGACGTACACCCTTAAACACCCCAATAAGAATACCTATTCAGTTTTAATCATAATACCTACACTGAAATGTTTTTTATTAGCTTAATAATTGTTTATTCAAGAAATTAGTTGTTCTCGTAGAGGGATAAGAATGTTCATGATATTCTAAGCAAGCATACAGACTAACGCACACATGAGAGTGAGACCCACGTCACAGGCCACAACGCGGGCCGCCGGGGCCGGCGTGTGCGCGGCTATAACAGCTGATGCGACGAAAACGAATTCGACATTGTACATTACATTATGTTTGTTACCTGAGTACTCATTTCATTTAATTGGTAGGTGTGTTATACTCGTATCACTTACTGAACACATCCAATTAGGTAAAGATTCAAAGATTTTATTGAACATAAACATTATTATTACCTACATATGCCTAAAATAATAGTTAATCGTACTAAGATAAATTGTTTCAAAAACAAATTATGATTCCCTCTTTCAATCACTTTTTACAGCTTTTGGACTGTCGACTTTGAATCATTTTAATTAATACAATGTCAATCGTTTTGGCATTAAAATGATAAGATACCTATTTATTGAAATATTTATTGTTTAGAAGTAGATATGTAGATAACTAAATTTTAAGTAAATTAATAGGTGTAAACGGACAATTTAGTACCTACTTCAAATTTTGTACGCAAGTAAACAAGTGATTTAGACATTTTTCTATGGGCGGGGCATAACACTTAACACGTTTGAGCAGACATTTTTTAATTAAAATTTAGTAAAATGCATAAGTTTATTAAGTAGGTTGTGAAGAATTGTATGAACTAAAGAGCTTTACTAAATTATTCCGTTTGGGCGCGCACTAAAAATCATTCACATAAAATTAAGTTAACTAGGTACCTACAATCTACATAATACGTTTAAATCGGACTTAAGTAATTTATTTATTTATTTATTTATTTATTTATGGATAACCAACAAGACACACATTAAGTTTACAAAAATACGTCATACAAATATTTTAAGAACTAAATGTTGCCTTAATTATAGGTTACCACGGCATGCATCGTGGACGAAGAATTATAACATAAAAACGATTTCTATATATTTTTAATAGCTAACTTATTTAAAATTAAATACACAAACTGAAATTAAAAAGTTCAATGCTGACTACTGCTTAGAGATTTCTTTACACAATTTTTAAAAGTTAAAATTTTGTTACTAAATAAGTCAATTTCTGTAGTTTTGGCCAGAGAGTTGTACCGCCGCTGTATTCTGTTAAGAGTAGAGTGATGACCGAGATTACTTTTGGCTGCGCATAATGCAAACGGTGGCTGATGTTTCGATTGTCTTGGTGTTTTGAACGGCACGTTTAGTTTTATTCTTTTTAGAATATCGGGGCAGTCAATTTCGCCATTCATTAACTTAAACAGAAATACAACGTCAAGAAAATCTCTGCGTTCTTTAAGGCTGATTATTTTGAAATGTTTAAGACGGTCTTGATATGATGGTAACCGTTTCGCCAAGTTACATTGAAAACTTAGGTGCCAAAGAAAACGTTTTTGCACTCTCTCTATACGTTTAACGTAAACATCGTAATGAGGATTCCATACAACACTGCAATATTCAAGGTTGCTTCGTATGAAGGTATTAAAAAGTGTTATTTTAGTGGATGGCTTTAAGAAGCTTTTACTATTTCTTAACACGAAGCCTAGCATTTTGAAGCTTTTTGACACCAAGTTATTAATGTGGGAGCTAAATTGTAATTTTTGATCCAACAAAACACCCAGATCCTTTGCGAGATTTATTTTTTGAATGCCTGTGTTATTTATGTAATACGATTGACAGTGTATCTCTTTTTTTCGTGTGAATCGAATGTGTTTACATTTTTCTACATTTAAGGTCATATGATTTCTAAGGCACCAGTCATTAAAACGGTTTAAGTCGTCTTGAAGAAGACTACTAGAATGAGGATTGTTTATTTCTTTTACAATCTTTAAGTCATCGGCGTAAAGGAAAACTTTAGAATATTGAAAACAAGAGATAATATCGTTTATGAAAATATTAAAAAATAAAGGGCCTAAATGAGAGCCTTGTGGTACTCCCGATAATACTGGAAATTTTGCAGACTCGTAGCCATTTAGTACTACTTTTGAGGATCTGTTCTTTAGATAAGAAGAACACCACCTATGCAGGTTTCCTCCAATTCCACTGCGAGCTAGCTTATGTAAAAGTATTTGGTGGTCAACTTTATCGAATGCTTTGCTGAAGTCAGTATATATAACATCTGTGCATATTCTTGAGTCCACATTCTCTATCACATACGAAAGAAAAGATACAAGGTTAGTTGCTGTTGATCGTGATTTTATAAAACCATGCTGGGCGGGAGTCAGCAACTGTTTCACTTCCATGAAATTACAGGAAATAGAAGCGACTCAAATACTTTTCCAAAAACGGGAAGAATGGAAATTGGGCGATAGTTAGCTACAGATGATGCATCACCATTTTTGAAGATTGGGATAACAGAGGCTTCTTTCCAGAGTGTTGGAAATACACCTGACATGAGAGATGCGTTGAAGAGCAGAGTAAGAGGTTTGGTTATACCATCCGCACATCGGGAAATAAATAAAGGAGGAATACCATCACTTCCTGCTCCTTTATATATGTTTAAACTTTTTAAGGCCTTGTGTACTTGGTCTTCGGTAAGCACAACAATGCTGGTTGTATACCCCGTGTTAAAGTCTGAGAATTCCATATTATGTCTGCTCTGTGAAGTGTTAGTTGAGGGAGGGTTAAAAACTGAAGAAAAACAATCAGCAAACATATTGCAAATTTCGTTGCCATTAGATGATTCCACGTTGTTAAATTTCATAACGGAAGGTAGAGTGCTGCAATTTTTCCTCTTATGTTTAATAAACGACCAAAATAGCTTAGGATTGTGTTTAAGTGAAGACTCTAGCTTTGAGAGATAGTTTCGGTAACAATGGTTGGACATCTCGCTACATCTCTTCTTTAAAAGGTTAAAAGTTAATTTATCTAGAGGGTTTTTATATTTGAGATAACGTTTCCTAAATTTTTCTTTTTCTCTAATATCTTTAATTAAAGTTTTTGAAAACCATATAGGGTGTTTATTAGATCTTTGGGTGCTAATTGGAACAAATTTTGTAATTAATTCCCTGATCTTGGCGTAAAATACATCAATCATGTCGTCGACTGAATGACAGGTTTTCATTGTTAATTCCCACGGTATTAAGTTAAGTTCAGCAGAAATTATTTCGTAATCAGCCTTATAGAAGTTGTGCCTAGAAGCATTACATGGTTTTAGCGTTGGAGGGGTAGAGAATGATTTAATACAAAACTCAAGGGAAGGGTGGTTATCGTCAATGGTGCTTAAATTTAACATGCACTTAACTAGATAGTTGATGTCAAAATTCGCCAGAACTAAATCTAAAATTCTGTTCTTATAATTAGTTACATAATTATATTGGCCTAGATCATTAAGTGAAATAAAGTCAAGCAATAAATTAACGCAAGCAAATAATAATAAAGTAATAATACAACAAAACAAAAAAGACTGCGTGTTTAAAAGCTGTGAATTATTAAAATATTTACAAATATTAAACAACCATTTAAATTTAGTTACTGTAGGTAACTTACAGGTCTGATAATAATTGGTTTCTTCCCTCTTCATCCTCATAGACTCCTATCAACTCCTGCGGCGTCGTCTTATAATGACATTTTCAAAATGTCCACCACCTTGTTCGATACACAATAATGCACGTTTTTGTAATTGTCGTTTAAGTTTATTTAATACTACAGTCACTTTTCACTACGTCAAATGCAGCTATTATTCCATTTTTTAGATCCTCACCGCTAATGGAATGTTTGAAATAAACACGTCCCCACAGAAAGAAGTCTAGTTGGGTCAATCAAATCAGCTGATACGGCCGGCGCGTGCGGTGTGACTGACTTTTTAATTTTCTAAATCATAAGATCACAAAAGCCGCCGGTCGCCGGGCTGATCACACCGGCACACCGCCGGCCGGGACACTCTCGTTACGTCTCGCTTCCTCCCGACTGTTTTTAAATATGCGGAAGAGAGAAAACGTATCGAAGTGTGCGAACTTTCTTAATAATATTTTTTTGATCTATTGCGTTTGTAGTTTATTCTTTAACGTCGTACAACTCGTACGTTTGGCAGTGTGTGTTTGAGGCTGTGGCTAAGTATAATAATGCTTGAAAGGACCCTATTGCATTGACTTAAGTTTCATTTTTGTTTGTTTCGACTGTTTAAAGAATTGGGTGACATCATTTACTTAATTTTAATTTCTTTTAGGAAAAAAAAATTACCTACATTAAAAATACGTGGAATCGATTCAGCTGCCGATTTTGAGCCATGTACCCTCCTAAGTTACATATATTTAAGATACACCATGTATAATAACCTACAAGTACTCGGTGTAGTCATTCCTCACAACCACTATGAATTATTGTTAATTAGATATATGTATATATGTACCTTCCACACACCACTCTCATGTAAGACAAAAAGTCAGGCAGCTGTTTTAAAATTTATTTTGTACTAAAATACTTGATAGTCCATCCATATATCCTTTCAAACCATACAAATATCGCAAATTTATTCTAATTTTTTTTTTTTTCCCGTAAATATATATATAATATATTACTTTTATGTGTATCTACTATATTATATACATAAGTTAATAAAATAAATAAACTTATCCGGTCACCATCACTTAATTATTATTGTACCTTTTTTTTCTCATACTATATTATAAGACCTTTATACAGTCGCTTTTGAATATATTTTACTAATAAAAATACCATTAACCTCGGCACTGCCCGTACTACAACTCTGGGGATTCACAGAAAACCAGCGCTGCAGGCCTCTTACTATAGAAACTGCAGCACAAGCTGAGTGAATTCCCTTTTTACAGTATAGCTCTGCAGCGCAGGCAATTAGGCGAAGCATATAGAATAAGTTTCGTAAATATTATACTTAAATATAATAATAAATATTGGAAAATGTGTAAATTGTGTAAGAAATATACTATGTACCTACCACTATGTTTAAGCCTTATGTCTGTACTGCAGCGTATTGTATTGTGAAATAAAGTCTTTCTTTCTTTCTTTTCTTTCTTTCATTATTATAAAATACGGTACATTATTATAAAATACGGTACATTATTATAAAATGCGGTACATTATTATAAAATACGGTACATTATTATAAAATACGGTACATTATTATAAAATGCAGTACATTATTATAAAATGCGGTACATTATTATAAAATGCGGTACATTATTATAAAATACGGTAGCTTCTATTAGATTTAGGGTTTTTGCTAGTAGAATATGTTTTTTGTATACTTCAAAATACAGATCTAACGTAACTATGTTGTACCTGGCAACACTGATTCTATTCTATATGACGGGGAGCCATGCTGGTTGTTATCGCCAGCCACACATTCCTTCTCGTACATTTTCAGAAACGCAGAAATAACACTGCCCACAGATATATCGATAAACATAATAATTTATCGTGTTGAATTGACTTCAACGTATAAATAACTTGCCTTTCAGAGTGCAATTCTTACGCACTCGATTTTCGTTTTTGTTCAACACAACCGTAAAACGCATACTAATTATCCTTAGATCGACGAGGACCTAACAGCGCGCATCAACATGGCGGACGCGCGGTTCTCGTTCGAGGGCCGCGGCCGCGAGTACCGGCCGGCGTGGGCGGCGCCCGAGGCGCTCACGAGGCCGCGGGGCAAGCGCAACGCGGAGGCCGCGGACATGTGGAGCTTCGCTGTGCTGCTGTGGGAGCTTGCTACTAGAGAGGTGGGTTTAATACCACTATTACTATTATTAATCTTGCTTCGGTCAGCCGGTCAGAACGAGTTGAGAGCCAGTTCTTTCTTTCTTTTCTCTTTCATCAGTGTTGTCTTTGGTGTTGCTGATGTTCATGGGAGACGTAAATCAGCAAGGTTTCCTAGCTATGTTATGTTACTTGGCTCAACCAAGCAGAAACAAAATCCTGAAAAAGCAGGTTGTGGGTGGGTGACCTTACATTGACAGGAAAGTTGTACGGGCAACCTACACATTTAAACCACCAGGCTATCGCTCCGTACAATTACATATTAAATAAATGATTCTTTCTCAGGTACCATTCGCAGACCTCTCGCCAATGGAGTGTGGCATGAAGATAGCGCTGGAAGGCCTCCGAGTGACCATCCCTCCGGGAGTCTCCCCTCACATCTCGAAGCTGATCAAGATCTGCATGAACGAAGACCCCGGCAAGCGACCCTCCTTCGAGATGATCATACCTATCCTCGAGAAAATGAAACGCTGAGATATCCATTAGACGTGCTGCGCTCCTGGTAATTCACTTTAATTTATTTTGATTATTTTTGTTCTATTTCAATGCAGCATGTATAAAGCAGATAAAATATAGTTTTTTTTTTCATTTGGTTACCGTTTGTACTACATTAACAGTACTGTAAAAGTAAATGAAGCAAATTCACTTGATTCAAACTTTGTTCTCGTAATCATTGAATTAAATATATTATTTTTTTATAAAACTCTATTGCTGCCTGTAGGCTTTACAAGTGTAAAGCAATATAATATAAATTCATCAATTAAGACCTTGTCCAGAAGGGACGAATTCGCCGCGAATCGTTTCGCGCGAATTCATTCGCGCGTTAACGAGATACTAGGCGCCAGTACATCGCGTCCACAAGCATCGCGCGAAATCAAAATACGCGCGTAAATCGCGTGCACTACGCCAGACTCTCGACTCGCGCGTTTTTCGCGCGTATTGCGCGCGAGTCGAGATACTAGAGACGCCTTGTTGCGTCCAGGTTAACGCGCGAACAAGTCGAACAACAGAGTGAGGTGCACGTATCGAGGGAAATGGAGCGCCTAAATTTTCGTGCGTTGGCAGACTCCTTCTGGACGCAACGGTCGCGCGTGATACGCACGAGAGAATCGCGGCGAATTCGTCCCTTCTGGACAAGGTCTAATTGAAACATCTACTGTTTTTGTATTATGAAGTATTCATATTTTGATTTTCTAGTAACATCCATAATAGTCAGTCAAATTAAGTATATTGTACGCCGATATTTGGACCAAGTTTTCTTCACGCCATTCAATTAGGTCGAAATGTCGTTGTACAAATTACATATTATTATCGCTTAAACCCGTATGATAGTACAATGAAGGTATGTGTTAATTTGTGTTTTTGTATTTTGTTGTGATTAAATTTATTTTGTGCCAAATGACTTGTTCACAATTACCAATGTGAATCCAATATTATGTTTTTAACCGACTTCAAAAAAGGAGGAGGTATTCAATTCGACTGTATTTTTTTTATGTTTGTAACCTCAGAACTTTCGACGGGGTGAATCGATTTTTTTAAATTAAAAGCTGATGCTTGTCATGTAGTCCCACTTAAAGAGCTATATCCACTTAAATTTGAGCTGGATCTGACGAGTAGTTTTTAAGTTATTTTGAAGTCGGTTATTTTTTTCTTGGTGAAATTCAGATTATATAAGTTGTTATTGTTTACGAAAATAGTGTAACATTTTATATGTATAGAAAAAACAACGTATTATCATAATTAATAATATGTAAATTGACATGACAAAGATGCTATAATTTTTTGAACACCATTTATTGATACAGTTTACAAAAATAAAATGTACTTACACAAAAAAAATTGTAACACAAATAATTATAACAAATTAAATAATATTATTATAGTTAACTGCCATTATTTTAATTTTAATTTTAAGCTTATATTTTTAATAGTTTAGTTAATAACCACTGGTGTGTCGTATAAATTAAATGATTGAAGATATTTAATTGCTAAGACTAATCAAATTCTTGAAACTTTTGAGAAAAAATTAACAAGTAGGTATTTTACTTGTAAGGATTATGGGAGTAACATTAGTCTGAAACTCTGAACATGTTTAAAAAAAACTTATGTTGCAGGAACATAAGTTTTTTTTATGTATCAATTTACCTCAAACAAGATGCCAACAACACATTATTCATATTCAAATTCAAATTCAAAATCATTTATTCATGTAGGTATCATTGATACACTTATGAACGTCATTTTTTTAATTTACCATAATTTTATAACAAATAATGATTTATTAATTATGTATTACATTATGCATCAGGTTTTTTTATTTTCAGGTAAAGTTAATATTGCTATCAATTTGAATTACTAAGCTCAGTATTACTTTAAAAAAAATCAGCGTGAAATGAGAGATTTTTTTTTGTTTTACATTTCACAATTTTATGTTTTACATTTCTGCCAAATTGTGTAACTTTGTCGGCCGCAAATAAATAGTCTTCTATGTCGAAAGGCGAATATTATTAACGTAAAGCAGTTTATAAAACTCTCTCGGCAAAACACCGAAGTGCAATTAATACATTTTGTATGTTTCTTAACAATATTATTGTATGTGATTACGCAATTAAATATTTACCGAGTTATTTCCACGCTACCATCCGCCATTTTAAATGTTTTTTTATTTATTTATTTATTCATCACACACATCTATCATTACAGGTTATAAACCCAATGCGACAGAGTGGCCCTTATAAATTTAACTCATAAATATTTAAAAAACACATTATAAAAACTTAATATTGGTGATACAACTGCTAGAGTGAATAGGTTCCTAATAAGTTAATGCACCTCAGACTATATCTTCTTTTTAAAATTTTTTAAATTATATTAATGCAAAAAAAAAACTTTTGCTCTATACCTTATTCCCGATGTCGTGTACCATTTGAATATCTAAATTATTTAATTACTAGCTATTACCCGCGGCTTCGCCCGCGTGTTCAAAGGGAAGTAACAATGTGTTGTTTAACATGCATGACTCTTTCCTAGATATAATAACATAATAATTAATAATAATAATTCATAAATAAGTAACAGATCCAAAATCAAATTAAGTATGGAAGTTTGGAAGTATGGATAGTATGGATGGATATGGAAGTATAGAAGTATGGGCAAATACGCATCATAATGGATCTTTCCATGGGAATGAGTTGTTTTACTGCGGTAAAAAGTAGCCTACGTTACTCTCCAGCCTCCTACCTATCTCCACCCAAAAAATCAAGAATTTATCAAGTGTCTTGTATGCTCGTGTATAGTCTATACATAAAAAATATTTATATATTTATATACTGTTTATATAATGACAGCAAGCCAGGTCAGCTAGTATTTTTTTATTAAAGTAAAAAGAAATTTAAACTTCTAATTCTCTCATAAAATATTTTGTTTCGTGTTTTAAGCTATGGATTCCAATATATTTTTCTTTTTTTCAAATAAATAATGTAGGTTATTTTGTTGTATGGGTTAACTTTAATTTTATATTTTAACCGTCAAATATTTATTTTGAGCATGAAATAAGCTAGTCTGGTAGCAAACACCCAAGTGCAATTAATAGATCTTATAAGTACATACAATAAATATGTATTTTGTATTGTATTTTTACAATGTGACGTTAAAAGTATTTTCTATCTGCTTATATTATGTTGAGTATGTAAGACTTCTGTTCGATGTTATATTATTGTCATTAACATGTTGTTTAATGTAGATGTGCTTCTTAATATACATATTCTAATGCCATTGAAATATATTGATTTAAATAACAGGTTAGCTTAAAAGTTCTAACCGATGTAACAATTGTGTCGTGTATTTAAAATATAAAAGTACTATTTTTCATGTTAAATTAAGGTAATTTTAAGAGAATGAAATATATTAACAATTTCTAATACAACTTGATTTTTTATTCATTCATCATTACCTATTTCCCAGTGTTTATATTTTTTATCATCGTATCAAGTTAATATTTATCGAGTAATATCAATTAGGTATCAATTTATATCGAATTGACTACGATATTAGTACTGCCAAGAACTTGTAACAACATATTTTGGAATTTTTTCTTTACCGGTATCAGCATCGTAGTCTGTGGTATATCTAGACTTATTAATCTGTCTTAACAAACTGTCATGAACTGACTTCAAAACCCAAGTTGTCAACTTGTCATTTGTCAATCAATCTTGTCTTGTCAATAGGAAAATTACGGAAGGAGGAAGGGTGCAAGTAGGTACTGCTTGTTGTTGTATTTTAATTGTTTGGTTCGGAACTAACAATTTACAACAAACAAAAGGAACCTTTCAATATATAATTTTAGTAAGGTGAAGATCTTGTGCCGTTGTTATTGAAAAATTTGAAAATACTCGTATGATTTTGTGATACCCGATAGTGACGAACAAAAAAAAAATCACTTGAACAAGGTCGAACTCAAATCCGTGTGAGGTTTCAGTGTTTACGGTATTTTACCGCAATACTTATCGAAATTATATCAATGGAACAAGTAAGAACCCACGATGAGAATACATCGGATGTGGATGATGAGCCCAGCAGCGGACAGCCCAGTGGCGAGCAAGCCCGCAGAGCTCAAGGCTACTCTTCACGATCAGGAAATCGGTCCTCCATGCTGGCCGAGATGGAAGAGAAAATGCGTCGGAAACTTCAGTTTTTCTTCATGAACCCGATCGAAAAATGGCGTGCGAAGCGTAAGTTCCCGTACAAGTTCGTCGTTCAAGTTATTAAAATCGTTTTGGTAACATTGCAACTTTGTCTGTTCGCTCACAACAGATACAACCACGTAAACTACACTTGGGATAATCGTATAAGCTTTTCGCACCTGTTCCTGCTCGGCTGGGACTCCACGCGAGAGATCAATGCCTATCCCCCGGGGGCGGGACCACTCGCCGTTTACAAAGTTGATGAATTCTATAATACTCTCGATTTCGCGTTTGCGGGATACGCTAATCTATCCAATGCAATTGGACCCTATTCATACAATGATGAAAACAACAACATGCCTGATCCTTTGTTTTGCCAATATAACTACAAGGAAGGCATAATCCATGGATTCAATGAAAGCTATGAGTTTAATTCCGAAGTTGTTGAAACATGCATCAATTTTACTAAGACTGATAACAAGCTGTTTCAGTCGAAGGCATATCTCAAGGATGCTGGATTGGATGTTAATTTTGCATCTCTTATCAGAGCAGAACTTATGTTTTCTATTAAGACAATAAATTTCCGAGCTGCTGGTCCGATCACTCCACCAGATTGCTATAGATTTGACGTAGCAATCATTTTTGACAACGAAGACCACGATGGACAGATGTCATTAATATTAGAAGCTGAACCATATAAATTGACATGCAAAGGTGACCAGGAATACATAACAGACAACAAAATTGATCAAATACTGAGGAGCATTTTAAATATTCTAGTCATTTTGATTTGTTCGGTATCACTTATATTATGCAGTAGAGCAATATACCGGGCACAACTCTTGAAAGAACTTACCGTTCAATTCTTTAGACAAGCTTACAATAGAGAACTCAGCTTGGATGGACGATTGGAGTTCCTTAACATTTGGTACATAATGATCATTGTGAATGATATCCTTATTATCATGGGGTCTGCAATAAAAGAACAAATTGAACGCAATCAATTTACAAATGACCAATGGAATGTGTGCTCTCTTTTCTTAGGCACTGGGAATCTTTTAGTTTGGTTCGGAGTTCTTCGGTACTTGGGTTTCTTTAAGACGTACAATGTTGTCATATTGACACTGAAGAAAGCAGCTCCAAAAATATTCCGGTTTTCATGCTGCGCTCTGCTCCTGTATGCTGGTTTCATGTTCTGTGGATGGTTAATCCTTGGACCGTACCACATGAAGTTTCGTTCACTGGCAACCACATCAGAATGTCTTTTTTCGTTAATCAATGGAGATGACATGTTTGCCACGTTTTCAATAATGTCTAAGAAGTCACCGATGTTGTGGTGGTTTAGTCGTGTTTATCTATACTCATTTATAAGTTTGTACATATATGTTGTACTAAGTTTATTTATATCTGTGATTATGGATGCCTATGATACTATTAAGCAATATTATAAGGATGGCTTCCCCAAGAGTGATTTGCAGCAATTTATTGGTGAAATAACTATTGAGGAAGTATCCTCTGGTTTGTACAGAACTCAGAGTTCATCCTCTTTGAATGCCATAATGAATTCATTGTGCTGTTGCAATGTTTACCGAAGCGCATATTCAAAAATAGGTGGTGGCAGTTCGACGATGTTATAAAATTATACAGTCACCCATGTCTAGGTCATCTACATATATGAAATTGTAAATACTTTAGTCTCAAATATTTGTATAGTTTCATTCTGTAGTTTACAAAGCAGAATATATTATGATTAGAAATAGACATAGGCACGTTTTAACTTATCATGCAAATATGTATTGCAGATATTTTGCCAGGTTAAATGTGTGTAACTGTGTAGCTATAACATACATTGTAAATATTGAAATTATATTGTAAGAAAAATGAAATTATTGGCATATAGAGCCAAAACTCAACCATAGTCTACCAAAGAATTAGAAAGGTAGAGTAAATTATTTTTTATTAATATTCATCTTTTTTAAATAAAAAGTTGTCTGAATATATTGCAGTACCTTTATAAATGTATAATGTGATCATGCATGTATGTATATTTGAATTAAAATGTTATTGTTATATGATGTGGTTGTTTTGTTCATTTAAAGTATCTCAACTTAATTAGTTCATTAACTGGAAAGCTATTACTCATCAATATAAATACGATCTGATTTCAATATGTAATGTAAGAGGCAGAGAATCGAGGTATCAGAATATAAATTATTTATAATACCACACATTGTATAATATTGTATGGTACAGTACAGTATTATAAAGGCAAAATCGTTACTAGTTATTAGCAAATTAAACGCTACGGATGATTTTTTTGTCGGAACGTGGGCAACGCAATGCGTCAACCGCACGTGGTCTTTGCGCATTGCTATTGTTTGGGTTAATGTTGAAAATTCAACCGTAATGCGCTCGGTATAAAGTTCATAAGTATTTGAATTATTTTTGAGCCAAGTCAGTGTTGACGTTGAGTAGTGTATGTGTAAATATCTTCATATATTATCTACCTACTAAAAGTGGTGTATGTGTACCCCCGTAAACAAATATACATATAATGTAACTAATCACGGTAAGTGATGTGATAAGTTACTCATAGGCCATAGCTGATATTTATGTATATTAACAGCAACATTGTGTGCATCTCTCACAGTAGGTACTCTGAGGTGCAACTCTTTCGGTATCTAGGTCTGAGGAAAGAGGAACAATACTTTTAAATAATATTGTCTTTTGGCTATCGCATTGGTGGTAGAGTACCTACCTAACCCTAAAAGACTTGAGACAACCTAATCTAAATACAAGATCTGACTGGCTTCAACCCATTAATGGCCCACTACTCAGCACCGGTGTCTCTCCCTCTTGAGGAGGAATAGATCATACTCCACGTTTTTCAGTGCGGATTAGTGGAGGGGTTAGTGGCCAATGAAATACAAGATCTATAATATTTAGTGGCAAACTTAAGTTCCTATCTAAGTAGGTATCATATGCTTTTGACGACCCTGTAGCCTAGTTGGTAGAGACCCTGCCTGCGAAGAGAGGGTCCCGGGTTCGATTCCCGGCCGGGGCAGATATTTATGTGACAGATAAATATTTGTACCTACTCGGGTCATGGGTGTTATTGTGTGATGTGTTATATGTGTAGTCCATGCCATCCGCGACACAGGTAAAAACCTACTGCGGGGGTATGAGTGTGCTAGCGTTTATTTATTATTAAGCTACCCAAAGGCCTCAAAATAATAGTACTTATAAATCTAAGACTAACGACTAATATTTACTGATAACAACTGGACGTTAACGTGCCCTCCGAAGAACGTTCACGATTTTTTCCACTATCGGCGGGACCACCCAATTAATAAATAAAATAAAATAAACGCTTACACACTCATACTTAGGTATCTACTATCTACCCATTCAACTTTCGATCGAGAAAAGCAGTCGAGGTACGAGCGTTTCAATAGGAGCACTGCAAAGTTTCGGCGCCAGAGTGCAGCACCAGCACATATCGTAAACAGATTTTTGAAAAATTGTTCAAAGCGTGGTAAAAATTGCGAATCATTCCACAATAATGCATCAATGTAGTGTATTTGGATGTAGCAATGAAGGGACCCATTCATTTCTCGGACCACTGCATGAAATAAGTCGACAAATAATATTGTGTATACATTTATTTTATTATATCTCATAAAATATATAATAAATATCTAAATTACAATTATCATAATTATTTACAATGTGTGCCAATCGTGGTTTTAAGCATCGATTTCAACCTATCAAATATAAAATAATTAAAATGAACTGCAAAGTGCGAGATATTATTGTGTACATAAATATTATTTACATTTTAAATGGAAGAAGTCTGCAAGTGCTATATTATAAATGGAACAATTTTACATATACAACAGTAAATTTACATTTTTAAATAATATAATACAAATAATATAAAGTATACTCAGGAGCAAATCGTGTTTATTTTTCAGCAGGTTTTATGGTATAAGATTGTAAATAGCCACTTGCGTGCAAGAAACCAGGTCAAACTACTCGATATTCGTATTCCGTACTATCTAAAGATACGACCATCAGGCGCCCCCGACAGACAATTTTTAATATTAGCCAACAAATACTGCATAAAGTCTATTACAATTTTTTTTTAAGATGTGCTACACCTTGTAAAACCATGGACACTTTGGCACTTTTAGTTGATAATTAGGTATTTTTATTATTTAATTTTAAGATTATTGTATCCCTAAATATAAATAGTAAACACGTATTTAAAAAATTATACTATAAAATTGGTCTATTAAATTAGCTAGTCGCATAAAATTAGCTAAAACATTTTCTTTTTAAAAAATTAATTAATTAAATAAAATTTAATAAATAGTTTGTAAAACGTACGCTAACACAGTGTCACTGGGTTCTGTATAACCCAGTATAATCCGCAGATGTGATATACTTCGGACCAAAACAAAATGCCGTAGGTATATATTGCCATGATATTCCGAACTTATCTAATGGTAACCTGTACATTGCACCTCATTTGACTTGCAATCTTACTTTATAATACTTTCCTTATAAATGTCAGACCTACAATCCTTTTTCTATTCTTCATGAACAAGGATCTGGGGCTCTGCACCCAGCATAACCTGAATTTCGTCTGAACTCTTGCCTTTCGTCTCTGGGACCACAAACAAGATGAACAAGAAACCGATCATTGTAAACGCAGCGAATATCCAGAACATTTGGCCCGATCCGACGGCTGTGCTCAGTACGGTGAAGGTACTAGTGACCGTGAAACTGAGAAGCCAGTTGAAAGTAGCTGCGGTGGAGCTGATGAAAGCCTTGATGTCGATGAGGCAGAGCTCACTGGCCATCATCCAAGGAATAGGACCAAAACCAATGGAGAATGAGATGATGAACAAAGAAAGTGACAGCAGTGGTAACCATGAGATAGCTTGAACGATATCCGCATCTTTGCCATGTTTATCTTGCAAGTAGAAGTATACCCCCAGAGCAGTGAGACACGAACACATGACTAAAGAAGAAAACATCAGCAGGATACGTCTTCCCAACTTATCGACGATCAGACTTGATGTGAAGGTTGCTACAACCTGAATGAATCCGATTATGATGGTTGCTACAGCGGCATCTATGGAAACATGGGTGCTTGCGAAAATTGTTGACGTGTTAAAAAGGACAGCGTTGATACCAGATAACTGTTGGAATAACATTAGAGCGTAGCATATAATTAGGGCTTTTATAGCGGTTTTCTTAGTGATGGCCGTAACAAAAGACACCGGATTACGCTTAGATTCTTCTGCTTTTTGTATTAAGGTGTTCAATTCCCCATCGACATCATAGTCTCCTCCGCGTAGCCTGATCAGGGCATCCTTAGCTTCTTTCTTCTTTCCTTTTACTACGAGATAATTAGGAGATTCTGGCATAAAGAAGAAGATGGCTCCAAACATAATTGGAATCAAAGTGCAGAGAATGTTGAATTTAAACACGGTCGAATAGCTCCCGGCACTGTACGCGAAAAGAATGCCGACTGTGACCATTAATTGAAAGTAGCTTCCTAAAGTTCCTCTAATGGAATCCTGTGCTATTTCGCTAGTGTAAGTGGGAGCAGTGACGCAAAAACCTCCGCCTGCTATTCCGGTAATGAATCTTCCAACTAAGAGCATGCTGATATTCTTTGCGAAGGTTATAAGGAACCAGCCCAGGGTGAAAGGTAGGACGAGCAGTAGCATAGTTGATTTACGACCAATCGCATCCATGACCAGTCCGATTGGGAAACAAACAGCGGCAGCTCCGAGGTTCACCAAGGAAGATATCCAGTCACCCTGAGAAGGTGAGACTGGGAAATTATAGTCCGTGCTGTTCTCCTGGATTATTTTGAAGACTACGGGGGACGACCATCCCAAAGTGCTGCCAGCGGCGAGTGCTCCCAGAGTAGCTGGAATACGAAAAATACAACATTAAGATAGTTGTCAAACATTGTATTGTTATGTGCCTAACGAGAAGAAATAGGTGGGTGAGAAATTGGGGATCAATTTAAATAGAAATTAGCAGAATTTAATAAATAAAATCAAAGCAGAAAGTCGGGTTCTTATATTATTTTCATCTATGGTCAGATAAAATGTTGCAAAGATTAGCTTTGTCTTTGTTTTTCTGTTGCGTATAGAACGGAATATAAGGCAATGGCCAATTTCTGCGATACGCTGTATATGAGACGCTCACAGCTCGACGATCAAGCATGATGATGACAAAGCATGACGATCCGAAGATATCAACATAAATATTGCCGTCGCGGTTGAAAGAGTCGATTTTGTGAGGACATGGTAGGACAAAAACAGATGCATTTTATTATGTGTAAACTATACCTGAAAGTGCCGCAATGTATTGTGGCAGTTTGAGACCGGCATTACCACGAGGCTGCACCAACACTTCTCGCTATGCACCCATAGAAAACAAG